>CM042231.1:12141898-12739398 GCA_023566465.1 Cottus gobio
GGAACATGAGGTACTTCCCCTGCTTTGAATAAGCTGCTGAGAGCATTTCCTGATCGGACTAAGGTGTGAAAACAGAGTTTTTCTCAACATTTATTGTGGGAATTTGCATTTCTGCGCCGAACACAGCAGTTCCGTAAACTCTGTCAAGTGCACCTTTGAAGATTGTGTACTTGTGAAGAAGAGACACGTTGGGTGCTGTAATAACTACCTCAAATGGGATTTCAAAAAGCATCACAAGTGCCCTTTACGCTGCACAGAACAAATGAGAAATCAATCCTGCGGCGGTCGAAGAGGCCGAGAGAAGCACCAGCACCCAACTGATGCACTGGAGATCAATATCCCCTTTTTATTATCACAACTACTGTCTCGTGTTTTATTTTCTTCATCTGTCCAACCCTTCATCTGATAGCTTTTTTCCCCCCCAGAACTTTACTCGCTGACTGAATCCTCTAATCTTTACAAGCAGATGAGACGAGACATTTTTAATTTGGCTGGAGTGAAGAAGAAGTTAATTTCGCCACCAGCAGCTGGTTCTCTAGCTTTCTCAAATGACAGACCTCATATTGCAAAAACAATGCAGATTCAGGATAGTGGATGAATGAGCATCACTCAATACAGTCGCACTAAATGACAGGGCTAAAGCTAAAAGATGCCAAATCACACTCATAATCAAAACCTTCAAATCTTATCCGAAATATTCACCACAGACTAGTTACGTTGCAGCTCGGCTGCCAAAGTGCTTTGATTATACAATATTGGCTTTCATGCTGGGCTGGGATTGGACACCTAAACCCTGTCAGCTCAACCCGTAAAGCTGCATGTATTTAATGTTATTTGCAAAGTTCATAAGCAGCTAACACGTATCAGCAGACAGAGGCATCCCTCAAGCCCAGTGTGATGGCGGCTGAATGGCCTGCGTGAGCTCTGAAGCGTTTCCTCCTCTTAGTCCCCCATGCGAGGTGAAAACCCTCCCTCAGTAGTCAAAAAACAACTTTAGGCTGAGTCATGCAGAGCCTAAAAGCAGAGCCTAACTTGTCCTTGATGGCAGAGGACAGGGCCGACTGTGGCTCAGTGGTTAGCAGGTCTGTCCTTCAATCAGAGGGTCGATGGTTCGCTCCGCTAGTCCATACCAATGTGTCCTTGAGCAAGACACTAAACCCGAATTGCTCACCGTAAAGTGTCAGCTAAATGAAAATGTAATGCAATGACAGAGTTTACAAACGAATATGCAAGTTTGCTGTTGAGACCACAGCGAACGCCATAAAACAAAGAAATTCAATTCTGTAAAAATCCCATCCTGGCGAGCACCGCGGGAACTCGATCTGAAAGGAAAATAATTACATTCAGCTCTCTCTGTTTCGCTTTGTTCCAGATCAATGAAAGAAAAAATGCTTTCCAACAATGCTTTCCATTTTGATAACAGAATCCCGCTTGACATTTAACAGCCGTTCCTTGGTAGTCACATCAACACACACACACACTTCCTCCAGACTCAACCCTCGGCCTAATTCCCAGAGGTGTGTGTCTCAGATGGACAGGGGTGTGGATCAGGGCGTGCAGGGCGCAGAGCCGAACGCTCCTGTTTGCCTACCAATGACGGCTCTGGGGTTCTTGCTTGTTGAAGCCTAAGTGAGTGTGAAATGTGTGTAGTCTGCCTAACGACATCTTGACAGCCTATGATGAAACTTTCACAGCAGTCAGACAGAGTGTGATTATCCTCCGGACCGTCAGGCCCCCATCAGCATCACTGTGGTCTCTATCAGTCCAGACACATTAGGACCAGTTAATGAGTGCAGAAAAATACAGGCAGATGTTCAGCCCCTCCTGATAGGGAACAGTTCTCATCATGCAAATGACTTCCTCCTAAGTCATTTTACCACCAGGTGCTATGACTAAGTCTACACATCGAGATTTGAACAGGCCTGATGAGGTTACAAAAAATGATTTGAATAGTTTTACTCAAATGTGTCGTAAAAGCAACTGAAAAAACAAACAATTAAAAGGGAATAGTTTGATACCAATCCTACATCTGTACGTTCAATGAGAAGCCAGGAGATGGTTATTAGCGTGAGACGACCACGTATCAGGTAGGAATGCACTGATCCAACTCTGTAAGCGACAATACTGATATCTATACCTGGGCTTTAGGTATTAAAATAATAAATCATATACTAGCAACTTTTTTAAAAATGTTCACAGTTCAGCTCAATATCCAATATCAATATCAATGCATCCCATAGTGGAACAAAAAACAACCGATCATCACTTGGTCTGTAATAAAACACATTTAAACATTTCAGCAGCAGTTTCAGATTCATCTGCAGGCGGAGGCTGGGCCCTCCTTTCCAAGCTGGATGGGGAAATGTTTGGACAGCTCCAGTGTGATCCTTTCAATTAAGGGCTGTGAACAAAAGGCTGGAACCCTCCTTCGACTTGAACTGGTGCAGTTTGGTAAAGTTCCTTCTTAGGTGCAACAGCTGCACATACATTGCCCAGTCTCCATCCAAATACCAGCATGCTGGGAATGCGCTGAAGATAAAACTGCCACAAAGCATTTGTCATGCTGCTGTCTTCTTATATTTGCCGCCACACAGTCAACTGCATTGAGAGTAGCAGACACATACACAGACATCCATCTATGTGTCTTTGACGTGTGTGTGTTGTAAGCTGCACACGGCTGTCATCAATGCAATGACTTTAATGATTTTCGAGTAATTTTACTTCCATGGACTTAAACACAGAGGGGTATTTCAAGACACTCATTTTAGGCTCGGGTACAGATTTACTATTCATAAACATGACTGCTGCCAGTTTCGACACAGCAGCGGTTATATATTCATCGTGCTCCTATGGAGATGTCAGGGAAATACCGAGTTCATTAATGCTTGGCGTATACCACAAGGAAGTGAAGCGAAAGCGAAGGGAAGCTAAAAATAATGTGCAAATTGTGTTTGCTGAAGCAAACGTCAACTTCTGTGACAGCCAGTCGGCTGCAGGGAGGATGGCCTGCAAACAGCTCCGATGCAACAACTGAACAAATCAAGACAAGCCGCAGGAGGGGGGTTCTATTGGCGGCATTTGGCTCTGCTTGTGTGTGTGTGTGTGTGTGTGTGTGTGTGTGTGTGTGTGTGTGTGTGTTGGGTCCGAGGAGAACTGACAGGGTGTGAAAAAGGGTGTTTATTTATTCGGCAGAAAATTCTGATTTACAGTTATAGAGAAGGATGTCTGTATATGTGTATGTGTATGTGTGTGTGTGTTTCTGCCTCATAAAACATCACATATGCAAATATACAGTGTGTGTTTTCTCATGCAAGCTCTATAAGAAAAGGAGAGGCCATATATTTGTCAGTGTCAGTGAGGACGAGGCATGTCTGAGGTTATCCAGCGGGCTGAGCAACATTCAGGACTATCCACACAGTTTACGGAACGATGTGTCTGTGTGCACGCATAACTTGAACCAGTAAATCTGTCAACATCGGGGAAGTTGACAGGCATCTCAAAAACAAGTACAGGCGTATCTCGCTGTCATGAAAATTAATTAGTTTCCCACAAAATTGACACATGAAGAAGACATGTCAAACCATAACTGATTTCCTGTTTGAATACAGAACCTGATCTCACAATACATAAGACATGTATTGTAGACCAGGGGGCACACAGGAGGGAGAACAAAAGGCACACGTAACCTTAATCCCGATCAAATGTGAAGATAGCACTAGGGTTGTATAACAGTCATTTTTGTAAACAATGACTTCTTCAAACATAACCCTACTACCGCAGCCTATAGGAGATTTTAAAATAGTCAGGAGGCTACACTACACACCGCAAGCCTATTTGAATAAACGAGACCACATGAAGAACTCAGAGACAGCTGCTCCCGCAGCATCAGCATCCCCGCTCTGTCCGACGTGAGCAGGAAACACGGACTGTGTGTGTGTGTGTGTGTGTGTGTGTGTGTGTGTGTGTGTGTGTGTGTGTGTGTGTGTGTGTGTGTGTGTGTGTGTGTGTGTGTGTGTGTGTGTGTGTGTTTGAAGGCAACAAGTCTCTGCTGCAGCTTGACAGTGCACGTTTGGTTACAGCGAGTCTGCCGCAGTCACAACTACAGTGTACTCTCTGTCAGTGAAGTTTCCCGATGCGTCCGCACAGACACACACACACACACACACACACACGTACAAATATACACAAACACATACGCACACATATCTTTTCCCAGCCAAGTTGCAGCAGTGATGTGAAACATACACAACCACGAGAACACAACTTTTACACGGAGGCGTGGAATATTAAAACGAGCGGCTCACCAGAGAAAGACGGCTATCCAGAAAAAAGAAATCAGCGTTCAGCGGCTGGTTGAGCAGAAAAGTGTTGGGTTTGTTTCCTCCGTCTCAAGCTTCCGGTGCAGCATTAGAGCCGCGCGGCTGACGGGGTCAGAGGAAGATGTCCACAAACGGCGCTGCGCACGTTTCTGGACGTGAGAGACGCGGAGCTGTTCATTTCAGTCTGCCCCGCTGCGAGAGCTCCGCCAGGCAGCAGGACGCTGGTGGGAGGAGGAGTGCTGGAGAGAGCGCTGCCGCGGCGCGAAGCATTGTGGGAAATGTAGTTCCCCGGTACTGAAGGCTCCCTTGCTGGCTCCTGGTAGATGTGCTGCTTGACGGCTGTTTCCATGTTTTATTTAATAAGCTCCATGACTTCAATGTGATTATAAATATAATGATGATACACTTTATATTGAAAAATATAATCAGCCTATAAAATACAAAATACGAATAAAGATATATAAATTGTAGAATATTAAATGGACAAATATATAGTATAAAAAAGAAACAAACACACTGAAAAAAATAAAAACAATGCCATGGGAATGGTATTTGGCAAACAAGACAATAAACTTTAAGGACCTCAGGGTTTATGCTGTAGCCTACAGATTATGAAGCCCCTAAAGCTCATGGGATTTGAGATTTGGTGCAACAGTATATTTAGAAAATGGGCTTGACTATGTTTTAACAAACCTCTTAACTGTTCATGTTTGGTATAGGCTAACCAATAAAATATCATATAAAACTTTCTCAAAATTCAATTAATCGTCTAATGCTCACAACTTTCCCCACCAGAGTTTTAAACAGAACATATAGCCTTGAGAAATGTTTTTATTTTATTTTCATTAGTCATCCTAACATGATTTATGAGTAATATGTTTAGTTATATTTCAGACGAAGAAAGAATCATAAAATAGAATTACATTCATACTGTGAGTGTGTGTTCTTCACACTGCTGGGGTCACCCTAGGACATCTGGGAGCTCCTTAGGGACACAGACCTTGAATGGTGACTGCTGTAATGACTGCAATGCTTCCCAAGGCCTACTTGCTCATTATTAGTCTCGAGGGTGAAATACCTTTTCTCGGGCAGTAAATGCACTGGGATTTTCCAAGAAACCCCTCGCTGTTCTCACACACATTCCCAATTCATATAGCAGCTCCTAATATCCCTGCTTCTATACATTCACACATCATGTATGTATTCAACCTAAAGTGTGGATAAGATATGAACTTGTGTTGCGCTGTGACATATTGAACCATCCGACAGTGAAACAATGGCAACCGTATGCCAATATAGAGGCAACAATAACAGAGTTTAGCAGCATTAATAGTTTTAGAAATCCCCAAAAACCGCAGGGCCTCCTTGTAGGATCACGTCACAATGAAAATGACAGTTCATGAGTTATTATTGTGCTCAGGCGGAGGACTGGATAAATGAAACCCTGCACCAACACAATACCTCTTTTCTTTTAGGTCAAACATCCTCTTGAGCATTCATTGTTTCTGAGCACTCTCTCCCACACTTTCTTATTGCCGGACTTACAGTACAACTTAATTAGTATCTGTGTGTGTGTGTGTGTGTGTGTGTGTGTGTGTGTGTGTGTGTGTATGGGTGTGGGGAGTGTATAGGAAATGCTTCTGCTTCTCAGTCGACGTGTGTCTAAATTTAGAGCCCAGGACAGCCCAGTGACTGTCCAACTGTCATAGGCTGCGTCGGACTGTCGGCCACTCAGGAAAGAGACTTAAGGCGTAAGGCTCGGGTGGGCTGATCTGAGAATAACACATTTGTTCTACACACGCCCTGAAAACAGTGGCTATAAATACACAGCAGCTATACTGGAAAGAGCTGAAGGAAGTGCAAATTCAATGCATATGTTCTTTAGAAAACGGGCAAATGAGGTGATATGCAATGTTTTGTTCCACTCATTACTGGAACATATACAAATAAATGAATCAAAGAAACCTTTTGAGCACTGAAAACTATCAGTTTTAATATATATTTACAGAATTTTGTTTTGTTTTTATTGATGCTAACAAAATGTGGCCAAGATTTGGCAACTTGCAAAAATACAAGAGTTGTTGTTTTGCTGTCATGCAGCAAACTGCCCCATTACATTTAGCTGACGCTTTTATCCAAAGCGACTTACATGATATACAATAGACACAGCAACGGTGAGCGATTAGGGTTAAGTGTCTTGCTCAAGGACACAACAACATGGACTGGCTGAGCCGGGGTTTGAACCACCGACCTTCTGATTGAAAGACTGACTTGCTAACCACTAAGCCACAGTCGCCCCACACACGCACGCACACGCACGCACACGCACACGCACACACACACACACACACACACACACACACACACACACACACACACACACACACACACACACACACACACACACACACACACACACACACACACACACACACACACACACACACACACATATTTCACTAAAGCAATTTAAAGCAATTCATGCCATAATTACATTTAACTTAAGTGCTAACACAGTCAACATTTAAATGCATTTCCATTTCTGACATGTTTTCATACCTTGATAGACTTTTGACCTTTTTTCATCTGCTGAGTGCAGGAAGCCGCAGTAGCTAGAGACCATTTCCCATCCTCCCTGTCTATTTGATTAGAAGATATGTCTGTTTGATTGTCGATTTGGAGAGCAGCACCTCCTTTACTGACTTAATGCAGTCACAGACCCCCCACCCGTCTTCTCCTAACATAATTCTGCACTGTGACATCATTTGTCAGTTGATTACAAGACGGTGCCACAGTGGGTTTTCTTGTGAGTTTGCAAATGAGCTTTGTCATGTATTTGTGAACAAGACGGTATTGTTTACATACCGCTAATCTTTATAAAAGCTGGCAATATTACTTCAAATTGTGTTATTTAACAATTACTGTTGGCTTGAATAGACACCTGTCATTATAGGAGAGAGCAGGAATGTCATTGACACCTGCAGAATACCCAGTAATAGTTTAATGCTCAGCGGCCAAACACTGGGTTTCTGTATGTTGGATATATATTTAAACATAAGGTGTGCATCATTACCAACCATAAATGTCATGCCTCATACATATTTATGCACCAACTCTCAAAGAGCCAAATACAAGACGCAAATCAAATGTTGTCACGTTTATTTTAAAGAATCATAAGGAATAATCTATTAATCAATTCCTAAATGAATACGCTCTGCTTTTTTGTTGTATATATTGAGTTTTGTTATATATATTACATATTTTTTATTCCTGATATTTGTTCTATGTAACTTTGCTTGCTACTGTGACAAACAAATGTCCCCTCGGGGATGAATAAAGTATACAGCATACTATCTATCTAATTTATCTGTCAACTGCGGCTCACTGTATAGTTATTTATCATATGGCGCCCTCTGGTGGCCCGCGTGAGAAGCGCCAGTCTCTGCCGAGGTTAGAGGTCTCAGCAGAAAACATGGCGGCGTCCAGCAAAGCGTCCGTGGTTTTAAAGGCTGTGAAGAAAATAACTGTTCAGTTTTGTCCGTTTGAGTCTAACGTCCGGTCCACGCGGTAAGAAGTGTGTGTTGAAGTCTCGCTGAGTTTGGGCTCGTTTCTGTGCGACTGGAACTGTGTAAAAAAAGCCGTATTGCGTTAATGAGGCGACCGTCAGCGACATTGTTTCCAAAGACGTTAGCGAGTTCAGTCTCTAGGTTTTTACTTAGTTACGTTAGCTAATACATTGTTATTATCTAATCATGGCGATTGAAGGAGGGTATGTGGCTGTGAAGTGTTCTTACTTATAATAACGTGACCGATGACGTAAGGGTTCCGCTTACTACTGTGTCACACTCTTTGCTGTTGAGAGGAAATATTTCTATTTCACTTCAGCCAAATCCTTTATATACATACCTGCCATACTGACCTACATTATGTAACAAATTAATTTGTCAGAAATTGCGTCTAACTTCTTATGTATTTGGGGTGAAATAATATTGGTAAATAATAAAGTAGAGGCGCTGCACAGTTGTTTTTTTTTTTTTTTTTTTTTTTTTTTTAAAGTTATGGCTAATATTCCTTTTTCACAGCAGCCCCCATGTGAGACTGGGTCAACACTGGTGTAATGGATCATGGTCCTGATCGTTTTAGTGTGTCACAGTCAATCCACAGCAGCAGGGTCCTGGCCACCTACATGTAACAATATGAGTTGATTACACACCTATTAGGGTGCTTGTGTTAACTTTGCCTGTACTAAGTTGGAATTTATTGAGGTAACGAAACTTCATTAACCAGTAAGAATAATACCTCTGTAACATCTCCCACCCTTAGGTTGCAACAACAACAACAACAACATTAACGGGGACAGTCGGGGAAGAATAGTTTAGTTGAGTACATGTAGCAATACCAAATTGTAAAATACTTCCAGTGCACAGTAGCAAACAATGGAAATATTAACTTTAAACACAAGAACCTCAAACTTGTACTGACGTGATTTAATGAATTGACTTGGTTTCTTTCCATCACTGCAGTAGTTCAGTCAGTGTGCTCCTCTTGCCCCACAGGGAGTTTCTGGTGATGGTGGGCTCGGAGAAGGCCAGGGCTACCAACATAAACTGTGAGGTGATACCGTTGGTGAAGCACGACAAGTCTGCGCCCGTAGTGGATATTACTTACTGTAAGTATCGCCTGACCACATTCAAACATGTGGGACAAGATATCCAACCGTGAGACTTCCTGAAGCGCTGTGATTGTTGCTGTAGTTTTGCATTTGCAGTTCAGATTCCTGGCATCGTTTTAAGCCATTGAAGATATGTAGAGTCACAAACTATCAAACAGATGTTTTTTTTTTAGTTTTTTTTTTTAACACATTCCCATGAAGCCAATTTATGTCATCTGTGAGTTTTTATGACTGAATTTCTTTTTTTTATGCAGTAAATAAATTTCATATGGCTTATTAATTATCAAAGAGGAAGCATTTTGCATCTTTAAAACCTCAAGCAGATTAAAGCAGATTAAAGAAAATATTTACCTTGACAAGCTTTTTTTGCGACTAAAGACAGAGTTAAAGACAGCCTGGCAACAGAAACCTGAAGGCATCATAATGCGTCTAAACACCTTAATTACATTTTGTCATATTAATGTCCCCAGAATGGTTATTTTTCTTTTATCTATTAATTTCTTTAAATTGGACTATCTGAAAAGAAACTACAGAAACAATATCTATTCTAAGAAAGTCACTTGAGTCGGTGCTTAAAGAAAACATTCAGCCTGTTTTATTTTAGAACTGCAGGAGTTCTAGATGGGCTTTAAAAAGTCCCTTGAGATGTTGTTTCTGTTGAGAGCTGATCGATAGATCAATGAACTTGATCACTGACGAGCGAGTGGGTGCTACTGCTTGTTGATTGGACTCGGGAAAAGGTGGCTCCGGTACGTGCAGCTCAACGTCTCACATACAAAACTCTGTGTGACCTGGTCTTGGAATTTCTTACTGATGATGTCACTGCATGATTACTCACACACAAGGAGTCAAGTACTTTTCAAAAGTGTCAGCCGCACATCGTACGGATGATGCTCCTTGACTTCTGCTCAGAGTTAACTTTGGAGCTTCTTGCTTTTTGTTCTCCTCCAGAGGTAATGGTCATTGTGTCGTTATGAGTCGTCTCATTGCGTCTTTGTCTGTCTCTACCACAGTAGACGGAGAGAAGCTGGTGTTGAAGGGAGCAAAGTTGACCAGCAGCGAGATGCTGGATGCATTTCAGTCACTGTGCGCGGACAAGGACCTGCAGGCAAAACTGGCGGCGAAGAAATAACCATCCTTGTGTCAACTATATATGTAGAATTCATCTGTATGTCGCTGTGTATATTCTGGGATTTGTATTATTAAAGTATTATTAAATGTGGATTGACCTTTTACTCATTCTATCCTGCATTGATTGTGCTGTAAAATAATAATAATAATAATTTAGACAGGCACGATATTGAGTTGGCTCCTCTTCCTCTGTGACTCACAGCATCCCAGCTCCCCCACCATCACAAGATGAAATCCTACCAGATGTTCAGCTATCAACATGAACTTTACTTTCAAACCCTCCCGTTCAGGGGACATGCGTCAACATTTGCCTCGTCAGCAATGCTTATTTTCTTCATATTAAAGACATCAATTGAAATGCTTTAACTGCTAAAAACATGCTGTGATCAGTACAGTGATGGTGTGACCTTGCATAATGTGCCATTTTCCTGATAAAAGAGATCTTTCCAGCGTTTGAGAGAACGTTATGCAAGCTCCAACCTTTGACACAGCAGGCTTAAATGTCATTTGGCACAGTTTTAGATGCAGCCCCACAGAAAGAAAAAAAAAAACCTTTCAACCATGCACAGATCAATACAATCCTGTTCCCTTTTAGCTACTCACTGTCCCATTAGCATCATAACTTCATGGTTTTTCACCACGGATGGATTATTATTACAGTCATGGTGTGCACATAGGATATGTATTTTCACCAGTCCCTTATGAAGTTTACCATTTATATTCTAATATGTTCTTATATACTGCAAAGTAGCACTTCTTAATGTGTCACCCTCTATAAAATGTTTTGTAACTAATGGCTTAATTGGCTAAATAATGTATTGCTGCATTATAAATCAGTGATGTGCCATCAACGATTGCAAGGTTGTAAAATAATCCCATAGCTTGTATAATACAGTTATAAAGTTAATTTACCATCATTAAATGATAGAGAGGTTCTTACTTTCTGACAAACCCATCTGTCTTTAATATTAATTGACATTTATAAATCATTCATAAGTGAATAAAGGTTTAAAATCGTCAAGTTTACTGTTACAAATAATACATTATTAATAAATAGGTGTTGCTGTCGGCTGTCCATATGTAAGAATAAATAGTTAAACAACAGAGCCAACTGACGTGTTTATCGCCTTATAATTTATCTATAAAGCATTAATTATTTATTTACCATTAATAAAGGCATTAGTAACCATTCATACTCCCAGGGTAATTTAAAATACATGATGGGCATCAGTCATTCACTAAGTGTTGTCTTTGCATGCTAACAGAATAACTGTTATATGTAATGCAGTGAAGGGAAATATGCCCATTTATATCAGGATATGAACAACATACCCATGACAGTGTTTCAGATTTGGATTATTTATGAGAAAACACATTTAGTTACACATGCTAGTCGCAAGAAGCACTAGAAGTGGCAATTCAACGCTCAATTATGTGACGCGGCCGGCTGTGATTGGCTCCCAGCGCGTCGCTGGATGCTGGGCTGGCCCTTTAAAACAGAGCCTGTTCCCACACTGGAAGAGAGTTGAACCCAGAGTCACTCCGCTGCTTGTTGTCCAGGATATCACACTAGAAACTGCAAACATGGTTGAGAAATTTATTGGGACGTGGAAGATGATTTCCAGCGAGAATTTTGATGACTACATGAAAGCAATTGGTAGGAGAGAGTGTGTGTTTAAAGGACTACTACCATCAGACTGTCAGTTGTTGCTCAATTATAAATTGAATTATGCTTAATTAAGTTTTAAAACGGGAACGCTCAATTTGTGTTGTGTGTATACTGTATAATATTTGTTGAGCTCGTCCATACCTTGAAACTAAGCGTTCACTGTGTTATTTATATTTCATGCATTTTGATGATTTTGCTGTGCAGGTGTGGGCTTCGCGACCCGGCAGGTGGGGAATCGGACCAAGCCCAATTTGGTAGTGACCGTGGACGAGCAAGGGATTGTATGCCTGAAGTCTCAGAGCACCTTCAAAACCACCGAAATCAAGTTCAAGCTCAACGAGCCGTTTGACGAGACGACCGCAGACGACCGGAAGACGAGGGTCAGTTCGGTGTGAGCCCCGAGGGCAGAAGGGAACCCCTCTGCGGGTTGATCCGTGTCGGTAACGCGTGTCTGTGTTGTGTGCCCCGCAGACCGTGGTGACTCTGGAGAACGGCACGCTGGTGCAGAAACAGAGCTGGGATGGCAAGGAGACTAATATCGAGAGGGAGATCACGGATGGGAAATTGATAGCGGTAAGGAATCACTTCTTTTCTTTCTTTTCTGGGAAATGAAGGCAGCTAACTCTCTTCGATAACTTTTACATGTGTGCAATTATTTCCAGTATGGTAAAAGTGTTGCATCGCTCATAAGCATTCTTGCTTTTCATTTGTACCAGTTTTTCATGTTTGATGTGGTGATACTTGTTAATAAAAATAGTTCCAATGCAAATTAAATATGTTCACAACCACTTATTTTCACCACTCCTGTGTCCACATTGCACTTGAAAGTGCGAACATGTGTTTTATGGCAACATGAATGGATTAAAATGTCACTGTACTACAATAAATCAAAGTATCCCCTCAAATGGACTAAGAGGACAGCAGCTATAGTTTTTAAGACAGGATATTAAGAATATTTTGAGACCCACATACACTCCAACAGGGATATACTGAAACATTGACTTTGGAAAAACAAATATTAAAGAGTTCCTTCTCAAAACATATGCAATAATTCAACTTTGCCCTCTTTCCAAAAGTTCCTCTATTGATCCTCAAACCGCACTGATCTCTCTCTTTTCCCACAGAAATGCATAATGGGAGACGTGATTGCAGTGAGGACGTACGTAAAGGAGGCGTGATGGTCCTTCGGCCCACTCCACGGATGCATCGCCGGATGACAGGCTCAGTTCAATGAGCGTAAAACCAAACTAAAGTAAAGGCGTGTCCTGCTCTTTCTATTCTACCTTCACTGTGTTGCCAAAATCAAATTTATGTGCTTCTGTTCTCCAACATGACACATTTGGTTTCATTTGGAATTGTTGTGGTGATTTGAATAAAAATGTATGAAAAAATTGTCAAAACCGTGTCTCTCTGAGTTCATTGCATGTTGATTAATGGTAGTTATCAGTGTGTACGTTTTTCTGCAGTTTTCTGGGATGCTGTAACGTCCAAATTCAATTATGGCATTCTTGAAAGCATTCCAATCATTAGGGAATAGTCCTCTAATGGAACATACCACCTAATCTGACAAGATGATTTCCTGACTTTAATGGTTTATTCCCATGAGTGGTGAATATTACAGTAATTATTCCACATCCAATCACTTTTTCCAGCTACTTTGGCGTGTACAGTCCTTTTATGCTTCCTTATTTTGGTCAGAGGAAACGCAGAATTATCCAAACATATTCCAGATTTAAAGGTCAAGACGTAAAAGTCAGCCATCCTGATGATGTATGATGCGAGTTGGCAGGGACTCCTGGAGGAATGTGAACTCTTCTCTAGAAGTATTGAGGGGATCATGCTGAGAGGTCAGTGAGGAAATGTATCCCCTCTTCCTTTTTGGGAGGTCGGACATTTCCCATACTGGCAGCTGTGCGTACATGGAGAAACTAAAAGCATTATGGGTAATCCCCAGTATTTGGCCACTGGATAAGTGTTTCAGTGTGTTGGGCTGTATGTTGGAGGGGGGGATTGTTCCAGAGCTGACGGCCGCTTTCCCACGACAGGAAAAGAGGGACGATAGCACTGATTGGACCTAATGGCCAAAACAGCTGAAACAGGTGGAAACGTGGGCCAACCCACTCGTTCTGCTGGGACAATGGTACCGCCAGTAGTGAGGAAGGCACACTATGTTTGCACTATGGGGAGACGCCAAGTGGACGACAATATCCCAGTGAACGGCAAGCAAAGGTCACCAGAGTAAAGTTGTAATAGTTTCATCGGCCGTGTTTTAATGCCTCAAAGACATTTCCGCTCTACGGCCAAAGAGCCATTTGGTAACGATTACAGAAAGCGCAATATCCCAGCTCATATTAATCAATGTGCATTGTCCCATCTTAAATTAAATCAACAGAGTTCTAACATTGTCATTATTATATTATATTGTGCTCATGTGATGTATTGTCCTACATAAGGATGTGTTTTAGGAAATTGCAACAAACAAACTGACACATAGAACATCTGGGCCCGGGAAGTGATCGAGGAGTGTTGGCTGGTTTCTGGCCCTTCAAATTATTTAGTGAAGCTGCCATCTACCGTTTAATTTGCTGTGTGCACTTCACTTGGGAACTGGAGGCCAAGTGAAGTGTTCATCTGAACATGCCACAAACTCTCCAAAATGGGATTATGTTTGTGATCTGTTGAAAAGGACATAGCAATAAAACAGATGATTCTTAGTGTTTGCTGGACTGGATCCTGAATCATCTCACATAGATTGTAACGTGATCAATGTCAACATGGATATTCCTTTTTTACAGTACAAAAGGGAGGATAAAAACAATGATGGTTAGAGCCGTTTATACGTTGCATATTACAAGTAAACATTGCTGCTTTCAGATATGCTGTGAGTGCTCTGCTATCGATTACTAAGTGATGTTCTAATTAAATTGGAGAGCTATTGATTTTATCTTCCCTGGTCTGTGTACACTCTGTGGCCAATGCTGGCTGCTCTGTATGCACATTATAAAAGTACTCTAAAAGCATGACCGTTTTCTCACAGCCAGAGAGAAGAGATCACATCTGCTACGGATTGACTTACAGGTGCAGCGCTTGTGATCCACAGGCATCGCCATCACTGTGTTTGGATAACTGCGGGGATGAGGCAGATCTCCACCTCCTTGTTTTATCTCCCACATCTTGATTTGATGGACTTTGGTGTGTCTTAATTAATGCAAGTGGAGCTTTTTGTAAGTGGCTCTCAGCTTTCAGCGCTGTCCCACAAGTTGCAACATTTCAATATCCAGGAGTTTGACCATATCAAAAAATACAGCCATAAACATGATCGTGAGGCAGTGATTCCCTCTGCACTTGTGAAATAATATGCGGTTAGCCTTTGGCCAAACAGGATAGAAAGGGAGGTATTCCACTGGAGAGGAAAGGTCCGATCTTAAAAATTAGGAAACAGTTTCAGAAAGACAATGATAGTGAGAAGCCTGCCGAGAGTTAACTGGCAGAGATAGACAGCGGAAAACAAAGAGTTAAACGCACATTAGGATAGTTATTTTCAAATCATGTCCAAGAGAATACACGAAGGTATAAGGAATGTGGCATGAATGTTATCTCGCTGAAAGTAACTCCTCACACAATGTAAGCTGCACAATCCCCCGCTCATTGCATTTGTCTCCATACGTTTGAGTGTGTGTGCGTGTGTGTGTGTATAAGAGAGCGTGTGTTCTCGTGCTATAAAGACAAAGGTATCTTGTTGACACTGGGGTTGCTTTTTGTTAAGAAAGATTGTCTTGGGCTTTAGAAGAATGAAATCACATCCTTTGCAAAACATCTGGAAAGCTCCACTTGAACTGCAGCGCTGACACCCTTCCTTTGCTTGTCCTCTGCTGGCCCAAAAATGATTCTGAACGTAAGCCAACGTGAAGCTCTTAATGCATGTGAATGTGAGGTGTGAGGCAGTGCTCCTAACATGAGAGCTTTTTATAATTAATTTAGGTCTGTGAGTGTGTATTATCTTCAAATTACATTTCATAATTGATCTGGAAAGTAAACAACATTTTTCAATTGATGTACTTACTGCGTGTATATAAGATGCCGCAGTGCATGAAAAGTATCAAAATAGAGCTAAAACATTTCCCCAGCCCCCATTGGCCCCCGAGGTCCAGATTGAGCCCCAATGTTTATGTCATGCTTACTTGTGGTCTAAAAATCACCTCCATCATCTATGGAGTATAACACATCTGCATGATTGTATGGATTTTAGTGGATGTAAGAGCTTTCATTTTAATGCAACGGACAACATGTTTACTTCCCTTTATGATGAGCGACCAAAATACATGACAAATGTGCTCCACTAAATGCATCTGAGTAGACTTTCTATCATTTCAGTCATGAGGGATTCACTTTTGATTCATTCATTAGCTGGTGCAGGAACTGCTTTCATGGCCAGACACTTGCTAAATGCAGTCATTCAGCCATTCTTTAATTCAGGGATACTGAGCTGGGGCACAACTCATAATGAGAGAGAAGGATGTGTCTGGGGCTGTAAATCTTCAGTCACAACTATTTAATCTGCACTGCAGAGAACATCATTTGGGATTTTCTAACCAAATATCACAGGAAATATAAACAACCAGGAAAGTTAGGAACAAACTCAGGGACATGTTTCCACCTCAGACAGATTTGTTTTAAAAGGGAGAGATTGTTTCCTTTTCCAGTCGTTTTTCTGCCATAAACTTATATTGTAATATATTTGCCTTATACATACAGGTACGTACATGAAATCCAACCCCTGCAATTAACTCATCCCATGCATTAAGGAGCAGTGGGCTGATGTAAAGCAACCGGGGAGCAACTTGGGGTTTAGTGTCTTGCTCAAGGACACTTCAACATGTGAGCAGGGGATTTAAGGCTTGTTCTCGTGTCAACGAATAAAAACCCAAAACAACCCCCTTTCCCAGCAACAAACTCTACTTTAAAGTGTTGAGACTGTCACTGAATATGTCAGCATTACAACGATGACCCAGAAGAACAGAACAACTTGACATCAGCTTCCTCATCGGGGCTTGATGTGTTGAGTCTGAACCACTTTGGTTTCAGGGAAATTCAAGAATAAAAACACGAGTACAGGAAAACACCCACTCCCACTCTTTGTGTTTTCCCACTTGGGTTTCTGCTGGAGGGTTAGGGACAACCCTGGGATCAACCCTGGGATCAACCCTGGGATCAACCCCCAGCCAGCTGCGTCTCACTGACTCTAGGAGGGGTTTGCTGTGAAGTACATACCTCCACATCCACTCAAAATACTGAACACACACCAGCCTTACCTCAATCCGCTCCACAGGCCCCGTGGAACCTGTGCTGATCCAGGATCAGTCTCCCGAGGCAACCAAACAGCCGGGCAGAACCATGTTAGTCGAGGCCCCACGGGACTGTAGGGGAGACCGGTTGCCATGCAACGAGCTTTCTTGCCCCTGAACCGAAACGAACTCTGATTTCATCAACACTTTTACGAATGTTATGCAAGCTGTCTGGTGGTACAGAGGCCGGCTGTACTATTATCTCCCCAAAACACTCAGAGAGATGTGTCTGGCCGTTCAGGAAGGGACTCTGTTTTGGATCAAAGATTGCAGCGTGGAGCTCTGGATTCAACCAATCAGTCCAAAGCGTTTAAATGATCTTTCTTTGTCACATGTCAGTAGTCAGAGGTGCTTAGTTCTTCATTTACTCATTTCTACTTCTCTTTTCTTTTTGGCCTCACACATGGAGAGGTCAGAGGTCACAGGCTCAGCCAAAGCCAACTTGCATGTGTTTTGGGATTTTTTGGCTTGGAACCTTTGCCCTAATTCTTGAAGTATGAGACTTGGAATCATATAGATGTATGTGGTTGTTTGATGCATTGAAAAAATCCTTAATGTATCAACCTCAACATGATATTCCGAATAAAGCGGGTCTTTCCAAACTATTCTCACTTCAAGTAGAACAGCCAGCACAAAATATAACTTCTAAAGTCCTTTCCGTGAGGAAATACGGTTTTGCCTTTGAGGACACCACAAATAATCAGAGTTTTTCAAGTCACCCCACAGGAGTTCCTGTCAAAGCTAAGCTAAGACCCTGCTGCGAGTGATTGTATGGCTCAGAGGAAGGATGGTGGAATCCTTTAAAGTGAGGCTATACATACCAGAGCCAACACAATGGTTTCCCCTAGAGAGTGCAGCATTCAAAACTCAGCGCTTTGCACAAGCATGTTTAACCAGCTCGCTTTTAGTCGGTGTGTCTATGATTGTGAATCTCTGTTCAATAGCAGTTAAATACATGTTTTTGCTAAGCAATAAAAAGTCAGGAAGTGTTCCTCATCCGCTCTGAATCTGCCTCAATTCACCCCAATATAGTGCTCATCCACTCCTCCTGTGGCTACTGTGTGACAGAACATGTGGTTTGTAATCTGGGAGGTGATGGTGCTGGTGCTGGTAATGGGGTGAGTGAGGAATGGTGTGTTCTTTGAAAACAGTGTGCGTGCTGTGAGCTTGAAAATGTGTGTCTGAATAAACCATATGGGAAGTAACACTGTAGCTGGTCTCTATTTGCTCACATCAAGCATTCTTTGTGCTCAACCCTCGGGAGGAACTTAGTGACTCTGTAACATGCAGAACGTTTTATTTTATGGCCGCAGCATGAAGAGCGTGAACGGAACTTCTGTGACGGAAAACACATTTAAAACACGAAATTACTACATAATCCAATCATAAACTGAAACTGTGAAACTGTAAGAGGTATGCATTTTCTGCCCTAAGGAAGTTGAAGCTAATTTGTTTACGCATTAAAATATGATATGTGAACTTACTCCAAATTGTTATTTGCAGGACTTGTACATCTTATCATTAAAGTCGACACATGAAAAGCAAATGAAATCAACCATACCCATTAATATCGTCTTGGGATCTTTCAAAACTTTGATGTCAAAATCATATGTGACCATATTCCATGACCCATTAGCGAGCCACGCTGGGGAGTTCAGGAGAAGACATTACCGTCTGCATACTGTCCCACAGGAAGCACCATTCGCCATCTTGTGCCAGACAGCATTCTGCCTATGCACAAACAAGGCAAGATTTAAAAGAATCCCACTGCATAATGGTAATGGTAAAGTAATGCTTTGTTGTGGTTTCTGTGCCATACGTATGCACACAGACACACTAACCTTCTGATGCAGGAGGTATGGCTGAATGGAGTTGACATTCTCTCTCTGTCCTGGGTTCAATGGCCTTAAGCCATGCAACTGCAGACAGAGAGAGAGGGATAGAAACATGAGTCAATGAAGCTCTTTATACTTGTGAACTTCACATTGATCCCTTTGTTTGTCTTCTCTGTCTGTCTGTCTGTCTGTCTGTCTGTCTGTCTGTCTGTCTGTCTGTCTGTCTGTCTGTCTGTCTGTAAGTATTGCTGAGGACCTATGGGAAGTGCAATCTTGGTTCTTGAGATCTACTGGATATATTTGTAAGTAGTGTGTTATGTACATGCACTGTGTAGTGTAGTGTATTTACACTGCTGAACGGCATGCTGGGTAGGCTACATGTTGGTACGGTACATCCAAGAACAGATGGCGAAAAACAAACTGGAGAGACAGAGTTACCCAAAGAAGCATAGAAGTGTTGAGTGAGACGTTTAGATGAGTGAACACATTTTGGATCAGGCACTGCACTTGATTTAGGCCAAATATGACGATATCTTGCATAAGCCACAAAACTGCCGATGTGACGTTGTGTCTCCGTGTGAAGGGGATACATGATTCCAATATTAGCTGTAATCAAGTTGTGAGTGCTTAGTACGTCCTGCATTCCGTTGCATGATAATACATTGCGAACACAGACAGGTTGGACTTGGCTTTGGAAACTTTAAAAAAGACAATAGGCCATCTGGAAAGTTGGCGTGATGGACATTTTAAGACATGCTGTAGGCAACAGGCACTTCCCCACAATGCACTGGAGAGATAACCACGGCCTCTGATAGGCGGGAGGAAGAGGAAGCCATTACTCAAAAGGCTGACCTTTCTCCAAGTGGTTTGTAAACAGGCTTTACAGCAGCATAGACCAAAACTGCAAAGTGTTCTTATTATAGGCTTACTTTCCCATCTATTGGTGACAATCAATGATGCACTTTGTTGGTGTGTAACAGCACTCCATAAGAGCCATGAAACAGCCAAATATATTTGCTAATACTTTTGTAGGACAGGACTGTTTTCCTTTATTTAAGCTTCACCATAAAACCATAAAACTGAGGTCTATGGGTTTTGCAGCTGTTTGAGTTGACGTCCGTGTGAAACTCAGAGAGAAAGAACTCCGATGCGTTCCCTCCAACGCACAGCTGCACGTTAAAACAACAAGCACCCTCTGTGGATCAGCTCTTTTGTTAGCTTTCCGTGTTGTCAGACACTTTTAATGGGGAAAAAGCAGAAGGGAAAGTGGAGCTTGTGACTAAAAGTCAAGATGCTGACACCAGTGTAGCTAAATAAAACATGGTGATGGTGGAGATGGACTGTACTGGTTTTAGCAATAAGAAATAGATAATGTGGACAGCAGAGCATGTAGAAAAAAGGTTTTCTAGCGGGCTTTGTTGCTATCTCCTTCTTGGTAATGAGGTTGATGAGAGCGCTGAGCATGAAATAATAGTGGGTCTTAAAACCAACGGAGGGGAACAGAATAGTTGGGTGATAATTTCCCTGTGGGTTTGTCATGTGAGCAACTGCCTTAACTTTACACGTAGTCCATCTCATATAAAAATAATTATAGAGCGGCTTTACAGTGAGCGAGTATAGATTACGAGGGGAAAAGGGAACGAAAAGGAACCTGGTTGTAAAATAAGAGGAGGGTTAGTGCTGTTACATGAACGAACCTCTCACCCCCTG
Organism: Cottus gobio; assembly: GCA_023566465.1. NCBI lineage: Eukaryota > Metazoa > Chordata > Actinopteri > Perciformes > Cottidae > Cottus > Cottus gobio. The sequence continues at coordinate 12,162,580 of CM042231.1, forward strand.
CCCGCAGTGTGTCAGCAGGGGAAAGGTGAGCATGCACCAAGACGTTAAAGCAGCAGGGAATAAACAGAATTAGGTGCAGGATAAGGAGACGAGAAGGAGGATGAGGGGAATTTGCTTGAAGCCAGGAGCCGGTGGGAGAGCAGTTGTACTCTTACTCTCCCCTTGGGTGTTCCTGTCAGAGCCCCAGGGAAGCAGACATAATTCACTTAATTGGGTTTCACTGTTACACAGACAGAGTAGCAAAATCTCAGAAAGATTTTTTTCCAATCTGGGCCAAAGGTAGGACTTCCCTATGCTGTCTCAACAAATTAAGTACAGTTTTTTCCTCACAATACGTTGCTCCAGTCACATATTTTTCATAAGTCCAAGTGTAAATCACAGTTAAGGGACAACTGTGTAAACATTATAGATGCTTTGATCTCTGCATGTCATCAATGAACGAAAGAGATTAATCCTATTTGAGACCCTATTGCTCTCATTACAGCTTGTTAGCCTACTGATGGATTTACATCGTCACCTAAACAGTCTGAGTAATTTATACATAAATCACATGACATCCCCAGCCTCTCACAACAGGACAGTGACCTCTTTCCCCACATTCTCTGGACGACTGATGTAGGCTTTGTTCATTTCTCTGAACTGCGACCCACTAGGCTCATTCAGACTGGGCCGAATCAGTGCGCTTTAACCTTTGTGTGTAGGAGCTTAAACTGGTGTGTGGTCGTGCAAGGCAGCGTGTCAGTATGAAAAAAAATCTGCAGAAACATAAATGAGTTCCCTTGAGTTCCTATGTGGACAAGAGTGAAATATTTCCCACTAGGCTTTCTGACATATTTATCCCAATGATATATTTAGAGATTAAGAGTCTGTTCTTTTTGTAAAGAGTTCCAAATCACTGTTGTCTACAACCTCATATGCTGTTATAAGGAAGCTCTGTGTAAAATGGCTAAATTCCACATTTAACCACTGTAAACATTCAGCACTGATAGTAAGCCTGCTAACTTATTTTATGATTTCATGGCTGCTAGTTGCATGATACAAGTCAAGACAGATTAGTTGTGTGTTGTTTCTTTCTGTTGACAAGCAGGTAATTTATTTGAAAAAGCTTTTAAACATTCAAACTTTTGTTTACAAACCTCTTGATTTTGGAATTATTTCACATTTTTGTAAATATGCTTATACGATTTCTTGCTAAGAGTTACATGAGAAGATCCATACTGCTCTCATCTGTGTCCATCAAATATAAGACTAGACAGGCATACAGGTGGTTAGCTTAGCTTAGCATAAAGACTGGAAACAGTTGGAAACAGCTTGCCTATAAAACCTATGGGAATCTTGTTGTTACTGCTTTGCTAGAGAACCAGAGGAGCTGTGACCTCCTGTTTACAGTATTTATGCTAAGCTAAGCTAATTGTCTGCTGACCGTAGCCACACACAGTATTTAGTGTACTGACAGGAAAATGGTATTGATCCTCAGATTCAATGCTTGTCAGGCAAATTGTTTTTAAAACGACAAACTATTCCTTAAGCAAAAGATAAGCATATACTTCACTGAATGTCCTTCCTGTAAAGTCTCTCTTTTGCATTTTAAATAACCCACAGGGAGAGAAGACCAACAGATACTAGTGCTCATCTATTGCAACCCTTGTAAACTACAAAACAATTTTTCATTCAAGGACTGTGGGAATATAGCATATAAACACTAGATCTGGACACACACAAACACATATTAAGACCAAAGAATACAGGAAATGTAATTCCTAAAGAGCTTCTCTGAGCAAGTACTTGGTGGCCTTGTTCTCCTAGTGTATGTCTAGGAGCATGGCACACATCCTATACAGACACAGCAATCTTTTTCATAAGAACTGTATGAACTGTATGAACCGTGTCTGTCTGTCTAGTGATCTGACTTTGTAATGAGCATGGGCCAAGATCAAATAAACTGAATAATGGGGCCTATCTTTTACACATACTGTGTGCTAGTGCACATCAGCAAAGCAATTAGGGTTTAGCCATGGTAGAAATAAACATGTTCCATGAGACATGTGACATTAAAGACAAATTAAGTTTGCAAATATCCCACCACTAAACTTCTACAGATGAAAAAGGGTGTCATGTGCCATTAGTGAGCCTCTAAAAGTAAACTTTGTTCACTGTACTATTCGCCTGTGTTGACTCAAGTAAAGACAGATTAGGTTAGTTATTATTTCAGCCAAAAGATACACACTGAGATCCATTTATGTGGCAGTTTACCCAATAATTGCAAAGGATACCCTTATCTCATGTTGATTTGGCATTTAATATTGACCTATTTTTACTTATATTTGCAAACTTATACTATATTACATCTTAACAATGGTCTTTTTTTTTAAAGCAGTAACAACAGAGAGGTAAGTTGGACAATTACATTTAGCAACTGTTGTGTTACTGCCATCGTCATTTGTCCTGCCATTAGACATATATATATATATATTTGTCTTGAAGGTGGTTGAAGGTGTGACTTTCATGAGGCCATCATACTTTTGTCAAACAACATATGCATTTGCAATGTATTCTGAAAAGTTCCAACAGCAATCCGATTTGATGAAGTAAATGTATAGTGCAAATAAAGATGATAAAAAAGGTAATGAATATCACAAGATAAAACTGTTAATACAAAACTAGGGTCTGAGTGAATATACTCAGTTACCTTCCAGTTCTTAACCTGCTCCACCAAACTACCCTCACCCCTCTCCCAGCAGACACACTCACTCTCTATCTCTCTCTCTCTCTCTCTCTCACACACACACACACACAATCACACACACACACACACACACACACACACACACACACACACACCTTCACAGCAGTAATCCCACCAGGTTGTTGGGTTCTATGGGGGTCAGCGTTTGCCGGACGCAGCTTTTATTTGGGCCTGATTACATTTGGGCACAGTCATCGCATGGCCTCTGTCGACAGGGATAACGTTCATTGGGGTTGGATTTGCGTCCGCCTCACTGGCTCCATTCACTGGGCCAGGCACAATCATTTAGAACAGGCAGACCTAACACCCAACCCACAGAGCTGGGCCAGCCCAGTCAGCAAATACAACCCCTCACCCCTTGAAATCATAAGAGGGGGAGTAAAATGAGAGAAAAGGTGGAGAAAGAAAGAGATAGGGAGAAGTAAGAAGTGGAGGGGAAGTGGAGGAGAGAGTTCATAGGGAAAGAGTGATATCCAGAAAAAAAGAGGGAGGGTGTGTGTTTGTGTGAGAGGGAGGGAGAGGGAGAGGGAGAGAGAGAGAGAGAGAGAGAGAGAGAGAGAGGGAGGTAGAGCAAACATAGTTTTTCATCTGGTGATTGGCCAGCAGGTTTTTGAACCAAAGACGTCTCTGCAGCAGTATTTTGAGTGTTTTCCCCTGATGACCTTCATGGCAGACTCAAGTATTTGAGAACCATAAATGTGGCTGCTGCAAGTCAAAACTCAGACCTCAGACAAAAACTGCATGTGCATAAACAATGTGTTATGTGCCGACCTGTGGAAATTGGGACAGAAATCAGATGTAGCCAGAAAACAGTTTCACATTTGTGCACATTATTACAATTATGTAATTCAATAATAATAAACCTATGGTTAATATGAATAGTACAGGTTATTACTAGTATTGATAGTTATATTTGCTACCTATTACATTACATTACATTTCATTTAGCTGACGCTTTTATCCAAAGCGACTTACAATAAGTGCATTCTACGGTTACAAACAAGAATCAGAACAACAAGAATCAAGAAGGTATAATTTCGTCCAAAAGTTCAACTACAAAGTGCTATCAGTAAGAGCCATTTCAGTGCTACTATAGTGCTACATCCTTTATTCAAGGTATAGTCGTATAGACCTATGATTTTGTGATTTTGCATAAGCTGGTCTCTGCTGCTCTCTTGTGGTGTTACTGAAAGGTTAGGTTATTGGAGTTAGGACTAAAAGGGAAAGGCAACACAACACTTACCATAATCTTACAATAATTGTGAAACTCTGTCATAATGGACATATTTTGCTTATTTAGTTGTTTGTCGTTTTATTGGATACTGTTTCCATGTAACCTGCTAATAAACCTGTTCAGTCCCACGACTGCCTGGTTTTGTATGTCTGTGAATGACATAACTAAACATTGAAAGGGATACATAGTATTAGATTATATTTGACAAGAAACATGCTGGTTCAGCTAAAATGAGTGGAAGTAGCGCCATATAGCGCTACAGGACTATTGGGACTGATGAGGCCAATAAATGCTCTTAAATTGCTCAAATTTTCAAACAAAACCCAATACGAATGGATAATATTTGATTTTAAATATGTATTATTATTTTTGAGCGGTGAAACAAATAGTCTTTGTTACTATGTGAGAAAGTGAATGTTGGGCCTAACGATAGAGCCCTTACTGAACACTAAAAACACACCGGAAAACACACAGCAGGCTACTTTAACTGGATCATACCATTAAGGACAAAAGGGGGGATATTTTATTAACTATTCCTACAACGTGATGGTATTTAGGTAATATCTGCTGCACAGAAAATGTAGGCATTTAAAATTTTATATAAGTTATGCTTTTTTAATTTTAGTCACCTAAATAGTAAACAATGACACACATTTGGAAATAAATTGCTTACTTTGAGCGTCCCGGAAATACCTGCATTTACAAACACACTTAGCTTGCGCCGTGCTTGTATCCAGCTGGGAGCTAATGAGTAGGTTTAAGGAGATCTTACCTGACAGCGTAAAGACGACTTAAAAAGATTTCCCCGTCAAATTAGGCAAGACTGTGAAGGGGGTCGGACATGTTTGCAACAACGACGAGTGACACCCGCCGCGATGGCCCCAAGAGGGACGAAAAGTCTTCACAGGCCACCGCGACAACGGAATACTGCGCAAAGTTGCAGCAGTGGATGTGGCAGTATCACTGGGGGTATGCCAGCTGGCAGAGCTGGGTTGCTCTGTCCGCCTTCCCCTTCCCTCCTGCGTGTAGCTTCCCTCCGCCGGGGCGGACACCTGGTACACCTGGGTCGACCCCCGGCAGTGGGCAGCAGGCTTTCGACACGCTTAACCGGTACAGCTACCCGTACCCCCTCGGGTTCCCTGCATCCTACCCTCACCCAGGTGCCCCCCACGCGGGGCAGACCTCGGCTACTGATGCCCGGCCAGCACAGCTCCAGAACGGGAATCCACCTCAGGCAGGTACGTGGATCAGTTCTGCAGTGAGTTGCTGTAGTAGTTAAAGGCCTAACTCGTCCAAAATGCTGTTCAGGCTGCAGATCTCCGTGGGCTTTATTTTGTGTAAGCTAGGTCACAGGTCTGGAAGCATGCTTATTCCACAGTGCATTGCCCTGTGGAAACGAGCTTATATGCTTGGAGTCATACCAAGGTCTTTCTCAATGCTTTGTTCACCTCTGATAAGTCCTGCATACCTCCAGCAGCTGGTCAAGGTGATTTTTTTTGAGTGTATAAATCTGACAGGCCAGTGTGTCCCATTTGCAATAAAAGGATTCTCAGTACGCTTGTCTTTTCATCGGCTTCATGCAGGACGGGAGTACACCATCCCCTCTCCTCTCCAGAGGTTCCTAGCTGAGACAGTGGACTTCTTTATCCTGTTTTGTGTGAAAGCCACCATTGTTCTGTGGATCATGCATCTGAGTGGAATGAAGTGAGTGAAACTATTAAACACTGTTCCAACTAAAAGGATAAACAAAAAAAAAACATCCCTAACTGGGCTAACCCGGCACTGGTGCAATGCAATATACAGCACTTGCACGACCAAATAGTTTGCATCATTGTTTTAAGGCCAACAATCCCCAGATCCATACTCACACAGACCTAATGTCTCCTCTTTAAAGGGACATTGCCAAATTCATTACCCACTTCATTGTGGAGGAGATCGATGAGAACACATCCATGGAGGACCTGCAGAAGATGATGGCTGTCGCTCTCGTCTACCGGGTACTAGTCTGCATCTACGAGGTAAGTCATGTTTTGCACCGTTTTGACAGGTGATGTAGATCTAATATGCAGAGTTTAAGCTATTGAAAAGTCGCACGTCAAGCTGTGTAGTTCATGTTGATTGGCTGAGGCTGCCTGCCTGGTCATTTTTAGCTTCTCGGTAAAGGTTTTGTATTGTTAATTAAGATGGCAAAATTGTGTATTGATATATTGTCCCAAATTGAATTCCCATTGATCCCTTTGTACGTTCATTAACGTCTTTCAAGTCCACAGGGAGGGGATGTGGGTGCAGAGTGTGGGTGGGATATCTCTTCAATGCTACTTTTACTTGAGTATTTTAAACCAATGGCTTTGTTATCTAATGCTGCATACAGGTGTTTCCTCTAAATACTATAATAATAATAATAAATACTATATAATATAAATAGTGTGTGTGTGGATAGATAGACATCCCCCATATTGTCCATTCAGTATCCGCTGCCTCTCTTGTTTTAATGAGAAGGAGTTCTTCGACAACACAACATGACCTCCCACAGAGGACAGTGATGCAACGTTGCGTTCATACTTGCCTGAGATGAAGTCACGTATCGTGTCTCTCGTTCGACTTCGGCATCAGCGGCTTGTTTTCCCTGGTGGGAAGCAGCCTGGGGACATTCAGACACCTCGGCTCAGTCTAATGCCATCTGGCAGCTTTCCTTCCATCTAAGCTTTTTGACCTTGTATGTGCAAACCTGAAACTGTATTTCTTGCCTTTTTGCTCCGCAGCATGGAATTGATAAGTTCTGCTCTGGTGCTCTTAAAAGCCTTTTCTTTAGCATGGTCATGAGCACTCAGGGTTATTGACAATGTGCACCTCACATCAGGAAAAGGTAAATTGCATTGCAAACTGTACATTTTGTCTTTCTTGTCCAATCAGACAATTTGTATTTGGGGTGCTGGTGGTGCCACACCAGGGAAGTTCCTGCTCGGCCTGCGGGTGGTGACGTGCGACACTTCCACTCTGGTCCGACCAAACCGAGTCCTTGTGGTCCCAGCATCTAAAGTCTCCCTCTCTGCGTGAGTGATCACATGCTGGATATAAAAGTTACTGTGAGGAACCTTTAACTGGGTATGATACCTCCATATGACCTGCATAAGCAACAAGAAAAGCAAAGAAAATATTGGCTATTTCTGTTTAGTTATTTGTAATTCCTGTCATCGGGTCTGATTCCCCCTCCAAAATAAAACAAGGTAAAAACGATTTACGGCATGCAGGTTTAAGGGGTTTAGCTCAGAGTCCAGCGGGGCTTTAGGCAGCGACCAGCCGGCCGTGTGCAGACTCAGATCCGGCTTTGCTGCCACCTTCGACCTGCATGAAGGAGAATCTGATGGTCTGCAGATAATTCCTGTTGCGTGAGGGGAGTTCACACACACACGACAGGCAGTTTGTAAATGCAGGATTAACAGTTTGTATAAAAATGTAACAAAATCCAAATGTGTTTTGGATTCAAATTTCAAATCCTTTAAATATATTTGATTGTTTGTATGCATGTATATAGTGGATTTCGGTTACATTTATATAAAACAAAATGTGTGCATTAGAAATATATTTGTATCTTACTTTTTATATATACTTTTTTTACATTTACCTTTTTTTGTGTCTTTATTTATATATATATATATATATATATTGCAAAATACTTTTGTTACCTTTTCTGGGTGCGGCCATTAATATTGAGACTGATCTGACCACACAGTAGTTACTTTTTGATTTGATTGTCCCACTTGAAATCTTCGCAAATAATTGTTTCTTGTCTCTATAACCTGTGAAGAGCATCTGTGAGAGAATTCTCACTCTGGTTTGGTTTTGTCTTTCACAGCTCGACGGTGCGGGCCCTTAATAAGAACTTCTCCATTGCGTTCCTCTTTCCCGTCTTCATCACCCTCCTCTTCTTCCAGCACAACAGGACTGTGTATGACATTGTGGCCGGGACCATTGTTGTCCAGCGCAGAGGCGGCAGATAGCCTCTCCTCAGGCAGCAGACTCTCTTCTCGACAGGGTGATGAGAAAGGCGCTACGAGCCCATGTGAGCTGAGTGTCTGAAAGCTTAAACCATGTCACAAATGAACCAAACAAAAGTGGCCCATTTCTTTACTGGATCAAATGAGGACTGTGATGCATACATATGGGTTTAGGCCTGGTTCGTTGGAATCAAAAGAATCCTGTGTTACATCTTTGGGTGTACGTCTTTTTTTTTTTTTTTAAACCACTGAATGAACAAATAAGCTGTCAGGAAACACTCTAAAGTATTGTGATTTTTGATATGTATAAAACGGGGTGCTTACCTGTTTTGCGGATATCTCGAGACTTTTCCTCGTGTGATGTGAATCTTTATAATATATGTGCTATGTCATAATATACTACTTATTTATTTTTGGGAAGTCCTTGTGTAGGATTAAATTATTAATCCTTTATAAACGACAACAATTTGACACATTTTTATAATCGCAAGAGTTCTACACTTAAGGGCTTAAAAATCTAAGATGAAACATTATTAGGTTCTAAAAGCGTTTTCTTGTATGCATTGTTCTTTTCTTCAACATATTTATGCTCATGATTCTTTGCTTTATATTTTAATTAATCTTAAACACTGAAGAAAATGAATGCCAGGCTTATTTCTATCCTTTGTGCCTTTAGATATTCTGATAAAGTATTGTTTTATTTGAAATGTGACAACATTTCTGCGGTGTATGAGTTTCCCTGCTCATATTTTCTGTCTTCAGACTCAGGGCAGCTGTTTTGTGTGTCTGAACAGCACTAAATGGCTCTGCTCATGTCAGATTTCTACTTGATATGCATTCTGTAACACTCTTCTAGTGTCAACCATTGTCAATTATTTATTTTCATGCCGTCATGTTCGCTAAGCAGTCCAGTTTAGAGTGTACTTAAATCCACAGTATGGCTACTAATATTCTGGCACATGAGTTATGGGGAATTTTGAGGCTGCAATCATGTGGTACATAGTCTCAAATGTTTGTCTTAATTGCCAATCTAATTAAAATACTTAATAATACATTAATTGTTTTACACACCAAGGCACATTTTGATAAAAACCTAATACAAAAAAACCCTGTTGATCTAGCATTTACAAAATGAAACTGAATACCATTTTTAAAGATTAAATAAAAGATTTCATATAAACCCTTTTCTAAGATTCTCATTTAGACTTTTTGACCCCTTAAGTTACATGTAATTGGTGTCCTTGATTGGTTCTTAATTACAAGAACATGCGTGTTGGAGAGGAACATGTGAAGTATTTAAGTGTGATCGTAGTGCGGCGTCTAATGAGTATAGACATTTAAATATAAAGGCAGGGTCCATTATTCCCAATGGGACAAAGTTTCAGAGGTCATCCATTTTAAAAAAAAAAAAAAAAAAAAAAAAATGTCTTTGTCTCGTGCCTGGCAGTGTGGGGGATAGAGTTACTGTGCAATATAAATACAGGATTAAAGGGATTAGCTTTAGTTAAACACCAGTAGAGGATATTACACGCTTTGTGCACCTTAATGTCAGCATTTGCCTTTCAAACTAAAGGCCTCTTTAAACTGACCAACTTCCAGTTAAGAACTGTGACAAAAGTCATCCAAAATAACCAAACTCCACTATAAAGATGTCATATTTACTGTAGGAATAGTGTGCTTCGCATTGATAAATTCCTATTTTTTTGTTTTTTTTCCCATGATAAAAAGAAACATTTCATGTAGATGTTAACTACAGACATCTTGCATCTTTTAGCATGATGTTCTCCACAGTTGCCACATGGGGGCGACATTACACAACAAAGATCAATACATGTGGCCCAAATAAAGCAGATGGAAATAGACCTCAGATACTGGATGTTGGCATTATTTCCAAAGATATTTTTACACATAATCTTTATGGAATGGTAAAAAGCACAGCCTGTGTTTTCACTGAGGAATACATGACTTTTACAACAGATGCTGTCTTGCACAGATATATATTATCTGCAGTACCTGCCGCCTGTCTATTTGTCACATTGACAAGACAGACACGGCAGACTCTCCTTTTAATCCCCAGACAACATTTGCTTTCCCCCGTTCCTCTGTGACATCTCGAAGCATCTTTGAGTTGCTGACATCTGCAAACTCACTACCGGAGCAAAAATAACTGTATACCACAAAGTGTTGAGCTGCAGATCATGTAAGGAGGTTTAGATGATGCAACTAGTTGACAATGCTTGACTAGTGTCAATACTTAGCTTTATTAACTACTGTAGTGAAGTGTGCATAAAAGGGGCATCTTATTGTTATTCAGTGTGTGTGCTTTTATACATTTGAAACAATTGATTTTGTGTTGTAGCTTGTGGTGCTTTTTCAACTTTTCAAAACTCAAATCTATATTTCAATGGAGTGTTGAATAGTTTTGACTAAAATAGACATCACGTTTACTATTGATTTAGCAGCTCTGGATACCACATGGTATTGGTTAAATATTTCTTACATATGTCTTCTGGTATACCAGTGTATCGCCTCCTCACGTGTCAATGAACTTTTTGTATTTGATTAAAGGACTACAAATGAATGTTTACTGACATGATAAGCACGCTGTCATCCTGAGACAAATTAGTTAACATGAACCAATGCTTAACTTCAGTTACACTATTTTTTAAAATGTATTTCCAGTTCCAAAGTGCTGTGGAGCTGAATTTTTATGAGCCGTGTTCTCTTTAAGATTCGCCAGGGGCATATTTTGTCTTTCGGTCCCAGTAGGAAGACACAGCGTTCGTTCAGCTCTCCCCAGAATGGTAGGTTTTTAAATAGCAACCATTAATCCTTATGAATTAGTAATTATCGCCAGTCTCTTGCCAACTTTCTCCCTCCAACGTGTGCACAAATGAAACAAAAGACACAAATCACAGCCACCATTCAAGACTTTTGAACCAGCTGTAGTCTTTCTAGTTTAGTTCTCTTGAGCTGTTTGTGCAGCGCGTCATGGCCGCCTTGTTGTCTTCATCTGTACATTTCTTTGGTGTCGCCCCTTTTTTAAAATTCCTTTCTGAACCGTTCTGCCTTCAGGGATCATCCTGGAGCTCGCTCCTATACCCAATGAGTCAATGAGGTGTGGTAGAACATATGTAAATGCAGTTTTTGAATTATAAATGTGTTACTTCTTCCATAAATTTAGAGCTTGTAGAACTTATATACAAGTAAAAAAAAAAGTATTAAACTCCTTAAATGGCTTTGAGGCAAGAAGGGGAAGAAAGACTATCCAAACATTTTGTCAGCTATTGTGCATGATTTTAAAAGTTCATCACAGCATTTTGTCCTTCAGTAGCAAGTTTTTGTGCTGGGAGTCATGAGTCGTTCTCTGTGCCAGGGAACTGAGAGAGGCTTAGCAATAATTACGCCTCGAGTGGCTCTAATACAAATTTCACAGGGAGACAGAGTGGAGAGAGAAAGCAACAGAAAGTGTGAGATGCAGAAAGGGATTAACAGAGAGACAAAAACCCAAGAGGGAGTAGCGGATTGAAAAAAGGAGTTCAAAATGAGAAAAGAGGGAGAGTTAAAATGGAAAGAGAAGTGGCAGAGAAAATGGAGGAAGAGAGAAAGAAAGAGAGGGAGCGAGTGGGAGAGGCTGAGGGACACCATGCTTGAAAATTCTCTCTGATCTTTGAGCCGTGGGACCAGAGGCGATGGGATACCCCGCAGAACTCTATTAAAATTCATCCAGCCTCACTAAAGCTCTCAGTCATTATACAAGAGATGCCCTGCACAGCTCAGCGTTCTCTGTTTGCTCTCTGCTACATATCACAGCATGCAGACAAACAGATGCACCCAGACATAACCAACGTTGTCTTCACTGGTAGACAGTGAAAGACACTTGAGGACTGCTGACAACGCTTTTCAACCAGGCGGCAACCTCAAGAACTGAAAAGTGAAGCCAATGCCAAAGTGCATTCAACTTGAACTCTTTTTAATAGCCAGCAGGGGACGACTCCTCTGGATGCAAAGAGAAGTCTGACTGCACAGAAGTCAATGAGAAAAGGACTCTACTTCCTTCTTGATTTATTACTTCATTAAACATTGTGAACATGAGTTTATGGCCTCAAACATAGTTTCAAGTCTTATTCAACAGAGCGGTGTTCATTTGGTAAGTGACGGTCCCATTAAAGTAAAATAGATGATAAAGCAGGGTACGCTTTAGGGTGTGGCTACCTTGTGATTGACAGGTCTCTACCATGGTGTTGTCCCGTCTGGGAGTTGTCCATGTTTTACTCCTACAACTGTAAACCTGTCACAGTGTGTTTTAACTTCATGAAAGTCATTTAAAATGTCTTATTCAGTGTTCAGTTGTACTTAGCTCCACCCTCTCGTTTCACTTCTGGTTTAAAAAAAAACAAGAAAATGCCCAACTCGAGGCCTCGAAATGACAATCCACAAACTAATATGTGATGTCACGGTGACTACGTGCACTTCTTGTATACAGTCTATGTATTGAACTTTATTTAGTCACGTTACAGTATTCGTAACTGACTTTAGTAAAGACACCTCATCAGAGCTAAAGCACTGAGGGTATGCAGGCTTTTGTGTCATTAGTGAATATAAATTAATTCAATTTGATAAATTTAAGGAAAACATACATTTATTTGAAAGAATATTTCTTTGTACAGAAATTAAAGCTCCATTAACTTACTATCTGGCCTCTAGAGGGCAGCAGAAATAAGCTACACAACATTGACATATTTTCACCTTATAAAGTTTATGCAACAAGCTGTTGCTTATTTCACATCCAGCAGTTATGGAGACACATTGGCATTCATTTGGAGTCATATAGTCCACCAGAACGTCCAACATTTACTCTGCCTTTTACTCTTTTGGGCTCCACCAGCTCCCGAGGGAAATGTCTGGCTCTTTAGAGGCTAAATGCTCCACTCTGTTCAATAGCTAGTCACTGTCTGCTGCTAAGTGCTGGGCCAGGAGAGTACATTTGGTTTATCTGAGCTTTTTTTGATGGTCATCATTTTCATAATTATTTTTATTATACTACAAGTGAGCTGAAACACAATTAGTTGAACCACTGTTGATATATATCAAAGTACAGCTTATAGAATCTTTTAATAATTTGGTTTTAATAATTAAATAACTTAAAATAAAGTAGAAGTGTAAAAACAAACATCTGACCAATTATCAGTGTTACGGAGCAATGAACTACAAGTATTTAAACTACCTTTTGCAGAAGCTTGGTGGAAGTTAAACTACATTCATATTTCCATCGCGATTCAAGTATGGTTATATTACATTTTGCCATTTTGAGTAGTTTCCTTTTTAAACTACAATCAATTTGGGGCTATAAATGGAAAGGAAAACTTTTTTTTACCAGCTTCTCTACTGTAATTGCCAACACCACAGACACATTCACCTTGTGCAGCCCAAAAAGGTGAAAGTTCAATATTTTTTAGCCAGGTAGTTTTGGGGGTTTATGTATAACCTGTGAACAACGTTGCACTTTTTGAAATACATTTAAATCAGATGGCACATTTGCTGACATGTGACCTTTTTGTAATAAACTTCACATGTACACTGTATATGTTTTTACTTTGTAGTTTGAACTTATTTTTCTTTACTTTAATAAACCAAACTAAATTTCTCCCTAGGGTGGCTTTTCCGTAGTTTAACTTCTCCCGAGTAATTGGTAGCTTTCAAAGCTATGCTTTCAAAGTAGCTTCCCAAACACAGCTAATTAACAGTATAAATGGTTGGTGTGAGTGTATTAACAGAATGAAAACTTGTGTCAAATGGTGATGAATGGGTTTATGGCTCATTCACCATCATCATTCCTAACTTAACCTCTGGATTTCTGTTTTCATGTTGCTGTCATAGCAGCTTTGGTTTACCTTGTGTGAAGCCAATGAGGTGTGGTGTGTAAATGCAACATCTTCCATAAATATTGAGCTTGTGGAAGTAAGATTTAAAAAAAAAAAAAGTAAATGGCTTTGAGACAGGGAGGGAAAAAAGACTTTCCAAACATTTGTTTTGTGCTTTTTAAAGTTCATCACAGCATTTTATCCTTCAATAGCAAGTAGATTAACCAGGTGTGGTCAATAAAAAGTATGTGAAATTTGTTTTTTTTACGTGTCAGTATCAACTTTCTGCCTTATGCTTCAATTCCTTTTGACTGAAAGTAAAATGGGTGAAGTTTATACAGGCACACGCACACACACACACACACACACACACACACACACACACACATTCTACTTTTACAACAGGACTTTCCATCTGACTCAGTAGTCTGATATTTCAGTGGAATTTTTATAGAGACGCTCCACCCTCAGATACCTCACAGTTTCATTCAAGGCCTTTGAATGCGCTCCGAGGCAGCACAGGGCTAAACGACCAACAACAGGTCTTTGTTCTCAGACCAGTGGTTTGTTATGTCTGCCTACGCAGGCACAACTGCTTGGCAGCAGTAGGCTGAGCTGTGGGACCACTCTATGATTGACAGCCTACTGGATTTGAGAGAGACTGAGTAAATGAGGAAGAGATGGATGGGGGAAGATTTGTGCAATAAAGTAGTAAAGATAGCTCATAAGAGAGCGTGGTAGCATTGGTAGCATTAGCAAATGTTAGGACACAACTCCTCACTTGTGAAAGGAATATTAGATTACAATCCATGGACAGACAGTTGTGTGTGTGTTGAGACAAACCCAGACATTCTGTGTATCGCCCAGCAGAGGGAGTTCCCTTTAAGCTTTCTGGCTGTCTCTTCACTCCCCAGAGCAGGCTCCTCATTGGATCTTGGAGGCAGCTCAGCCAATCGGCCTGCTTCTGGGCCACAAACATCTGAAGTAGTAATAATGTGGAATGTGCTGGCTCGGCGAGCTGTCAACTGGAGCATGTAGTACTATACTATATGCGGATAGAGGGAGGAGACGAGTAGAGAGGAGGAGGAAGTGGTAAGCAGTCGATGACAGAGAGGTAGTCTTATTGTGCAGTGTGTGCAAAGCCATACTGTCAGCTGTTCAACATTGCCCAACACATGTGCCCCACCCTCAGTGCCTCTCCCTCTTGTGAGTTCACACACACTTTATTTTCTCACATGTACACTCTTGCACAACTTGTACCCACACAGACTTGTGAACAATTACACAAACCCTGCCTCAGCAGACCCACCTGGTATCCCCTGATGGAGGTATGTACTGTATACAAGGAGTCCCACAGACTCACAGATCTAAAATAATCCTATTCAGGCTGCTGGCACAAGCGTGTCCATATGTTGATGTGTACAGTATCTCTGCAGACAGAAAGCAGGTATGCATGCGTGCATGTTTAGTGGTTAAAGGAGTTGGGTGGCAGCAGAATGATTAGACAGTATAGTAAAATGGGTCATTTTGACTCACAAGTTTAAATATGCCATGTGCAATGCTGCAGCTTCAAACAGTCTGACATTTTGTTCACATTCTCGATGCTAGCATTATTTACAGCATGAAAATATGAAAGTAGCTGATGCTGAAATTTACCATTCCCTTTCCTCCTCACATGTTCTATCAACGTAATGTACAGTATGTACTGTTACCATGAACGGTGTGTGTGTGTGTGTGTGTGTGTGTGTGTGTGTGTGTGTGTGTGTGTGTGTGTGTGTGTGTGTGTGTGTGTGTGGGGATCAGGGGAATCTGAGAAATCCCATCCCAGCTGGCGGAGTAACAATCTGATGGGTCATAATCTGGCCTGCTGACTGACAACATGTGTTAATCTACAGGCAGTGGAGATCTGCTATTATTAGAATGGAAAGCAAGCAAACACAGGCATGACTGCACATAGTGCGCCATTCAAGATGCAACATCCTCCTTCACAGGATAACTCAGTTGTTTGCTAAATATTATTTTGGTGGCTAGTAAGGGAATTAGTGAGATTGCAATCAAGATCTCTTTTTTTTTTAAGAAGCCTGTATATAGAACATAAAGTGCATTATATAAATGCACCAAAGAGACAGTTCTGACATAAAAATGCACACATTTTAATGTTCAAAATGGCAAACTGGCAAATTAACACCAGGGATATCAGCTGCCAATGAGGCCATAAAGCTGTGAATAGTAATAATGGCACGCAGGTTTTCAAGGGTTTTGGTTGCCCTTGATGGATGAGCTGTCTCAGTAGCACTATTAAAAGGCAGCATGTGTCTGAACATTTCCATTTAAATTAACATTGCTAGTTTGATCTCCTTTACCTTCTTCTCCAGCTTATTCCCACCTCTTAGCTGCCATTATATTTTTATGTTTCCTGCTATCTGTGCTATTTTGTACAGCAGTGTATCCTTTACATGTTACAGTAATTCCCTTCAGCTTGACTTGATAAATATTGATGTCCTGTCCTCCACCAGAGCTGCGGATGGTTTTGCTCTTGTTTCTTGTCACACATGGTTCATTTCAGGACACATCTTTTACAACACGAGAGTAACTTCACAATCCTCCATAAATTGGTACATTATTTCATAATCAGCTGTGTGTAAGGAGGATGTTGATGTGCTGGTGGTGTAATGTGTGTTTGTCCTAGTTGTGTACATTTGATCATTTTGCCATCAAGCCAAATTGGCCAAATACATTTTTAGTGTTTATAAAACCCTTCCTTTTCCACCGCAAAGGCGAGCAGAAAAAGGAAACTATCAGCTTCAATACATGACTCAAATACATATGTTATTTGAAAAGCCAGTGAGTTTAGGCTTGTGTCAAGTTGTGGGTTCATTTGTTGGACAAAGTATGCCTGTATTTTGTACTTTGAGCGATATCAAATAAAGCCTGGTGGATACTGAAAGCAGCTAATGATCCATGGTCAGGCCAGCTAGTACACTTAAAAGAGTCTGCATAATTGAAAATCCTGAGAACTAAGAAATGAAAGAGGAAGTGATCTATAAATAGAGACCCTGAGTTGTTTGAATAGAAGAAGGCCAACATCGAACAGTAATTTGAAACCTCTTGAATTTCCATAAACAGCTCATTCTTTATGTGTATCAATATTAACCCACACATGTCCTGTTTTAATTAACTGAGGACGTCATTTATATTTAATTAATCCATTCACCCGGGACTAAAATCCTCATAATGCTCTGAATGTTAACAACACACATTCAAGGGTGCCCATCAGCCGATGCACATCAGGAGGTCGGCGAGGCGGCTCCCAGTGGAAGACCATTTCTGTCTAACTTAATTTGAACAGAATGAGTAATTGACAAATTTGATGTTGAGATAGAGCCAACACAAGCACTAAGGTGCTGATGCCTGTAATCAACGATCAAGTAAGTTATGTTACATTAAATATGCTCAACTGTTATGTCTGAGTAGCTTCGGCTAATGCCTGCAAATTGTAACTGTTGCAGAGTGGTGTACAAGATCCCAATTTACAGCATTTCCAGACACCGGTATGTTGTATGCAAATAATTACAACAAAATGTAGGCAGAGAGTGTCACAATACTTTTGATGACCACTTTGCACTCAAATTAACCAGTAAACCACACAGTGATTACCACACCCAAAGTAACACGTCCCCACGTTTACTGTATTACATAAATCCACACTCGCCCATGCTAAGATAACACATAAGCACACATAATCACATGCAAACATGAAGGTTCACTGTCATCCAGCATAAGCAAACAGTGAGAACACATGCAGCACCTTCATACTGGCACTCTCCCTGACTGAGAGAGCTCTTCTCCACTGATGACAACCGCTTCACATGCAGAGAGAGAGAGACACACACGGATAAAGATTAATTGATGGTGAGTTTGTACAAGCGCTATGTTATCAGGCCTCTTGTGGCTAGAGAAGCAGTGTGTTGAGGAGACAGCAACTTTATTGATTGAAGTTTCTAAAAGGCCTTTGAAATCGAGCGTCTAGACGATCTGGCCTTGCAGATTTTCACATCCGAACTTGAAGAGTACAGCAGTCTGATGACTGCGGTGGCAGGATGAATGATTGAGTGACCTTAAATAGCAAATTGAGTGGCTTTACCTTTATAAGGTTGCATCCAGTTGGACATTTGCATTCCAATATAACAAGTTCATTGTCATGTGTTATTATTTAATTAGACCACTACTACAAGGTACACTTGAATGCATTAAGCTGAATATACTCATGAAGTGGGTGAGGTGGATGAGTTGAGGCACTTTAAAACCTGCTAACCGTAGTCTTTCACAGAAGAGAACGTAACTGGAAAGCACTGATGAAGGAAAGAGGAAATATATTATATGAATAGTGTAGAGACCGTTTGGCAATTGTCCCCAGTTAAGAAGTAGTCCAGCAAATATATCTTGTTATATGGCGCATTCAAGTTTCTATGCTATTTTTGTACTAATTAAACAAACAAGAAATAATGTGTTATTAAGTGGGTTTAAGACGTGATGGATTTGTTACCAGAGCCAGGCTTTATGCTCAGCTGAGCTAACCGCTGCTGCATCCAGCTACTTATTTACAGCACTGTACAGACGTGTGGTATCAATCTTATCGTCTAACTGTGTGTATATTTGCCAAATTGTTTAAGATAGACCATAATTTTGTATGATGTTGTCATGTCACTTGAACTCAAGGATATATAACTTTTTGATCCTCAAATTGATCTTCAGAAACACCCTTAAAGCCCACCGGTTCCCCACACCCAAAAAGGCGAGGCGTGAAGAATCTAACTCAACCTCAACGTGCAGTCTGGGGGAATGTAGAGAGAAATGGGGAAGCAAAGAAAGATAGAGAGAGGTGGGGACACACAGCGGAAGGCGCTAATGATGGCGGTCAGTAGATGAAGCCACAGAAGTAGCATTGATCGATGACTACGACACATTGCAATCAATGCATGTGGTAGGGCATACGCATCAGTCCACTTGTCCTCTAACAGCGTTTTCAATAAATGGGGCTCCAACATAATTATTGCTGAATCTGTTTTTTTTATTTTTATGTAATTTATTCTAGAGAAAAAATACCATCCCACCTCTTTGAGTTTCGAGTCCACATGGAATTAGACCATCGTTTATGTTTTTTTGCCAGCCTTATCTCCACCCTCCTGCAGTTAACGACCCTGCCACTCCCCCTTTCTCCCCTCACCTGAGCTTCCACACCCATCTACACACCTGCGTCTCATTCTCCTCATCACTCACTCGCTCATACACAGAACCAGTTCCCCTCTGCCAGACTGGCTATGTCAGCGATTCCCAGCTGGTCTGACATTACCTGACTCTGAGTACTGGTTTGAATATTCTCTTTGCTTCTGTCTGCCTGATCTGCACTGCCTGGTTTTTGGATATGATTAAAGATTCTGCACATTAGCCTGACCGTCACTGCCAATGAAGTTGAGCCTCCGGGTTCAGTCTGTGTTTTTCTAGGTTGTTACAGAATTAGGAGTTTTGTCTGACCAACAACCCAAAACCCAAAGATCTTGTTCGCCTTCTCACATAGAGTTTAGAAGTAGAAATAGTTTGTCAGATAAACCCCTGTACAATCACAAAATTAAACAAAGTAGATAATTTTGTGCTTTAAAGGTACTGGCAAATGTTGCTTCCTTCAGACAGAGCCGGACTGGCTGTTTCCCTCTGTTTATAGTCTTTATGCAAAGCTAAGCTAATGTAGCTTCATATTTACTGCACCGCTATTATTGATATCAATATTCATGTCTAACTCTAAAAAAGGGAAAAATTCCCAAAGTGTTGACATACTTCGTTGAACAATTCATTGATGATTTTCTGTCAATTGACTAATCAATTAACGAATTGTTTCTTGAATAATACTTGAACAACCGTCACCTTATTATGATCTATTCTATATGTTTGAAGAATAATAAAACAGTTTAACATGCTCAAATACAATTAATAGATATATCCTTGAACCTCTTCTTTACCTCATTCTCACTCTTCTTACTTGTGTTGAAGAAGTGGCTCCTCAGTGTGGCAGCTTATCTCACTGTTCCTCTAACACAGTCCCATTGTCATAAACAAAAAGGAAAATCAGGCAGACAGACAGGTGGTAAGGCGAGTGCAAAAGATTTGTTGTCTGTCTCTCTCAAGCTCATCTATTATCCAGCTGACTCCTTGCTGACCCCGGCATTAGTGACTGTAATGTAAAGGCCTGTTCTGATATCACTCACCAATGTTTGTGTGCATGTGTGTGTGTCTGTACACTCGGGTGTTTGTGTGTTTACGAAAGTGTGTTGGAGAGCTTCCCTTGCCTGGTCAATAATTAAAGTCACTGCTTAGTTGCAGTAGAATTTTCTAGCCTTATTAAACCATAAAGCAATGTCTGAGGAGCCATCCTCATTCATGATACATGAGGGGCTGGTGTTTTTATTTGGGGAGATGGAGGGTTGAACACACACATCACATTTAAAGAAAAGCAGAGAGAAGTATGCCAAGAGAATTACAATAAGGGTGAAAGTGGAATTAAATATTTCCACCAAAATAATTTGCAGTTTAAACAGGAAGTGTAAAGGGTAAAACAATAGTACAGAGTCTCTATAATAAGAGGAATGACATTATGTGTCTCCGAAATATTACAGTCTCAATGAAAAGTTCTTGGTTCAGAATTAGGAACAAATCATTTTTTCATACAAAGGGAACACATAGCACATTTATCTTTTCCATCCATCCATATCTGAACCGCTTATACTCTTTAGGGTCGCGGGGCGCTGGAGCCGATCCCAGATGTCATTGGGCGAAGGCAGGGTACACCCTGGATAAGTCGCCAGTCTAACATTTATCTTTTCACAAATGTATTGCTGATCTGCTGCAACATAGCAACATTCAGATGTCATATTTAGCAGTGTGCATGCATGTGAAGAGCAGCAACACTGTGTGCATGCTGGTGTGTGTGTTCAGCTGGACTTTGAAGTATATGTTCCTTCTTTACAATTAGGTCTGGACTGTTTTACACAGATCTCATTAAGACACGCCAGATTACTTCCCAAAATCTGCCTGCCCAAGACAGCCTGATTGAATTGGCTGCTGCTAATACACAGATTAGGGAACTCTCTTTGCATCCTAATCCTCCCTGCTCGTTCTCACTTGTCGCAGAGTGGGGAAGGTGTGTGAGAACAGGTTAGCCGGTAGCAGGCATTCACTGTAGGATTACACTTGCAAGTGCAACTTTAAGCCTGTCTAATTTGGTTGTTAGACAGTGTGAAAATGATGGTATATTAGCAAGCTTTTGATTGTTACATTTACTGATTAAAATGCCGCAGAAGCTGGTTTTGCTCCAGCATACAGTATGAAAAATGACAGGTAAAGAATTAGAAGCAATTGGGTGCAAGAAGTCACATTCATAAAAAAAAATGTTGCACTCATTAGGAGTTAAAATATATAGATATTAAAATAAAATGATGCAGCCTATACCAAAGGGGATCTGCTGTTGCTTGTGGGTGCTGACTGGTGATTGTCGAACTAATTTAAAAAATATATATAGACATTTTAATTTAATATAAAGAAAAATGTCAGATAAGTCAGATACAAACAGTTCAAATAGTTAGTTAGTAGATAAACAGCAGTATGAGCACAGTGTAGAGTGGCAGCTAGAGCTAGCCAATGGAGCGCGCTCACATGCAGGCCGTCCGGGACACAATGTCCACAAAGCAAAGCAGAGAGCGACCTCACTCTCTGCTCAGGTAGACATTACTCCACTATATCTTTAAATAGCAAATAGTTGTTTTCTGCAAAATTTTTGCTCTGAATGCCATATATTGCACCTTTAAAAGTATTGGATATTGGTTAAAATATCTCAAATGAATGTATAAGCATTGAGATAGATAAACAGCTGAAAACAGATGGCTAACCTGAAGGGTACTTGAGTTCATCTGACAGGGCTGCACGGGAATGTCTTAACTTAAACTTGAACTTTATTACACATATACATATATGTACATCCATGAAATTTGACCTTTGCATTTAACCCATCCTAAGGAGCAGTGGGGTGCTGTAAAGGGAACACTGGAGCTGCCATCCTTCTAGTTAAAGGTGGTTTCAAAGGCGATCACGTCCGTTTAAAAGTATAGTGGGCGTTCATATATTTTTCCTGAGGGTATATTACAATACGGAAGTTAAAAACACTTACTGTATTCTCTTTGCACAGTGTTTATGATTCTCTCTCGTATCTGTAACTTGTAAACACTTCCACATTTGAGCAAAAGGGGGAGCAGTGAGCAGCTGTAAAACTCACTGTCCCTTATGCACAGAGGGTTTCAGCAGACACTGCAGCCTTGAAATCTGAAGTGACAGCTACTTTCAGAGCAGACAGGATGACTGTTCCTCTTCTGATAAGAAAGTCGTTATTGGATTTTGCAGAGAGTTTGAAGAGCTGATATGTCGATACATCGGCCTTCTCTTTCTCTTGCTTATATTTTCACACTGTCTGAGCTGTTAAATGGTATACTTCACATACAAATGAAGAAAATGCTATCTGAGTGTTTGAAAAGCTGTGGTGCTCAATAGCTGAATGCACCATGAAAAGTGGAATGCACTTCAGACACTGTGCCACTTTGTTGCTCTGCAGAGATGTCCATGGCCATTAAAAACTGAAAATCCCTTTAAAGCTGCCTTCAAAAGCAAGTAATTTTTAATTATTTAACTCCCTCAGTGTATGTTTAAGTGTGATTTATTCATATCCCAAGTGAGGTGTCAAATCCGTTGTTTGTGCATATACAGAGAGATATTCACTTAACTGAAATGCCTCTTATTTAGATATGTGAATACAGTTGTGTCTTTGGTTTTCTGGTCAGCAGAGCTTAAGAAGTGACACCGAAAATTGGGCATCATCTTTTTTTCTGATAGAAGCATTTATCATAGTAGGTTGGGCCGTGATGATACATCTTGCAAAGTCATGTTTTTAATATTTAATTTGGCACCCTTTCACCAAAAATAGAGCTTTTTAATCGCTTAGGATTACAGAATGCATTGTCATTTGAGATATGACTCATTTAATCACATCAAATAGCCATTCAGGTATGCAGGTTTAAAGCCAGACTCAATTTCTCAGGGCTCTTCTCATACATGCCACACCTGGTGTACTTTATCGTCCCTGAGTGTGTTCACACCTCAAACAAAGAACACAGAAACATCTCGAGGGAGTAACCCAACCCTGGACGAATCTGCTCCTCCTTTGGGAGCAGTTCTTTATAATTCCTCAAGCACACTATGGCCGTACACCACACTACACACACATACACACTGAGAACTATATATTCTCATTGAACTCTGAATGGTGCAAGTTATGTGAATGAAGGATTTGGCAGACAGGAAACTGCCCCACTGACTTTGCCTAAACTGTGCATTTCTGTTGATCCTTTTTAACTGCTAAAAGAAGTAATTCATCAACCCTAAGAGTGAGGTGGTGTATTCCTGTGAGTACATGCAGAGGCAGAAGTGAGAGAGTTAAAACAGGGACGAGTACATGCTTGTGTGTTTGCAAAAAAAGAGTATCTTTCTGTGAGCTAGCGAGACCCTTAGCAACCCTATGATTAAATCACAAACCAGGATGACTTGGTGATTTATTGAGAAACATGTTGTCATCTCACGGTTTCCTCTTGAACTCTGAACTGACACATATACTGTGTGGGCAACTCACACTGTATTCAATGTGAAAGTGACGACAAAGGAATTCCTATAAGGACATTACGTATCAAACAGCATGTATACAGCCTGCAAGATACATGTTTGTGAGCAGAAACTCTTTGTTCCTGTCTCCATTCAAACATAAAGGTCTTTTCACCACCAGAATGTGTCTCTTCATTTCTATGCATCCAGGCCATGAATGTAAGGCTACCCTCCTGGCACACAGGCCAGCCTACCTCTCGATCTCTTTGTTTGGCATACATGTGACAGGGGCACAATAGAGCTCCGGACAATAGGCCACTTATTGAGTGACTGGCAGGGAGTGGGATACATCCCGGATCGTCTGTCACTCTGCAGCCTCGTGTGCCCTTCGGCGTCACGGGTCGGTGTCAGGTTGCACTCTCCTGTGACCAGGAGGCGAAGGCGCTTGTTGCCATATTAGAAATCTGTGAGAGGTCACAGAGGTCAAGTGAATGAAAACAGATTTTAATGATTTTCAGCAACAGTGTTTTAGTCAATGTTGTGGTTTTGGTTCATAGAGTAATAGCATATCATGTCTGTAAAACCTTCCAGTTTGTTTTAACTGTTAAATATGGGACTGAGGCACAAAGAGACAAATTAATTTAGTAGTTTAAAGGGAATTAGCAACAACTGAATCCGGTCATGAGTAAGCGTCTTTCATGTGTTTTTAGTATTACAGGATTGTGTGTATGTTTGTGGTGTGTGACTGTGTGTGTGTGTGTGTGTATATATATGTGTGTGTGTGTGTGTGTGTGTGTATATATATGTGTGTGTGTGTGTGTGTGTGTATATATATGTGTGTGTGTGTGTGTGTGTGTGCTATCAGCAGTTGAGATGTTCCACCTTGCCACTGTCAGCTGACTCTCAGTCATTGCCTCAGCTGAGCTGATTCTCCAAGAGATCTCCAGCTCTCTGCCTCAAACGCTTGCCTTGACCTCCTGGCCTGTAGACAGCGGCTCTCTGAGAAATCAAATGTAAAGATAGTTTCGGTATCCAAGCTTCAAACATAGGACAGAGCTCATGGCTTAAACAATAGTCAGCAGTGTTTCAAAACACTGTAGTACATCTTGAATATTCACCTTATTCATTTTGTCAAATGGCATCAGAGAGACAACTTTGTTTTTCACAGAAAGAAATTGCTCTGAACTTTAATTTTTGTTTTCCCTCCATGATGTTGTATAATATATATATATATATATTTCTTTTTTTTTAAGGTCACTTATCTATACATCATTCTTTTTACCATTCAATTTTTGTGCACAGGATCAATACAGTTGATTCTGTTTTATGCAGCGGTGGAAGAGATATTCAAATCTATTACTTAGGCAAAAGTAATAATACTTGAATATAAAAATACTCAATTATAAGTGCATTTTACAGCTTACTTAAGCATAATGCAAACTATAAAAGTATTCGGTATCAAAAGTATTGATTGTGCAGCAGAATGACCCATGTTAGTGTTATATATTATGTATTACATTGTTGGATTATTCTTAGTAATGCATCAACATGCAGCATTTTAATGTTGTAGCTGGTAGGGGTGGAGCCAATTTTTCTAATTAATATATTGTTTGGTCGTTTAATGTATAACAATGCATCACATTCTATAAACTGATCATATGTTTTAGATGTGAAATCTTCATCTGCAATGGAAAGACTACAGCAGTCACAGGAAAACAGAAAGACAAGATTGACAGTAGCAGAAAATGTAGATACTCAAGTAAAGTATAAGTACCTCAAAAACACTTATGGTGTTGGTGCAGCTGAAATGTTCTTTAACTAACACAGGAGGAGAAGCTCTACTACTGTTGCTACTCACTTTTTGTGAGTGAGGTTTTGTTAATCATGTTGGATATTTAGAATAAAATTAAAAAAAAGTAAAAACCACTCACACACATTTGCTATAATGAATGCAGCAGCCATATGCTATAAAATACCCAAACACACTTGAACTAAAAATGTCATGTGCAGACCTACTGTGCATCCTCACGCCCTAGTAGCTACTGACAGTGAATGTGTAATTCAGTATCTGTTTGCTCTGCTCCGAGCCTCGTCATATTTTTGCATGAGTAGGTTACAAACTGCTCCATTTTTTAACTTCTCTCTCTCTCTCTCTCTCTCTCTCTCTCTCTCTCTCTCCCCATCCCTCTCTCCCTCTCTGGAGGTGGGGGCAGAGCGCTATTAGCTGCGCGCTGCAAACACCATCAGGAGGGGAGACGCTTCCCACCGTCAGCGCCGGAGCAGAGCAGGGGAGCCCCGGCAACAAGGAGAGAGAGACACATACTCCGCAGCCCGCTTCACCCGACAGTAAGTCGCACTAAACTATTCATTCAGTGCTCGTTTCGGCGACCTGTCATCGCGCCACTTTTCTCTTTTTGGAGTATGTGTGTAGAGAAAATGGCTGGGCAGGGTTCGTGCTGACGCTCTGGTTTACTCCAAAGCCTCGGGAAATGTTTACTTCGCCCTCTGACCTATTCTTTAAGTGACCAAACAGTACGCGGGCGTGCGGAGTTTGCCCGCGTGCACTTGTCATGTCGGGACGTAAACGCAAAGTTGTGTTTAAGTGGGGCGGAAGAGAGCGGAGGTTCGGCTGGATTCTGACCGAGCGAGGCGCGCGTCTGCCGTGCGAGAGCCGTGCTGGCATCCGCTGTACTTTCGGCAACTGCGCCACTCGACCTCGGCTCAAACATTTGCTCTTTCCAGACTATTTCGTAGCGCTTAACATTGACATACACCGCTAAATAATGCCGCTTCAAGCCGTAAATGTCTTCTTTTGAACTCTTTGCCGGCTGACACCGACTGTCATTGCATTTTTTTAAATCTACGTTTCACCATCGCGGAAGTGTTTTCTCTACGCGAAAAGAGGCAAAGAACAACTAACCACAGTCCACATTTGTCCGGTGTTTGCGAAAATGTGGTTACATTTATTTTGCACGTTCAAACCGTTTATTAATATGTTGTTGGGTATGTGATATGGTGGCTACTACACAGTGCTGGACATTGCCAGCTGGTTGTAAAGGACATAGGGTTTGTGATTGCTGGACTACCCGTGATGTCATTCATCCTAGCTTGGACCATTATATAACGGGACTGTAGGGAAGCCTGTGATAGCAGGCTATTTTTACTCTGTTTACACCTCGGAGTTGCACTCAGGGTAGCTCTGCTTCCCAACTGGTAGCCTATGCTTTCACTCACATTATTAATTTAATATGGCAGGCGAATGAGACCAAGCAGATGGACGAATGAACTGTTAATAATGAAAAGCTGCGTCTGTGCAATTATTTGCTATTTGAACAAAACAAGTCGCCAAGTTTGACTTTATTATGTCTCTTTTCACGTTTGATGCATCTCCTATTATGTAATGCAATTGATTGAGATTGCATATTGAGTTGCATTGCCCTGGGCAATGAATGAACCAGTCACCCTATGGTGCTATGCTACTATGCAAATATCTCATTAAAAGCTACACTCACACTTATAGTATGGCATCATATGATACAGTTGAATATATAGAAATTACAAACTATATGTAAACCCAATATATTCACATTTTGGAAAGTGTTTATATAATACCAAAATGTTATCACAATCAGCTTTATTGGCCATGTGTGTTTATACACACATGGAATTTAAC
The DNA here is from genome assembly GCA_023566465.1 of Cottus gobio. Taxonomy (NCBI): domain Eukaryota; kingdom Metazoa; phylum Chordata; class Actinopteri; order Perciformes; family Cottidae; genus Cottus; species Cottus gobio. The sequence continues at coordinate 12,189,791 of CM042231.1, forward strand.
TCTGGTTTCACTTAGCTCTCATTGTACAAATATACATATTATTTACAATAAACAAGATAAATATAAAGCGAATGGTGTTAGCCCTGAAGCTAGCGACAACTTTGTCTCAGGCTCACTTAAGGCTAACCTTTAGGGTGGACCAACTACAGCTTTGGTGGAGCGGTATTTGATTTAGTATCGATCCAGTTTGAAAATCTTTACACTTGTTACAACATGTTAAAAGCAGAGTTTAGGCAGAGAGGATGGAGTGTGGACCATAGTTTGCCGCACTGTGAATTTTAATTTGGCAGTTTTTGGTGCTGTGACAGTTATTACCTTGCAGATGTGGTTGGAGCTGAGTGGAAACAGTGCATTTCAGGATATTAGAAAGGAAATTCATGGATGGGATTGAAGAAAGGTTCAACTTCAACACAAAGTCTTTTAGGATTGGGATTTACAACTAACACCTTGAAGTCTTAAGGTTGATGAGTCATGACTAGAGAAGAGATGTTAATGTAAAGGGTGGAGGGTAAAGATAAAGAAGATAGCTTTGATTGTGCACGGTAGGTAAACAGAGGGTGTAATAGGTCTATAAGAGAAGCAAGTGCAACATTGTTCATGTTGCCCTAAAGAAACCAAACTATAGAGCCCTATGTGCGGTCATGCCACTGCGACCTACAACACACACGCAAACACACACACATGCATGCACTTTACCACTGCCACCAAAGCCTTTGATTCCAGGCACCACTCACTTTCAAATGGTAATGAGAGGCAATTAGAAGCCAATGCGTCCTAATCACAAGCCATTTAACTGAGCTCGGCTCATTTGTCCGAGCCACATGTGCACACGGACCCACACACTGAAACACACAAATACGCTCATCTGCTAGATTACGTTCAAGTCTTTTCTATGTATCTGGAATTTGCTACCGATGTAAAGGAAAAGAGGAAAGTGTGTTAATGTGACTGTGTGTATGTGTGTATGTGTGTATGTGTGTATGTGTGTGTGTGTGTGTGTGTGTGTGTGTGAGGTTGAGACAGACAGACAGCTTTGCAAGTAATTATTGGGTGGAGATTTCACAGCTGAATTAATAAGTGACAGAAATGTGCTCAAACCTGCAAATATAGGCAGAGTGAATAAAGGGTAGGCCGGGCAAATGGATCAACTAATGGCTGCAACAGGTGTTTCTGTTCTGTCTGTAGAAAAATTAGGGAGAATAACAGTACTCACACCATTTGCTTAGAGAATATCTTTTACAGGTTACACACTGCAGGCAGAGGTGTAGTCAAGAGGAGGCGAAAGGCAGTAACCAGACAGCATAATATGGAAATCATGCGTCATCACATAATAATCTGTTGAATACAACACTACTTCATTAAGAAGCTATCAGCTCTTATGTGCCACTACAGCCCTGACTAAACTCTCATGTATAAATAGTGCAAATGTGCTGCCACGAGCCAAAACAAACATAGACACTTGTTATAATAAAGTAATCCTGCACAGAAACATATTCAGTTGTCACAACCCTATTGGAAAAGATAACACTGAAAGGAGACAAAGCAATACACACACAAACAAATTGCACAAAAATGATAGGTCTAAAGAAAATGTTCAGCATATTGATTAGATGGTGTTGTCCTGTTTCCTTCCTCCCTTCTCTCCTTCATATTGCTGGTCTATGCATATTTTACACACATAAACATAATGTTTGATGCGAGATAATGAACATGATGTCATCCCTTATATGTGTATTCACACAATACTGGATCCCTGATTGTCTCCTTTTACACAAGCTGCAACATGAACATGGGAAAGAACAGGAATGTGTGTAGTATGGGACAGAAGTGGTCCAAAAAAAGACTGTGAGAGATATGATTTTGAAATAGTAAAGAGGGGTGTGTGAGGGGGGGCAGATCAAGAGATTGAGCTGTCTGGTTGAACCATGCAGTGCGCTTAGACCTTTTCAGTTTTTCCTTTCATCCTCCTCTATTCACAAGCGCACCGAGTACACATGCATGCACACAAGAGAAAGGACACCCTCACACACAGAATACTGCTTTTAAAGGGGATCAATGAGAGTTTTGTGTATTTTGTGTGAAAGAACATTCCACCGTGTGTGTCCCTTTAGTGTTTAGTGCACAATCTTGTGTTTCTTAGACTGCTGTCTGTACAGGACAGCGCTAGCAATTCGATTGAGATGCCATGGCAGGCACTTGAATTTGCAATTAATCTGAGTGAAGACATGTCAAATGTAAGCGTCAGTAAGACCACAAATTTATGGTCTCGTGAATCACTGAACTTCACTAATGCATTGCTCATTTTTTTAAATGTATAATTCAATCAAAGAAGATCATTACATTTAAAGCAGGATCACTTTTCTGTTTATCACTTACATTACTTGTGGATCTACACTGTGTGTGTGTGAACATCAAAGTGAATGTTTAAATGTGCAGTCTTAGTGCCTGTGTGTTGGCTTTGGCTCTGTAATGGACGCCTGTGTGGCTGACATGATATACAGTTATCTATATGCCAGGAAGGCTGCTGTAAAAGGCCAAACTGGACTGAACTCCAAAGTGTATAGTGACTAAAAGATGAGAGAGCGCTCTTGTGTGCAAATAACAAGCTGAAAGGCTGTACAAATTGGAGTTCCTACATCAATTATAATCTAATAACCCCTTTTAACTAAAATTAGCGTGTGTGGGTAAAAGTTACAAAAGAACAGTCAATAGACTCCATTGCCAGTCGATGAGTTCCTTATGATTTTCTTAAAGCAAGGTGAAACAACTGTTGTCTGACAAGTCTGGTGGCTTTGAGGAGAGTATATTAGTTGTATGTTTTGTACGATAACAAATTATAGTAAAAATAAAAATCCCTGTTGATTTCAATTATTATATATTCACTTCACAGGTTACATGTCTGTAACAACAACATTGTCCACTTGGGAGTCATGTTTCCATCACTGGATCCGATAAAGACAGGCAACGGCTGCAGAGTAATTCATCCTAAGGGTGAATGCAGATATTAACCTTCCGCACTGAAGACAAAAGCCAGATGCTGGTGTGTGTTAGTGGGTTTTTTGTCCATAGAAAGAAAAAACAACAACATTAAATTGGTTAAAACCCTCAGATCTGGTTCATACACTGTCTCTAGAAAAATAACTTTTAAAGTGATACATTTAAGTCATCATGCAATAGTTAATGCAGGATGCTGCTCATGTGATCTCGCTGCCTTGTTTCATATTTGATTACATTCCAAGCAATGCCTCGGGTGAGAGGAAAGACTTTAAGCATTGGCCTTTTGAGGGCCAAGTTAAATGAGGGAGAACCTAACTGATAACAGCTGTTTAACGGTATTATAAAGTGCATAATAGAGCAATGGCTATGAGCTCCTTCAACTGTGGCCCACTCAATGACAAACACATTATTTCAGTCTTCTCCTCTCCTCTCTTCTCCTCTCTTCTCTTCTTCTCTGCGTTATCCTTATCAGAGGCAGTAGAGGATTACAGCGGGGAGTTGACATTGACAGGCAGTCAGACAGCTCCTGCAGACTCTTCTCTTCCCCATAGAGCTCCAGGCCTGGGACAAGGATAAGCTGACAACCTGGGACACAGCCAGATAGATAGTGACGAAGGAGAGAGATGATAGAAGAATGCTAGGAATTGAGGTTATATACATACATTGGGGCGCAAATGTCACGACTTCTATTGCCCGACCATTAACAGTTCATTCACAGGTAGTGTCTGTGAAAACTTTGGTCTTTTTACTCTTTAGGTACTTCTTTCACTTTACTGGTGCTTCTACTTCAATTGTTGGAACCGAAGCCCCCTGACTCTCAGCTGCAAGATGGGTGTGTGGGTATCAACAATGACTCAAGTGTGAGCCAGGAGGATATGCATTGAGCGAGAGGAATTCAATAACAGGAAAATAGCCAGTGATAGAAACAATCCCTTGAATACCAAAACCCACCCTTCACCAATGTTGCTCTTGGCACGAGCTTGCTTTCCATTACTACCGTTGACTTCTTAGGATGCTGATGTCAAGACGCAGCACATGGCAGCATGGGGGGGGGGTCAGCACAGAGCATCCGCAAACATCCCATTTCATTGATGGTTCCTGATGTGGCATGTGAAGTCCCGAATTCCAGTCTGTACGTGAGCAGTTGTTATCACTGTCACTAGGGATAACGATACTGCGTTAAATACTCGTACTCGCATCGGTTTCAATGGCCGATACCAAGAACCGATACTCACTCAACAGTATTTCACTACAACAAACTGGTCGCGCTTTGTGGAGAAGCAACCCCGTGGCGGAGCCGGAGACACTCTTCTCTGTCTCAACTGTCTCAACTGTCTCAACTTCTGAGCAGCCAATCACGCTATCCAAGTTGTTTTGCCGTCCAATCAGATGGCCAGTTTGTCTCAACAGCAGAATCTGGAGCCGCCATCTTGGATCCTCGCTACGCAGCGCTCACTTCTTTCAATAGACAGGAGAAAAGTGAGACGCGAGTACAATACAAGACTTTATCGATATTGTGCTTATTAACCGGTGTTGCATACGTGTGTATGACATATTAGTGCTCATATTAGTGCTCTTGTTAGTAGCTGACAGCCCCGGAGTTACTTGTAATCAGTCCGTCCCAAGGCGACGCAAATGTTTCGCGCGACCAGATTACATGTAAAGTCTATGCACAGACGCGTGTGGTTGCGACAGACGCAAATTTACGCCGGCGGCACGTTAGACGCGAGAGTTGAAATTTTCCATATTTAATACATCTATAATTGAGAAGCTCTGCGCGTCATCACCGCCGTCCTGCCGGTTTGAATCAAACGGCTGCTGATCCACCTGAAGTAGCGCTGGCAGCGGCCTCATTCAGACGCTGTTGTGCGGCTACGGATGATATTATTGTAGCCGAGTGTCTGTTGTGTGTCTATATTTGTAATTCTAATAAAATGAAAACACGCTGCAGGGTAACTTGAACCACTTTTTTATCTCCTTCACACACGTATATCCCACAATTCCACTCTTTTCCTTTCCGTTTCTCCCTCCACAATAAAAGCACCGGAAACATAACTTGGAACACAGCTTCCTATATAATTGCTCATACCTAATATTATCGCTTACATTATGAACCCGGACACGGGGCGTTTTATGGTCCGACATTAGAGGGACTTCCACAAGAAGTTTAAAGCTTGGGATAGCCTTCTGTTAATTTTGTACTATAGGCTTGACATAATCTGCAGAGGATAAAATAAAATCTGCCTCCAAATTAATTGCACTTTCATGGAGACCAAATCTAAGAAGTATCGGTATCGGTACTCGGTATCGGCAAGTACACAAATAAAAATATCGGTATCGTATCAGTTTGTAAAAAATGGTATCGTTGCATCCCTAACTGTCACCCTCTTTCTGACAATGCATCGGCTCATGAATTGGACTCAAGTCTCCATATGGTCAGGATCTTGCATGGCTTGGCGCTGGAGGACAGGTTGAGACAAGCCTGGGCAACTGAACCACAGGCAGTATTTAAAACAGTGTCTGTAAGGCTGAAGCTATTTCCTCTCCGACAAAGCTGTGGTGTGGTTTCAATAAAGCAAGTTGCTGGATGCTGTCTGTCTGTCTGTCTGTCTGTCTGTCTGTCTGTCTGTCTGTCTGTCTGTCTGTCTGTCTGTCTGTCTGTCTGTCTGTCTGTCTGTCTGTCTGTCTGTGTCCGTCCGTCCATCGGTCTGTCCCTCCAGCTGGTAGTTGTGGCTTGGCCAGTTCATCTTTTTTACCGGCTGGATGGCCGTGGATCAGCCTCATCTGGCTGCCTGAGCTGACTGTCTATTATTTCTGGCCCGTCCTTTATGTAGTAGGCTCACGCCATGAGAAGGGGAACACTTGCCTGTGACAGTCAGAGAGGTGTGCTAAAACACTGCTGACAGAGATAGGACCTAGTGAGCCAGGATGTGCCCGGCCTGCCCGTGAGCCCATCATCAATTACAGCATCAGGGCCACTTTAGAGAGTGTCTCTTTCTATATATTTCTTTCACCATCCTTGACTAGAATCTTTTATAATATTATATTTTCACATAGTCTTTCCAATTGCACGCCACTACTGCTTGATGAGCACAAAAGTGTCCCTTGAATGCAACAGGATTGTGTACTTTTCTGGCTGAGGAGAGGCGACTTAATTAGAGCAATACATTACACAGACATGTTCCAAAGCACAGTGCAAGACAAATATGTCAAAAATAAGAGCAATTCAATTTCATCCTGCTCTTACACTTTTAAAAGTAAAAAAATAAATAGCAGGGCTTATTTTAAAGAATTGTCCCCATTAATGCACCTAATTACTAGTTACTGTAATAGTTCATAAATTCATCTTCACTTTCTTGGGTCCAGTTACAACTCTTCTTGTTTTAGATTAAACTGACTGCTTAAGGATGGCCCGACCCAACTACTCTAATTATATATGTTACGTGCATTTGTGTTTCCATGTAACCACGATTGTATGTGTCTCTGTGCATAAAGTTAGATATTTTAGTGTGTGTGCATGTGTCTGTGTTTGCCGCAGCTCAGGCTTGTGTTTTTGCCAGAGAGTGAGTGTGTAGCAGGGGTCAGGTGATAAGCCACGACACAGATAAATGAGGTTAATTTGTGGTTTAACTGGCCAGGTCTTCGTCTCCGACACTGTCATCTACTATCAAATGAAGCAGCGGGGGACTTAACTTGGCTGCAAAATGACTCGGTGTCCTTCTTGCCCTGCGTGTGTACATTGTTCAGAGTAATGCCTCAGGAGCCACTTCTGCACACACTCCTTTTTTAAACTTGTGATGTAAAACCTCGTGCAGACAGGGAACAAGACACACTTATTCACACACAACGTACACATTCTACAGACATTTAAAGCAGATATTTGCATGGACACACACAACACATACACACACACACACACACACACACACACACACACACACACACACACACACACACACACACTTGGTGCAGCTGTGTGTATGCTAGTGTACACACCCACTGCTGGGGCATGCCCAGGGAAAATACCTGTGGTAGGAGAAGAAAGTTGACCTAATGGGAAATTACTAGGTATCCTCATCAGACCAAAATAACTCTTATTATACATGCCATAACCTAAATGGTTCTTACGGGAACTTTCAAACTTCCCAGATGTCAGATTGTAATAAGACATAGTTATAGTATCAGGTTATTTGAGATCATCATCATCTTCACCGAACAAATAAGTATCTTTTAAACCCATATCTCACCTCAGGGGTAACTGGAGGTCTAATTTGTTTACCCATGCAGAAAGGAAACGTATGACTAGTAATTTCAAAAACACGTTTTGTAATATACACGTATACTGTATGCAGTATTTCTGCTGTTTGATTTGGATGTTTCTCCCTGTAGTTACAAAAAACTTGATTGCCAGTTGTTGATTTTCGGTCTTTGCCCGCTTCCTTTTACATTAATTTTAATTATACATTTTCATCTGATAATCATAAATGACTGCTTTTTTTTTTAAAGTGATTTTGCCACATTTGCTACATTGTTTAATCAGTAATGTGTTCTGAAAGTGTTGGTACAATATTTCCAACAGCACTTGAAAACATACTGCATTGAGACAGATTCAGAATGGGCTCCTATTACGCCTCCCTGTCAGATGTGTAGTGTCAACCACTAACCTAAAAAAAAAAAACTCCCCGCCTCCTATCAAACCTTTCACCACTAATTATCATCAAAAACCAAACAGCAGACAACAGTCTTTCTGAGAGAAAATATGCTTTTCTCCCCATTCTTCTTTCACCCCAGTGCTTTGGTTTTGGAGGCGAGCGAGCGCCCAGTCAGCTTGCTTTAATGCTACATAACGTGCCATTAGCTCAGCTAGCGACTTGCCCCACAATACCTCTCGCGCGGCTGCCTGAGATGGATAGCTGAGTGCATTTGCAACCTGACAGGACACGCTACCTAAATGTCTACTACTGCTGAAAGGGTGATGAGAGGGAAGGGGGGGGGGGGGGGGGGTTGAGAGTACAGAGGCAGCGTAACCCTTTTAGGAGGCACTTCATGGATACCATTTACACTTAAAGCAGGAGGACTGGTGTTTTTGGAAGAGAGTTTGTGTGTGCATGTGGGGACATTATGAGTAAGGGCATGCAAAATTCATGGTGTTTCGGTACATCAAACTTGAACAAAATACATCTGTCAAAACTGCCAAAGCTAATTTATCACACACAGACTTACTGTACATGAATTTGCGAGTATTTGGGGAATCTTACTTTAGTGAGTTAATGGACAAACTACATCCTTCAGATACCAAACCAAGGACCCAAACAGCCGATTGTGTGATTGAACAGTAACTTATCCGTATCTCCTTTCTTGAATCAGAGTATTTGAAAGTGACGACTAAGACGACGGTAAATGGTGTTTTCTGCCAGATACACAACAAAAGTAACGTTCGGTAGACTAGATCAGACACATGTTCCGAATTCACAGTTTTAAATATATGTATTGATGTGCATGGTTCTCAAAATGCATATAGCATACCTTTCAACAATTTAAGGGTACCTAATGACTCATGATAAAACAAAATGCATGGTCTCTGTAGAAGAAACCCACTGGCAACATGGAAACACACACACACACACACACACACACACACACACACACACACACACACACACACACACACACACACACACACACACACACACACACACACACACAGGTCTGGTCAGACTGACCTAAACTCCATGACCTTTTTCCAAGAACTAGATTGACCCTGAACCATCTGCTAATACCCATTAACAGGGAACTGGTATGAACTGCTTATCATTCTGTTTCCAGAGAAGAGCCTTGCTGTAAATGAGACTGTGACTTATAGAGCTAAAGCCAGATTTGTGTCCAGTATGTTCACTCCTCTTTTGTGTCCATCCTGCATGTGTTCTAGTGGGAATATACCACTTTACCCAACAAGATAGGACAGACTGGTTGTCTGTCTTGTTGTTGACACATTAGTGACTGTCTCCACAACCTCACAGCTGATCGGGGTTGTCATCATGCATGAACACAAGGCAGGTGTTTGTTTTGGAGGTTGACTGTACATTTGAGGAGGTTTGCTCAATAAGGTTCCAAAGTATGAGCCACTGTCTCGCAGCTTGATTATTAGTGCTGACTGCTTGTGTTTGTATTGGGTTGCCAGAGTAATGGCCATGTATCGATAGAGAGGGAACTACAGATGTCAGGGATACCAAAGAAAAAGTCTTGCAGAATACCGCTCTGTCTAGTTGCCCTATTCTGAGACTGTAGCGTGTCAGGGTGTGCATTGTTTCACATGCATGCTTTCTTTTAAAATGTAGTCATCAGCAAGCACATTAGTATGAGTACGTCTCACTTCCTATCTGCTGACCACCAACAAGTCTAGGGTCTATCAACATGACCTACAGGTTATCTGTATTACATAGAAGCTTCTGTTGGAAGGGACCATTTGTGGTGTTGCACCTCGGGCTGTCGCAATAACCGCAATATTGCAATTCCCCACATCCACAAGTTCAAAGATTCATGTTGCAAAAGTGCTCTTTCAATCCCCAAATCACAACATAGAAACTCAAGTCCCCGCTCCCACAAACAAACTATGGTCTGATTCTCAGAAACCTTGCACAAGGCTGCTAAGAAGCTGCTGGATTTGTAGGTTTCCATTTGAACGTTTTGCAAAGGTTTTTCTCCATGTGTTTGCCAAGAGCAACACATGATTTGTGTCCACCAATAGTAATACTGCTCAGTCCTCTGGTGCAGCTTTGGAGAGGAGATTTATAGGGTTTATATTGTTGTTGTTTACTTGTAATCTTTTAAAACTGAGGCAGTTTCATAATGCCTCGTAAAAGTAGTAAGCTTGTGACCTGTGCTCATTTATACTCTTTTCTGTCTGTAAGCCCCAACAGGTGTAAAAAAGGTGCAGATGTGGAACAACTCACTGTTTTCTCAGAGAATTTTGCACCAGTGTCACTTTAATCTCCAGTACATTTTTATTTTATTTTAGATAAAACATAAATCCAAACTACAGTTATGATTTCTGATATGGTACATGTGGTTGGATGGATTTTTGCAAACGTCATTTTTTGTCCAATGCAGTAAATCTTCGGCACCTCTTCATGTAAATCCATGTAAAGTGAATATAACAGAAGTAGTGTCCGCCATGTCTCCCAGACCAAACTGCAGTGAGTCATGGAAGATCTCCTGCCTGATTCTCAACCTTTGTGTATGACTCGGTGTAAGCTGGGCCTTGCTAAAATATGTCTGTTGCCTCAGTTCTTTTAGATATATACAAATATTTAATTTACTTTACCAGATACTCAGTTTGAGAGTACATCTGAATTCTGTGAGAGCTATTTTTGGAGCCTACAAAGTTTGCAGATGTTGTTTTCTGTGAAACGTTCATAGGTCACAAACTAAATGTCCACATGATCCTTCAACAGTGGAGATAAAAAAGGCCTGACTAGGCTATTTCAAAATAATATCTCAGCAAGCAGCATTTAGCAATTGTGCATCAAGACCACTCATTTGACTTTAATGAGGCCTTTCAATTCCCCAGGATATTTTTTTAATCCTCTAAATTGATCCTTTAATATGCACTCAGCTTTGTATAAGCTACTTTTGAAATATACAATGCCATCCAGTTAAACCAGATTCTGACCAGCTAACCACTTAAAATGAAAAGCTGACATATCACAAGCAATTGAAAAAGAGTTGACAGATCCTATTCACACATTAAGTGCAACATGAAGGTTCCTTTGAGCAGTTTGAGGACCCCCACTCAGTCCACCGATGAGGAACATAAAGTCTTGTTTTCTGGGGTGTTACAGAATGCTGTTATGAAATAATAATGTCAACCATACTGTTAAGTGCAAAACACCAGGAACACATTAACTCAGGGCTGATATTTTAGAAATGTTGTCATCTCTTGTGGCCAGCACCAATAACTGGTTGGCTCTTGAGCTTTCCTCTCCCCTGCTGCTTCATTGGGGAATCACTCAATTATTGACCCAATGCTATGTGGCTTGTGGACGTGTGTGTGTGTGTGTGTGCGTGTAGCCGTGCATACCTACTGGACTAACAGCTTGAGTGTGTGTGTGTGTGTTTGAGTTGGGCTGAAAGGAACTGCAGTAATTTCACAGAGTGAAAACGGTGCCTGCCCCACTTTCAGTCTTTTAATCATGTATAGACACTCGCGGCACTCCTATGTGTGTGTGTGTGTGTCACATGCGTGCGTACTGTATCCGTATTAATCTGTGAGTGTGAGAGAGGGTTTTGGTACAGTATGTGTCAAAAGACATTGCACTTAGTCCCTGAAGCGAGACGAGCTGTGTGTTTGTGTGTCTTTCTAATGCAAATGACAGAATCGGTCACTACGGCACCATTGTCCTCATTTCAACTTTTACAACTGGCTTTGTGCCAGTGGTTCATTGGCTTGAATGTTGTGTGCTTGTTGAGCTGGTTCAGAAATTAATTTTCTGTATTTTTTTATCCATAGATTTAAAGAATACAAGAGCTGAAATATGATATTTCTAAAATACTTTATTCATCTAGAATTACTCTAAATAGCCTGCTTGTTACTTAGATTCATAAATGTAGATGTCAAATACATTTTAAATGTATTTCGTAGTGGCCACCAACAGCTAACTACAATCCTGACGCGATATTGTGTGTGTTTGTGTGAGCGCACGTTTTATTTGTTGGACCCTCCAACCATATAATCTCAGAATGACCTTGTCGCAGTTTGTAGCCCCATGAAGTCCATCCCTGTGACTAACACCCATTTTAACAAGCTGCCACAAGCAACTGGGTTATTGTAGTGGAAAATAAAACAATATAATAGCTGGTCAGCGAGCTTCAGCATGCCTCTTCCCTTTGTGTGGTGCAGTTTGTGTTGTATTTTGTGGTATATAGATAGGTAGAAAAGTACATTACATACATAGTGGTCACCATTGCCGCCTCAAGGTAGCTTTAAAAATAGAGAAGTATTTAGTCCCAAGACCCTTGAGCCACGGGTTCCCCTCACTAGAGCAGTACTGAAAGAGGAGTTATGGACATGGAGTAGCACAACATGTTCAACAATGATATGTGGTTTGGCTCAGGGGGCCCTATCGCTCTTACTATGTCATCCCTCGTGTCACATATAAACCGAGCATTTGTTGATTTGCTTCCTTGTGGACGCTAGTAATGGAAAACAAAAAGAGTATGCGAAACGCTGCTGAAGTTTTATCGACCCATTTTAGCTAAAACTTTCATTCCAATTTGTTATCCTCCCACTACAATCTGCCCGGGGTATTTGCGTGTCCTCCTGTCTCTTTTGTGTGTAACTGCAGAGGGAGGAGAGGTCAGACTAGACGTGTCTGAGCCGGGCCCCTGGAGCCAGGACAGCAGGGCTGTACATCACCAGCCTGACAAGTATCGACCGCGTCGCTCACTGTGGAATGCTAACAGCCAGGCAGGGTGTGGCCACGCTGTGTTAGCAGCGCCGACCCTGTGACCCCGGTTACATAACCCGTTGTAAGTCTTTTGTAGGAGTGACGGAGAACGGCGTTTCTTGATGTGTCATGACACGACTGTGACATAACTCAAAGTCTCTGTTTGTCATATTTAAATGAGCACGCTGCATTCATTCTTTGACAAAGGCCACCAAGGGCGTAGTATACTAACACACACACACACACACACACACACACAGCTCTAGCGTTCAAGGTTAAACAAAGATAACCAGACTTTATTTGGGTTAAGGGCAGTGCAGCATGTTGGACGTGAGCCATAAGCTGACACAGACAAACACACGTGCACACACACATAACACACACACACACACACACACACACACACACACACACACACACACACACACACACACACACACACACACACACACACACACACACACACACACACACACACACACACACCTGTCAGTTTGCCGTCTGCTCGGCCCTCTTTCTTGTAGTCTCTCTGTCCCTTTGTCCTCTCTGTCTTGGTCATCAGACCTTGTAGCGGGATCTCAAGGGACAGCTGGTGGGGCAGTGTGAGCACCTGCACTATGTGTGTGTCTGTGAGTGTGCATCCTTATGTGTGTGGTTATGTACATCAGTGGGGTTGGGAGGAGGTAGCTGCAGAGTTCTGGCCAAGTGACTCTTTGTGTGTGTGTGTTAAGTGTGTGCATGTGAGCACCTGTGCTGCCAGCAGGAACCTGCCACAGCCGTGGTGCTTGATGACGTATAGCTGGTGACTTCCTAAAGTCGTGCTGTGAACCCCATAATACGCTATTATTTTCTTAAAGTCAACCCAGCTTAGAAAAGAATAATTACGTATTTGGTGCATGACAAATAGATATACATACATGTTTGTATGTTGACAAAAGCATGATTTAGGTTGTTGTTTTTTGCCTATTCTAATATTTTATTTCCTTTTAAGGTAAACTCTTCTTCTTCCACCATTCAAAAACAACTTAAACTGTCATCAAACAACGTTATTGCAAAAGAGAAGCAAAACAAGAAGAGATGCATTTTCCTCTTCAAAATTTGCCTTCAAACGAAGAAGCCTTTTTAGAATGTTGTGCTTAATTGGTAATGGCAATTTTGAGAGGAGCACATCTCTCTGATCCGAAAAGACAAGGACGTGGCATCACTTTGTTTTTTTTACATTTCTGGAAGCTGCAGCTTCACTCAACAACTGTTTACTACGTAAAGTGCATTAAAAAACATTTCAATGCGTATTAATACGCGGACGGTTGCTTAACTGGATTGTGTGTCTGGTACACAACATGTTTTGGGCTGGAAAGTTTGTGTTTAAATGAAGGAGAGATGATTTTCCCTGTGTAAAGATGACACAGGGAACTTTCCATATTAATGTTTTCCAGCTTGAGCTTGTGTGTGTACAGTATGCGAAGGAGACTGAGAAATGATCAAAAGCAGTAATTACTATGCATGCGTGGGCTGCATATGTCTTTTGAATGTTTGGAATAATGTAAATCGAAGAACGCAATTTGTGCGCGCGCATGTGTGCCACTTTGAAGATGTGATTGTGTGTGTGTGTGTGTGTGTGTGAGTGTGTGAGTGTGTTCCCTGCAGGCCCCACTCACAGCACATTCCCCTTATCCTGATTCTTGAATCTTAGGGGGGGCGATCAAAGCCGAGCTCCCTGCAACTCCTGCGTCTCCAGGCCTTCTGCGCTAACGCTGCTCGACTGAGGAATGCTGAGTAATTCCCTCAGGTGACAGCTGTGCTCTGATGTTCAGCGTTTGGTCCACTCTGTCAACAGTCTCACTCGCACATGTTAACTCCTCAAACACGTGTGTTCAGAGGTAAATACTGTACATACATGCAGCCACGCAAAGGAGAAACGGAGGATTTCCTTTCTCTGTCGCTCGCTCAGTTTCTTCTCTTCCACTTGTATCTCTTTCACACACTCTTCTCGAGCAGAAGTGTGGAGTGTGTGCGGGTGATCTCGGCTCTGTATTTCATTCTGCCTCGCTTACATCTCAGTCACGTGTCACGGAGGTGTTTTTAGGTTGGGATGCGTTGCCCTGGAGAATATTAGTATTAGAGAAGAGGGTGAGGAAAGGAAAGAAGGGGATTGGATTTGAATCTAACAAGAGGAGAGGGAAGGAAAGGAGGGAAGAATATGAGATCTTAGGAGAGAAAAGAGAAGGACGGACAAAGAAGAAGAAAATGAGATATGACGTCTTCATTCACAAAGTCTGCTTTAAGGATGTAGCAGCTGAAAACATCAACACTGATGAAAGAAATGCACAACTACTTAAAGCTGGTGTTCTCTCAACACTGCAGCATTGTGTAACATTACAAACACAACCTTGATGATTTGTTATCAAGTTGATTTTGTAAATTGCTCTGGGAAGTAACATGATCACATCATGGCATTAAACAGCTGTTGTTACTCCATAAAAAGTTCAATGACATCAGGAGAGGCTTAATTAAAGTCCCCACCTGTGGAGGCCCAATGGAGGGGAGTCAGAGAGGAAGTACTTCCTCTGCAGTATTTTCTAGTCAGAAAGTACCCAATAGTCGTAATGTCTCATCATTGTGTGCATGCTGACAAAATAGGTGCCGGAGGGTTTTTAATCTTCATTTATCTCCGGACATCAGTCTGCCTTATCTATGTGTTGGGGGCGACTGCGGCTCAGCGGTTAGCAAGTCTGTCTTTCAATGAGTGGATCGGTGGTTCGATCCCCGGCTCCGCTAGTCCATGTCGATGTGTCCTTGAGCAAGACACTTAACCCTAATTGCTCACCGTTGCTGTGTCTACTGTATATCATGTAAGTTGCTTTGTATAAAAGTGTCAGCTAAATGAAATGTAATGTGTTGGTTGAGCAGTCTCACACCTTTACACTTCGATTTATGATACATTGTTCCCAGACACTCAATCTAAAGATATGAGTCTATTTATGGCTCATATGTGCACATTAATAAAACATGGAATCTGATTTGTTAGGATTAGTTTACTTGGTGCTTCATGGATAATCTCATGAATCATCTGAAAGAGGTGCTTAAAATTGCTCGCACATGCCGTTTGTGTGTCTCGAATGTAGATGTAAGCTGGTGCAGACAGAGTTGTGCTCATCTAACCAGCCTATTGTTGGCCAGTTTGTTGCTGGTCTTGTTGTACGCAGCCAGTGAACCCTCTGTCAGGACCGCCGGAGTCGGGAAGCGAACCCGGGTCGCTGGAGTGGGAACCCACGAGTTACCCAGTGGGCTATTGAGGACCCAGATGCAGAGAGTAAGGTCACAACTTAGTTTTATTTCTTCGTCAGGCGGGGCTTCACAAAATGCCAACAGTTTTGAGGCGGCAATAACTCAAACACACTTGGTGGATTCCAAAAGCATAGAAACACTCCAAAAGGTAATAATCCAAACAAAATCGTTAATTCCAACACAGGGTAGTAATCCAAACAAAAAGGTAATCCCAAAGCACAGAAGAACAGTCACTAAGAAAAGGTTTAACTGAGGAAGCTATCAAAAAGGGATAGCTCTTGCTCACCCAGGCGAAGAAACAAAAAACAGGTATCCAGAAAGCACTGCTTAGGGAAGCAGCGAAACAGCGGCCGAGAACCGCGTTAACAAGCACAAACTGTTACGAGAGGGTAACGTGGAACACTTCATCTAATCAAACGTCGCGATGACGAGTCTAGCACACTACCAGGTATTTATACTCTGGTCAAACAAGGTTGATTGAACACAAATTACAAATGCCAAACAGGTGTGGACCAGAAAGGCAGAGGCAAAGAATCCAGTAGACCTGAAATAGTGTCTTTAGGCCAGCAGAGGTCGCCAATGACCCAAGTGGCGCAACCAGAAGTCCCAAGTCATGACAGTACCCCCCCCCTTAGGGGCGTCTCCTGACGACCCTTGGGCGATCAGGATGATCGCGGTGAAAGTCACTGATGAGGGAGTCGCCAAGAATGTCCCGGGCTGGGACCCACGAGCGCTCCTCCGCGCCGTAACCCTCCCAGTCCACCAGGTACTGCATCCCGCGCCCAACCCGGCGGGAGTCCAGCAGCCGGCGCACGGTGAAGGCGGGCTGACCGCCCGTGATGCGGGGTGTGGGGGGGGCTTAGCAGCTGGAGCCAGAGGCGAGGATAGGACGGGTCGCAGCAGAGACACGTGGAATGAGGGATTAATCCGTAGGTTGCGAGGAAGCTGAAGCCGGTATGTCACCGGGTTGACCCTCCGGACGACTTTGAACGGGCCGATCCACCGGGGGCCCAGCTTGCGGGTCACCCCACGCAAGGGGATATCACGTGCGGACAACCACACCCTCTGTCCTGGACGGAAGGATGGAGCAGGCCGCCGGCGCCGGTTGGCCTGGGACTGGTTGGTCCTCGCTGTGCGTACCAAGGTCTGCCGGACCTTCCTCCAGGTCCGCCTACACCGTCTCATGAAGTGTTGGACAGAGGGCACTCCTCCTCCTGCTCTGCAAACAAGGGCGGCTGGAACCCAAACAGACATTGAAACGGAGACAGATTAGTAGCGGAGGACTGGAGGGTGTTATGTGCATACTCCGCCCATGGAAGACAAGAGCTCCAGGAGGATGCGTTGTCGGCCACCAGGGCCCTCAGGGTGGTCTCGAGCTCCTGGTTCACCCTCTCCGTCTGTCCGTTTGACTGGGGGTGGAAGCCGGAGGATAGACTGGCCGTCGTCCCGATGATCTTGCAGAAGGCCCGCCACACCCTGGAGGAAAACTGAGGACCACGGTCGGACACGATATCCTGTGGAAGCCCAAACACCCGGAAGACATGGTTAAATGTGAGCTCCGCGGTTTCAAGTGCGGACGGTAGCTTGGGCAACGGCACAAAGCGGCAGGATTTAGAAAACCTGCCGACAATCACAAGGATAACTGTGTTCCCCTCTGACACCGGGAGACCGGTAACGAAATCCATGGAAATGTGTGACCACGGGCGGTGTGGGATAGGGAGTGGGTGCAGCAACCCCTGCGGCCGCTGGTGGGGGTTCTTGCTTCGTACACATACGAAGCAGGCCCCGACAAAAGACTTAACATCCTTGGCCATACCAGGCCACCAAAACCGCCTCTGCACAAACTCCAACGTCCGTCGAGCCCCAGGGTGTGCTGTGAGCCGGGAAGCGTGGCCCCACTGGACTACCTGTGACCGTACGGCCTGAGGAACGAAGAGGAGTCCAGGCCTCTCCGGGCCTGGGCCAGGCTCGTCCCGTTGCGCCTGTCTAACCTCGGCCTCCACTCCCCAGCGGATGGCCGCCACGATCCGGGAGGGGGGAATGATGGACCTCTGTTCCTTATCTGGGCTGGCCGAGGGAAACTGCCGGGACAAGGCATCGGGCTTGATGTTCTTCGAGCCCGGGCGGTAGGAGAGTGTAAAGTCGAACCGACTAAAAAACAGGGACCATCGAGACTGTCAGGGGTTGAGGTGCTTGGCGACCTGGAGGTACTCCAGGTTCCGATGGTCCGTCCACACCAGGAACGGGTGTTGAGCACCCTCCAGCCAGTGCCTCCACTCCGCCAGCGCCAGCTTGACGGCCAGCAACTCCCGGTCACCCACGTCGTACCAGGATTCCGCAGGGCTCAACCGGTGGGAGAAGAAGGCGCAGGGGTGGATCTTGCCGTCCTGAGCCCTCTGTGAGAGTATCGCCCCAACCCCGACCTCAGAGGCATCCACCTCCACAGTGAAAGGCAGGGATGGGTCCGGAAGGACGAGAATAGGAGCCGAAGCGAACCTTCTCTTCAGTTCACAAAAGGCCTTCTCCGCCTCAGGAAACCAGGCAAAGGGACCCCGACTCTTCTTGGTAAGGGCGGAGATGGGTTCTGCAATGGAACTAAAGCCCCGGATATACCTCCTATAAAAATTTGCAAAGCCCAGGAACTGCTGTACCCCCTTAACGGACTTAGGAGCCTCCCAATCCCTCACTGCCTTGGTCTTCTTTGGGTCCATCTCAATTTGGGCCTCCCTAAGGATGTACCCCAGGAAGGAGACTTCAGGCCTGTGGAATTCACACTTCTGGGGTTTTACAAAGAGATGGTTCTTAAGGAGTCTCTTGAGAACTTGTCGGACATGTAGGCGATGCTCCTGCAGAGAGCTGGAGAAAAATCAGAATATCGTCCAGGTACACAAAAACAAAATGATTAATCATGTCCCGGAGACAGTCATTGATAAGGGCCTGGAACACGGCCGGAGCGTTAGTTAGGCCGAAAGGCATCACCTGGTATTCGTAGTGCCCCGTCGGGGTGTTGAAGGCCGTCTTCCACTCGTCCCCCTTCCGGATGCGGACCAGGTGGTAAGCATTTCGCAGGTCTAGTTTGGTAAAAATGCTTGCACCCTGAAGGAGGTCGAACGCTGTGGACATCAGTGGCAGGGGGTAGCGATTACGGATGGTGATCTTGTTAAGGCTCCGGTAGTCGATGCAGGGCCGCAGGGAACCATCCTTCTTGCCCACGAAGAAAAACCCCGCTCCAGCAGGGGACGTGGACGGACGGATGAACCCGGATGCCAGAGCGTCCCTGATGTAGTCGTCCATGGCCCTCCTTTCTGGACGGGAAAGGGAAAAAATCCGCCCTCTGGTTGGACTGGTGCCTGGCTGTAGCTCGATGGAGCAGTCGTATGGCCGGTGAGGTGGAAGTGAAGCGGCCCAGCTCTTGCTGAACACGTCCTGCAGATCCAGGTATTCTGCCGGTACCAGCGACAGTTCAGCAGGCTCAGGAGGCTCTGGAAGACAAAGGGGAGAATCACTGAAGAGGCAGGTGGCGTGGCAGGTAGGACCCCACTCGAGGATGCGGCCTGTTACCCAGTCAAGATGGGGGTTGTGGCGATTGAGCCATGGGAACCCCAAGACCACAGGAGAGCAAATCAGGTTTAGGGAGATCTCCTCCCGATGATCTCCCAGTTGCAGCCGCACCCGTGATGTGACTCGGGTCACGCTGCCGTGAAGGAAGAACACACTGAGCCCTGCTTCGCCCAGACTGCGGTAGCCCATTTCAAGGCCTTGTCTGTGAGAAGGGTAATGATGTACGCTATGCGGAAGCGGTCCGAGGAAAAGGCACGGGGTTGGAGCTCAAAGATCAGGTCGCACTGTGTAAGGAAGCCTCGACAACCCCCCTTGCTGCCATCATAGCGATGCGGCTGGGAAACCCGGGGGTCCGCAGAGGAGTGTGGAACCGAAGCCTCAGGGAGATGCCGTGCTGCGTCGCTCTGGTCCCGTTGTTGCAGGTGCTGGGTGTGGCGAAGTAAGTCCTCCCGCTGGCAAGCCATATCCGCCTGTTGGCGGGCAAGACTCTCCTGCTGGAGAGTCATGCTGTCGCGCTGGGAAGTAAGCAGCGCCTGCTGTTGAACTATAAGCTCCCGCTGCGCAGCCACCTCTGCCTGCTGGCGAGTAGCCTCCTCATGCTGGCGAGCGTCTGCTTCCGTGAAGTAGTGCTTGCTCGTGCTGATCAAGACGGGTGTTGCTCTCTCCCATTGCTGGGACATTTGCTCTGCTAGGTCCATAATGATCGCGACGTTCTGTCAGGACCGCCGGAGTCGGGAAGCGAACCCACGAGTTACCCAGTGGGCTATTGAGGACCCAGATGCAGAGAGTAAGGTCACAACTTAGTTTTATTTCTTCGTCAGGCGGGGCTTCACAAAATGCCAACAGTTTTGAGGCGGCAATAACTCAAACACACTTGGTGGATTCCAAAAGCATAGAAACACTCCAAAAGGTAATAATCCAAACAAAATCGTTAATTCCAACACAGGGTAGTAATCCAAACAAAAAGGTAATCCCAAAGCACAGAAGAACAGTCACTAAGAAAAGGTTTAACTGAGGAAGCTATCAAAAAGGGATAGCTCTTGCTCACCCAGGCGAAGAAACAAAAAACAGGTATCCAGAAAGCACTGCTTAGGGAAGCAGCGAAACAGCGGCCGAGAACCACGTTAACAAGCACAAACTGTTACGAGAGGGTAACGTGGAACACTTCATCTAATCAAACGTCGCGATGACGAGTCTAGCACACTACCAGGTATTTATACTCTGGTCAGACAAGGTTGATTGAACACAAATTACAAATGCCAAACAGGTGTGGACCAGAAAGGCAGAGGCAAAGAATCCAGTAGACCTGAAATAGTGTCTTTAGGCCAGCAGAGGTCGCCAATGACCCAAGTGGCGCAACCAGAAGTCCCAAGTCATGACACCCAGAGCCTGCAGTGCAATCCAAGAACTTTGCAACGCTGCACTTTCCTCAGCCTTTGGAAGCCAACACTTATGACGCATTTCAAACCAGAAAAAACTGCTTGTTTGTTGCAGTGTATCTTTTGCAGATTAGCCAAGTAAAAGTCACTTTCAATGGAATTCCCTTCTGAGGACAGTTGCCTTCTGGTGCACTTGGTCCATTCCTTTTACTCAAGGGTTTATTCTTCTTTTGTCCTCTACTTACAAAGGTACACATACAGAACAATGCCAGCATAAGGAAGGGCATGTTTACAGAGCCCAACAAGCCCACAAGGAATGTGTATTGTTAAATGTTAAATGTATGCACCTTCCCGCCAAGACAAATTCCTTGTATGTGTAAGCATACTGTAAGGATCCTGAGTGCACCTCCGCCAGGGGGTGCCAGAGTAACGCTGGCTGGGACCAGAGATTGTGTTTGTGTCTGTAATCGGGTTGATGCGGGACAGCTGGGAGGAAGATGGCCACCGCTCGCAGCTGCAGAGCATCAGGACAATCACGGCAGCAGTTTAAGAGTGGCCTCTGCCCGGACACAAGCGTCGGGAGATTGCACTTGTTACATATGTTCTGCTCAGCCCAAGACACGAGACGCCGCCGGAGCAGCGGCAGATTTGCCTTCACGAGTTTGACACGGGACTTCGCCATTCGCCTGCTGAGTATTGCCTGAGGGCCAGAGTATTTGAGTTTGTTTGCTGAGAGACAATAAACTTACGTTTTTGTTCATACTTTACCTGTTGTGAGAGGTTTGCTTTTGGGTCCCTATCACGAGTCGTGACACATACATGGCAATAAACGGTTCTGATTCTGATTCTGATAATGTGTGAAAACAGAAGCTGATGTGACATGAAACGTGTCAGCTCGGCATAGACAAGATTGTAATAAAAAAAGACAGTTATGAGAAAATTACAGTTCAGTTTCTTGTGTTCCTCTCTGTCTAATGGCGGTGTGGATGTTGTTGATAGTAACAGAAGCTTCAGCCAGACAAGCTAGGTCAGGGTGTAATCCTGCAAGAGATATTACTCTGTTCCCCATCACACACACACACACACACACACACACACACACACACACACACACACACACACACACACACACACACACACACACACTGTCTCTCTCTCTCACTCACTCACTCACTCACTCACTCACTCACTCACTCACACACACACACACACATGCACGAGTGCCTCACCTATGGCTCTGTTGACAGCTGTGCTTGCTGTGTCTCTGAATGTGCGTGTGTCATGTGTGTGCGCGCGTGTGTGTGTGTGTGTGTGTGCGTGTGTGCGCCCGTGTGTGTCCGACCCTGCCTGCGACATTGGGATAGCAGGCACATGGAGATGTACACACACACACACACACACACACACATACTCAGGCTGACACTATTATTGAGTGCATTGTGAGACAGAGGGGAACTGAATCCCAGGCTGCTGAGTAGGAGGTAAAAAAAGGTGTGTGTGTGTGTGCACACATTCGGACCACTCTTTTCCATTTAACAGACAAGGTGAATCCAGGTGAAAGATCGGTCCTTGTATTTATTCGATATTGATTTATGGGAATAGGCAGTTCAGTAGAGGGATTTAAAGAAATACCTCAAAATGACAGTTTGTATATTAGTTTCTTTCTGCGTGTTGAGTAGAATTCTTGAAGAAAACTTTCTATTCTTACATGCCTCAACCAGCAAACAGAGAATCCAAAAGTAAATTCTTTTAATGAATTGAAATCAATGGAGGCTCAGTTTTTCAAGTTTGCAAACTCTCACGCAACTCGTACAGTATCATCCAAGTCTTGTTTATCCAGTCTAATGCTCATTTCTTTCCAAAATCATGCATTTATGCCTCGACCTTACTATAACCCAGAAGAGCAGTATGAGCTGGATCTAAATCTACAGTAAAAGTGAGTGCAGTCACTCCGGTTAAATGCTCTGAAGCCAGCGTCAATAGACCCTCAAGACTCTTTTGGTCCAACACGGAAAAGTACAGAAAGCTGGCATTGAATGTTGAACTTAATGTAGAGCTACATCTACTCAAATTGGTGTTAATTGCCATTTTAATTGCCATTCAGATCACATGCAGTAGATAATGGCAGTCCGGGAGTCTTGTGTTTACCAACCAGTCTCTCAAAGACACCGTCTTATTGTACATGGACTCTTCCAGAGCCATAAGTCTGTCTGACTTATTGTTCATATGCCATCTTTGCTAAATGTTGGACACGTGTGTGTTTGTCCCGATGCGGGGTTTCTGTTGTGGGTTTGTCAGTGTGTGTACTCTTAATCCTGTGTGATCCTTTATATGTGTATACAAGGTGTTCCTTCACATTTTGTGTGTGTGTGTGTTCATCAATTTTGGCTCATGTCAGTGCAAACAAGAAAACGTGTGTTTTGGTATCGGTGTCTGTCCCCAGGGCCTCGCTGTCACATGATCGACTGACCTTATTTTGAGTTGCCGAGGCGATGCCTTGTTTCAGGGTTCGACTCAATGCTCAGCACCGCCCCCTGACCTTGGGACATGTCTTTGTCGCTATGGTAACAGCCTCCAGGGTTACTGTAAATGAGAAGAGGGTGTTGGTTGGATGCACCAAGCATTTCCGTCTGTGCTTGTGCATCAAATTAGACACTTTACTACATTTCTTTTAACCAGGGAACATGAACACCCTTCACAGCTTGGTGACACATGAAACGGTCCTCTGTGGAGTGCCCTTAGAGAGGTTTGGGTGTGCTCCTCTCACTGTTGTTGCAGACATACAGGTACTAATGTGTTTATTATTGTCAGTCGGTGTCTATGACATCCCGTTAATGAAACGACATTGACTCCTGCTAGGGATAAACACAAGCCATTTGAAGTTAAACAAAAAGGAGATAACAATTTCACAACAACTCTGTCGGGCTGTGACCCAGACAAACCTAAACAAACAACAGACAACATTTTGTTTCCAGAGAAATACCAGTTGTATTACCAGCTTTCCATTTGATCATAATAGCTCTCAGTTAACTAGAGGCATTTGGTCAAAGTGAAACAAGGTTCTCACCACACAGAGAGCCAAATCCGTGAAAGAGACCTAATTGCCTCCAAATAACTATGTTTTGATTTTCTTTTTTCCTACCAAGGATGCATGCCTCAAACCATTGTCTCATGTGGATAAACAAAGCGTGGTTGCCATGCTGATGGGGCATCAGTGTATAAATAGCATGGGTGTTTGTTCTGAATGAGAGAGAGAGAGAGATGCATCCAAGGTTAACAGGTTGTCTTTATTGATATTTACACACAACAATGCAGCTTTATTGTGTTTAATCTTATTAAGTATTTGATAGGATATTTTTTTTTTTTTCATGAAAGTCTTTTTTATATAATTGTCTTGCTGAAAAGATCAGAAAGTTGTGGATGTGAGTGGTTGAGTGAACGAGTTGGAGGGTCCGTACCTCACAGAATAGTCACTGAGAGTTTACTTTTCTCCATAGACTGCTGTTCTGCACAACTGCCATTAAAACTGAAAGCAAATAATTTTGTGAAAAATAACACTTGGCTGAAGGTTAAGCTGATGATTGTAATTGCACAGCAGGGGATTTGCTTATTATGCAGTGATAATTGAGCTCGCACAAGCAATAATCGCAACAGGAAAACTAATAGCAAGGAGCACTTTTAAAACTCTCCGCCTCTCGGTGTTTTCTGTAGGGAATGGTGACAGCACCTGCAGACAGACAGACGTGGACCGACAGACGTGGACCGACGGCGCTTCCCTCCCATTGGTGGAGAGATCCGGACTTCGCACCAGAAACTGCAGCTCCTGTTGGTTGTCGGCAGACGGCTCCGCCTACTCCGCCCTGCTCCGCTCAGGTAGGATGAAAGTCTGCCGTCGTCTGGGTCTCATCCATGTAACGAGTTCGGTTCAGTTGCAACCAACCACGGTGCGTGTGCCCGTTGGTTAGCTTCAAGCAGCGTCGCGTGAAAGCTGTGGATCAAACCAAATAAATTCAAAAGCTAAACTACTAATGCATCCATCTAATAACTGTGCATGTCGTGCAAAAGTGATGTATATACCTTTGCAAGATCATCTGGTAACCATGACAACACATATCCATGTGATTGCTGGGATTTTCCCTGATTGATCAAAAGGTCAGACGAAGTACAAATGTGTTTTTGTTCATTGATCGTATTCAAGCAGTTCTTTCTTCACTCTATGACCCCAGAGTAATCATTAACTCATAATCTTACACTACAAGAGTCTGTTTCTAAATGTTCCTCATTATTCATTACATACGAGCTCCAGTTACAGATGCAGCAAAGTGTTGCATGACCTGCTGTCACTCACCAAACGACGCAGGACGACTCACCAAAGCTGAATCAGTTACTTGTCAGTCCATATACAGTATCTTCATGCTCTTACTTCTTGGTTCCCTAGAATAAAGACAGTGTGCACACATAAAGAACCTGAAAGGCAAATATGTATCTTTTTTTCAAGATGTCCAAGTGAGCCACACATCCAGGTGTCAAAGCGATCTTGTACAGCAGCCAACCTCTTCTGACAAAATGCCAATAAAGTAAAAGCCTTAAGAGTAGCAAGTATTAATAAAAAATAGCAAAAGTAGATGTTACAAAAGATTAACATAATTCCCAGATTGGAAAACGCTGCACTAGATATTGTATCTGGCTTGATGTTACACTCTGATGTTTTAGTATTAGAGCGTATTCTGATGTGCTTATGTGTTTTTCTGTGGTCTATAGATAATAAACTTTTCTGGGCCGGTCTGAGCTCCTTGAACCTTCTCCTCTCTTCTTCCATTCATGTGATTTTTCTTTTGATTGTATTCTTCTTGCTTTCTTTGACCCTCCCCACTGATGTCCCTCAACTCTCCTTTCTCCCTTTCTGTTTCCATCCCTTCTCTATCTGAGCTGTCTCTGTCTGTCCTCTTTTCCTCCTTTCTGTATCCTCATCCTCCACTCTATCTATTGAAGCTCCTCCGTCAGTCCTTTATCTCCGTCTCGCCAGCTGTGTGTTCAAGCTCCATTCTCTCCTATGAGGGAGAGCAGAATGAATAGTGGGGCTTACTGAGTACAGTGAGGAAGCCAATCCCTGCCTCTCGTCTCATTGGATCCGTCTCTTACTCCTCTCGTGTCCCCTTCTTTCCTCTCCTCGATCCTAAGACTCTGCTGTGACCAATCCTCAGTCCTCTGCCTCCTGCTGCTCACTGTTCCTCGCGTCTTAGATGGAGAGTTGCTTTTTACGGAAGATTCAATTCAATTCAATTCAGTTTATTTTGTACAGCCCAAAATCACAAATTACAAATTTGCCTCGGAGGGCTTTACAATCTGTACACATATGACATCCCTGTCCCAGGACCTCACATCGGATCAGGAAAATTGTGCAGATGTATTTTAGGTGAGGGAAAGAGATCAAACATAAGCACAACCAAAGTACGGACTGGATTCATGTCCCAATTTGAATTAAACCACAGATAAGTGCATTATTTATTTATTTTAATCACTGAACCCAAAGAGAAGTGTTTCTGAGTCTCATCCCAGTAGCTGTTGACAAAACAGTTTGTTGTTTATTACCCTTCAGCAATATGCGGTTATACTTGACTCACAGACAGCATCATTAGATTCTGCTGAGGTACTTCAGTGAGCTTGGGGACTTATCCAACAACTATACAAATATGTTTTGAAGTACGGACTAATTAGTTTATTAAATTAACTTTGTACCAATTCAGAGAGGAGTAGCGAGGAGGGGCGTACAAATTAAGAACTTCTTAGAGAACGTACAAAGGAAAGGTAAGATTTAGATTAAACAAATTCAAGAACAGTAGATAATTAAATTAAAAGTGTGAATATGAAGTTGTCTTAAAAGTAATTTTTTGATGTTCTGTTTCTTTCTCACTCGCATGAATTCAGCCTCTCCCTGCCCTCCTTTCCCTCCCTGTCTCCTCTCTCCTCTGTCTCCTCCTTTCTTCACTCATCACTCTTGCTGAATAGAAATTGCACATCAACGTTCCCTGGTTCTTTCTGCTTCCCCTCTTTCTTTTGTAAATTCACTGTTGACAGTTGCCTTTCTTTGAGCAGAAAGCCTCAGAAATGAGCAGATGGAGTCCTGACAGTCTCAAAGCCCCGACAATGATGCTGGGCGGCAAGTCGTGGCGATCAACACATGTCAGAAA
Organism: Cottus gobio; assembly: GCA_023566465.1. NCBI lineage: Eukaryota > Metazoa > Chordata > Actinopteri > Perciformes > Cottidae > Cottus > Cottus gobio. The sequence continues at coordinate 12,216,653 of CM042231.1, forward strand.
ATAGCTGTTAATGGGGGAACCATATACATTCTGTCCGTCGTCTGTATAGGGGATGGATGGATCCATTTTTGTCCCGCCGCCTGTTGGGGATGTCGAGTTGGAATCCAATCACATCATATTTCATCATTAATATAGCAGGAAGCAACTATTATCTGTTTCAAGATATAGTGGATTAATGTCTACCTGAGCCGACACGAGTCGCTCTCCCTCTGTGTGTGTTGTTATACGAGTTTCTCCTTGCTTTGTTTACATAACCAGACCAGGCGAGCATGTTTTTAGTGCATATTAGCACATTTTAGCGTTTCCCGCACCACTCTCATACTGTGGTTACAGGTGACGATGACGATGAGAAGCGCCACACACACACCCTCCAGAGCGCAGCTATTTAACTTATTTACATTTGACTGTTTTCAAGGTCATTGTACAACACAGGGTCGCACAATAAACTGCAACTGTAGTCCTGTTTTGCTACATAAGAAAAACAAAAAAAGGCAAACTGTTTCATCTGGTGGAGGGTGGAGGATGAGTTGATGAGGTCTGGTGCTAAGGCAACTGATACTTCTGTATCTCTTGCCAGACGGCAGCAGGATAAACAGGATGTGGCCAGGGTGTGAATTGTCTTTATATTTAATATTCTTCAGGATGTTTGCAGGCACCTCTTGTCACCAATATCACTGATGCTCAGTAAATGGGTACCAGTGGCGTCCTGACCCCTCCTGTCCTGGGCCGTGCACATCCCATGTTGTAATGGTTCCAGTCAGCATACTTTCTCTTGCTCCACTGGAAATGTTAACTTTGCACATGAATTTAGCCCTCGTAAGTCTCCTTAAGAAATACAGCTGTATTTGAGCTTTCTTCACCAGGATGGAGATGTGCGACGACCATGTCAGATTGTCTGTGATGCTGATTCCCAGCATCACAATATTGTTGATTTCCTCTCTATATGAAGTCTCATTGTGACTTGTAATCCGGCAGATGATGGTTGTGTCATCCATAAACATCACAACAGAGTTCTCTTTATGTTGTGGGCAGCAGTTGTGTAGTGTGAACTAGAGGGGGAGGGTTTGTGCAGGGTTATATGAAAAAACGAGATTAACCAGAAGACTTTCTTCTCATATTGGTTTGTCTCACAATGTCTACGGTACTAAAGTTAAAGACAGCGTTTGATTGTAAAACTGATGGATGGATTTCATTCTTTCCAAAAACTTAAAGCTAGAATGTATTTGGACCTTACTATTGTTTTACTACTTAGTTTGTATTGCCAGATTGAGTACAATCACCTGTCAACTCTACTGTAGAGGAATTAACAGAAATCAGGAACTGATAATCAACCTTATCTGTCTGCAGTTACACTGAAGGCGTCACACTGATCTGCTCATTAAGTTTCTCACTTTCTCGACTGTTACTTTAAATTCAGATACGCCCCGAGGATGTGATATTTTAGATGCCAGGAGAAAAAGTAAACTTGTTTATGTCTTTCAGGGGAAATCTGACAGCTTTATATGGATTCAATCAATTTGCAGAGATTGATTTTTTTTCTTTTGAGACTGAAATCACTCCCACCCACTCTCTTCGTTAGACTCAATGCAGCCTGCAGCAACAGCTCACAGTAATCTCAAAGATGTGAAAGTACCAATTAACCCAGCAATGCTCTCTATAATAAAGCTTCACAGGAGCCTTCAGATGTCCAACAATGCCAGGGAGTATCAGTCCTTGAACAAATACTCAATAAAATAAGGTAAACTGAGTTGTTCCTGTTGTTTGACATGAGACTGCAGTACACCAGTTTATGTGGATCCAGCAACCCGCTAAAGGTTAGCATTAACACCATTTAAATGTCACATTACAGAAATGAATTTCCACTTCACGCCGGTTTCTTGGAGTAAGGAACCTGTTCCATTCTGTGCCTTCAGTGGGTTAATCAACCTGAGTAAAAGGAGAGGTCCCCCTTTTCTCTCCCTCCGTGTGTGTGTGTGTGTGTGTGTGTGTGTGTGTGTGTGTGTGTGTGTGTGTGTGTGTGTGTGTGTGTGTGTGAGCATGGATTTCCCCTTCTCTGTTTTCTTGTAAAAGCTGCTCTCTGCTTTATTTGATCTGGGCCCCCGCTCTCATAGTAGGATTGAATTGGGTTTGGAAAGCAAGACACACACACACACACACACACACACACACACACACACACACACACACACACACACACACACACACACACACACACACACACACACACACACACACACACACACACACACACACACACACACACACACACACACCTGAGACTGCCAACTTGCTACGGCAGCTTGCCCAGAAGGAAGGAGGGAGAGAGATAGAGAGTGAGAAGGAAGGAGGGGGAGAAGAGGCGCAGCGGCAAAGTAAGATACATGGAGGTGGCCAAGGTGGTGAGAAAAGAAAGAAAGGAAGAGAGGCGACAGCTAATACGAGAGTAATGTAATAAAAAGAAAAGAGAAGAAGGGTAAATTGCATCTTTTAATGAATGTATTCTCTTCTAATGTGGTACTGGCCACAGAGAAGAAGTCACTAATTAAATCAGGACACAGTTCTTCATTGATTCTTCTCTCTCTCTCTCTCTTTTCATCCTCTGTCTTGTGTCTGCCTTGTTTCTTCTGTGCTCCGTCACCGCCCCCCTGCAGCGTCTCTCTCTCAGTCTCACTTTTGTCTTGCCATCTTTCCTTGCCATGCCTCCCCGCTCCACAAACACGCTCTCCGACACGCACATACCGCGGCTGTCTCCGCACACTAAGCCATTAGTTAATTACCTCGCCCAGTGTCGCCGAGTTCATCGTAAGAGCGAGGAGAGGAGGCAGAGAAATGAAGAGTGGTGGAATGGATAAAAAAGACGGTGGAAATGAAAGAGCGGACCTGGGACTGTCTATTGTGCATGTACTAGAAACGCTTAGCAGGAGAGAAGAAAAGAATACAACGAAGTACTACTCTTGAACATAATTCATTTGAATGTTTCAACCAAGGCCATTCTGGGAAGTAAATCAATCGTTCTGTCAAGCAACCATCCTCTTGTCATGCGCTTTGTATTATTAGTGTTTTTATAATTACGTAAGCAGCAAAAACGTTTTACCTAAAATGTATTACCTCCAGGGAAAGCCTGTGGGAAGATCATGTGTTCGGCAGCGTGTGTGCATTTGTGTCTGTCCGTCAGTCTTTCCGCAGCTAATCTGATAAACCACCGGGCCCGTCAGCCGAGTGGTTTCTGAGCTCATTTACGACTGTATGCTCAAGGACTCATGGACCTCTAAATGTTCTGCAGAATGTCGAGCATCTACAGATATATTACATCCTCCGTTATGTTATGATCCACCGAAGTTAGACGAGATGAGATGAATAAAAGCTGTTTTTGTTATCTTTGCCATCTTACATGTTAGGAAGCCGGGAGGGACAATTGAGTGACATTCGACTCTTCTTTGTTTGGGAGGGAAGAGGACACACCTGGCAGAGATCTGCACTTTGATGAGTGCATTTTCTTTGTTTATGTTATATTTATCTAAAATAAAATTGAGATTGAAAATGAAATCACTCATGATACAAGTGTGGCCCAGACCCAAAACCTGGGTAAAGCCCTGCAGCACAGCAGCACAATGTGTCTTCTGTCTTTCTCTACCACCTGACAAAGCAGTTATGTCAGATAAATAATACTTGTTTTGTTCTGAGAACCACAAAATAAAATAAATAAAAATAATACAATTTCAGTATAATATGTCTTTTACAGTAAACTTCTGCAGCAGCGCCATAAACAAAGGAGGCATGTTCAAGTCAAGCCTAATATTCATACTAATAGCTTCAGTCTAATAGCTTCCTCCATAGGAGCTAATCAGCTTGTGTGTGTCTGCATGGCTTCACCACACCGTCCTCTTTCTGTCAGTGATTCTGTTTGTTATGTTAATACAGCATATACCGTCTCCTGTGTGTGTGTGTGTGTGTGTGTGTGTGTGTGTATGTGTGTGTGTACTGCGCAGTGCGTGGGCTTATGTATGCATGTATTTATGTATGTATGTTAGAGACACAGCCTTCAGTTGTTTGTGCACCACAACATGCCGAATGCAGATGTAAGGGAAATGTGAAATGTCATGTGGAGCTGTGGGGTATCGACTGGACTTTGGCCAGCAGCATGGAAAAGCATGTTCCTGTAGGTCATAATGAGCCTTACGTGTGCTGCAACGCTGTGTGTGTCTGTGAAATTCAGTGTGTGTGTGGGAATGAATGGGGATGGACGCTTGTGTCTCCATTTTTGTGGTGTTCACTGTGTCTTTGTGACAGTGACTCAATGTATCAAAGCATTTCAAATGTGTATTTAAGAGCCGGATGAAGTGGAACTTAAGAAATGTGTGTGTGTGTGTGTGTGTGTGTGTATCCGCTCCGTGTGGGTGCCATTATTCACATCAGCGTGTTTGTCTGCCTTCAGCGTGATTAATCCACTGTCCTCCTAACTCCGACCCACTTTTGCTGCTCTAGTCTTTGTTTGCTCTTGATTCCCTCCTGCTTTATAGCATTAGGCAATGAGTAATGATGACTGACATCATCTCTGGCGAGGCTAGGGCCGACTAATTGGCCAGAGCGATCTTATTGCATTAGATGTTATTCCTTCAGGGTATTCCCTGTCCTCCGCCCCCACTTTGAAAGATATCCCTCATTGTTTTCATGGAGCAACTTATTGCCTTTGTGTGGCATTAGGTTTGGTTTTATTGTATTCATGGTTCACCGGTTAGTTGTAAGCAGGTCGTGGAATTCTGCGCTTTTGATTGATGGTTTGTGCCTTTTAACATGAAAACCGTCTCATGTTAAAAGCTTTGATTGCTGTCGAGCCTCGACTGGTCTTGTTAATTGCCATTATCTACAGTGCACGTCTCAGGAAACCTCAAGGATATACAAACTCGCTACGGGGACACTAATACACCACTGAAATGTCTTAGGTTATTGTGTGGATGCTCTGGGTGCTCGTGTGAGAAAACAATAAAGGATGAAAAATGAAGTTGCACTTTAGATTTACTAACAGCCTTGAGAGGCTTTTTCCTGCGCTCATCTCTCTTACCCTCTCTCGCTGTCCTCTCGGTCTTCTTCCTTTCACAGCAGCCGCTCTAAGAGCCACCTTTCCAAGTGAGGCAAAATGATTATAGTAATGGATGCTCCCCACTCCAACCCTTCTCTGGCTCTCCGTCACTACTCTGTACATTCTGTTCTGTACATTAATGTGGCACTGGGGATGCCCTCGCTCTCTGCAGCTTAATGCAATCACACCTCCAGTATAAGTGCTCGAAGAGAGACAGAGAACCGGCAAGAGAACGTAGGGGAGATCTGGAGGGGACGGGTGGGTGGCGACTGGCAGAAGTGATCGCATCAGAGGATGATAATTACCTGCAGACAGCACAGAGAAGCCATGCAAATGATATCATTTACAGGTTTCTCTTCCCAGTCGAGGTTCCTGTGAAGTTCCTTGGCACAAATGTCATCTGTACGACCGTGGAACTACTAATTTCCTTCTCCTTTTAACTGGCAGTTTGATTATGATAGTTTTCCAGGCTGGTATGCATATGACGCCTGTCATCATGACACCTTAACTATTAGCTGATATGTTTTTATGAAATGCCCTGGAAAATTTAAAATGTCAAACTAAAACTACAGATTCATTGTATCGATAAGGTCACATTTCTAGAGCAAAGTTTTTTTAAAAATAAAATCATATAATGAAATGAAGAAAGCAACATAGAAAAGTGGTACGTATTCTCCGATATTTTAATGGATCCGATGCCTTGATGTTCTGAAATAGTCAGGCGTTCATGACGACGAACCCTTTTCCTCCAGGAGCCGTTGAGCTCCGTTCAGCAACTTCAGCTTTTAGTGAGATGAATGGGGATGGTCTTTGTGGGGCCTGGGAAGTCCTTATGCTGAGTCCTATAGATAGCTTATTGCTTTTACAACTAGGCGGCATGATGAAGTACCATCTTTCTGACCACCCACTCTCTCTGTTTGCTCTCCATATTTCTCTCTGTGTTACTCCGGCTCTGTGCCTTGTTGCCTCTCTAATCTTCTTCTCTTTTTTTTTTTTTTTTTACCTCTTTGTGAACTTTCCTTTTATTTTTTTCCCCTGTCCTCATTTCAGTTTTTCTCTGCAAGGCTCTTTTTAACTCAAGTTGTTGGTGACTTAGACACTCTCTCCTCTTGTCTCCCTTAACTATTATCTCCTCCCCTCCCTTTAATAGTTAGCAGCCACTGCTTATTAATATTATTTAAGTCAATTTCCGCTATGTGGTTGGCATGGCTGAGCAAACTCTAAGTGGTGTTTGTGATTGGGTGATATGAAACCTTCGCAGTTAGCTCACACCGTCTGTGATAATAATCTTGAGAAAACCAGTTCAAGTCTGCTTGACAGGATGCAAAGAGAGACATACACTTACCATCAAGACTGCATTTGTGGCGGTAGTGATGATGTACATACCATATCTGACAGTCTAACGCATACAGACATATCAGGAATCTATAGTGTGCCTGTGGTACTCAGAAATGTATTTCTATATCATATATAACACTATATACCAGTCTCCAGTAGCAGCAGTCTGGTTGGCGGGCTCAAACTATCACACCATTATTCTTGTACGGTAAAGCGCTGTATATACCAAGCCTTCCTCCATCACAAAATTGTCGGCGCATTTTGTACGGCAGTGCTGATGGATGTCCACTTCGAGTATCACTATATACTCTCCACTTATGCTCCTGTTCTCAATCCTTTTATGTGTGGAGAGGTTTGGGCTGATAGCCCACTGAGCCCAGCTAGTTCTTCTTCACTTGGGGCTAATGCAGCGCCCTGTGGCTTCCTGAATGCTAGAACAATAGCAGATGGGCTTCGGCTTATGTTGAAGGTTTTCAATGGAATCCTCTAGGGCCACCTGAGAGATCATCACATGTATTTAGTATGGTGATCAGTAGAAGGGCTTCTTTCCATCAGAAATCTGTTTTTATTCTGGTGGTCAAGCTCTTTTGCTTTCGCAAAGATTTCTCAAACTATAATTGTATTATTGTTTCATTTGCAGATTTTGTATTATTATCAGAAAGTAGTTAAAACGCTGATTACAGATTCCTAGAACTCAAAGTGACATCTTGAAATTGGTTGTTTCGTCCGACTAACGTTCCAAAACCCAAAGATATTAAGTGTATTGTTACCGTATACAGGTCAAAACAGCATATCCTTATATTTGAGAAGCTAAAACAACAAATGTTTTTTCTCAAAAAGTGACTCGCTTAGTAGAGTAATCGTTTCAGCTCGAGACCAGACTGCCCATATATCGGCCCAAAAGAAAGTGTACAGAGTTTAACTCTTACTAACTAATGCATTCTGCATATAGTATCGTCGCTGAATTACACTTAAGAAAATAGACCTTTCCAGTCCGACACATATTTTCAACATGTCTCCTTTAAATACAAAGTTTTTGTGAGACTGAAATCCCCGGACCTTTCATAAATGCATTTGCACAACACACCTCCTCTCAGCAATAATTCAGTGCTGTGGTGCTACATTCTGGTGGGACTTCCTACAGTATGGTGATAGCCTGCGATAAACATACATGGCGAGGGAGGATAGATCCGCTATAATGTCGCATTCATTAACAGTTTGTCAGCATTAAAAGGACAGTGATTCAAAAGCACGTTTAAATGACAGCCAGGAACAAACAAGTGGGTCGCCACGGTTGCTCTAAATGAATCTGTAGTCAGTATTGCACATTCTTCCAAAAATAATTAAAACATTAGTATAAATGATGATGATGAGAGCATAACAGACCTCAGACATTAATTGCACTAGTTAGTGATTTACGTGCTGTGGGAAGGAGGAACACTCCTGTCTTGATTGTGCAGCGATACCTCACAGGGTTTTCTCACCACCGCTCGAGAATAACCTCTGAGCTGTGAAGGGGTAGGTGTGTGTGTGCACATGCAGGCACAGTATGTGTGCAGAGTTGTGTGTGTGTGTGAATACGTTTGACAGCGAGGATTACATAACAGACGCCCGCTGCTGCAGGTCACCGTGAATGACAGGAGACGCATGTAAATCATTACAAATACAAACGTGCCGTGCCTGCACGTGTGTCCTCGCCGCTCTCGCTGCTCTCGTCTTTTCATCTGAGCTGTCTGACCTGCAGCCTGATGAGCTGAATATTTTATATATATATATATATGATAGAGTTAAGCATGGGACAGTGAACTATATATACAGAGGACTATTGATTTCGGTTGTCACACACACACACACACAGCAGCAGCCATGGAGTTTGTTTAAGGTATTTGTAGTAGGTTTGTGGCTGCTCACTTTGTTATTTGTCCCACTCAGACGCTGAACATACTGGACCTTATAGACTTGTACGAAGAAAAAAAAGAGTTGTTATATATAAAGATGTGATGCAGTCTGTGTCTCAGCCCTTTCCCCTCTCCTCTCACTGCTCCAGCCGTACTGATGAATCTACATTGCTCCTTTAATACAAATCCATGTCCGCTAGTCACTGCACACACAATCACACCATGTCATTTTTTTACATCCTTTTGCAAGCTCTTGCTCTTGCTCTTGCACACATACACACGGACACACACACACACACACACACACACACACACACACACACACACACACACACACAGAGACACACACACACACACACACACACACGCAGAGAAAATAGAGTTCATGAGCAAGGATGACGTGCCATGTGTGGAGGACACGCGGGTCCAGTTTGGGCACTGATTCTATTCTAAATGAAGTTTGTGAATTATTGAAGCGCCTGTCCTCTTTCTCCCTCTCCATCTCTCTCTCTTCTCTCCCTCTTTAGATCTAATTTTTCTCTTTCTCACAGACTCTTATCTTCCCCTTCCTTCCTTCTTTTTTCTCTTTTATTAGATAAGCGGTCAGATTGATTTGTGAACCAGTAGTTCAGTGACTGTGTGTGTGTGTGTGTGTGTGTGTGTGTGTGTGTGTGTGTGTGTGTGTGTGTGTGTGCATGCGTTTGAGTGATGTTGGTTAATCCAGTGTTGTCCTTGGGGAAAGATTTGGCCCATATTACAGCCCGCTATTACTGTGTCTGAAATCTCCTGTGCATTGAGACAGTCATTATTTACTATTGCGTAGTCCCAACTCCCTCCGTCCCTCACGAGCATTTTATTTTACATTTTACAGGGTCCATCCTGCTCTCCAAGAGCAAATACAGAAAGACACAGATGTAAAAATACTTCTACATTTAGATACAGTTTAGTGGCAAATTGCCAAATGCAAAGCAGTCCATGCTATCGTCATTATTTAAAGGGAAAATAGCAGCTTTAATATACCAAATCCTATTTAAAGTATTGGTAACTTTTATTTTACTTTCTACTTTTTGTTTCCTACTAAGATGAATTACCAGCTTTGCCAAAAAAGGATCCTTCTTTTTTGTTTTTCCAAAAGATTAAACAAAAATAAGCAGCTTGTAAACAGTGGATGACACGATCATTTCACAATTCACAGATATGAGAACACTTTCCTCAATCTGTCTTAGTAAATAAGGAAAACATCTTTGTACACAGAACAGACAATGTGTGGATTTAATATTGATATAGGAGGAATTCACTTTATGCCAGTATGAATCACACACTTTTTTAGATAACTGTGGCTTATGAAAGTCCAAGCAGGTTTAACTTGTTTGAACCATTAAATGTTGGTTTGTCCCATTTCTTTCTGTCCAAGATGGCGCCGTCCTATGGCAGCATGGTGTTGTTCTACATGTCAGTCTGTCTATGGGGAGGGGGTTATGTATTACATGTTATGTGTTTTTTTAATTTCAAAAGATTTGTCTGTTTGATGTATCATGTGCACGCTGGCATACTCCTAATAAAGCATTTCATCTTGAATCAAAGTACAGAGTGAGAGAGAGAGAGAGGTGCTCATTTTTAAGACGAAGGGGATATTTAAATGACGACGGTGAAACACACACACTACCATCCCATCATCAAACAGACTCAACAGAGGGCAGATTACACAATTAACCACCAACTGGTAATGAATGATCAGCAGGCACAGACATGTGGGAACCAGTGGGATAACACTTTACACATATTCTCCCCTCTCCCCTGTGGTTTATCACCCGGCTATCGCTGACAGCGGCTCCGCCCTCTACTCTCTGGACCTGCCTGTCACACGGAGCTCCGGATAAACGTCCCAGATAACTGTGAGGTGGGGGGCTGCCCGGCAATTGTGCTTTATGTTTGTATAGATGTCATATCAAATGCATATTGGAGGAGGTAGATGTACACTGTGTCTTAGTTGGCAGTAAGACAGGTCTCTATCCTGTTTTAGTGACAGACGTTGGTGAGTGGTGCACTAATAACCACAGGGAATGTGTGCTGTGTTGAGCGTGTCAAATAGCAGCAGCTGTGTCTCTTTGATGATGGGATGGCAGTGTGTGTGTTTCACCGTCATTTAAATATTCCCTTCGTCTTAAAAATACAAATACAAATAAATATCTTTCAAGAAAAAGACGACAGACACAAATGGAGGTTTGCACTCAGAAGATGTAGGGATTACTTGTTGAAGTGTTTTCTTTATCTTGTATGATCGATATAATCAATATACATAATCGTTAGTTGCAGTCAGACCACTAAAGATCTCCCTTTAAGGCCATGTAAGGACAGCATCATGAGAATAAATTATCCAGAAGCCAACATCAAAACCCTGACCAGGAATCTTGAGTGTGTCTTTGGATTGCTGGTATTTCTTAATCCCACTCCATCTCCCTTCCTCCACGTCTCTTCCGCTTCTCTGACACTGTTTCCTCTGTCCTCTCCGCTCTTTAATATTGATTTGAGCTGTCATTGGTCCACTTATTTATGAGACCCCTCCCTGTTCTTTCCCCGTTGGCTCGGGTCATATTCTTCTCCAGTCAAATATAATACAGGAGAGCCTGATTTTGTGACTACAACGGTGCGTTTGTAGACGCATGGGTGTTTTACAGCCTGTTTGCTTTCTATATCTTGCTTTCTCTTGATGTTGTTGTTGTTCTCTCACTCCTTCCCTCCCTTCCTCCCAGAATTGCAGCCAAAGACTCTTTCCCATGACCTCTTCAGACCTGTGTGCGTTTGCCTGTGTGTGTTTCTGCACAGAAGTCTTAAATAAAAGACAGATCGAAAGGCATTCATGCCTTGTAAACACACCCACTTGACTACGCGCAAACACCCACTTATACACACATATGTACAGTACAGGCCTCATTGTACAGGCCCCAGGGACTTGTATAGGAACTATTTCCTGTTTGGGGCTGGGGAGAAAGTAGTGAGGATGCAATATGACGTAACAACAGTGGTGGTCTTCCTGTGTGCTCTGCTGGGGCCTGGGTGTTACCCAAAGTTTAGTTTACCATGGCCGTTGATTGACCGTGTGTACAGCTGCCATTAGCTCTGGGAGTTTATTAACCCGGGGGCCTGTTTAAAAAAAAAAACTTTTGCAAAGAGAGTCGCTTTCAAATCATGAGCTATGTACGAGTACCAATCGAAATGTGACCATGGTCGATTATTAACAGTTTACAAAAAAGTGCCTGATCAAATGCTTAGTCTTGCTTATTTATTTTTGATTGGATATTTTATTTATATTATTATTATTAGTAGTAGTAGTTGTTTTATTCAGTCAATCATCACATACAATACAATAAGTAAAACCACAATCTAATATACAAAAAAGAAAGACTGAAAAGGTATATGTAGAAGCATAATGCTTATATATTTCTATCCTAAATTTGTATCAATTAGATAATTCATTCAATATAAATAAATAAAAAATAATAATACATAAATAAATATATACGTTTCATTCACACTTGTAACCCTCAAAAAAATCCTTTTGAAGTTGTATAAACAATAGTTTGAGACAGGCAAATCACATTGAATTCCTGTCAAACAATTAGATGATGCATCACTGCTAACTTTACCAAGTGTGGAACAGCAGATAGATGAGGAATGAAAGGAACTGATTGCATGTTGTATGACCTGTACAAGTCTGCAGCTGTCCAGGGAAAGTATGTCCACAGCATGAAGGCGTGTGTGTGTGTGTGTGTGTGTGTGTGTGTGTGTGTGTGTGTACATCTGCGTGTAAACACATGAGGTGAGGGCATGAAAGAACATTTCACCCTTTCAATTCTCATAGCTTAACACTGAAAGAAGGTATTTTTATTCAATATTTAAGTCCACATAATTCACGCTTTTCAACACCATGGCTGGTTCTACCTGACAAGCAGGGGGAATGAAATTATTTTAGCGTTATCTCTACAGAAAAGAAAAAAATATATCAACCATATATTCATATAAATCACAGGAACACTCCAGCCTTAAGAGTGTCAAATAAAGTACAGTCTGGAAATAATTATCAGCAATGAGTTAGGTGATGGTTGCAATAGAAAAGGTGGGATTACAGCAGGCAGGATGTGAGCTCCAGTGACTTCCTCTTTAGGTGTGAAGTCTTCTGCTAGGAACAGAGGCAATGTAGCACCTCGCTACTGTGAGGCTCTTACACCTTCACCTTGAAACATGGAAACACAGGAACATGCACATACACATGTATGTACTTTAGCACATTCAAAGCTGCCCACCTGCCTCGTGCAGAAAAAAGTGGACACAAAGTACAACAACAGGCTAGGGCTGGGCGGTATGGCCAAAAATTCATATCACGGTATTTTGTAAGATTCTGTCGGTTTCACGGTATATCACGGTACTAACATTAATTTATTGACGCCGAAAAGGACCGGCGGCCACCTGAACAGCTGTTCACCGCTCGTTGTTCACCGCTGGCTGTCCAACTCCCTCGTTGTTTAATGTAGCGACGGAGTTTCTTCTTTCTGTGATAGTGGGGGGCTGTACTCAGCATGCAGTTCGGCGGAGTAAATTTAATAAATGTACAATTATTAGTGTTACAAATTGTTTATGTGTCACAAACTGTTGTTTTGTGGTGTTGTGCCCTGTTAAAGAGCGTTAGTTGCGGGTTATTAATTGTTGTTATAAAATTAAAACCATGACTCAATGCACGTAACACACGTAGCTCCGACCGCTTCGCCAGTGACTACGGCCGGGCACCGGTGTGCCGGTATGTGAAAAAGTCATACCGTACGTAAATTTGACACCGGTGTACCGGTTGAAACGGTATACCGCCCAGCCCTACAACAGGCCACTGTAGAGTCGTGCTGAGAGGAACTCTGGCTTTTCTGTGAAATACTGGGCAACAAGACAACTTCATATTATACACAATAAATGTGCAGAGTGCTCAACAGATATGTCCAATTAAGGGAGTATGTTTGAGTCGGTAGCAGAAGGGACACTGTGATCCCGAACCTGCATTCAAATAGGATTTACAGTGATGCATCAATACATTATTATTGAAAATTGTTCATTCTAATAGAAGAAGATTCTCGGCTTATTGTGATTCTAATTTAGTACATAATTTGGACATTTTGCAGTGAGATGTCTTCATTCATTTCGGGAGATTGATTAGTTTCAGATCAGTAGCCGCAGGGAGGACGGATAAAGAAGTCTGTTCACTAACAGTTGACATACAGTGTAGCTTCAGTGCTCGCTATCACAGTTTGTTTGAATCTGATATTTGCAGTGAAAATAATAAGTAACGCTGGTTACCTTAAAATAGACAGGAAAGCCATGTGTTTCCTCTCCATAGCAACAGTTCGCTGTTGAGCACCGACTTGGAGTTCTCTCAGCACCTGTGTGTGTGTGTGTGTGTGTGTGTGTGTGTGTGTGTGTGTGTGTGTGTACTGTATGTCTGTCTTTCTCTCAGTGTGACTTTGTTTTTTTGTGGATGAATATTTCCTAGACGTTGTTTGTGTGGTTGAATCCATCTCTAGGAGTGACATGTTGGCTCCTGCTAAGCATGTTGTAAGCTGTCAAACCCCCAGAGGGCATAGCCACATAGGTACGATTAAGAATCCCTGTATGCATATACAAATATAGATGCAGTGCATTTTTGCAATAATGCATTTGTGGCATTTTTCGGCGTGAACAAATTAGTATCAGTCCTAATATACACAACAAAACATGCAGTGTATGCACAGTATAGGATTGCACTCAATTACCTCCACTTAATTCATCATGTACATGAACCTAGGAACCTAGCAACCTAGCTACTGTAGATGACGCTGTATCTATTTGTAGCTGCAGGGTAGACACACACACATACAGTGTGTAGTGCCTGTCACGGCAGGGGTTGCATCTCTCCAGATGGCGGGAGTCGCCCACACACTGCCAGTTGTTATACAATATGTATTGTATAACAGCAGAGAGCAACAGGCCCCCTCCCTGTGTATTTAGAAGCAACACACAACCACAAACACATTCAGGCAGGTAACACAAACACCACACGCACTAGAAAAAAACATATGGCCACGTTCTTTTACATAATCCACTAGATTAGACAACCAGCCTGTCACTCACCAAGAGCTAGTCCCCCCGACGTGAAGTCATTCACGTATTCATCCAGTCAGCCAGTCGAATAGCTTGATCAGTCAGCTGTTCAGTAACCAGCCAGTGAGATGGATAATCAATATGTCTGTTTGCTAGTCATACAGCTGTGCAGTGAGTTAAACAGCTGTTCAGTCAACCAGGCAACCAGCCATTCAAACAGCTGTACAGTCAGCCAGACACATATTCAATCACTTCGTAAGCTTTCAGTCTAACACTGGTATGCAGTTCCAGTTTGTAACAGGATTCTGTTACTTCAGTGAGTTTTCCCTCTGCACAATGATGAGCGCACACCAGGTATTCAGGTTCGTAACTTTTGTTTTATTATCTCCGGCTCTAACAGACCAGTGCTGGTCACCCTGTGTCTTGCACACTCCTGCTTATGTTGGGGACAAACACAATCAGTCGCAGCTGAGGCCAATCAGGCCTCTTCCAGGCACCATCCCCTGAGCCTAACCACACCCCTGCCACCACACAGTTAAATGCCTTTTTATGTTAACTAGTTTAGTAACACACATATAGTTTACCTCTTACCATTTTACTGAAACTTTTGAAAAGTGTCACCCTTAAATAGTAACCCACCAGGTCTGAACACAAACATGAAAGCACAGTGATGCAGGCATTCAATATTGAATCGTGTTTTTGTGTTTTTGGTCTTCTGGTAGCCGGGCACAAGAATCTGGAAGATGAGCTGCGTTTTCCGGTACTCGCTTGCTATTACTTTGGTCTGTTTTTCTGTCTGCCTTTGACTTAACTTTGAACAGCGGCTTCCCTGTTTTATCTTAGCTTCACTTTGTTTACTTTCTGTCTGTCTGCCTGTGTGTGTCTCCCGTATGTTTGAGTCCCTCTTCTTCTTTTTTCCTTCCCCATTCCTCACCTTGATAGATCTTTGCCACTATATGTTTGGCCTAACTTAGAGTTCTACTGTCTGTAGCTATTCATTGTGCTGAAGAATGTAACTTTTCCAGACAACTTCCCCAAGTGGACATAGAGCAGGTGTATCTGTGTGTGTGTGTGT
This sequence comes from Cottus gobio, assembly GCA_023566465.1. Taxonomy (NCBI): domain Eukaryota; kingdom Metazoa; phylum Chordata; class Actinopteri; order Perciformes; family Cottidae; genus Cottus; species Cottus gobio. Next base: position 12,232,164 of record CM042231.1, read on the forward strand.
GTGTGTGTGTGTGTGTGTGTGTGTGTGTGTGTGTGTGTAGGTTTTAGTTTGTTTACGAAGGAGTAAAATGAATGTGTAGTAAGTATGCTTCATCCTCTCTTTATCTCATTTCCCTCTCCTCCTCAAGCTGACTTTCTCCTTTAAAGTCCCATCTTTCTCTCCCTTTTCCCTTTCACCTTCTCTCTGTCTTTCTCCTCCCTTGTTCCCTCTCACCCTTTGGGCATCTCTCTCTTTACGAGCTAAATTGAGTCTTATTGAAAATATATTATACAAGTTTGTTGAGAGTCATCCACTATGCCCCTGCAATCATATGACTTCATTACAGTATATCCACAATAACACACACACACACACGCACGCACACACACACGCAGCTACAGTTGACACACGCTATCTGTGTATGTGTGTCTCTTTGTGTGTGAGTTAGCCCAGAGGACCATGTGATGATGTAAGACAGTGAGTGGTGTGGAATCCCCTAAACACACACGCATGTATGCATGCACACACTCATACACATGCAGTCAAACACACGCATGCACACACGCACACACACACACACACACACACACACACACACACACACACACACAGTCAAACTCACCCATTCTTATGTTGTTGCACAGAGAGTGACTAGAGCATATAGGAAAGTTTTCTCTTCATCGCTTTTACTGCAATAAATTGTTGTAGTGGCTCCCCACTGTGCTCTATCCTTCAGCCCACACACACACACACACACACACACACACACACACTGATAGGTAGCTCTCACATTGAGCCTTTACTTTATCTCTGGGTGTGTTTCTCCCCAGCACTTTAAGTCTGAATGGCAGCAGTGTCAGCTTTATGATCACATTGTTGAGTGTGTCTATGTGCGTGTGGGGAGACTTTATGACTATAACCGGGATTACCTCACCCAACTTCCTACCGAGCAAGAGACAGTGAAATAAGTTTGCGGTTGTGGAAGGTGTGCTTTGCAGATACAGGGAGGTGAAGGACAGTGAAAGTAGGGAGAGACAGATGGAGGAAGGGAGGGGGGAAGAAAGTGTGAAGAAGGACGAGCACGGAGAGAGAGTGATTAGAGAGAGGGAAAGAGAGAGAGAGAGGTAGGGAGATATTTAAATTCAGAGGGAGATAGAAAAGGAAAATATGTCGTTCTTTGTCTGATGTGAATCATGAACATTTGTGGCATTTTTTTATTATTCATCAATTATTGCATTTACTAATCCTGCCTGTGATGATTAAAGCAGTTATTATGGATAGATGGAGCAAAAAAAAGTCGATGGAGTAAAATAGAGAGACAAATCGACTGAAGATTAAAAATATGTAGATTGCAAGTGGAAGAGGATGGAAGTAAACAGGGATGGCTGGAGGAAGAGAATGACAGCTGTAAAATGGAAAGAGGGATATAAAAATACATCATTTTACAGGCCTTAATGTCATGTTGACTTTCATGCAGAGAAAGAGATGGACTGTGTGGGTGTGTATTATGTCTATGATCCCAATACAATATCACCAGTATTCCGATGAAGAGGACAGAATGTGTACACACACACACACACACACACACTCACACGCACAGAAACTAAGAGCTCATGGCAGCAAGCCATAACAACCTTCTATCAGCCAACGCCCAGTCATAGTAATGATGTCATCTGCTCTGTCTTTCTCTCAAACACACAAACCAACACACACACTCAGAAACCAATATCCATTCTTTCACAGCACTCATCAGACCTTCAACACAACAGTGCCGATCGAAAGGGATTAACATCGAGAGAGTATCTTCACTGAAAGTTGTTTCACACACAGTGAATGCGGCTTCAAATTGTTGTGATGTATACATGCACACACACCTAATTATGTTCTTTTCACAGCAGTTTGATTTGTCACAGTAAGATAAACACATGTCTTTCAAAATAACATTAACAATGTCACAGTGTGAGAGTGGGCCAGCAATCACAAAACCAGGACCCTGAATTTGAAGCAGCCAAATTGAACTGAGCCCACATTGATTTTATGATTTACACCATGGGCTTTTCCCACTGCGGCGTGTCGTGTAGCTTCACATGCTCACATACGGATCCAAGAGATCCGGGTTGACGGTTCTGTGCATGTGTGGAAGGTACCATTGGGATATGTAATTTATCAAGCTTTTGTAGTATAACAACCAAAAATATACATCGGCTAGCATCACTTCTGGTATTGCTAGAAACAGTAAATCTGTATGGAATGGTGATGATGTTCATTCAGTAAATTATGGTCACATTTAGAGTTAAATAGACCATAAAGCAGGGTATGCTTTAGGCTGATATTTTGCACATACACACACTGCAGCAGCATGTCCACAGCTAGAAGTTGGATAGTAATATATGTATGACTATTTTAATGAGATATACATATAACAGTGCTGTTAAACAGCATATTACAACAGCTCTTATACTGTTGATGTGCGGAGCAGCCATCTTGGATTCTGAGGTCAATGTTGGTGGGGCTTCACTTCCGGACCGGAAAATTTGTAAATGATATGCTTTCAGCCAGGCATGATGTTCCTTTTTGGGAGATGTCAAAACGTTTGCTGCAATTGTGTGTCCACACACCTTTGAACAATGTGACTGAACTGCTCTGACTAGCGCCAAGAATGTACAGCTGTAAAAGTATACACACTATCAATCCCTGGGAGTGCCCATGTGCAAACGTGTGTGACGACTTGAGGACATCAGTGTGCCGTGTGTGAGAACAGTTCCCATGTCAATGTAGCAAAGCTCTCAAAAACAGAGGCGTTATAAATAGACGTGGCTCAGCGTGTGACTGCTGAAAAGAACCCACACTCTTAAAGGAATATGACGTCCATTAATGTTCCTCTGTGTGGTAGATTTATGTTAAAGGGACAGTGTGTACGTTTTAGTGGCTTCCAGTGGTTTGTAGCAGGTTGCAACCCTCAGTTCACCCCTCCGGTTCCAAGAGGAAAACTGTGTGTGTAGGTATCTTTAGTATTTTAGTACAATTTACTACTTTTATCAATACTCAGTTATTTTACGTGACTAAATAATTGCTTTTAAAAAGATATATATAGAATTTTTAAATCCAATACATTCATAATATAATTTTGATATTACAATAATATTGTTTCTTAAAAGTCTTTTAAAGTCACTTTAAAGTCCATAATATCTCACGAAATAAATAAAATGTCAATAAAATACATATAATTTCTGAGTGAATGAAGACACAGACATTAGATAGTATCATCATAGTAGCAGTTGCAGGAGTGTAGCCTGGCAGAGACAGCAGATGCACATTGCAATGTGATAATAAATGACATCAACATGTTAATTCCCGTATTAGTGTCCGTTCTGGGCTTTCGATATATTTGACTTCTTCTAAGCTTTGGAAGCCATAACGATTCTTAGTTCTGAGTAATTATACACAGATTAAAAAACATAGTAATGAATATTAACTGTCCCTTTAACAACCAACAGACTATCAGTGTGTGCTCGTTCTCACATCTGTACCACCTTTCTTTCCAATTCATCTTCGCTTCTTTCTCTTTCTGTCTTGACTGAAAAAGTACCTCCTTACGTGATTTAAGAGATTGACAGGTTTCTTGTCTCGCTGTTGTTTCTACTTTTATTTGCATACTGTTTTCTAACATAACACATAGGTACCAGGCCGCATACAATTTGCTCCAGAAGTCTTGTAAAAAGCAGCTGCTACTAGAACATGAAACATGCAACAGTGACTTGGAGCAGTGGTTCTCAAATGGGGGTACGTGAGATTATATTTATCCATCCATCTATCATTTTCATCCGCTTATCCGGGGTCGGTCGCAGTAGCAGCAGGTCAAGCAGGCTGACCCAGGCTTCTCTCTCACCCGCAACATTAGATTATATTTAAATTTATTTAAAATGAGCATCCATTAAAAAAAACTTTACAAATTGTTATTTAATAAATATTAGAAACATATCATTTTAAGTTCATAAAATGGAAGAAATATTTCACAGGGGGTACATCACTAAAAAAAGGTTGAGAACCACTGACTTAGAGGATGTGCTGCATCAACATACTTGTTTTCATCAAGAACAGAGTGCGCACACTCGCTAATGCTCTGTCAGTTAACCAATTGAGTGTGGAATTGAGCTGCGTGTGAAACATCCTTCCAGTGCTCATTTGACAAGTGTGTTCAGCGCGCAATAGGCCACACATGAGTACACTGACTCGGAGGGCCGCAGTGTTGCCAAACCCGCAAGTGTTGGTGGTGGAGGCGCTGTGCGAGGGGGGAAGCGGGAAGGTCACATGAGGAAGGGCAACAACGAAAAGGCAAGCGAGGGAGACGAGAGGATGTTTGTGAAGAAAAAGACTGAGACCAAGAGAAAATGCGGGTGGGTGAAAGAACTGAAGAGAAGCCGAGTTAACAAGGCGTGCAAGAATATTATTTCCCCAGACCGAGCTGCCCCAGTAACAACCACAGCAAATAATGAGTCTGACTTTATCAGCCGTGCAGATTGGAGATAAAACCATGTACAGCGCACATTTTCATGCTGCCGACTCATCTTGTAAAGAGGGAGAAATACACGGGTGTTTAGGTTGGGTTGTACATTTTATCCCAGGGAAAAGGTGTGTAGAAAAAGCTATCTGGAGAGGGCAGGTTACTATTGTATGGCCTTCATTTCTGAAATATTTCATCGAAGAACAACTTAATACTTTTTTTGACTATAAAAGTAAAAGTACGATATTGGCATACGCTCAGGGTTGTGATCATTGATGAGAGCAGTTTTGTTCTTTATCTTAATGATATGATAATTTGGTTGGATCGCAGAAGGTCGCCGGTTCGATCCCTGGCCTGTCTTGCTCAAGTGTCCTGGAGCGAGACACTGAAATTGCTTCACTGCAGCCCACTGTTCCTAAAAATGCTGAGGATGCGTAAAATGCAGAGATCACATTTCATATGCATGTATGTAAATGACGATTTTTTATTCTGCTTTGATTTTGCGAAATGCACATGCTGTATTGTGTACTGGTTTTGCAAACATATCAGACTAGTATCAGGCCTGCAGCATTTCTCCCAATACGTCTTAATACTGTTTGTCTAATTTCTTCCCCTTTCCTTTTCGCTATCTGCTATTTTTCCTCTGTCATACCCAGACTCCCTCTCTCCCTTCATCTGTCTGTCTGAGTTTCTGGTGTATCATTACTTTGGTTCATAGGACGGTAGCACAGAGCTTGTCTCCCAGCAGGGTGTACTAGTGTGTGTGTGTGTGTGTGTGTGTGTGTGTGTGTGTGTGTGTGTGTGTGTGTGTGTGTGTCCTACTGGTGTTGGTAGCAGCATCTCAGGAGTGCTGCATTAGCCTTTGAAGATCTTAAGAGTGTGTGTGTGTGAGAGAGTTCCTTTTTATTTTATCAAACTCTGCATCAAATCTGTTTCTTTGTTTCTTCTTTTGTGTTCCGTCTCTTTATTTTATTCATTCTCTCCCACCCTCATCTGCCACTGCATTTTTTTTTTTCACTTCTGGCTCTCTTTTTTTCTTTCTCTTTTTTTAAATCTATCTTTGGTTCAAATATACTCTGTTTTCATTCTGCATCGGTGCAGTGTGTTTGAGTCTGGGTTTAACTGCCTTTGATACGCTCACTTCTTGTGCAGACAGAAAGCGAGCTGCGCTACCATCCACATTATTAAATACTCATTGATACAATGTGACAAACCCTGCAACCAACAGCCCGGGTTTACATTTCAGCTGACACACTTGTGTAAAAGAAAAAGAGTGACTCGCCTTTAGAGGACACATGACTCGTACATGAACGCGTGACCTTCCCCTATGAGATGGCATGTTGAATGAACAGTGAGGCTGCTCTGTAAATTGGGCCACAACCAGCAAGAGATTTCATCTCATTAAGCGACTACATTTTTCTTTTTGCAATATGTGATCTCAGTGGAAATAAAAACCCTCACCGTGGAAGTGACAATTTTTATTTATTGAGCTATACAGTGACTACCTGAGGCATATCACTACCTATCATTTTCTCAGCAGTGGTACACAATCACAGTTTTTAATCTCAGCCGTGTGTAACTAACCATCAAATCTTTTGTTATCATCAAAGCACCATTCTTATTCTCCAGTTCTTCAAAGACACAAGTAAGACAGAGAACAACATTTCTGTCGGAATCTGTTTGGAAAGACACCAGCATGAGCGTGTGTTTACAGTATTGTTAATAGAGCTGTGGTGTGACAGGGCTTCCAGCTGTGGTGAGTGCTTTCTAAGTCCTGGTCGCATTACATTCTGGGCTCAAAATCAATCCTCTCAGAGGCTAAAATAATGCATATTTCCTCCTGACTCCATGTAGAAATGATAATAGAACGGATGTTTGCTGTCGGGGTACAATGGGAACTTTCACTGACACATTTGTTTTTATAAAAAGAAGCTGTGTGTTATCCCTTTTCGCAGTCGTTTAGTCGTTGTTAGCTCCTGTAAGCCTTTCAGACTTCTTGTTGTTGGAGTCTGCTGAAGAGCCGGATACGTTTCAGCTGCTCAGGTGACATCAGAGACGGCAGAGCCACTATTGTTTTAGTGACTGGATGTTAGTGTCGTGTCTCCTCCGTTTACCTCTCAATGAGTCTGAAGCGTATCATGTGCATGTGTGTGATTGGTAAACGGATAGTGTGAGAGGTTGGAGAGGACTTCATCTACAGACAAGGACTACAGGTAACCAGTTGCAAATAGAATAATCTGGAGCAACATGTCCCAAAGTGATTCGGACTCCCACCAATAGAAATGTTTTTTATGGAACAACAGAACACAGAGAATGATCCACTCCATCAAGCATCAGCTGAACCACTTTTCTTTTTTACCTCTCACAGCCCAAAAATACAAAATAAACTACGTAGACAAAACTGTTTTCTGATTTGAACAAGTCTGAGCCCTGCTTGGTAAAATACAGACAGATATCTGCAGCTTACATTATCATTAAAGCGAAAACAGCTATTGCATCACTGTGCACAGTTTGCATTACATATTGTATTTGTATGCGGATGCATTCACTGTATGTATATCATACACACTGTATGTAACTTCTTAAGTGCTGCATATATGCATACATGGATTTATTTGATCTAATACTGTTATTGCTTATGTATTAAGCATTATAATACTTAATGTTTAAAGTTTAAAGTGCAAAATTGCATATTACTTCAAAAACATTGGCTGATAACCATCTGTACAAATAAAGCAAAAATTCGAGAAAGGGAGAGAGACATAAACATGTGGAGAAACAGGGACATTAGCAGAAAAACATGCCCAAAGATGAGGGATGAATGAATCCTTCCGAATGATCTGTCGATAATCACATTTTAAATGTGAAATGTATAAAACTAGTCCACTTTGTTTCAGCTTTAGAAGCACTAATCACACAATGTCTGCTACTTTGTAGTCTAGATGAGAACCAGACTGTCTAGCTACTGGTGTGTGTGTGTGTGTGTGTGTGTGTGTGTGTGTGTGTGTGTGTGTGTGTGTGTGTGTGTGTGTGTGTGTGTGTGTGTGTGTGTGTGTGTGTGTGTGTGTGTGTGGGTGTGTGTGGGTGTGGGTGTGTGTGAGAGAGTGTGTATGTGTGCATGTGTATGTGTTAAAGCAATCTGCTTGTCTTTTTGATTATCTGTGAAGCAGATGTGTGCATGCTCACATATGTGTGTGCATGAGACAAGTATCTGTGTGTTGGGCTTTGTGTGAGAGACAGGCTGACCTGTACGTGTTATGAGCTGCAGGGCTGAGATCTCACACACACACACACACACACACACACACACACACACACACACACACACACACACACAAACGCACGAGCGACCAGGTCCAATTGTCTGGTTGCTGGGCAATGTGCTCACTGCCGTCGACCATAACAAGACCTTTCTCCATCAATCAGCTATAGAGTGCTCTGCTCTAGTAATGATGTCATCACACACACAAACGCGTACACATTCATACACACACACACACACACACACACACACACACAGACCACACACACACACACTCACACACACCAGACTCGTCTTTTCTCATCCGCTTTGTTTTGACCTTGGGATGTTCATTGGTGTCTGTGTGTCGGTACTTGTCTAAGTGTGCGTGTGAGTGTGTGTGTGTGTTTGCGAGTGTGTATTGAGGAATGAGTGTTGACAAATGTTCCACAGCACACTCACGTGGTTACACACACTCACACATTACAAGCCATTGAGCACCCTTGAATGTAATGTGCACAAATTCATGTATTGGCGGTGCCATAATGCACGTGGTGTGCATGTGTGCGCTTTAAGAGCCTCAAGAGTATTGTTGCATTGAACACAAAAAAACAGACATTCACAGTTTTGTCGCCAACCCTGGAACTTTTATGTATCTTTTTTTCTCTTGCTATTTCGATAATATACAGTACTTTCCTTACTAATGTAGGTCATGTTATGGCCTTGGTGTAAAAGCTGTTAAAGGAGAAAGGTGCCCTCAGTATCAGCCACACGGTAGCAGTGCACTACTTAGAGGATGTTTGTTAAAATGCTAAACTTTGAGACCTCAACATATCGGAAGAGATAAAGAGTTTTCAATACATTGCAAGAAGAGATACTTAAGAATTAAAAGATGTCTGACCATGAATCTGAACCGCTTTCATTTGCATACTCACAAGCAAACGTGAAGTGTATCTGAAGTGACACCTTCCTATACCTACACACATGCCCGGACACACTCAGTCTTGCGAAACTAATTGCTTCATGACAACACACACACGCACACACACACACACACACATGCACACGCACACACACCCGCACATGCACACGCACACACTACCACACACACTTTCTCCGTGTCCAGCTGTGTCTCTGCCAGGCTTTAGGGCAGAGGGCCAGCACAGTGAGGTGAAGAGAGTGGCAAGAACACTAACTGGCAAATCAGTGGCCAATTAAAAATGCTCAGCAGTGTGTGTGTGTGTGTGAGAGTGTGTGTGTGTGCGTGTGTGTGTGTGTGCGTGCGTGCGTCTGTGTGTGAGTGTCCTTGTTTGACTGCCAAGGATAGGGTTGGCATAGAAAGCATGCTTCCTATTCTCTCAGCATGCCCCCTTAACGCAGAAGCTTACACACCAACACACACACACACACAAACATGCAGTCTTGGATTTGTCTCTCCCTATTGTCTTTATATGGGACAAATGGATGCATGTCCCTTTTCTATGTGTGTGTGTGTGTGTGTGCATGCCTTTATGTACGTGTGTGTGCGCACTCCACCCACAAGTGAAGTTTTAGTTGCACAAAGTAAAGCTCGGACAGGACACCCTACGCTGCCTACTTTAAGATATGAGCGGAGACATTGTCATAGAGAAGGGGTTGTGTGTCTGAATGTGTGGAACAATGGAAAACAGAAACCGTAGAAGCAACCGCTGCCTCCTTGAGCTGCTTAATCAAGTAATCACACATTAGGGTTTCGGCCTACAAGTAAATATTTCGTCAATTAGTTGTTTTCCTCATCATGGTTTTGTTGATAAGGAGCAATGAACCTGATCCCACTCGCAGCTGACTCACCGAGTGGTGAGACTTTTGCTTTTCTGAGAGTTTAAAAACTCTGGAAGGTTTCTTTTTTTTTACCACGGTTGTGACAGGCGGCTCTAATTAAATTACAGTGAAGTGCAATGTGATCCATCGTTGACTCATCTGCTGAGCTGCATGTTGTCTTTATGTCAGGCTATGCGGTGCATAGCCCTGGAAGAATGCTGTCCAAAAGCCTGTTTCTAGTCTAAGAAATAGTTTGACAGGTTCCTGCAAAGAAGTGATCAGTTGAGGACAGCTCTTGAGCTTCTGCACAACTGTTAGCCAATAAATCAGGTTTATTCGGGATACAATCAGCTCCTGCACCTACCACAACACCAATCCATCTAATTGCAACATAACCAAACACCCTCTGAGTCTATGACCTCTTAATACACCCACTATGACAATGTGCTAAAGTTCTCATTTAAGAGAGAGACCTACGACCTCTATCAGTAAAACCTTGTGAGGTGTTCCAGTGTGCTGTGGATCCCTTGTTCCAGCGTGGTTTGACATCCCGTTTTGTCTCTCGCAGGAGCTTGAGGCTGCAGGTCTACTCAGCACAGACTGGCTATAAATGGTGCCAGATTGGAATGAGTTGGCGAGTGGAGGGAGAAAGAGAAAGTATTGTAAACCTGGAAACGCTGACCTTTATTTTATGTTTGTCTTTGCTGAATGATTTGTATTTGCTTCCTGGCTTGTGATCTGCCTTTCTTCCAACAGAGTATCATACAATTGGATATAAAACAAATAGTTCAGGTCAGCAAAGGGAATTTTTGTCATGACACTGAACCTCACACAGCTGCCACGTACACACTTCCCCTAACACAGCAAATGAGTGTGGGATGGTAGATAAAGGTTGGCAAGTAAGTAAAGGACACTGGTCTTTCCAGACATGTGTGCACCCAAGATAACATTCCTCCCTGCTCGGAGCACCTTGAACCTTCAGTGGGCTGATTCCTCATTTGTGGTATGGCAGATATGTTGGAGTCTAGGAAAATTGGGTTGCGGTTGCGGAAGGCATTTCCCTTACAGTACAGCGATGGTCAGTCACTCAGTCGACTCGCACAAAAAGACTTGCTGCATTCTTCTGTCTCAGCCAACCAAACAGCTGTCAGACACTACGTCAGCTCCCAAAGTATTCTGTCTACATCTATGTGTGTGTGTGTGTATGTGTGTGTGTGTGTGTTCCTGTCATATTTATGATGAATGATTAACTGTGTACCAGTAGATGTGTAATTTGTCCAAACAAGGAGAAAGAGAAATTGAAAGCCAAAGGCTCTGAGATGTTCCCACAGCTCTCTTTGTGAAAGTTCACTAAGAGAGCGCAACAATATTCATAGTGTCAAGCATTTTGTTTTTAACGTCATGTTTCGATCATCTGCACCCAGTTCTACTGTGGCCTTTAAGCGTACGTGTAAGCGTCTATCCAGCAGGAGTCTGGCATTCATCTCTGTGTTTGAGTGCAACCTTCAGAGGCAATTTGGGGTAAATCTCCTGCCTTTGAACCCCATACTTGTGTTTCCAAAGTCTACGAGCGTTTTTTAAAAGGACTGCACTGTTTGAAAGAACTTGTACTTGTAATCAAAGGATTTGGCCCCAGTGATTGTGGGTGGATTTTGTTTTCTGACTCCACGTAGTCAGAAATAATTGGAAGAATGAAAGCACTTAAACAGATGAAGTGACGGTTGAGTGGACTAAAGTATTCATGGATTTTAATCACGCCGGCATGTAGTGAAGTACCGATGAAACCCTCACACAGAGAACATGTTGAACACTGTCGCCTAAATCTGCATGAGCACACGGGCAGACATGACCAAACATTTCAAACCCATTCAGCCACTTTGGCAGTCGCTTGAACACGACTGGCAAACCCTCACTTGGTTACTCTTTGTAAATGTATCTTGACGACAGTGTCAGGTAGATTTCTGGTCATGCAAAAAAACAGCCCGTTTTTCACTGAGGGAGGGAGACTCGCAACACACACATATTGTAGGTATGCTCTGGTCATTTATGCACTTTGTACTGTAGTGCTGAACCTGCTCTCAGCTGTTGGTTGAATGCACTTAATGTAAGTCCCTCTGGGGAAAAACATCTGCTAAATGAATGTAATGCATAAAAACATAAAAAAACAAGCCACATATACACAAACACACAGTTGATTGCAGGTGCTGGCTGCTCCACTGTGCTTTCAATTCAATCAGTCGTTCACTAATGCGGTTTACACCGAACCCTTTCTGACTAATTTAGCCTGCTTGATTTCTGGACATGAGGGATTGAGACGAAGGCCAACGTGAAGCAGCCCGTCAGACCCAGCTGTAGTAAATGAGAGGTTTTCTAAAGGGAATCTGGTGCAGCGAAACACTACCGCTTTTGTCCACAGGGGCCGCCAGAATCAACAGAGAAGGAAAGTTCCTTGTAGTAACTTTAATTAATTTCATAGGATTCTTATTTATTTCCAGCACCATTTGGGAGTCTTCTGGTGTCTTATATATATATAGTCCTGCCACATCCTGGTGGACTGGAGGCTCCTTCTACTCGGGCACCACCTTGTGAAAGATTAGATGTAAGATTATGTTTGAGTTTTTGATTTTCTGTATGGAGTAGTCAGTCAGACTAACAGTATGTTTACCCTCACAGTCTGTTAGAATCACTATTTTTGATACATTTGTTGATTAAAAAATAAACTCTTTTAAATACAGTTCCTTTATTTTAGTAAATCCCTCGCTTGGGCTGCTGTCATTTGCTTTGGCCTGCGAGCCTGGTCATAACAGGTAACACATTTAAACCTGACATCTTCAAAGACTCAGGTATTTTCCCTAACAGTCGGCAGAGTTTGGGAATGAAGCTCGGTGTTCTGTAGTCCTCCTCTCTCCCTCTCACTGTCCTCCTCCCTTTTCCTCTGACATGTTTCAGCTTTCCGTGCTCCTCGCTGTGCCTCGCTGGTTGTGCCAGTGTTGTCCTCCCAGTGAGTTTCTATCTGCCTCTTCTCTGCCACCATCTGTTTCTCTCTCTGTCTCTCTTTCTCTCTGCCTTCCTATCGCCTCTCTCTTTCTCTGTGTCTGCTTTACCTCACGGCCTTATACTCTCTCCATCTGTCACCCTTCCTGTCACCTCTGGATCTCTCCTACTTATTTTCTGTTCTTTTAACTTTTGCAATTTCTCTCTCTTTCGCTGTCTCCTCCTCTCTCATCTCCGTCCCTCTTTCTCTCTTGCATATTTTAGCACCATATGATGGACTCCTTTGCCAGTTGCTATCTGCTAATCCATGGCCTCAGTACACATCTATTTATCTCTTCCTCTGTTTTTGCCTTACATACACACAAACATCTTTAGCACACACAAACCCTGCTGCTTTCTATGTGTCGTCAGCTTCCTCTGTGTGTTTACATGCTTAATGTAAGCCTGACACTATACTATAGCGCACACTGGAAGCCTATTTATTTGAACATGTCTGCCGTAGCAGTCATTCCTGTTTCTTTCTCTCACTGTTCACTTTCTGCCTCACTGTCCCATTATCACCTCTCATTCCACTGTAGCTCTCAATCCCCTGTAGATTAGAGTAATCATGCATAACATAAGAATTGTGCGGGGAGTGATGTATCTCACCATTACTCGTGTAACGCACACACAAAACCAGCCTCATGCTGTAATTCCCCCTTCTGTCTTCTTTAGGCTGCAATAAAACACTTTCCCACAGCTAGACAGCGACACAAACACACTCCCACCCACCTCTTCCCTTGTCTTTAGACATGTGAGAAGTGGGTCAGTAGGATGTTTGACGTCCCACACACCTCCTTACACACACAAACACACACACACACACACACTGCAGCTGACTAACAGCAGGGAAGATGTCTCTCGTATCCCCGTAACATCCCCATCATCCCACCACAACCTGCCTAATTAGTCCCACAGAGTGTGTGTGCACACTGTCGACGAGCAGCCAGTCTGTCTCTTATGCCTGTGTGTGGGTGTCTGCTTAAGTCAGCTGGTTGCTTATTTGATTTAAAGATGCATTGGAATTGTATACCATGAATATGGCAGGTCCGGTTGATAATGATGACCCGTATTCGCATTGCACTTTTTCAAACGATAAAACCTTATGCAGATCTTAAACAAATAAAAGCTAGCGAGTGAAAAGATGCACAGGTATCAAGGGCTTAAGCGAGAGCATTAAACAGGAATAATGCGCAGGAATGCTTGTAAAGAATATACATACAGTGGGTTTGTATTGGTCTTTCACTAAATGTCTCAAAAACATCCATGTGGCCCTAAGATGTGACCCATTTCATTTGATGGAATGCGTTTTCGTTTCATTTTCCACAACCATCACAATCAATAATCATCCCTGGAGTGTTTTTGTTGCGCTTTTACAATCTGTACAAATGTGAAAATACAGAAAATCAGAGGCTTTGGGGATGTGAAAGACACATGTTTCCCTGTTTGCTGCTGCAACATGCTGTGACAGTCCCATATTGTTGTTCAAGCTTCCAGATCAAAGCTGAGTTACATGTGTAGCTTTGTGAAATAAACCTTGTGATGCGTGTGTTTTTCCTGCTGATGCATACAACACAGTGTTTACCAGTGTGTCTTCCTGCCGTTTAATAATCTGTCCGTACTCTACTTTAGTGTCAACCTTTGTTGTTGTTTCCTCCACCAGGGAGTGCTGAGTCCCTGAGTCAACACACTGCATTCTGGGACAGTCTGGAACCCTCTCCATGGGCTGTACCACGTGCTGACTAACCAGGGGGGTCTGGAGGAGTTGTGTTGAATGAGGTGAGATTGTCCCTGTCTGTTAGCATGTGCCTACATCATGGTTTTCATTTACATAAATTCACTTGTGTTTCGCTGTGTAAGCTAGTTCTATGAATAGATGGAGACCTGTATCACGTTTGTAGTTGAGCTTGAATTGAGGTTGTGCTTCATAAGCTCGAGGACGCTGGTTCACTGCCTACTGCTGAATCATTACAGACAAACTGCTGCCATATTGCTCTTCCAACCTAACGGCTGCTGGTCTGACTGTCAGGTTTAATTCAGTGTTATTAGTTCTGACCTCAACGACCATTCAGCCCGGTGTTTTCCTCATAGCCAAGAGCCTGCTTTGCTGATAAAGCGGTCACCCTGGTCACAGCCCACATGCATGTTAAGTAAAGTGCGTTTGATTTGAATGTGAGTGAAGTGGCACAGTGAATTCAGTGAATGAGCCACGGCTTTCCTCTCTGTTGCTTTGAGCCACACATCTTAAATGTATGGCTTGGTAGAAGAATTTCAAAAATCCAGCTTCAATTTTTCAGCTTTAGAGCCATATTATCTCTTTATACTTGTGCCTCGGGACGATGGTGCCTCATTATATGGAGAGCTGAGATTATTCTGCAAATTTTGATGTACAACACATGAGTATGTATCTTATGCAAGTGCCTTTAAAACATGAATTTAAGGAATTATGTAAAATTGCAAAAATTACCTCAGACCCCAGAGGGTTAATCCTCATTATCTGTCTTTGAATATATGATATACATATTATATTATATACATAGTAGATTCACCCACTCTTTCTAACCTCTTCATACAGGTTAAAGAAGGCATCTTTCAGATATTGATTTGAAGCCATCAGGCCTTGGCTCACTAAGTTTGTTTACTGCTGTGATTGGAGGAGAGGCAATTTTAGGGTCAGGGTTAGCTAGTCTGCCTAGTGATGAGACTGCGTCTGAGCTCTCTTTTAGACCAGGAATATAATTCCATGCATAACACTTTCAGAAACCAGTTAGCGAGGGGTCTTCCTATGAGAACAGGAGCCTGATTGGCTGTGCTGAGAGTGTGAAATAGATCCTATAAATAATCTCAAGATAAGGCCTGAGTAGGGGGGATGCATTGTAGTTTATCGCTTTGTCTAAATTCCTTCATGTGTGTGTTGGTTCAGCGATCAAACTTCTACGCAGTCCATTGTTGATTGTCTATACAAACAAATCTGTCATTCTTTAAATTACTAGTGAACCTCAAGCTGCTTTGTTTTTCTTCTCTGAATTACTCGCAGCACAAAGGCCGTCTTTTTCTGTGTTAATATTGATTCTCAGAGGAGAAATTCTCTCTTCACTTTCTCCCCTTCCACTCGGCAGTAACATAACAGGGTCAGCTGCAGAATTGCACCTTAGCTGTTGCCGATTATCTTCCTTGCAGACATTTCTGCAGAGCAAATCCTTGTGGTCAAGGATTTGAACTCATGCCTTCGCCTTGATGGATAGTCTCACTACTCACTATAAGGCTTTCTTCCACAGCAAGCTAAAAAAAATCTATATGAACAAACATTTAAGCAAAGTTTTGTCAAGTTTTTTCCCCCCAGATTTCCTTGCGCGTTTGGAGATGAGTGTTATTTTCCACTCGCCTCTCTCCCTGAGGGATACTCTGCGTGCCTGTTTACTGCTGTCGTGAGCAATAAACAATGGACATGGCTAACTTTAATAACAAACACAAACCGACCTCCACCAGGAGCCTGCACGCAGAGTGGAAGATTAATGTTTGACTTTACCACAGAGTCAGGATACTAATTGGCAGGTTAAGTCTCAAAGCAGCACTGATGTGTCCAGCTATGGGCTAAAAATAAGCATCACAAACTAATTAAAAACATTTCATTATTGCACAGAACAGGCATCAACAGTGCAGACATTAAAAAGTGATACTGAGTCAATGTTCTGAGCTACAACCTCAGCTGTCGAGTTAAGGCAGATTTGTACTACATGTGTAGGCTCTATGTCGTGGCCTATACATGCAGCCTGCGGCATTGTGGGCATTTCTGGACTACACCGCCAAAACGCTAGTTGTGATGGGTTTTCATACACCTGTTTGGAGTTTCTTTGTGTACCTAAAACAGAAAAGAGAGAAGGTGTCAGAGGAGCTTGTGTGTGAGACAGTTATTGTCTTGGTCCATGATGACGAAGCAGGAGGGGCAGCTGGAAATGTGTACTTTTTGGGTGAAATCTCATCCGTGCATTGCTTCATTGAAGATTTTTGAGAAAGAGAAAAGTAATTCAAACTGAAACACTGCTATTAACCGGTTTTAAGAGACACATGTAAACGCCTCATTGTTTGTGACGAGCCATTGTGAAGGCTTTTGGAGTGGAAACCAGCCTTTTGTTGTGTCGCCTCAGCGCTTGGTGCCTCGCGATGGGAGTAGAGAGGACACTCTGGTCCTGGTCTTAAACAGGCGTGCTTGTTTAAGTGAACACACACACTTGCACGTACACATTCACAGGCCAGAGCACTCTCATTTACCCCACGGGGAGCGGAGAGTTTAGAGAGTGCTGCAGTTCCTCTGCTGGAATCTCGGCCTGCCTTCCTCTCTCACGTTCTCTGTATTTCACTCCTTCTGTCTCGGGTCGTTTCAGTTCAAGTCAGTGAAGCTTGATTAGCGTGACGTTTTGTTGAGAATAATGTTGCCAAAGCCTATATTTGACCATAAAGTGAAACTTTAAGTGTTTTCTCTAGTTCAAATGTGCTTTGTTGGCACGGCAACATGTATAGTACTGCCAAAGCATGTAAGAGTAATATTTCAGAAAATGTGCGTCTGTCTTTTTCCTCTTTCTGTGTCCCTCACTGGGCTGATTGAAGTGTGTGTGTGAGGCTGTGCTCCACTCCTTCACGCTGTCACTGTCTTTCTCCATGAATCCAAAGAGTAAAAAGTGTGAGTGCTTGAGTTAGTGTGGGTGAGAGAGGGAGTTGGTGCTATTCTTGGCTGGTTGGGAAGTCTTGGCTCCCTGGCGTATGGGAAAAGTGCTCTTGGCAAGTCTGGAACCGAGGCATTCCTTTATGCTGTCCTCTTGAAACACTCACACACAGACAGACACAAACTTGTTTTTGACACTTAGGGGGACATGGCATTGACTGGAGACTGAACCATGAACGCTACATGCTCAACCGAACCCTTACATTAACCAAAAAGTTTGCTTTACCTTGAGTGGACCCGACCCACAACATTTACATGCTCCTTTAGTCTCAAACTGTTGAGTTTTTCCTGATTTTCTTTTCATTCTCTCTTTACATGCACGCTCACACACACACACACACACACACACACACACACACACACACACACACACACACACACACACACACACACACACACACACACACATACACATACACATACACACACACACACACACACACACACACACACACTGAGAGGAGAAAGATTAAGTGCACTCTCAAAAGAGAGATTTCTAGTAGTACTACTACATTATGCCCCGAGGCCCAAAGCCGGAGTTTAACTGTCATTCTTTCTCTCACACACGCAAACTCACACACTCCACACACACACACACACACACACACACACACACACACACACAGACACACACCTACACACAGCATTCCGCATTATATCCTTGAATGAATTGCCTAAGTAGTGGGAGGTTGTCTGCATGACTTCTATCAGCTAATAGATCTCTTAGGTCTCTTTCTCTATGTCCTTTTCTCTCTCTCTCTCTCTCCCTTTTTCTCTTTCTTTGTCCCGCTCACTGCAGTGCCACTATAAGGTGACATCACTGTCTCTCTCCATGTTTTCCTGCCCCTCTGTCAGTTCCATGTGGTTTTAGCCTGCTCTCCCTCTACCTCCTCTTCCCTTTGTCCTTCTCTCCTCTCTTCTTGTTGTATGTCCCTCCTTCCTTTGCTGTGTGTGTGTGTGTGTGTGTGTGTGTGTGTGTGTGTGTGTGTGTGTGTGTGTGACTGACTGACTGTCACAGCTTCTAAAACATGTTATTTTCAGTCCATGAGACAGTTGCATGCATGCATGCAGAAGAATTTTTCCCTCAAGTATGTTTTTTCTTCTTCTCACAGCACACACACACACACACACACACACACGCACACACGCACACACACTCGCTGGTACTCGCTGGTCTTTCCTTAGTTTGAAAAGGTCCACCCAGAGTATGTCAACCAGATGGAATTTCCTTTCATCTGTGTTTATGTGTACTGTGTTTATGTCTACTGAAAATAATGATGTTGAAAGAAAGTCAAAGATCAGTGGGAAAGGTGAGACAAGCAATGAGAAGCGTATGCAGTCAGTCAGTCTGCTCTCCTGTACTCAAACGTACATAAGTGTACTTGAATATTTCAACAGTAGCCACTACTTGATTAAGTTAAGAGGCACTGGAAGGGAGATGGTGAAGCACAAACATACGGCTCAACTACTTATTCTTTACCTTGCTGTTAAGTATAGTCACAAACATCTTTATCACAAAGGTCTTGCTTATATTATGTGTTCAAACAATATGATATTGTCCAATATATTGTTAAGAAAGTTGTATCTCTAATATTAACCTTAGAAACACATCTGTCAAGCCCAAAAGGGGATCATATTGTGAATAGTGAGGGTTGGTTTGAATGCAATAATTACAGTATGACAATCAATAAACCCTAGAATTTATCAACAAAGAAAGATGGAGAAATAACCTAGTGTGTGTGTGTGTGTGTGTGTGTGTGTGTGTGTGTGTGTGTGTGTGTGTGTGTGTGTGTGTGTGTGTGTGTGTGTGTGTGTGTGTGTGTGTGTGTGTGTGTGTGTGTGTGTGTGTGTGTGTGTGTGTGTGTGTGTGTGTGTGTGTGAGTGTGTGAGTGTGTGAGTGTGTGAGTGTGTGAGTGTGTGAGTGTGTGAGTGTGTGAGTGTGTGAGTGAGTGAGTGAGTGTGTGTGTGTGCAGCATGAACTACATGTAAAGACATGGAAGCTCCTCAAAAGTGAAACCAAAACTCCTTGATTGCCCCCTGGTGGATGGCTGCAGTACATGTCATAAAGTCATAAAGTCCACCCCCTCGATTGGTGGATGGCACATGAGCCAGATAAAACAATTCAAAGGACATGTCATTTTTTCCCTCCATCGTTTATGTTTTTTTTTTATGTTAGTGCAAAATGATCCATGATTGCATTGAAATACTGAATTCATGAAATAACCAATGGGGTTTTAATTGCATATGATTGTTTTTTTATGTGTATTTGTCCCTGCAGGTGTCTTGTGAAGTTGTGTACGTATAGTGAAGGACCATCCATATTTTAGTTCCATTCATAAAGCGAAAATATAATAACAAGGCCACGACATCCTAATTTTCTGTCAAATTGTCGCAACATAAAACATCCCTCGGCTAACAAGGCATTCATGCACCACTCTGTAGAAATGGAGCCATGTTCTGGGGATCTGACAGCAATCAGCGTGGCCATTCAACATGGTAATATGCATTTGATTGTAGAGAGCGAGTGGTCAGTGACATCAAAGACTATTGTTGCGTTCATCGTGCAGCTCAGGGCCTCAGGAATAGACACACTGCTGGGCAGCATGCAGACACCTGTGGAGTGTGTTGTGATTGTGATGTGTTGTGCGTGTGTTCGCCTGGCCGTGGAATTTTACTCGTCTGGAAAACGGCTCCGGTGTGTCCTGCATGTGAGTCTCAGGGGTGTTGGATGCGTGTTCGTGTCGAGCAGAGGCCTTTGATGATTTGTGGGAGTCTGCGTGCTCAACTGTTACTGCTGTCTGTCTGACATTTTTATCCTTGTGCCTTTGAAAAGGTGGAACACATTATTCACAGACAAGGACACATGCTGAGCAGTCGCCCACCTCTCCTTCATCCACACAATGCCCGCTGACATGCCCATTCATGCCAATTAGTGTCTGCCTATGGCTTTTACAGCATTTCACCTTCAGAGCACACAATAGTACGGCTCTCTGTTCTATATGTGGACACGTGCAGGCACCATCAGGGTGTGTGTTGTGTGTGTGTGTGCTGACAGGCAAATAAAGCAGCATTAGTCTACAGTTGTGTGTTCATTACCATTTGTCTCCACAGGCGGGCTGTGAAGGCTGTTTAGCCGCCTGCTCCCTGCAGCCCCTCAAAGTCACACATCCCACACCTGTCAGCCGGTCCTCCACCTGACTTCAGCCAAGACATTATCACACTCACGTCATCTGATCGACTGCTTGTATTTCTCACCATGTCCCACCCACGTGAAAAGATCATGGGAGCACAAATATGAGGTGTGATAAACGTTAAAGAGGAGTTGCTTTGAATTAGCATTACAAATGGATTTCTTTAATGTGAATAGTGATTAGTTGTCATATTAAACCAAAATGAATACAACCGCTAGTTGCAAAAGGAATATCTGACTTTTCTTTGCACAATAAGTATACTATTAGAATAAAAAATAATACAAATTCAACACACAAATGTTTTATATTTCATGTTTATTGTCCACATTTGACACAATTTCCAAATATTGAACTTCTAGTTTAATACGGATTTAAAAGACTTAAAGTGACCCATGATTAAGTTAGCAAAGTGTGCTAGCTGAGGACTCTTATCATATCTCACATCGTAGCCTTCGCCCTTTAAAGTCTGGTGGAGAAATATTTCCGTGTTCTTAATCACTAATTGAGCTGTCGTAGTTTGTGCTAAAAATAGTCACGCAACCTCTTCATATTTCAATTTTTAAAGTGAGTAACATTCTCTTTTCATACATGTATGGTGACAAAGGAGCGATCGCTGTGTGGGTAGAGTGAATGAATGGATGATGTAAGGATGAATGGAGTTAAATTAAATTGATCTGTCCCTTTTCTTTCGCTCCGTCTTTTCTCTTTTTCCTTTTCTCCCTGCAACTGCCTCCCTTCCCACATTTCTCTCCTCCCTTTTATGCAGGAACACACATTCTCTGAACAGGATTACATACTGTATTGTCTTTGAAATAATGTTTGGCTGTTTATGTCTGCGCTTGCCCTTGAAAGAGTGTGTTGGACTTTTGCCCGCACATTTGTGTGTCTGAACAACTGCCATTGTTGATGCGCGTGGGTGTTTGTGAGTACGTGCATCGTACGTGTGTGAAAATGAAAGAGTGAGAGAGCATCAGTTCATGTTTGTGTGCGCGTCTGAATGCATATTTGTGCGTGTGTGTGTATACTCAGTAGGATTATACAGCAATAGAGGAGCTTAGCAGTGATTTGCCCATCCATTCCAGTCCCTCCCTAATCCTACACACACACACACACACATGCACGCAGACCTCTTTTTGTGCGTGTGTGTGTGTAGCAGGGATCTAATAGTGTGTGTGGATTAGTAGCTTTGTGAATGGGTTGTGGCTTGGGTTGAAGTAGCGCACTACACTGCCAGCAAATTAACACAGCCTGGCAGAGGGCTTGTGAGAGAGACAGAGAGGCGAAGTGAAAGATATTTGTGTGCAGGACATGTGACCACGAGACGGCTCTGCACCTGCTGTCCCTGTCGCACACAGAGGCACAGATGGAGAGACGTGGATAAACAAGAGAGCCGGCAGAGACGAAGGAGGGATGGATGGGTAGTGTGTGTGAAGTTTTGCGGGGGCGACTGAGAGAGCGGTAGAGTCGAGCAGTCTGTGATATGTGTATAGGTGCGAGTATATATAGAAGCTTTTCATCAGTTTCCTTAGTGACTGGCTCCGGCTGAGACTGGGACGGAAGACGAGAGGAGAGCAGTGTTCGCTGAGGAAGATTTCACCACACTTCACATTACATCCAGTCCTTTTGAGAGAGTTTTGATGTCATGAAGAAGACTTTAAACTTTCATTTTTGGTCAATTGTGCCAAATCAAGACACACAAGTTGTTTTCATTTGCTTCCCCGGTTGTGGCTCTGCATTATGCAGCTTGTGTTTCCTACAAAAAACATTGAGATGTAAATCACGAGGAAGTGGTGGGTGGATAAAGACATTTTAAGCTCAGGGATCATGAAAAATGTTGCAGAAGGAGTGGCAGTCATTATTACCAAGTTATGATCAAGTGATGATATTCTAGACATTTAGTGACGGTATGCAGATATTAACTACCGAGACAAGTTCCTTGGTGGAAATGGTTGGACAGCGGTGGGGAATGTGAAGGATCTGGATATTTATGTGGAAAGACAGACTCTGCTGTTCTCTCACTCTTCTGATTTGGCTTTCTTTTTGTGTCTTCTTCTTCTTATGTTTTTACTGAGTCTCTCTCTTTGCTCAAGCTAGTTCATGTAATTCTGTGTCTCAGTGTCATGTTCTCTTACTTTAGGCTATAATTTAAATTATTTTATTTTATAACTCAATAGTGGCATTAAAAGCAATGCTGTATTATTTTGTTTGCAATATATATATATATATATATATATATATATATAAATGGTTAATAAAAGATCGACATCTTAATATCTCGCAGGAAATCCAAAACCAAACCTAAATGCATATTTTGTAAAGGATAAAACATTTTTAAACATCTGCTAATCCATTTTAGTATCAAAACAGGAAGAATATTTCGTGATTTGTGGCCAAAACTTTGTAGCAAATCAGGAACTGTATCTTTAACAACTAACACAGAATTGAACAGCAGAAACAAACAAACAACTGAAGTGGGAAAATGAATGTAATAGCATCATCGCTCTGAGTGCTTATCACCAAAAATACCTTCCAAAATAAAATGTTAAAAGTGCAAAGGACTCTCAGATTACCACTTTTCAATCCTCTTATCCAGCTGAGCCTCTCTGGGTACAATTTGTTAGTTTTTAGTCCTCTTTACCACATTAAAAGGAAACTTTTAAATGTCCAGTGCCCTGCAGGGGTTAAACACTCTATGCATATCTAATGTTGAACACCAGGATGGAAATCAAGCAGACAGGAAGACCAACCAACACAAACAGGATGGGTTTTTAATGCATGTTTAGAGCCCTGGAGTCCAGTGGGAATCCCTACTATTCTGCATGTGTGTGTGTGTGTGTGTGTGTGTGTGTGTGTGTCTTATGAGTGATTACTCTCTTATTCCCTGTGCGTGCTACATCGCTTAGCATTGAGGAGCACATTTCAACTATATTTACTTTTAACTAGGTCAGCTAACTAAGGGTAAGAGACTGCTGCATGCTGTCAGTGAGGTGATCAGTCATGCCATCTAGTGGTCGAAAGTAGGATGTGCAGCAAAGAGAAAAAGCTTCTGTAATTTATCTATTTACCTGTCTGTGTAATGTTTTGATGATACACACAATCCTGAAACCATTTGCCAATGAACAAAATTGTTGTTTTACAGAATAGTAATTGATAATTGCTTAATATTTATTAATAAAACATGCCAAACAGTAACACCTCTGGTTACAGCTTCTCGAATGTGAGGATTTGCTGCTTCTTTTCTGTTTTGTTAATCAATTTTGTTATCAATTAAAGTTAAAGATCTGGGTTTTACGCTGTTGGTAGGATAAAAAGAAACTGTATTCACCTCGGGCTCTGTGAAATTGTGGTGGAAATTTGTAACTATTGCTTGTCATGTTATCGGCCATAATTCATCAATAAATGTAGAAAGAAAACCTCAACAGATGAATCATAGTTTCAGCCCCAGATGCATGTCTATTTGTTTGTGTACATGTGTTGCCCATGTGTGTCGGTCATGTACTCTGTCTCTCTATATATAATCCGGACTGCTTCCTCTCTCCCTCCCTCTTTATCTCTCCCACACTCCCTCTGCCCTTCTCACTGTAACAGCCTCCCACCCTCTCTGCCTCTCTAGTCCTCTTTCGCTGCTTGTAAGCGCTCTCTGGGCGTGCAGCCAGCTGGCATGTGTGTGTTTTTTGAATGAATACCTGATGAAGTTGGCCGAGCAAACCGTGGGAGGGGCCCCGTGTGTGTGTGTGTGTGTGTGTGTGTGTGTAGGGCAGACAGTGTGAGAGCTCTGGCTCACATTCAGCCCCTTGCATAATACACGTTGGAGCTCTGCATGCGGGACTCCCTCCCTGTGGGCGTGTGCAAGTGCGTGCTACCAATTTTGTTTGTGTATGTGATCACCTGAGCACTGTGTATCAGTGGTAGTGAGGGAGCTTTCTGCCTCGCTGTCAAGATTTAGGAGTGGGCTGTGTGTGTGAGTGTGTGTCTGCGGTGTATGTATGTGTGTTTGTGTGCATGTGTGTGTGTGTGTGTGCTTGGGGGGGGGGGGGTAGCACAAGTACACTGAATCTGTTCGGGATTTTCCGCTTGAGGGAGAGAGAGGGAGACGGCGAGGGAGACTCAGGGTGCTTTACAAGGGACACGGCAGAGGAGAGGAGTTCAGGGAGAAAAGGAGTGAGAGGGGGAGAGAAGGCATGCTGCAGAAGTGGGCTACTCCTGCTCCCCTGGTAAGTACACTTCGCACAGTTTTGCGCTTGCTCTGAATGAAGTGTGTGTGTGTGGGAGCGAGAGAGAGAGAGAGAGAGAGAGAGAGAGAGAGAGAGAGAGAGAGAGAGAGAGAGAGAGAGAGAGAGAGAGAGAGAGAGAGAGAGAGAGAGAGAGAGAGAGAGAGAGAGAGAGAGAGAGAGAGAGAGAGAGAGAGAGAGAGAGAGAGAGAGAGAGAGAGAGAGAGAGAGAGAGAGAGAGAGAGAGAGAGAGAGAGAGAGAGAGAGAGAGAGAGAGAGAGAGAGAGAGAGAGAGAGAGAGAGAGAGAGAGAGAGAGAGAGAGAGAGAGAGAGAGAGAGAGAGAGAAGAGAGAGAGAGAGAGACAGCATATGCGTGTGTGTGTCCCGAAAGCTTGTCTTGTTGTATCACAGTATGTCATTTAGAAGTGCGTACTGCGTCTGCCCTAGTTTTTCCTACAACCGTCGACGCTCGCTTCTACCATTCGCTCGTGTTTCCCCTCCCTGGTTCTGGTTCTCTTCTCTTTTCTTTTCTTCTCTCCTCTCCTCTTCTTTCCTCTTCTCTTTTCTCCTCTCCTCTTCTCTCCTCTTCTCCCCACACATTTCTCTCATTCCTCTCTTTCCATTTCGCTCTGTTCTTTCACAGGCTCTCGCTCACTGTCTGTCTTTCCACCCCTCCACCCACCCTCAGGGTTATTGAGGGGTGAGAAAGTGCAAGTCATGCAACGCTGCCTAAGTGTTTGTTTTCCGAAAGAGACTCTCACAGTCATTTGTTTCTCTCCATCTCTGTCTCTCTTTGTTTGTGTAACTCTTAACCACTCTCTCACTCGCTCTTGCTTCTCTTTTTCTCTCTCCCCCCTCCCTCCCTCTCCTCTTCCCCTGCTTCTCTAACTCTCCGTCTCCATCTGTCGATGGCAGATCCTCCATTACTCCCTCACTATCTGACCATACTCCCGTGTGTATGTGTATGTGTGTTTGTTGTTGTTTGTGTGTAATCACCAGCAGACAGTGACAGGGAATAAAGTGGCGGTCTTGTCAGAGTTCCCAGTCTGGCAAGGGTCCCTGTAGTGCACACACACATGAACGCACATATGCTGACACACACATGCAAACACACACACAAACTTGAAAAACCACACGGCAAAAAGCTACAGAGAGACATATAGGAAGTAATAGAAAAGTAGAGAGAGAGAGAGAGAAGTATAAGCCTGCAGCACCACTGCACTTTCCAGCTGAACTATATTTAGCAGTGAGATGACACTTCACGTTGGACTTATCCCTTTGATCACAATTATGATTATGACTGGGCAATCAGGCGCACGCACACCACAGACACACACTCAACTGCTGCAAACATTTAGACCATGCACATCTGTTTGTATATTACTGTCACAGTTATCTGAATTCTTTTGCAGACAAAAAAGTTAGATGATGGCAAAAAAGTATCATATTCTGAAATGAAACATTCATTGTGTGTTCATGGAGCGTCAGTGTGTGAGTGTGTCAACTTTAGTGTGTGTTGTGGTGTTTCCCTCAAGCTCGGCCTGTGATTGTGGGGGCCTGAGCCCTCAACAAAAACCTTTCCAGGTCCAGCACCCCGCTCTGGGCCCCCAACGCCTCTCCGGCTCACTCTAATTCAGTCATTAACCATGAACCGTTCTGACATGTTTATACCTGCTTATCATTATGAATCATGCTGTTGCTGCTATCAACTGAAGCTGATTGCTGCATCAATAAAAACTACGACTAAAGGTTTAACAGCACTTTTTTTAAATAGAAGTGCAATGTCATTGTTCACATCGTAGTATTTTTCTTTACATAGCTTGTCTGTGATTCAATGATAATGTTGCATCCAACCTAAGAGTGTTCTGTATAGAGGCCTATGGTCGATACAATACAGTATTTAAATGGTTGTACAGTTGAAGACTATTGCACACATTTAGTGCAGAGAAACATATAACTTTGAACCCAAATATATCTTTTAGATTACAATTCATCCAGTTGTTCAGTGTGTGTGTGTGTGTGTGTGTTTGTTTGTGTGTGAGTGTGTTTGAGTGTGAGTGTGAAGGAAATAAACCTGACAACCTCGACTGTTTTGACCGTAGAAGGACAATAGTATAGTGCATGAGTGAACGATTCAGGTTACTGACTCACATGCACACACAGACTTTGGTTAGGGTGGATCATTGTGTTTGTAAATGTGTGTGTGTGTGGGCGTGTGTGTGTGTGTGTGTGTGTGTGTGTGTGTGAGAGAGACAGAGAGAGACAGAGACTGAAGCACATGGAGGACAGACGGCTTGGGTTACAAGTCATCTGATATCAACTCTCACACACACACACACACACACACACACACACACACACACACACACACAGGTGCAAACTCAGCAAGATTCATGTGACATAGCTTTTCAGTGAATCAGTGCTTGAGTGTCAGTTTCAGTGAAGCAATACTCTCTCTTTTTGCAATGTAGGTCAGTTGTGCTCGCCTCTCCTTCTCTCCTCATGTCTCTCCCCTGCGTCCCGAGCTTTTCCCCATTCCATGCCCCTTTCCTGCCTCTCTGCATCCCTCCATCA
Organism: Cottus gobio; assembly: GCA_023566465.1. Taxonomy (NCBI): domain Eukaryota; kingdom Metazoa; phylum Chordata; class Actinopteri; order Perciformes; family Cottidae; genus Cottus; species Cottus gobio. The sequence continues at coordinate 12,259,420 of CM042231.1, forward strand.
AATCCCTTTGTCCATCCTCCTCAGACTCTTTCTTCATTAATTGTTGCTGTCATTTTTTTTCCAGAATTCTAACTATTCACACCCTGCATGTTGAAAGGGTTAATGAGGAAGGACATTAGCCCTCAGCCAAGTCTGAGCTGAGGAGTTTACAGTGAGATGGAGTCTTTTTCTTTTTGTTCACAACTTCTTCTCCCTCACTCTCTTTTTCTGTCCAATACTATAAGGGAATAAGGGAAGCTTACAAATGTAGTTTTCCCCAGGATTATTGTGTGTGTTTATGTGCCTGACCCTCTGCTCCTGCAGGAATTTAGTTAAAGTTGCTCTAGTATTTCCATATTAATATATATACATATATATATACACGTTTGACATTTTAACTTCATACAATAAAGGTATTATGTTTCCTTGTTTGCTGCTTGTTTCTGCTGCCCCCACATGGCTACAAATCAGTTAATGCAGGTTTAAGTTCCTATTTTCCTATATTGAATAATTTGAAGTTCGCCTTGTAAAACAAAGCACTTATCTTGTAGTAGTACTAGTACTTTACAGCCCGTCTGTTGCAATAACAATCTTTCTTATAGCGATCCATGCTCCATAATACATCCCATTACACAATGCATATAATGCGTCTCCTGTTATTCTCAGAAACCTTTTTCACAGCCAGAGTGAACTGTCAGATGGAACGTGAAGATAAAAGGCAGCAGGAACAGATCTGTGGCTGGATGTACACACACTGTCAGTGTTTGATGTGACCGCTGATGTGAAATGTCTCTGATCTCAGAGCTCTCAGACACATAATATTCCTCTTATCTCAAAGTTTTAATACAAGCAACAGCATGTGGAATACGACGCTGGCTTCTTTTTTTTTTTGGTCTATATATACCGATGGTATTTTGTGACACAGCATGAACAGCACGTTAACTGAGTTGCCGTACAGGAGAGTGACAAGTAGAAGATTATTGTGAAATAAAGCCAAGAGAGAAGAAGCAAAGACTTTGAGGGACGATTAACAACATAAAACCATTAGATGGAAGAATGATAATTGAGAATGTCGAATGAAGAATGGGAGGTGGGCAGGCTGAGGCAGGAGAGGAGTTGAAAGAAGGGAGACGCAGAGTAAAGTGCAAATCAGTGCTAAGAGCCCACCTCTCAACACACCTCTGAGTCACGCCTGCTTGATTGAACAGATGGTGCGTGCCGGAGAACATGTGTACGTGTGTGTGCTCACAACCGTAAAACAAAGCCTGTGTGTGTGTGTGTTTGTACTGTATGTGCATGTACATTTGCTTGTGTTTCTCCTATGCCTGTCCCCGCAGTTGTGTTCTAGTAGCAATGCGACACTTCTTAAATCACAGGAATCTGCTTGAGATGCAAAACTGTCCCTCGTTCTACAGAACATGCACACACACGCACACACACGCACACGCACACACATTGAGTACAATTGCTATCCCTCGCAGGAATAAGTAAATAAGCCTTTTGGACGTCTCAGAGGTGTTGACCCATTCATTCTGGTTGAAAGATTAAATCTGTTGTGGCTTGGCAGCTGCAGAGATCAGATAGTCAGAGTCATCGCTAATACCAGAGGCAATGTTATGTGGTCCAACACTATATTCTGTGATGTTATCAGACCAGCTACACAATGGCTGTCTGCAGTTTCCAAATGCACAGTAATACATGCCTTAATCCACTGTTATGTCAAGATTCAGTGTGAAGATATTTCCCTCATATCCCTCATCTATAAAGGATGGATAATAAACTAACCACAATAACATTTTATAGGAAAATGTATACTATCACTGCCTTTCTTCTCTAAATAATATACATTGTTCAGTTCCTGTTTTTCTTCTTCAGTGCCCTTGGAAGTCTCTGCATGTAGTTCACAATAGAAACTGTAGGCCGGATTTCACATGTTGTAGGTGGTTGAAGACCTTTCCAAGTGTATACTATTATATGCTTATTTACATATTTTGTGTATTTTCGTGTAAGTTGCATGAAACAAGCTCCGCTTTTCACAATAGACTCACTGACTTTGCAAACTCTTAATGAGACAACAGCCAGCCGGGCATTTCTAGTGCAAGTTTGTCGTGTGTCAGTCAACTGATACTCTGCTCACTATCAAGTGTGTGTCTTTCAGTTGGACAGCGTATGTGCACTCGTGGGTGAAAAAGAGTGTGTGTCTGTGTGTGATCTTGACCTGTGTGTTAGGAAAAGAGCACGTGTCAGCATAATTGAATATGCCCAAGTCTCAGTGTTTGAGTAAGCAAGATAGTGTGTGTGTGTTTGTGTGTGTGTGTGTGTGTGTGTGTGTGTGTGTGTGTGTGTGTGTGTGTGTGTGTGCGTGCATGTGTGTGTGTATGTGTATGTGTGTGTGCGTTTCTCCATTATTATTGAGATTCACACCAAGCTTTCCCTCTTTTGCAGCAGGGGGTCCTTGCTAACAGATGGCACACACACATGTGGTGCACAATCAGACGTACTTTATGGAGTACAGCACATGCTTGTTATCAGATGTCCAAGTACAGCAGGTGCTGGAAACTTCTTGAAATTGTTTGGAATATTAATAGTATTATTAATAATAGGAGTGCAAGCTTCTGGAAACCCATGAGAAATGGCAATAAAAAAACAATCAACCACCTGTTGGCGACTTCCACAATGCACTCTACAGACTGAAGGCATGTCTTCCTTGTGCCATTTTCATTTTGTATTGAAGTGATTGGTTGACTTGTTGGATTTCTTGTTGCGGCGCATCATTTTGTCATGGCCTCTATTTCGTCCTTCAGATCAATTTAGTTCACTTGAAACTGTTTTTTTTGTACCCTAAAGCTCTTGTCCCAAAGCATCCCTGCGTCAGTTCATGGCTTCATTTTTTATTGTGCAGCTGTTTGTTGAGCTCCTTAGTTTGATGATGCAGGGCGTCATTGTGTGTGTCGACCTTCATCACAGTAAAGACATCGCTCAACGGTTTCTCTTGAGCCATTTGGTTTCCTCCTGAATCTCTGGTGCAGTGCTACTTTAGCTGCTCGGCAACAACCTCCATGGTCTGCGTTGCTGGATCAAGTGTCCTTTTATTGAACGTACACCCAGATGCAAAAATAATATCTAGTGTAGTTTCACTTGCTGTATGGTGATTAATAAACACTTATATAACGAATAAGGTTTGAATAAGAATAAATTATAACAGTTCATGAATTTATACTTTTTAATTTTTTTGCAATTTCTTCAGAGACCGCAAATAAGAGGAGCTCCTTTGTAGCGCTGTATCCAAGAGCAGGGAAACGTACTGTATGACGCAGTGTTTTTCAGTATGTTCATTGAAACACAATTAGCTGCACCTGTGCCGTGTTATACGCGGTTGCTGTTTAGATTAAAACCAACTGCACTGTTTTTAACTATTCATCTGTTTGAGAACCACACCTTCACCCTAACAGTCTCCCAATCTCTCTCTTCCACAGGATTGTGCAGGGTGAGGCTTGCTTTTACAAGGAAATGATTCCGCATGAAGTGCGACGCACTCGGCCCCCCGTCGTCCTCGGCGGCAGCAGCAGCAGCAGGTGTGACGACGTGACTCGCTCCCCTACCACACTGAGCTCACCCTTCAGCCAATAAAGACCTCTGGACCAAACGGACCGCCCCACCCTCCCCTCTAACCACCCCTCAATATCTTCATCTCCGTCTTTAAACCTGCTTGTTACGGTCTGGATTTTCTTTGTTATCAAGAAAAGCCCCAATAATCAACGGCCTTGGGTCAACTGAATAGAGAGGGAAAGAGAGGCACGATTGGTCAAGATAATTACAGCGAGACAAGGGCCGGATCAAAAGTGAGAAAAAGAGACAGGAAGGTGAAATAAAAAGTCAGAGAGAACAAACAAGACAGAAAAAGCTATAGAAGGAACAATAACGCAAGTTCAGTTAAGGGGCGTGAGGCAAAGTCAACATGAAGTCCAACCAGGAACGCAGTAATGAATGTCTGCCCCCAAAGAAGAGGGAGATCCCCTCAAGCACATTACCATCCGACAATCGCTCACCGACTATCCCACCTGCCAGTGACAGCCAGCGCACTGAGAACATGGCCTGGCTGGCCAGCGTGGCTGGTGGGAATGAGAGTGCCGTACATGGACACCGTGGCTCCAGTCAGTCAGACGGCCTCCAGAATAAATCCCTCTTCTCCACATCGGACTCTTCATCCTCCTCTTCCTCACTGAGGCTCGTCTCATCTCTTCCCACGGTGTACACGTCCCCCCTGTCACAGTCCACAGTTGGAGGAACTGTACATTACGCCCAACTGCCTCACAACCTGCAGTTTATAGCCTCCTCCTACACTGCCCCGTACGCTGGCTACATCTCCCCTCAACTGCTTCCCCCTCCTCCTCCACCTCCCCCCCTCTCCTCCTCATCCTCCTCTTTGGCCGCACAGAGACACTCACACACAGAGACAGTCTCCGCTCCTTCGCATGCCTCCAAGCATGACCAGCAGAGAGCATCCGCGGGGCGCACCTCCATGCCTCCGCCTTCTACAGACCTCAACCCTCACTATGTTCAAATGTCAACCTCAACACGGACTGTGCCGTCACCTCACTACCATGGAGGCGTTCACCTTCCTCCCCAGTCACTGCACCCCCACCATACTTTGGGACATGGGCTGTCCCACCTTGTGGTGCAGTATACGGATGGACCCACTAGAAAAGAGGAAGGTGGCTCCAGAACCAGAGAGCTCCACAATGGAGAGCTGGAAAGGGGTCGGCGATTTGGAGCGTCCCCTGAGTCCGGCCTCTCTAAGCCAGGGGGCAAATCCCGGGATGCCACTTCGTCTTTGTCCTCCTACGAGGCCCGCCAGCTGGTTCTGCATTCAGACTACTCTCCTCACGATCCCTCCGGGCTGAGAACCTCTTACATGCTAATGCCCAACAGCCACGGGGACCACCAGCTGGTGCCCCCCAGACCCAGCCCTGAGAAGCTGACGACCTCTGCCCCCACACACCTGGAGAGAGGTGGCATCATCCTGGGCAAGCCTGTCAATCGCACACCCTCCTCCTCCAACTCCCCCTCCTCTTTCACGTTTCCACCCCCATTAAGTGTGGACAGCCTGAAAGCTGCTGTCAGCAGACTGTCGCCCCAGACTGTTATCCAGACCACCCACAGCGCTACAGAGTCACTGTCAATGGGGCTCCCCTCCACCATCTACCCTCAGCCGCCTATCATTGGTTACATTGCAGGGGGCAGTGGGAGCCAGCATATGCCAATCAGCTACCATACCAGCCTACAACAACACTTACTCATTCCTGGCGCCCAACCGGTAATGATCCCCGTCAGTGGAGGTGGAGTCACCACATTGGAACCGATAACCTCCCACATAACATCATCTACCCAAGCCGCACCGTTTCCTACCACACTCCCACAAACATACATTGCTGCCCCCAAAGGAGAAACTCTAGAGGCCTCCAGTGCTTCGTATCTCCAGGCCACTTCAGGTGCAGTGGTCCAAGCCCATCTCCATCTCCCCATTGTTCCCGCTCCGCCGGGGCTGGCCGCTCCTTCTGCTCCTCCTCCCTCATCCAGTGCGCCCCCCTCCCTCCCCCCATATTTCATCAAGGGCTCCATCATCCAGCTGGCCGACGGGGAGCTTAAACGCGTGGAGGACCTGAAGACGGAGGACTTCATCCAGAGTGCCGAGATCAGCAGCGACCTGAAGATCGACGCGTCCACAGTGGAGCGCATTGAAGGGAGCCACACCTCACCCAACTTTGCTGTGGTTCAGTTCTCTGTTGGTGAGCACCGTGCACAGGTGAGAGACAGCCATCAGCCTTTGTGAAAGGATTAGTTTGACATTTTGGTAAAAACACTTTTTCACTCTCTCATGAGAGTACATTAGCTATTGAACTATAACCAGGAGGCGGCTAGCTTAGCTTGCCATAAACCACATAGCTACTAGCACCTCTCAAGCTCGCTAATTATCAATATTTAATCTTGTTTGTTTAATGTGTACACAAATTACATCCATGAAGAAACACTTTGTGTACAGATCAATGACACAACATGTTAATCTTGAGTCTCCAGAGGTGCTCGTAGCAGCAGTATATTTCACAACTTTGTAGTCAAGTTCTTTCCCCTGCTTCCAGTCTTTATGCTAAGCTAAGCAGCTCTCAGTGCTGTCTCCATTGTTAATGCTCAAAAATGAGATTGGTATTGATATTCTCATCTAACTCTGCAAGAAAGTGAAACTATTCCTTTAAGGCTTGTTCTCGATGTGATTTTACATGATACTGGTTTATGACGTCATCAGGGTGCTACCAACTGATTTGATTAATTGTTCAGCTCCTCTATCAAGCGTTTTACTGGTGTTTTATGGGAAGCTTGGTAGATTGCCGAGCTAATTAGCTCAGTTGTAGTTTGTATCTGTGAGTGAAAAGCGACTTCTGTAAGTCTTTTATGCATACTCTTGTGAATGTTGAAGGACAAGAATTGAGCTGCTCCCTTATTTATGACTCACGGTGAATCTCACAGGACTCCGCTCTTCCCTTTGTAATTAGGTTCAACGCACTGTGATGTCATGTAACAAACATGCTTCAGAGGAGTTCAAAGAGTTGAGTGTTGGAATCGACTCATCACATATTCAGGATCACATTTCTGCTGCTGCATGTAATACTCTTATAAGACTTATAACTTATAACTTCAATCTCTCAGTAAGCCTTTTACATCTTATACTACGCCTCAATGTATCTTTCTATTTTCTGTCTCTGGTTTTACCCAACTCCTTCTCACACACACACACACACACACACACACACACACACACCTCAGTGTCTTTGAGGGTGTCCGTTAAAGCCAGGTAATCTATTTCATCTGTCCAGGCTGTGACTCGTCCACCCACACATCACATCTCTAACCATCTCTCCCGCCCCCGGCTGCTCTTTGATACTGTATCCCACAAAAGCTGACAATCTTTCAAAGACTTATCTTTCTTTCTTTTACTCCATCAGTGGCTCTCCTTACTTTTTTTCCCTGAGAGGTGGTAGCTGCGCAAGTCAAAAGTTACATAATACAGAAGGGAAAACATTGCCTGTCGTTTGCTTTGAGAGGGTGTTTGATACATCTTACACTTGTATCGTTCTTGACATTGTTCTCTTTCACATTCACTTCCTCACTCCTCTTCTTGCTCAACACCCTCCTCCCTCTGCAAACTCGCCTTTTCATCTCCATCTCAGTAACTTCCTCCACTCCCACCTTCTCATTCTCTTTCTCCACTTCATCCTCTTTCTCCTCCAGTTTATTTTCTCCCCCTCTCTACCCATCATGCCTCAAAGCCTCCTCTGCTTCTATCTGTTAACTCAGACAGAATAATTTAAATATTGCATCCGACCAAAAGGCTTGAAATGTGTTGTTGTACCAGCTGTGCCCCTAACAAACCAATCAGAGTTATTACATAATCACCTATCTTAAAGACAGATTGTCCCAGTTGTTCTTTCATTCAGCTAATTTTAGACAAAACTAAAGTCCCTGTTGTTTTATAAAACAACCATCTCTCTATTCCTGTCTGTAAAAACAAAAAGTGATAATAGTTTGTGGATTGTTACTTTCAGACAAATCTGATCAAACCAAATCCATACAGTCCAGATGAGGGTTTTTGAGTGTTAGCTACATTTTTATTTGATTGTTGCTTATTTTGTCATAACTAGTTAGTGTTATGGTAAAACACTATGTATTTGAAACCATTTTTTTCAGATTCCATGTATGTGTACACAATACACAATACACACTCTGGTTACACTTTGCTCTCATCGTACATATAAATAAATATAAAAAAGACATTAAAGACAACAGAGTAGAACACAGAAACTAAGCATCAACATTAACATTTAACTTGTATGTACAATATAAATGTATATGTATCGAAGAAGCACAGAAGAGGTGTTGTATTGAAGTGTCTCTGTGCTGATGTTTCTTCCCATCCTTCGCTCTCCTCCAGGTGAGTGTGGAAGTCTTGGTGGAGTATCCCTTCTTCGTCTTCGGCCAAGGCTGGTCTTCATGCTGCCCAGACCGGACCACCCAGCTTCTGGAGCTGGCCTGCACCAAACTCTCTGTGGGCGACGTTTGTATTTCACTCACCCTCAAGAACCTGAGGAACGGATCTCTGAAGAAGACTCAGACCCTGGAGCTCGCCACCCCCGCCTCCGTCCCAGCCTCCAGCCACGGGCACCTCAAACCCCCCAGAGCTGTCTCTGACGCTCCCCAGAGCTGCGGGGGAGGAGGCTCCAGGCACAGCGAGCGGGAGAATGGCATCGGCCAGCGAGGGAAGGGTGGGAATGGGAGTGGAGGGGGCACCAATGTGGTAAACGGGGATCTCATGTTTGGGGAAAGAGGGTCCGTTTCTAAAGGTCAGGTTGTCAGCAGCGCAGAAGCTGGCACCAGGAAGCCATCAGGAAGCAGGAAGCGAAGATGGTCTGCTCCGGAAGGAAGAAAAGTAGACAAATCAGAGGAGGAGCCGCCCTTGACCCTGCCCAAACCTTCCTTCATCCCTTATGAGGTGAAAGTCAGCATCGAGGGAAGGTCAAATATTGGCAAGTGAAGGCTTGCTGGACTGTTAAATAACCATTGGGATTTGGGAAAAAAAAAACAGAAAAGGATTCTACAAAAAAAACATGAATGCCCACATTAATGTTTCATTTGTCTTGGTTTAAAAGTTTTGTTTTCCGTTTTTATTTTTCTATCTCAAATACTGTACTGTAGAGGCAAATTTACCCTACATGGTATCACCTTACAGTAAGTCCATATAGTTAATAATGTAACAACATCTTTTTTTATAGATGGATTTGATATCACACAAGCAATCAATGCCGTTTTGGTGGTTTTCATGAGATGACTTATGGTGAGGGATTTGTGAGGCGTGCTAGATGTTTATTGAAGGCTGTGTGGCACACAGGAGCAATGCTTGATGGCTCTTTTTGGCTGGCTATACATTACACATAATGTAGATTTCAAATTGAATATGCTCACCTCTTGTCAGCAATGTACTCGCTGTGCGCTGCTAGTGAGGCTGCCGAAAACACTTCCCCGCCACCCAGTGGGTTCACGCTTGGCCACAGGAGTGATATAATGTCCGAGGATCCAGAGCATGAAGGAGTTTATGGCAGTTGGAAAAACACCATTCTCCATGTCTTGAGTATAAACAAGCCACGTGTTATTCACTGTGTCATCAGTGTGCCAGACCTGACCAGTGATGTCATTAGGTGGTGCTAGTGTGCCACACAAAAGCGAGGGAACAACATGCCCGCTGTTCAGTGTGATGAGAGTGGAGCCTTTACTTTCATCTTGAGCATTTTCATTTTTGTTTTCATAAACCCCTCATCTTCTATCTCACCAGATAGTTATCTTCAATGATTGTCAAAAACCTTAATCAGGGGTAATTTAGTCTTAGATTGAACCTAGGTGGGTCAATGTTAATGTATACATGTGAGACACCCTAACCTAATACATACAAGTGCAAACACACTGGGTTGGCGAAATTCACTTTAAGAATGTGTTAAGAGGAAGACTGCATACAATCCTCATTGTTTTTTGATGAATTACTTTATATTTGTCCATGCAGAGCGGCTGTGTGAGAGGAACCGAGAGAATCTGCATGTCAGCTCTGAGAGGGTCAGGATGTTTGAAAGCACTTAACAGACCTGTCACACTCGCCATACAGCCGCAATTATTTTGTTGTCTCTTTATTTACTTACGCAGTACTGTATGTTGTGTTTTATCATTAAGACAAGGGTAGAAAGTAGCAACAGCACTTTGTAAAGGTGAAGCTTTTGGAAAAGTGAAGGGGTGGTTTGGTAACGTGGGAGCGCATGTGCCATTGGATCACAGAGAAAGGGACGATTGTCACAAGTCTTGGAGAATATCTATCCACGTAGTAGGTTGGGTTAGTTCGGTTAGAGGAACATTCACGGTGACAAAAGGACTTAGACATATGATGGTTTTCAGCATGTGAGCTTGTACGGCCGTGCACAAGTCAGGGGCAAGTATTGGAACGTGTTTTGAAAGATTAACAAGGAGCAGGCTTTTGAAATATCCCAATGATGTTCTGTACTAGACTGAGAGCATTGATTAGAAGGTCACGCCACAGACGTTTGAAGGCTGTCATATATTTGTAACGTGTGTGTGCTAGAGTGTGTATGATGCTGGTCTGTGTCTGTCTACACACACACACACACACACACACGCACGCTTACACAAACACAAAACAATACAAACCATCCCTAAGACTCAATGACCTATACTATGTACTGTATTTAGAGGAATGCAGATGCTTTGTGGTACACCTACTGCAAAGACACTAGTTGACTGACATTGGATCAACACACACTGCTAACAGCAAAGTGTGCTCTGTGGCGTGTTTGTGTGTGTACATGTGTGTGTATGATTGTATGTATACTGTGTATAGGAACAGGTTGTGCTCATTTGATATATAGTCCATGCTAAATGTCCAGGGTTTCTACTTGGAGTCGTAGTTAATAGAATCTTGCAATTTGCACATCAGGAGGAGGGAGAAGGGTGGAAACATGATTTAGAGCCGCCCGGTCCTGAAACGAGCCCTAGACCACATGACACACTGGAGGAGACCAGGGTTGTTGTTCCTCAACAGGCACTTGACACATTGTAGAGGCAAAGTTATCTCAGTTAAGGTCAAATTACATTTGAGTTTTCACAGACATACCTGTGAACCATAGCTGTAAAACAGAATTGTAACACGTGCCTGCCTACTGAATTTAAAAGATATGCCATGTAGTGTGTCTGAAGGGACATTTTGACTTTTTTGGCCACTTTTCCCGCTGTTGAAACCAGGGTGCAGGGGCTAGGGTCCGGTTTTGAACATTGTGCTTTCAGCCAGTTGAAACCCTATTTAGCGAAGATGTAGCAGTCACCTCAACAGATATGCCTGCTTGGTTGGCCCAACGTTTAGAGTTCAGCGTCTTCAGCGAAGTTGACCATCCTCACAGGCTCCTTCTGCCATGTGAATTGATTTTGAAATATGATCAAAACAAAATGGAATTTGCAGTTGTTATATCTATCCGTGATGGCAGATAAACATATTCTGGGATTTAATATCTTCTGGTTGCATGGTGCCATTCAACAAAATGTTTTCTCTCATGCGGCACTTCACAACATAGTACGATTTGCCCACTAGTTAGATTAACGTGTGCAGGTTGCTGGCCCAATAGTGTCACAAGGGGGTGGAGACGACGTGGCTTCCTGCAGGCATATCTGTTGAGCTTTCTACTGGTTACTTGTTAAACTGTCGAGAGAGTTTTTATTTGCACCTAAGAAGTAGATCAGTCGAATTCTCATCCCACTGAAAATGTAGGTTTAGCTGTGGAGGGCAACACTTCATGTGGTGGGACTTAACCAGGGTGATGGCAGGATGGATGTGATGAATGGTGATGGTGAGTAAAAGAGTAGACCCCATATGAGATTTGAAAATGCTTTATTTTTTATAATAAACAGGGTTTCTCAGATCAACAACACCACAGTAGTATATATTCATTTATTCCTTTTCTTATTGAAACATCCATGATCATTACTAGTAGTAATAGTAGCATGTGTCTGTGTGTGTCTGTGTGTGTGTGTGTGTGTGTGTGTGTGTGCATGTTTTGCCAACTGTGTGTTTGTGTGTTTTGTAAATGTATCTACATGTCACACACACATACATGTTTGTTGTCCAAACCCCTTCCCGCAAAAAAAATACAAAAGCAGAAGCAACAACATGTAAACAAACATGTCAGCCACTCAGACCTTTAACACTTTTACTGTCAGGTGAGAAACATGTTTAGCCAAAGCCAGGTATGTTACTTTGGTTACTTTAGAAAGCAATAGTACAACAATATTCAGGCACTCTCTTTGTGTATGAGTGGAACACACACACACACACACACACACACAGACACACATCATCACGAGTCATTCCACTCAAATTCTCTGCAATAAAAAAATCGTAATAATCGTCTCGCATTGCAACCAAAACAGCCCCTCCTTTTCTCCCCTAGAGAAAACACAATCTTGCCATATGCCGGAAAATGCACATAGAAGCTAAGACACCTGAACACAACGCGCTCCAGTTCGCACTATTCCCCTCATCATGGAGTACATTTTTAAATCTTAAGAAATTGAAGTTGCAACACCAGTTGCTAGTTTTTCAGGGAAGTGTCTCATATATGCAGTATCAGACCCCCAAGACCTCCAACCGTCTGGCCGGATGGAGTCATACCCTCTGCTGTCATGCTCCAGGCGAGCATATGTCACATGCACCTGAAGTAACCAGCAGACATTTTGACTCCGACATGGTCTGCCTCGTTGCCACAACTCCCGTAGTGACCTCGTGAACTTTGTTTCAGGTACCCAACCACAGCCAGCCAGCCTCACACCTCCTCCTGAGGCGAAGCAATCGATTAACCCTCAACAACCGTTAGCTACCTTTCAGGGTGGCCCGGGCTGCCTGCTCCTAACGCCATCTTTTGATGTTCGGTCTCCTTCTCACTGCTAGCTTACAGCGACCGTTGTGTTGATACTTCATAGGAAAACGCATGCTTAGTAAAAGACCATGAAACAAAGCAATCTGACATGTAGACCCACTCTGAATGCGTTGGAGAGAACGGCGCATCACAGCAAGGTTTCAACATCTTTTGAGGGTTTGTTGTCATTTTCATTTTGTTATAATAACCCCAAATTGAACCCTTTCATTCCCTTGAAATGTTCCACAATGTGCAATACTTACATGTGTTACCCCCGCCCTCCCACCACTCTTTGCTGTGCCAAGCATATGTTTAAAGTCCTACTCCAGTGTCTCATCCATGTTAATGTATTTTACTGTCTGTCGATGTGTGTCACAGCTAAACGAGGATGTTTGTGAAGAGAAACAAACCCCAGGGAGAGGTTCCCCCTCGCCTCTCTAACCCTTTTGTCCCTGCGGCCTTCCTAAATTTTAGTGTGTGTGAGAGATGGTGTCATGTCTCCTTAGTGTGTGTGTGTGTGGTATGTGTTGAGCAGGTGTGTGTGTGTGTGTATGTAACGGAGTGTTTTCTCCTCTAATTGTCTGTGAGATCATAGACCCTGACCCTCGACGGTTCACGGTGAGACCCACAGAAAAAAAAAGACACCTCATTGCTTAGTGGGGACCACTTTTTTTTAGAAAAAGGAAGAAAAAAAAGAAAAAGATTAAAAAAACAACAATCAACCAACAGAGATGCACATGTAAGTAGATGTAAAAGACTTGATAATATTTCAGCACTTTCTAATCCTAGGATGGGCTTGGTCTAATCCCTCTGTCTCAGACCGATACCCTCCCTAGGGGTAACATTCATTCAAAACAGACAGAGAGAATGAGAATGAAAAAGGGGGTGAATAAGGATGAAAAAGAGAGATGGCTCAGTTTAAGTTTTTGCACATCACCTTGCCGTAACCTTGTGTTTATCTGTGCTCCATCTCGCTTGGCGCTCGGCGCGTTCTTGGGTCCAACGGGCCGAGGTGTTAGGTGGTTCCTTGGTTCTTTGCTTCTCGGAAAAACCTTTTGTCATGGAATGCATCCCTTCTTTTGTTGTGTTGGGGTTTGTTTGGAATCTTTCCCACCCTACGCCGACCAGGCTGTGCGGTTAAAGAGGTTTTGCTTTGTTCACATTTTGAGATCTAAGGTGGACACATTTGTCAGGAGTTTGGCACAGCTGGGTTTGGTCGTGCGGTGTGAAAACGGTGCGTACAAACCTCTGCATTTTTTTGCATTATCTTTGGTGCAGAAGCTTTTTCTGTGTTTTTGGTCTCCTTGTAGCACTCAATATAATGTCAGGAGACTTAAAACTATGTAGAGAATGTGTCATTGTTGAGTTTTTACGACAAGCTTCCTCACTTGAGGAACACTGCTAATGTTTTTGTTTTTTTAATTGGCTTATTGCACAATTTTACAAAATAAAATGAATGTTGGTGTGTGAGCTTTGACTTTTTCGATCAGAAAAATAAGGCATGTGTGCTCTTTGTTTCTTGATGTTTGTACTTTCATTTTGCAAAAAGGATGTGTTTTTGGCACTTTGTTGTGTTTAAAAGTGAACAGAATTCAATCAGGATTCCTTTTTTTGTCCATTTTTTTTTCTTTCTTTTTTTTGTATGACGTCTCGTCAATGTCCATAGCGCTGGATAACCAACTCAGGCAGAAAGAAAAAAAAAACTTGTAGAGGCCCACTTAACAGTTTAGTTTCACCCCAATCAATTTACATAGTGGGCTGTTATAAGATATGTAAATGTATTACATATTATTTGATATGATTAACAAATGTCATTATTGACAATTAACTATGAATTATTATTATGATATTATGTGTATTATGCTGGAGATGGCTTGGATTACTCTTTAGTGTACTGAACATCTTTGTTCTGCCTCTCTGTGCAAGGTGACACTTCAACAGGGGACAGGCTGTACGGTTTGTGACCTTTGACCCTGCCCACTGCCACGGACGGGGGGCGGGGCTTATCTGTCAGCTGTGGCTCAGTTGACCCCGCCCCCCCTGTTCTGAACACTCAGCCCTGAGGCTAGCAACCAGTCCGTCTAGATGATTCTCTGCTAACCTGTGACACCAAATACTGAACTGAAACTTTTGGGCCCATACGATGGTAGCAGAGAACCGGACTTCAGCACAGACCTCCTCAGACAGTCTGGCCTGCAGGGAGGCCGCAGCAGTTCTTTATTGTACTCACCAAGTCCCTGTGTCTCACCACCCCTTTCCTCTATAGCAATGGAGAAACCCTGTCGGTGTATGTATTTGACATCTGTACAAATGCACTTCTTTGAAAAAGAAAATGAAACCTTGACATATCTGGAATAAATGTGCAAGTTGTGTCTTTATTTTAATATAAACGCTAACAAACACACCCACAACACCACAATTTGATAATGATACCCACACACAACACAAGCACTGCATTTGAAACCTTATCTGTCACACGCCATGATATTTTTACTCCATTGGGTTAAGTGCTGAAATTGAGCAGAAAATACCCCCTCTAGTGGCCAATAAGCTGCATGACAGCTCTACTTTATGTTGCACTTCAGATCATTCTCCTGAGCTGATTGTCTTTGACAGTTTTGATTTGCTGTCAAATAAAAGCAGAGGAAATAGAGAATATGCTTTCCTGCACTAAAGACAATGTTATTGTAAAGAACAGAGTAGCAAAATGCTCAAGATCTTGCAGATATTTCCAGTAAGACATATGAAATTGCAAAATAAAACTACATTTAACTACATTAAATAATATTTTACGAATAGATATTAAGTGACAACATAAATCGTCTGGCCTGATTGATGACTAGAACTGTCGCCAAAAAAACAGCATCTCTGTGTTTTATAACTACAAGATGGGCCCCAAAATGTAGAGATTGCTCCGTACAGTAAACAAATAATATAAAGTATATGTTGGATCATTCTCCTCTAATTAGTCAATTGGCTCCTGAGATATTTTTGGTTTGAGGGTGAGTCTCAATTTAATTAAACAACCACAAATAACCATCACGGATAGATATAACACCTGCTTCTCCCGCAACAAACGACGGTGGTGACGAAGAACAACACCCGTGTCCAGATTTGCGAGAAATGTTTTATGTTTTCTTGACTCTTCGAACCGGATGAAGTGCCTCGTATGATTACCCAAAGCTACTGAAATATTGGCATTCAAAAACTCCCCATCCAACCTCAGGAAACACATTAAGGTAAATTAAAATGAATCCCATGAGCCGCAACATGTATGTTCAGTTATCATAATTAGCATAAACCTGTTGAGATATCTAGCAGTGTTTCCCACAGGATTGGAGTATATCTTTGGCAGGAGAGGGAGGGAGACAGGTGTCTGATCTTCTAATGTAGCTCTACATGGTGTATGTTAGGCTAACGTTAACTTAAAAGTGTAAGTGCTGCTTTTCTCGTATGTAATGTAGTTAGTAGTGTTTAACTTTGTCATCTCTTCAACGTAACTTTTCCCTGAAGTTCCTTGAGTAAAGTACAATAGCATTAGAGGCCACAGGGCGCTATTGATCTACAGCGTCAGGCACAGTGGAATCAACGAAGACGCCTTAAACGTTTTATATGCACAGCCGGGTGAATTACATGCATATATTCAGAAGCCCTCATGTTCAGCTAGCTCAGTCTTCTTGAAACACTCAAAATACATGCACACACTTAATAGGGACACATATGTGGTTGTCTGTCCAGTCAATGATTCAAATTCACAGAATATTCAACACCACTGAATTCGCAGAGGGCCCTGCATGCGGTTTATTGCACAATGATTCCTCCAGTGACCGTAACGGGTGACCCCTCTGGATCTTGCATATTGTTTTACACATTCATTCCAATATACAGTTGAGCAGAATAGTTTCCCCCAAAATTATCTTAGCAATGATTTCAATTAATTTGCATTTTTTCTGCTGAGTGTGTTTACATGCAATGTGTTTATTATAGCTGTCATCTTGTTTATTCCCTATATGCTGTTAATTTAGAAATATTCCAAATACTAATACACAAGTTAAAAGAGAATTTTGTAATATTAGTGCACATGTCTCGGCAGTCTGGCTCTCTCTCGACCATTTGAAAGGAAATCTGGCATATTCAATAGCATGTCATGGTGTCTCTAAGCATGTAAACACACTCGCTGTAGGATTAAGTTGCTTATAGTGCTGGGATTCTTTTCTCCGGGAGAATTCAAGTCAATCTGTGAGTTTCTTCTAATCACGAGCTGCAGGAAACTAACAGCTTTGTGACCGCAGGCATCCTGAGAGAAACAGCTTGACGGATCATGCAGAAGTGAGGGGTGTGAGTGTGTGTCAATCTGCATGTGTGTTACACCACTGTCCTGCTATTGCTATTGTATGTATGTGTACATATGTTTGCCCTACACAGTGAACATTTGGCTGGACTGTTGTGTGACACGGATGAAGGTGGTTCTCCGGCTCAACTCTTTGAGCTTGGCGGCGCCCACGTAGGTGCATGTGGAGCGGAGGCCTCCCAACACGTCCCGGATGGTGTTGTCCACATCTCCTCTGTAGGGAACCTCCACTGTCCGTCCCTCAGACGCCCTGAGAGCACAGCGGAGAGAGGAGGAAGTAGGAATACAGATATTTTGTATTTAAAACAAAAAATATTTTGTTTTTTGTATCCATGGCGTATACTGCAGTCTCTCACCTGTACTCAGCCACTCCACCCACGTATTTCTTCATGGCCGTGTCGGAGCTCATGCCGTAGAAGAGTTTGTATTTCTTGCCGTTCCTCTCAGTGACCTCTCCGGTGCACTGGTCGTGGCCTGCGAGCATTCCTCCCATCATCACAAAGTCAGCGCCTGCACCTGAGGAGCAGAGGCAGAGACGTCATGTGGTTAAAGATGGAGAACAATACAGCGCAGTCATATGAACAAATATGTGATTTATTAAGTGTGAAAATAACATAAATGGTGGGGTTGAATATTTACCAAAGGCCTTCGCCACATCTCCTGGGCAGCTACAGCCACCGTCCTGAGCAGAGAAAGCGTGCTGGTGTCAGGCATACGGCTTCACACTGGAGCTCAGGTCGCCCTCTAGTGGCTACTGTTATTATCAACATTAGAAACTTATTTAAACCTTTTACGTAACAGCATATTATGTACTAATGTTACATTTAAAAGCAAAAAAGGCCCTAAAATAAAAGCACTCTATTTTGTCATTGTGCATTAACCTCTTTGAGTCACTATCCATCCATAATGTCAGTTATAACCAAGGCCCCTTGGGCACATCAAGATAGCGTGAACATATGCAGTGTACTTAATATACTCATACATAACACTAACTTCAGCCACTCTGGCTGTCCATTGATATTTGTTTGTGCCGGGATGTGAGACTTACAGAGATAATGTGTCCTTTCAGTCCATGGGCTGAGTCTGCACACTCTATTACGGCACTGAGTTGTGGGTAGCCGACTCCTGTCTTGATCCTTGTCGTGCACACAGACCCTGCAATGCACAGTTCACAGGGCACGCATTAGAGAAGTCCATCATCATGTCACTGTGTGTAATTGCTGCTGCCTCAGTTAGGCGCCTGTTATCTTTCAGGTCTGGTGCTGTCAGTTCAGGTTGCTTTTCCACAGGCTAAAAACCGGAAAACAGCACCGTCTGAATGCCAGGCCCATAAGAGATTTATCAAACTTCACAGCAAAACAGAAGAATTGATACTAGAGCTCTTTCTTTTTTTCCAATGATCTGCTAAAACCAGTTCTGCTGTATCGAAGTTTGATAATAAAACCATGTTTTGCCCTATTTGCAACAACCTATACGCTGTATAGCACTGCACAGTAAGCTAACCATGCTGATAAAGGCTGATGTGTGTGTTTGCATCCCTGCCTGTCTCCCATCTTAGTTGTGTCTGTGTTTATATGGGAGGTCATGTGAGCACTGTACAGTTTTTTTTTATGGTTAATTTAGGGGGAAATCACTACTCAGGCTATTTGTAGAGACACTCAGGCAGTCGTTCCCACCCACCTGGCCCGATGCCAACTTTGATGATGTCAGCGCCAGAGAGGATGAGCTCCTCCACCATCTCCCCTGTTACCACGTTACCAGCCTGCAAAGCCAGACAGCGTTAGCCCCAAGACACCGTCTCCCAATACAACGCATCCCACAGCATCCCGTCAGGGGGGTGAACCGTCTCTCTTACCATGATGGTGTGCTTCGGAAACCTTTCTCTGACCGTCTTGACGAACTCCACAAAGTACTCAGAGTAGCCGTTGGCCACATCCAGACAGATGTACTTGAGGGTGGGGACCGCTTCCAAAATGGCACACAGCTTCTCCAGATCTGCAACGCTGCTGCCTGAGCTGACGGCTACATGCTGGGGAGAAAAGCCATGTTTGTCCTTCAGGGGAGACCCTTATGAAGACAAATGTGTGTAGTTACTGTTGCTTACGAGGAACAACCTAGATAAAAAGAATAGCAAACATTAGTGATATTACCTCTAAGCATTCTGGATTATTAGCAGCAAAGTTCTTCCAGTCCTCTACAGAGTAGTGTTTATGGATGGCTGTGAAGAGAGTGTGCTGCAGAGAAAGAAATAAAGAAATGATGGAATGATTTGGCAAAAAGAAAGATGCCTTCCCATTTTTGTCTGATTTTATCAAATACAAAGGTTGGGCAGAGGGATCTTGGCAGTAACAAACAGTGATGCTGTAGCTTGTCTTTCATCCATTCAGCTTCACTCACTTTGCTGAGGACCTGTGCCATCTCAAAGGTCCCTGTGGTGTCCATGTTGGCAGCGATGATGGGGATGCCAGTGTAGGTCTGTTTAGAGTTGCGGAATGTGAAGGTCCTCTGAAGGTCCACCTGAGGGGACGAGACAGGAACGTTAAGCATAGCCTACTAGGAAAGGGTTTTATGCGGCAGATGAATGTTTTTCTCTTGAGCTGACTGAGGAACATTTTCTTATGTGGCTCATGTTCAGTGTTGATGAGGATGCACTGAATCATTTAGAGCCAGTAATTAGCTTAGCCGGTGCTGCTAGTCGGACCCATTGTGACACACTAGCTGCTCCCTTTACAGGAAAGTACACGCGGACTGATGAATCAGGCTTCCTTGATTCCTTCCAACAGCTTATTAATATATCCTGATCAAGTACTGAGTCAGCAGACTTGTGCTCCCGTTTCACTATGTTCTAGTATTTACCTGTATCATTTAATGTCATTACATAGTCTTGTTGTAGAAGTAATTTAGAGAAGGTATGTTGTACTATTAACATACTTAATACTTTAAACGTTTAAGTTATTGAAACATATATTCGCTGCAGGGAAGGATAGCTAGATTGTTATGAAGGGTTTTATAATGGGAAGTGTTTTAAAACAGATTTTTAGCCTTCAAACTGATTCCATTTTCTTAAATCCAACATTTTCACACAATGCTGAGAGCTTTTGTTGAGTACATTGAGACATTTATTATGCAAAACTGTGGCAATGGACTAACAGCTCAATGTGTGCCATAACCTTCACAGTGGAATTATATTCAGAGCCACAGCAAAATGAGGCTATAACTCATAATGGCGGCAGAACGAGGAAGGCGGTGAAAGGAGTATGGATGAAATGGGAGGAGCATCCGGTTGTGCAACAGCATGGTCTTGCTGCAGTGAATCAATACAGGACTCTTCTTTTAATACATGCAGCACACTGACTCAGCAGTCTAGTCGCCAGTGAATCCTGACACAGTGTGACACGTGGATCCAGTCGTCTCAGTGATAAAGCATCCTTAGGATTTGTGCCATGTGTGTTAGCTCTGGATATATCCGACTGTTTATAACATCTGTATAGTCTTTGCAATTTTTGCATTGAATTACAAATCGCCCTGGATGTGAAACACTAATGAATTATGTTTTTGCGGTTAGAAACTGAACACAGCTGGCTTTGCGGATGCAGATGTGCAGCGATTTGAAGAGCTTAAATACAGTTGCTGTCATCTTCTGTTAAACATGTATTAAAGAGACCCATCACCCATACGATTACTGACCACCTTACCATGTGCATATGGTCTCTTGTTATTGATGCAGTTGTCTTCCATGACATTCATATACCCCGCCCTCCTCTAACCCAACTTTGTGGATGTCTGGTCCTCTTAGCTTCGACAGGTGGATTTCTGCTCTTGCTAAATGCAGCAATAACAATAGTGCAAGAGCCATTTGGATTGGCTGCAGAGTATACTGGCATGCTGCAATGGGGTCATCTTGTGTAGACTATTGACATCTGATCTCATGTCAGTTATGTTTTTCTTTATTGTTTAGTTACTGTAGGAAATGGGGATTTGAGGAAATGTGGCACAATGGCTGTTCCTGCACTCCGTACACATCAACGTGCTCCAGTGCTGCATTCTCTTTGCTGTTATCTGCATCAGTGTGTGTATATATCATGTTATCCTCATGCCTCTGTGGCATATGAAATGTGCTCTGGTTTAATGTAACTCACAGTACTATTTTTAAACAGCTTTTCTGAGAAGTCTCCCGTGTCTCATGTTATCAGAAGCCAACTCCCGCCCACTTCCACCCCAGATCTAGTGCCACCACACCAGTATCGTGATCTTGGGTCGGTACCAGTCCCTGATCTAGTGACACACAGTATAAAACAACAAGGAGAGGGTTGTGTTGTTCCCGAGAGCTGAACCAGTGGGTGCTGGAGGCACTGTGGCCTGCCATACTGGTGTAACATGAAAAGGACTAAATCCATTCTGATCAAGATATTTCTTTTACATTGTATTTTTTTTTTAATGTTTATCTCTCCTCTTCTTCTTTAGTTGTTTTCTCTGCTTGTGGACAGTTGTTGTTTACCTCTGTCTGGTACAGGCTTGCCTTGTTTCTTGTCACCTTTAAGAAGGTCACTCCGCTGTTACATGCTCAGTCAAGGTAGCATTTTACCCCCCGAAGCACAAAGGCACGACGAGACAACAATGAGACAACAATGAGACTTGCACATATTGCATTACAGTGAGCGTGCACTTTGCAGCTTTAGTGAGACATTATTGCAAGTCTATGGGGTTAATTAATGTAATTTATGTTGTTGCTCTGTGAATAAAAATGTAAAATTCTCATTTTTGATCATGACTAGCAAACAGGTTTAGAAGGCCCCAAAATACTGCCCACACACCTTCCACCTCCTTGAGTGAAAAGTATATCTCTATTGCCTCAGCTATCATAGAGGCACAAGGGCAAATATACCTTCTGAATGCAGCAGTTAACGGATTACACAGAAAGATGCCAGTCTGATGGTTAATTGACCTGTAGCTGTAATATTTGGATTACATCATCAGAGTAAAGCTAATTAACCACACCAACCTCTGAGCGGCTCTTCAGGCTGCTCCTC
Source organism: Cottus gobio (assembly GCA_023566465.1). Classification (NCBI taxonomy): domain Eukaryota; kingdom Metazoa; phylum Chordata; class Actinopteri; order Perciformes; family Cottidae; genus Cottus; species Cottus gobio. The sequence continues at coordinate 12,281,295 of CM042231.1, forward strand.
TTGGGTCTGAAGAGGACATCCTTAAAGTCCAGCTTGAGGTCTGAGTCCACGCGAGGCATCTCGGCTGCCCAGAACACCGACGACCAGGACGAGGATGATGAGTATGCGGAGGAGACTCTCCTGAGGAAGGCTGATGCAGCAGTGGTGGTCGCTGGTCCCAAGCCCCAACCACAGAACCCGAATCTCCAGGCGGCCAGCGTATTTATAGCAAAGGGGGGCCCAGCCCAGCACCGGCCCCCATGGCTTTATTTGGGCCTGGACTCTCTCCCCTCTCTATCCCCCTGGCTCTCTTCTCCCTCCACTCGACCGGTGTCCTCTCTCTCCCCCCTCTCCTTCAGCCGAGTGGCAGGAGCAGCAGTGGCCAGGCTGGCATGCACGCCTGACGCATACACACAAACACACCCTCTTACACACACCGACATGGTAGAACTGCAGTGGGTTGTGTGCTGCAGTGCTAAAGAGCACACCTGCTGTCCAGTTGGGGCATTGCTGGCTATGCTAACGGGAGGCAGACAGAGAGAGAAGAGGGGGGGAGAAAAGAAAAATAGAAAATTAATTAATTAATCATGGATAGCGTGCAATAGGGAACATAATACTTTTATTTGTACGTGTTATATTTATCTTTCCCGATCAAATGTGTTCTTTTAAATTGTTAGAGCATCTGCTTTATATTTTGCTTTAGAATTACATAAACTCTTCCCATCAAAGACAATAACATTAAAGTTCAACCATGTGGTGCCCCAGCAGCTGTGATCCCTTCTAAATAAAGTCAACAAACTTGTTAGAGCGCATCACATGGTCTATTTATTGCATTTTCTGTTGTAAGAGATCCCTTCCACTCAAAAGTATGTGTGGAAATCCTCCAGTGCACATACATTGAGAATGGACTCTTCAGTGGACTGGGAGAAAACGTTAGTGCAAAATTAATAAAACAGTTTTAAGTGAAATTATAGAAATGAAAGTGTCCAGCTATACACTGACTTTACATGCATACTAACAGTAATCAGATGAACTACACTGGGGTTATCACTTCAGATTGGATCTGAAACATTCAAGTTTGTGTTTGCGTGTTATTATCAATTTAGGTGATGCACATGTGTATCACTACATCTTGGTAAATGATTTTATCGCAATATAATTCTATTGAATGATGATGAATTATCATATTGAATCATCAGAGCCTTACTTACATGTAGTTAAATGTACTGGCTGTAACAAATACTACAACTCACAAGGCTGTCCTGAAAAGGCATCATGAAGACAGAACTGTACTCGCTGCACTTCCCTTCTCACTGAGGCCTTTGCATTCCCGACGGATCCCATGCAGTCGCCGAAAGCCTTCCATCCACTCCGGTCGCGTTCCTTTCAATCCAGTTGCTGCCAGCCGCGTCCTTGCTATGACTGCTTGTTGTTCAGACCGTCAGTGCTACTCACTCTGACATCCAGCAGCGTGCCGAAAAACGTCCAGTTGATGCAGACGTGGTCGATCTGATTTTCCGCTGTGTGGTTGGTTGAAACCAGTGTTGCTTTTTGGATGACCTTGTTAAGGAAAACCGAGCCTCCGAAGCAGTCTGCACAGACTGTTGCACATCTTTTTCATATTGCAATGTCAAGCCAACTCCTGCTGCTGTGTGGTGAAAGCTGTAACCAGTGCAGCAGTGTATCTGTTGCATTTTCCTTCTAGCAGCGGGCGATTGAGCAGCTTTATGTCAGTTTTCAAATTATTTAGTGATTATTTTTTATTTAAACAAATTCCAATATAAGTTGGTTCCTTTGACATTTACAGTGAAATGTAATGCACATGTTCAGCACCCCTAGGACTGTACATGTGTCTATTTTTGCCAGCATATATAACTGTTCGCACAAAGTGAGACCAGTAGATGTCAGCAGAGCTGAGGACAACAGCTGCCAAATAATGTGCCAGGGTCAAAGCTCTTGTTAAAGTGTGTCTTGGCATCAAAAGGGTCCTTTGAGATATTTATGTCTCTCACTTTACAGCAGTGTTAAATTGTTTCTAACTAGGGTTTCTTTGTACAGGGCCTTTGCAGGAAGCAGTTATTCCTAAAAGCATGACATGTGTAAAAAAGTAACCTTTTCCACACGCATGGGCTCATTTCCTGCACTGCGAGGTTGTGTAACAAAGGTTTAAACTGAAGGGGGTTTATTCATCAGGACATTTCAGTGTAAAGTCTTCATTTCCATATAAATAAAGGAATCACATGAATTAAAAATAATTCGATGAATTCAATTAATTGGTAACAAATTGACTGAACTGAAGTCTTCAGTGGAAATAAACTGACTGCTTTTAATTAAAAGTAAGAACAAGAAAATGTTTTATTTCCAGAGCATTTTTCTATAACAAACTTAAAGTGCTCTTTCACGTAAAACGGTATGCATTTATCTGTAATCACAATTGGCACTGGATCTACAGGTCTAACCTCATGCCTTATTAATATTTATGAGGTCAGAATGATCCACAGCTATGAGGTAAAGCAGCTGCTATGAACCCTCTGCTCTTTAACCCCCTGTATACGTCCCACTGAACTGCATTGATAAGAAGGTTCTGAGATAAGTCTTGTAAACCCTTTTAGGACATTAAAACTGATAAGGAAAGAACATTTTGGCCCCATCTCTGTGTACTCCATGTATCCTGTGTCAGCGGCGGCGTGTCGGGTATTCCTCTGAATTACTGCTTGAGGCAGAAAAGATGAAAGAGTATCCGTCTCTATACGTACATGCACAATTTACTGCCTGTATGGTATGGGTCACTCTCTCCTTCCCGAATAATATACAATAACTAATATTTAACTTAATGTCTCGAAACTCAGAACACTTGTCATCAAATGACGCACCATTCGGTTTTCATTTGTGGTTTCCAGTGAAATCTCAGAATATATTGTAGTAACTTTGTTGATCCTTTCATTGTTTCTCTCACGCCATAATCTGGTCTAACTTTTAACTTGAGCAAACTCTTTAATTTATGATCAAATATCTAAATAATGACAGCCTCACTTGTGTTTAGAGAAATGTTAGCGTTCTACATTGTAAACATTGTACCAGCTAAACATCCGCAGGTTAGCACTGCTATTGAGTCGAACTACAGTCTGTAAGTAATATGATATAATGTAGTTTTCAGGGCTTTCCTACTTCGTGTGGGGACTTGAACTAGAAACCCTTCGGTTTTGAAGTCAAGTCCCCATATGCGCAATGTCTTTGCAGTATTTATTTGACAATCACGATGTTCAACACTTATCTATTATGCAGGTTTATCGGCACTGAGCAGAATCACACACTGACTTTCATTTTCTTAGACATGGAAATACCAAAAACTAATACTTTAACCTCTGGAAACTCTTTTCAGTACTACTGTATCTGGATTTAAATCTGTAGAAATTGTTTCTTTATTTTGACAAAGAAACAATTGACTAATTGGAATTTTATAATTATAAAAAGTAATTAAAACAACGAAGCAATTTTTCAGGTATAAATGGAGAATGTAAAGCTTTTGCATTCCATATGAGCACCAGCCTCCACAATAACATGGTAATGTAGACATGTGATATTGTGGCTCAGTGGTTAGCAAGTCTGTCTTTCAATCAGAGGGTTGGTGGTTTGATCCCAGGCTCCGGTAGTCCATGTCGTTGTGTCCTTGAGCAAGACACTTAACCCTAATCGCTCACCGTTGCTGTGTCTATTGTATATCATGTAAGTCGCTTTGGATAAAAGCGTCAGCTAAATGTAAAAATTATATTGATAGCACTTTAATTCTCCGCACGGGGAACATTGTGCAGCCTGGCACTAGCATTCTGTTTAAACCCGGCCAAAGCCTCTGAGAGGCTTGCACACGCATAGACTAGACGGCGTATTCAGTTACCAGCTGACGACGCCATGAAGAGGTGGGCTCTGATGGTGTTTCCCTTGGCAGTGTGTCATTGGGCCGAGCAGATGTGAAAACCACATGGCCGTGAGTGGGTGACGTTGCTGAGAATCTTTGATGTTCTTTTCCTGGCAGGAGTTGAAATGACGAGAAATAAAAAATTCTATTTGTTTTCTACCTGAGTGGCTCAACTAACGACGACGAAGACGAAGCGTCTCCGTCGGGGAATGTGCGCTGCTTTGTGTTGAGAAGGTTTGAAGTGAGGAGCTAGAATTTTAATGCAGGAGACGACATCGAGCCAAACGGGAAGCACGTCCTCTCTCTAAGTGGGCCCTGGCTTCTGGGTGGACTACATGTACACAGGTGTGAAAACAATAACAACAAGTTCTAACTGCAGAGAAGTAGGTCAGCTTCCATTAAGGGTTAACAAGGCCTCTGAGACACGGTTTGATATGCAGAGGAATGGGTCAGACCTGTTTACTACATTATGCTCCTTTGTGCCTCATAAGTGTACAATTACCTTGTACTGAGTTCTACACGCCTGACCTAATTCTGACCTAAGTATGTTTCTTAATAAGTCATAAACAAGTTCCTCACCTTAACCACCACTGTGTTCATCACAGTTGGTCGAGGCACGAGCCTGGGAGCGCCTGTCATCACATTGTCTGAAATTGATGAATTAAAAGTGAGGCACATTGAGTCCCATGTTGAACTCTCATTCTCTGTCACTGGGTTGTGGCGTTGTTTCCGTCTCACATTTGACATGTGACTGTGAAGTAGTTTCACACTGAATGCGTGCAGTGCAGGCCAGAGGGAAACGTCTCTGGGTTTCACAGCAGACGAAAAGGAAACGTTCTGTACAGGTAATAAACACGTGGAGCCAACGTTGCAAATTGTTAGATATGATAAGGACCGTTGACATTAGGAATATGTTTGGCTTGCATAAGCATGGGATTCATTAAAAGGAAATGGCGGCTAGTGCCGGCATCACATTTCTCTTCCAGCTACAAATCACATCCCACCTGAAAAAAAACTCCCTTTGATGCTAACGTTTTGAATCCTGCTACAGTTTTACATCCAGCATTAACTAAATGTAAAGTATAGTCAGACATCAAAGTGGGTCACAAATCACGCCTCCATCAGGTTTTATTGACTATTGCTCTTGGCTACACCCGCATTAAAAAGGGACCTTTGCAAAAGAAAGCCAATAAAACCTGATACACTAGAAATAATTGTTTGTGAAAATGTCTTTGGCAGAATATTTAAAGAAATGTTTGAATCTGTCTGATATACATGTTTTTAATGTATTGTTTGAATGATTGAAAGGTCTGTAAAAGCCCCAAATAACAGGGGCATTTTATTGAAACAAGATTGCAGTAGAACATACATATGCAACAGATTATGCAAATCCAAAATCCACAGTCTTCAATGAATCCCCTAAGCCTTTTTTTATTTTTCTCTTACTCTTTCTCTCTGACATTGGCTCTACATGTCACCGCCCACTGCAGAAATCCATATTTTGTTGGAAATTTCCCAACAAGAGATTAATGCAGTTGTGTGTGGTATTACAGATACATTTCGGATTAGTGTGACAACAGAACATGTTCTTGTGTTTTCACATTTTGAAAAGCATTACATATCTGCAGTGTTTCCATGTTTTTCCCCCCACACTGTGTTCTTTAGAAATATATCACAATACCACGAGCTCATCGTCCTTTCCCCTGATATGACTAATCATTTAGCTAAATGTGCATGCATGCAAATCTGTGTCAGGGATGCTGACAGTATGAACAGGCAAGCGGTTGATGATTGATCGCAGACGTGAACAGTTACACATTCTTCCGTACACTTCCTTGTATTTTAAGGTCCAAGATGAACTTTAAAGCCAGGTATTCTTTGTGATGCTACTTATTGTGTTGTTGCAACAGTATGGCGTGCTGCATGGCCGACTGTCTAGAAATCATAGGTCTCTCCCTTCCTGCTGTCGTCAGTGTCCTTGAAGTGCGTTTACTGGCAGTGCTGCATGAGAGAAAATACAAAAAGAGATGGGGATCGAAATAGAAGCATGCTCATCCAGAGGGTCGTGAAAAGAGAGGGATGGAGTCTGACTAATCAATAGCTGCTGCACTTAAACTCATTTACAGACTTTATAATTACAGTCCAGTGGAGCTTGTCATTTCTCGTCAACATGGTCTCGTTGTACCACGCTGTGCACCTCAGCTCCTTTTCCTCGTCTGACAATAACAAAGGCGCGTTGACCTTTCAGAGTAGGATTCACCTGGGGTCACGGCAGGCATTCGCTCCACTGTTGCTCTTTCTCTTCTCCACATGTCATCTGGACCCTTAGGGCCAGATGGTTTTTCTAAAGACCGCAGGTTTGATGGTTCATCTTGAAAACTTTGCTGATTATGTCAACAGTTGGATTTGAGGGATTTCCAGGCGTAACTATCGGCCAGTATATTGGAATAGAGGCATGACATTAATGTGTAAGTAGCTGTGGATTTTGAGTTTTAAGAACATTTACACAAGTAAAATATTTAAAAGACTACATTTAAAATGAATCCCTTTTATTTACATGGTGATGCAGGTTTTCCGGCCTTCAGGTTGGGAACCACTGGCCTAGTTGGTTCCCATTTCCTAGTCACTATTACAATCAGTAGTGTACCTAAACACCACATCAAATCAACATATAGAAGTATAGTAGAGTTTTAATTCCAGAAATCTGTAACATTTGTTTTTATTGGCGTCTTACTTGTTCTATAGGGTGTCAAGTATAATTGCTTTCAGATAACATACAAAACAAATGTCCCCACAAACCAGTCTTTTAAAAAAACAACTTTATTAATACTTTCTCTTTTGTTAAAAACAGAATATATAAAAAGGGTTTAATTCAGAGAGCTTTTGCTTCAGAAAACAGAAACAAATCACTACTTGTAAAATGTGAAAAATAAAAGTCCTTCCCCTGCAGTGACTGGCTTAATCGAGTAAGCATTAAAAGAAATAAAAGTTTTCCTTTTCTTACCAGAAAAAAGGTCTGTGGAAAGTTTATAATAAACACGGTGTTGCTGCTACATTAAGGCCAAACCCCCTACACACACACACGTGGAAAACTTCCTTGGTAAAGTGACAATGTTTTGTTTTTTTCTTCTTCTTAAATATAGTCTTTGAAATTAAATAAAACTTGAAAATGAAAAGCTTTTTAAAAAGCAAGCAAGTATTGCACAGACAGACCTCCTTGTACCCTTTAAAAATATCAAAAGGAACTCACTAGTACATCCCAGAGGAGAAATCTATAGCGGAGGTTTTCAGAGGAAGCAGCTGCTGGACAGATTTGAGTTTTTAGTACAAGAGCATTTTGTGCTCTTAATGTCTAACTTTTTGTTGCCGTGGAGATACAAATGGAAAGGTGTAGCGGTCTATGAAATCAGGCTTGTTGTTTTGGACAAGTGGCAGTTTATCAACAATACCCGTTTCAAGTTGAAGTGAGACCACGAGAACGGGACCATGGTGGTCTTGGTGCATCTTATTAGTATGCAGCGCTATACTGAGAGCAGCGCTGCTTAGCCTCTAAAGACCCCCTTATTGGCATGGACAACATGGAACATGACAAACAAGAAATGAAAAAATTTCTCTTGATAATAAAAAAAAAAAATGCATTTCACTGTTACACAATCAAATTCAGTTCTCAAATCAAAAACTTAAGCTTTAAAATGTCAGGAAGCATAAAAAATAAAAGCAGCCACTATGTACAGTGTTTAGCTATTCTAAAACAAAAACGTTCATCTTATGGTTCTCGTTCTGAGCTAGGAGCCTGATGTGCAGCCACAAATTAAAAAAAACAAAAGAATGCATCTATTCTGTATCAGGTCAACTGATGCAATAATTTAAAGACAATGAAGAGCCTAATCTAAAATAAAAATCTCGTGGCAGGGGCTGTATGAAATAAAAGAGATCTGGACAGAGTGACATGCAAACCAATAGCAACAATACTATTGACCAATCAGACGAAGTGGCTTCCAAAAAGGACGATGGTAAATAACATTAAAACACACACACACACACACACACACACACACTTGTTGAGGGAGTGTTTTGAGTGTGTCGGTCTTTGAATATGCTCCGGAGTTTCTATACGTTTGGTAGTTCCTGGAATCCAGGCAGGAAACAGACGGACTATAAATGTTCCTTCTTCGTGAAACCTGGTTCCGCTTCAAAGTGTCCGGGGGAGTTGTCTCTATGTGTGGTAGATCTTGTGGTCGTACTCTGTTGCAGAGCAGCTGTGAGGAGAAGCCATTTCTCTGTGGATGGGCGCGGGGATGCTGCTGCGGTGTTGGTGGTTGTCGGTCAGCGTCAGGTTCAGCAGGCTGGTGCAGGTGGGCAGGTAGACGTGCTGCACGTGCTCCACCTCCGACCGACACACAGGACACATCTGAGGGAAAGCAGAGAAAAAGTATTTAGCACAGAGTTTGTGTTTTGAATTAGTTTATGCTTTTATTTTGGCCTGCTTTGGGAATCTCCTCAAACTCATTTATTTAATGGCCACATCAATACATACAACATTACAAGGTACATTTGTTGTCTTGTAGTCTTGCTCAGGTCCTTTAAAGTGTGGGAAAGCACATGTTGCAAGCCAACAAGTGACTTAGAAGCAAGGTGTCAAAGCCAGCACAGTGGAAACTAAGAGAAGTAACAACCACTCTAATGAGCTGTGGAGAGTAATGTTGACTGCCATCAAGGCAACCAACTAGTCACCACTCAGGTCAACTGTCTGTTAAGGTTTAGACTGAAGGACACCGTGACGAATACACAGAAACGGGCATGGCCAGCTCAATCATGAACAGGTGTAATGGATTGCTATAATGAGAAAATGTTTTTCACAATTATGCTGAAAGCAGCAAAACTTTTCCTTTGCCTTCTATTGTCTCCAGTTTCTACCGACTCATCCGTCAATTAGCTGGGTCACATTTCTTAGTTAAGTTAATTGAAGTAAGATTTGCCTGGCTGCTATACTCCTTTCATAAGACAAACGCACTCACACCCACCATCTGCTCCCACAAAGAGAGGCAACATTTAGCTGATTAAGTGAGGGACAATCAGGTCAGCAGAGTGCATGCGAAGCTTTGGAAGTTGTTAAAAAGGACCATAAAGAGGATGGGAAGTTCAAACTTAAATACAATTAAAAACAGAAAACTTTTGGCTTTTAAAAAGTATTAGTAGTCTCGACATCAACATTTGCAGTATTGCATATGGGACATAAGAAAAAGGCCCACCACACATGAAAAGCCCCCCCCCGGTTTGGCCGATAAACTCATCCGCCTTGCACAGAAAGCGAGTGAACAAGAGTCTCACCTGCAGCTGATTTGCACAGGTCTGGCAACACACCATGTGGCCGCAGGGGCAGAACGCGGCGTCGATCTCCTCCTCGCAGCAAAGCATGCACAACAGAGCCTCTCTGAGCTTCTGCAGCCGCTCCTGCAGGGCTCGGCTCTGCTGGCAGCTGCCGCAGTCCAGCCCGTCGTCCTGCTGGTCGTCTCGGCTCGGGGAGCGCGAAGGAGAGGCGCGTCCGTCGCTGCCGGACCCCAGGTCCACCACGCCGGAGTTGTAGAGCGCGCGGCGGGCGTGGTCGTAGACTTCCTTGGAGGTGCGTCTGATGTCGAAAACATACTTCTTACCCAGGTTGATGTTTTCGTTCAGGAAAAGTGAAGCTAGGTGGCCCTTAAAGTCTCGGCTGTACTGCATCATCACCGCGTTAGTAACTGTGTCGCACCTGGAAATCAAAAGGAGACAACGGTCAGAGAAATCTGAAGCATATGACCAGACAAACTAATCTACAGTATGACTCACATCCGTCTTCAGTCCGTTTATCCAATATCACCCATGCACGGTTTATTTATGCAACATTAAATTCATCCTGTACCGATGTCACATTCCCCACTGTGATATAAACACTAGTGTCTGAGCAAGCAGGACGAAGACATGTCCGCCCAAAATAAATCTGCAGACTCTGAGCTAAAACCTGTCCCTGAAACAAAAAGGACAGGGCCATCTTTTGTACCTTCGTGCTATTGTGACTGACTGACAACAATTTCATAGCTCAGCCATTTGAATTGTCCCTGCAACACACACACACGCACTACCCACTGCGCATGTATTTTTTTTCCCCCCATTAAAAAGGGTTTAAAATGGGGCAATGTGTACAAATGAGAGTCAGGAGGTGCTGCATGCCAAGTAGAACAGAACAAATGTTTACACAAAACCTTTTAGATCTGTTCCCCCACCTTGTTTATGATCTACCAGGCAGTGAACAAGTAACTGCTCTAAAACAATAAAACATGCTTCAGCGGATAGAAAGATTGTTCTCAAGCAGGTCAGACTTGAGAAGTCCTGAATGTCTTCATCTCTCACCTGTAGAAGGCGTGGGTCTCTGTAATGGCTCGGTACAGACCGCTGGCTGCCCGGTTACTGATCAGCTTGAAAAAAAGCACCACGCTGTCGCTCGTGTCCTTGGTAACTGTCAAGTACACGCTCTTCCCCGACTGCGTGGCAATCTGGATGATTGGATAGCTTATTCTGCGATGAGACAAACAGAAGAAACTGTTAAACGTTGAATGTTCTTGCATCAGAAAAGACAAACCACTGCAACGTGAAACGTAGCATCACGAGAGCCATTTGCAGATGTCCGAGTGGAGCATACCTGTTGACTAAGCTGAAGTCCTCCTTGCAAATGGCGATACCCTCGGGGCCGACTCCTATGGCCAGCCGTTGACCATCTGCGTCGCGAGCCCAGTGCCACTCCACGCCGTAATGCTCCAGAGAGGAGACCAGCTGCAGGGCCTGGTACTCCACTGAGCCCTGGCTCAAACCCTCCAGAGCCTTGTGTCTGGACACGATACTGCAGACGAGACCGGGTTGGAGAGAGGGGAACAAAGACACGCATTTAGGTTTATTTCGCACCAAAAGCTCATATCGGAAACGACAAGCTGCATCATACACTGTATTGTATAAGCACAATAAAAGCAACACTGTGGAGTGTGTCTTTGCAGTCAAAGTTGAACACGTCTTCAGGCAGAACGCTCCGATGCTAAACTGGTTCTTTTAGGATAACTATACTTGTGAGACCGGCGCTTGGGGGGCATAGCTGATTACTTATTTTATCCAGTGAGTTCTGCTGATTTCCACTGTGATGGAAAATGCCTGATGGCCACGGATGGAAGTAACAAATTATATTTACGCTTGTTACAACAACGTGTTTTTTTGTACTTTGAGGAGTTCTTAAAATGTCTTTCCAATGGGAATTTTGTTCAGATGCTTTATGCTTTAGAAAGTGTTTTAATATTTCATTCATTGAACACCATCTGTCAAATTATACCACCTATGACTGCTGATTGCCGTGACCCATGTCGTTATGGGGTGGATTATCACACTTAGAGATAATGAGAGGGCAGAGATTTAGGAGAGAACACGTTTCAATGATTAGCCAGAGCTTGTTAACTTATTATGATGTTCAAACTCCAGTTGTCTCGTTTGAATGACCACAAAACATTAGTAATTGTTTCAGGTCAGGGTAAGGTTTTTATTATAGCCGACGTGGTGGAAGGATTCTGGGTCATGCAAGAGTGTTGTACCTGTTGATGGTTGCGGTGCTGGGCTCCTCCCCACACAGCTCGGAGTACCAGTACTTTGCAGTGTTTTGGTTGTAGTCGCCAAACTCGGCCTGTGCCAGCAGTGCGCTCAGCTCCTCCGCTTGTTCTGAACCCATACGTAGGTGACCGTTATGGAGGTCCTCCTTCACGTGCATGAAGAAGACGCGTCTGGTGGACAGACAGAGCAAATGGGAATTATTTCATGTGATCATCATCAACTCTCACAAACACTGCCCACTTTCACTGTTCAACTGACTTCCATGTGTCATCGTTGTGGAGTCAGGACGTCTGGTGCACACACACACACACACACACCAGAGCAGGTGGTCATTACAAGGCTAGAATTTCACCACAGACAGCAGTTGTTTGAGTGTGTGTGAAGCAGAAGGAAAAGCAACTGTGACATTTGTTCAATAGTCAGTGGCTCACTTTCCCTTTTCGTATCCTCTTCCTAAGAGTACACTATTAGAACTTCCTTTAAGAGTAAATTCACTTGAGGCTCATAAAAGAGGAAGTTGAGACATTCTAGTGGTTTTCTCCAGTCGAGGAAGTACTTGGACTTTTAACGTGGTGACTCGGTGGGAAACTGTACTCTCCTATGCCAAATCGTGACCATGATGGAAGTTGAATGCAATAATGGGACTTAACATGAGTTACAAGGCTATTGTCCCAGCTGAGTGTCTTTGTGTCAATGTGGTCGTATTTAAAATACAAGCCTCCACTCGCCTTGTTTACCCGGCTTGAGGGAATTACCGTTTGAAATGAGGTGTGTTTTATGAAGTGACTGTTGAGGACATAGCTCAAAGATTATTGGTGGTCAAAAACACCATTGTTATTGTTAGGGCTGAATGATTAAATGAGAACACAGAGTTCTGGTGTGGTCAAGGAAAACAGCTAAATCCTCAAAACAAATAAGCCACGGCTGGTCCTTTCCATTGTTTTGACCAGAAGATGTGAGGAATTCTTTCCTTCTAGCAGCAGGAGACAAAACGTCAAAAGGAGTAACACCCCGACTGACTCGATCCTTGCATCATGAAGAGCGTTGAACTAAAGTAACCTTAACTGATCCTTCCTTGAGATTACCTATGACACAGTAGCCTTAAGAAGATTGTACAGGCCGAGGACATACTTGCAGTCACCTACTTCTGTGACCACAAACCAGTTTGACAGCTAGTCACTAGCACATGTTGACATCGCCGTAATTCCTTTTCAATTAATAAAAAGGGATGTTATGAGACTCCCGTCATGTGTTTAGGGTGTGCGAGGAAGAACGTTGTGTTAGTGCCTTTTGTTTTTACAATCAAATGTTTTTCATATGCTTATATCCGTTTATTTACTGTTCAAATATATATTCAAATTTAGTTCTCCTGTTTAACAGTTTAATATGCCAAAAGAATGGCTGCATTTCTTTACCCACTGCATCCTGATGTGGTAGACTAAAAGCAGACTGCGCCAGAAACTGCTTATTTCCAGACCCCTTCCCCCCCACAAAAAAAAGCCCTCCCTAGGGCTACAGTTCTCTTTGAAGCATGATGCAAAGAGAGACATTTTTCATTTTGCAAATCAGGTCACACCGTGACTTGAGGATATTTGACGGGGTTTAGAGGGACATGAGTGGAGGGGGAAGGAAGCACTCGTCACCCCTTTTTATTAAGTTTATATGAACCCATTGTGTGTTGTTTATTTAGAAAATGCACCTTCCCGAGCGGTCTCGTGGGAACCACAGGGGATGCAGAATGAGCTGGACGTGACGTTTCCTCTGTCATCTTCTGGGACTAACGACCGAACTCTCTAGAGGGCGCAGCGCACAACTGGCAAAGTAGGCACGCTTGTGTATGACAATAGCTACAGTACGCACACACACACACACACACACACACACACACACACACACCTCCCAAGGAGTAACAGCAGTAGCGAAAGCAGCTGTGAGGCACACAAACGGAGTCTCTCTACACCACGCCTGATAAAGCCAGACCATAACAACGAAGGCCCATAGCAGACTAGCCTCAGGCATAACAAACATTGCTTTGATATGGTGTTAAACATCCCATTCCCTCCAACGCGCACGCACACACACACTGCTGTCTATTGTGTCAAGCCCAGCAGGCATCATGTGATGCAGCGCTGTAGTTAGCTACCTGTCTGATGTAAACAATAGGGCTGACTCAAGTTTACTACAGGGTGCCGACGAGAGGTTACTATAGGGCAAGCTGCGGAGGTTACTATAGTTCACGGGAGGATTGGCAGGAGGTTAGTATCAGTCACTGTGCTCCTGAGCTAGTCATTTAACATCTTTAAAAGCTTCCTTCAGGACGAGCCTCTGCCTGTTGGTTTGGGGTTCGGACATGACGGGGTTTAACCCCAGCGATGCCTCACGAAACTAAGCCAACCATCATCAGGGACTAGGCAGAATAGTTGGCCACTGAGCAACACTCCTACATCCTTAGTGTTGTGGGTGCCCACATGTGTAATAAGGTGTGCGTTTAGAGGCAAACAACTACAAGGTGAACAGAAGAACAGGTTAACAGGCAACAGAGGTAACTACAGTTCAACAATAGCCGTTCCTGCATGACTTGCCTGAGGCTGAATGATCCACCAAACACATGACTAAAGCCCACAACGCACAGCTGCTTCACAGGCAGACGGTAACAATGTCTCCCACTGAGGCTCCTGTGAAGCTATACTGCTACTGTATCGGCTCTAAATACCAGCTTTGTGCGGCAGTGAAAATTCACTGCGCAACTTGTTATGATAACAAGGGGAAACGTTTTGTACAGATTACCCCCTTGCCTTCCTTGGCCTCCAGTCAGTAGATAGCTTCTCCAAAGACCAGCCCAAAGACCAGTGCACCCGTCAGAGTCTCTGTATAAGGACCATCCAACACTTTGGACATGGGAGAGACAACGGCCCACAAAGCCATCGTGGCATTTGAGGCTGGTTGGTTAGAGCTCAAAAAGACGTTTTGAAATGTGTCCTCGGTGGGCACACCATTTGAGACCTAATGACAATAAGAGGAATAAAATAAGTTATTCCTGAACAAACCCCTTCAGCCTCGCACAGGCCCGTACTCAAGGTGACGAGATGAGAGACAGAACAGATAAAAGCTAAGGCACACTGCCACGTAAATAATGTCTTGAGCGTGACTTGGCCAGACAGAGTCACAGGAATCTTGTCTCTTGTTGGGATGCGAGGATGCCATGCGGCATCAGCGACCACTCCTGTGAGCCTCAGCCTGTTTGAGTCACCATGTCAGTGACTAACACACATTTGCATCATGACTGGTTCATCCGTGGACACTGCAGTCATCACAGCACTGGCACCTTCTTTAGACCTCCCCAGACAGAGAGTCCTGGCCTACTTTTAGTGTATTACAGTGTGTACATCTCATCATTGCCGTATAACCCATACTCAAAGTCTCAAGAGGCCTTCTGGTTTCCAGTCTTCAAACCCCTGTGAATGCTAACGGCAAATAGGAGAAGTAAACGCTTTTCAAAATCCTATTGTGGGGGAGGGAGCGGTCATGTTGGGTGCTGCACCAGTGTTTGAACACTACTGCCTGGCTGCAATAATTAAATTAAAGCAGGCCAGAACCCTGAGACAGAAGATTTGGAAATGGGTCACTGGCTGGCTACAAAGCTGAGCTAAGGAGACGAGATGTCCATGTTTTACAGCAGATTTTTTTTGCCCAGTCTTTGACCCATTCAAATTTAGAACACCAAAATATCCCAAAATGCTGCGTTTGCCATTTAACTTTTTAGACAGGAATTTGGGAAATCTTGACAAGAGTTGATAAGTCCTCGTGCTAGAGAATGGGGAGGAATTTATTAAAGTAACCGGACACTCATTACAAAGTCAACTAAACCCTCTCTGGTCTGTTCCGCCCATATGTAAAACCATTGTCTAATTTTAATGTTTTCTGCCCCAACCCAGGGTCTTTTCTCCCAGTAGGCAGAATCTCAGCCGCTTCACTTCACAGAAGAACAAAACGTCCCCACAAACTGAAACCCAACACCTCTGCCTGGAGACTGCGCCCCATCCAGCCAATCACCAGAGGAGTTTCAGAGCTCATCGGTTGGGCTCTCAACAATGTGGTTTGTGAGCTAGTCAAATGACACGCTGCCAGGAGCTGCGTGCCGTGAGGTTACTAGCGGTCAATGAACTATGGTAAACCCTGCTCTTCTCCTCAAGGTGCAGGTTTAATGGAAAGTCGGACTGAAGCACTCATCCAAGTTTTCACCAGAAACCTGCAAAACAATCATTTCAAGCACTAAATGTACACCACATGGGCCTTCTCTCGGTGCCGAGTTTAACAGAAAGTTGCACAGCAATAAAAACAAAGCAGCGGTTTGTATGCTAAATGCCTTGTGTTACAGGCTGGTGCTGTGCTGGATGGTGAAACATTGATTAAAGCTCAGCATCAATCCTAAATTCAGGCACCAAAGACATAAAACAATTCTGTGGTTCTTGGACAAGGGCTAATGTTGTGTCTTCAAACGATACAGATCAGGGCTAGGTTACTCGAGTGCACAACACACGGAGGAGGAAAGAAACTGAGCTAAAAGCTACCGACGATGGAGCATGCTGATACATAATTTGGGTGGTGCTTTTGAACACTTGAAGACCCACAGGCATCTTGTGTGATCTTTGGCTTAATCGTCTCCCACAGTGAGCTAAACATTGTAACTTCTGTGTGACCGGAATAAATCACCTCAAATTGTTTTTGGCAGATCAGTCAGTTGAAAATGCAGAGTAGAGACATAATGCCCTTGTCTCAGTTTTCATGGGTGAACTAATGTATGATAAAATGTAAAAGTTGTAAAACAAAGCTCAATCATGCAGATTAAGTGGAGTCAAGTCCGGCTGCACAAGAATTGCAGGGCTTCTGTGATTTATCAATGCTGCTTAATGTAAATGCTGGTACATCCGTGCAAAGTCATGACTTTTATTGTAAAATCTTTTCTCCTCAGTTGATCCGTTCTCCAAACGCTACATAGGGTTGGAACCTATGCCACCGTGCACTGGGGGAAAGGCGAGGGAACCCCTGCACAGATCAATCGTCTGTCGCAAGGTTAACTCACACATTCACCTCTGCAGATTGGCTCTCCTGTGCCCCTGACCAGAATGTCTTTGAACTGCGTGGGATTAGGGAAGAAGGGAGGCACACAGTCCGGAGAGAGCAACGACAGCAATTGAGCAGAGTCCTTAAAAGTTGGATTTAAAGATGAAATATTTTGTTTTATTTAAAAAATTGAAGATAAACTTAACACCCGGGGAGGTTAACAGGTTTAGCAATCAGGACCTCTAAATAAAGTGTGTACTAATAGCTGTGCCCTTTCAGGATATCCAATGTTTGCCTGATCAGAATGCTAAATACGAGGGCTAATGAAGGGAAAACATTCACACATTTAAACCAGAAGCACCCCCGAGCAAGTGGTGCTTAATGATGCAGATAATGCAGGCTGTTGAGGCCCTTGGGTCGGTGTCCCTTAACCAATGAAAAGTGTCATTTCCTTCTGTTGATGCATCGTGGAAACACAGATAATAGTGAACCTGTTGTTTTTAAGCATCTATAATTTCAAAAGGACTGTTTTTGTTTTCCACTGGCATGGAATAAAAATGATTACGGCAGGAAAATGTTTCAGTGCAACTCCATCTCAAACCACTGGAAGGTTTGTATGGCCCTGTTTTCAGTCTTTGCTCAGCTGCCCAAAATAGAAGCTGAAGGCCACGCATTTATAAAAAAACGGAAAAAAAAACATGCCTTATTAGCAAAGCAAAAATGGAAATAAGATTTAAAAAGTGTGACGTGCCCGAAGATTTGGTGTTTGGTCGCTGAAACAGGAAGTCTTAAAAACAGATATTTGAGTATATATTTTGCCAGCCAAATTAAATTGTTTACAATAATACAAGATCCTCAATTGGCATAGAGGAGGTGGGTTTATAGAGTTGTCGTTATCTACCCCCTTTGGCATTTCTGAGAACACTGCTACGAAGTACACAATAAGCATAATGCCTCTGTGCATGCTCGTAACTCACGACACGTGTGGGTATGAACAGAGCTTAAGCCTTGCAACTAAAATAGCCTGCACTTTGTTGTTGCACAGTAGTAGTACCTAAAGGTTATATAGGGATTACAGATTTTAGGAAATTGGTTTAGATACTACAACATATTGTGTTTGATTCTGTTTAGTACATTTCTAGCAGTGGTGGGCCCTATAAAAAGGAGGATGAATTACCACAAAGAATCCAAATAGTCAGCTGCATGTGAGCAAGCACATGCGAGTGACCTGCTCGGCATTTACATGGCAGCAGAGTACACAGCAGCTTATGTAAGCCGCTCTGCGCAGTCAGTCCAGTACAGGTTACGTAATAAGGCCTATAAGAAAAAGAGGCACACCCCTCAGCTCAACTGAGTTGTGGCACCATACAGTCCCTTTTGCTTTGTCCATAAGCTGCTGAGAACATTTACTCCGGCTCATACACTCGTGGAACTAGTGAAACATGCGGTGTGGTTACAAAGTGGGTGTGTCCACAGGCTCATGTTGGATTGCAGCTTCTGAAACTTGTTTACGAAGTGTAAATACGGCAAACATGGCGTTGGGCACACTGAACTTTCTGCAGATAAGAATTGGACACATTTCTATTGGCACGTTGGACCATAAATGTACAAAGCTATGATCATGAGTGCCTGCTTGCAGGACGAGTTGAGTGGAGGCATTGGTAGCCCAAAGTAGGTCAAAGGTGACCGCACAAAAATTGAGTCAAACCAGCTTCTCAATGCGCCAATTTACTCGCATATTCCCCGCAAGTTGAGTTAGACAGTTTAAATGCAAGTTTAAAAAAATGAATAATTCCCAGAAATGCCATGCATTATTGTATGGCCCTTTTAAAAATGGCACATAGCAGTTTCCCCAGACCCGTGTTGCTCCCCAAAATGCCACTGCCGTGCTCCGTCAACATCTTGCCCTCATCTCTAAAATTGATGCCATGTTTGCTTAACCACCACTTAAAATATATCACACGAGCAGATGGTTGGCATGAAGGCTGCGCCAAATTTGAACACATAGCTTGACAGCACGTTGGCATGTGTGAGTAACTATTAGCAGCTACCCCACATATCGTTGCCTGCCATCTCACATCTTAATCTCACCTTTATTTTTTTACAACCCATAACCCCCACCCGACGGCAGCCATCTGTTGATAACCCCTGCTTATCTAGTGGAGGTCAGAGCGCAGGCAGCCAAGTGTCTTTCAAGCTCACTCTCTTCCCGCTGCCTTTCACTTTTTCTTTCAAATGGTTGCCAAATATGAGACAAAGTGTGGGTTTGGCGAGTGGGGACAGTTTCCATCCGACAGCGATAGAAATATGGCAAAAGATTGCCAAGTTGATATCTTTGTATTTGATAGCGTGCTGTGAATGAAGGTAAACGGGAGTGGGAAAACAGTAGAAGACGGGGCAGTGGGTGAACTGGGGAGCAACTGAGAGCCTACTGGAATGCCAAGCAAATCCGGGCCAAGGCAGATAAATGTCAGTTTAATTAACAGTTCTAGTGGCATGCTGCGTTGGAGAGCGAGAGAGAGGGCAAGAGCAGCGTGGCGGAGTTTAAAAAGAGACCAAACAGCCGGCCCTCCCTCCACATCATGGGTCCAACTCTGCAGTACGAAAACACCCGCGGCACCGCTTGAGGTGAATGGAACATCCACGGCATCACACCATGTTTAAAACAAGTCTTTTGGACATGTTCTGAGGACTGCCAATGCAAATGCTATTTATAACTTCAAACAAAACTGGGGAATACCGATTCAGAATCAAGACTGACACGGTTTCTTACTTTGTTCTGAATAGTGTTTTTTTTTTGGTTCCTTCATCAAACTGACCCGTTACAGAGGAGATATGTAATTCCAATGCGTTAACTTTTATTCTGGCTATTAAGGTTCTCAAATGAAAATATGTAACTGTAGCTTTCAAAAACAATTATAAATATCACTATGAAAACCGGCGGCAAACTGTGAGACATTTCTATGAGAACAAAACAGTCGGAGGAAAACAACCTACGCACAGCCACAGTTTCCAAACCGCATCTGCAAAAAAAAACCAAATATAGGCGCGGGCTTTTGTTCAGACAAAAATGGCCACAAACAATTGACACACACACACACACACACAACAACAAAAAAGGCACAACAGAAGTTATTTTGAGTTGAATGGGGGCAGTGACAGAGGTCCTGGCTGTCGCTCAGAGGGTCCCTCGGGGCAGGCTGAGAGCGACAAATAGCCTCAGGGCTGCTGGATCACATTTCCTGCCTGGCGCTCCACCAAATCAACCTTAAGTAACCCCGGAAGGGCTCGGGGAAGAGGTTACTAGAGGGCATTCTACTGTATTGTATACAAAGTGATGAGCTTATGAGCTGGCAACTAATCAATGGTGGCTTCTTTTTTCCAACATGTGCTCATCATTGCGTGTCATAATTGTATGCGACAATGAACAACACAGCCCAGATCCAAGTCTTACTGAACTCTTTCAGAGGAAGGGATGAGCTAATTTGCAAATGATTGGCCACAAAGGAAGTGGTCACTCATGCATGTATATGGCCAAAGACAAGCATGCTGAGTTTCAGGAGGCACATTTGCACACAATGTCAATGCAAGCACGCGAGTTGGGAAACATACCTCGTCTGTTCCTGCAGAATGAGATGGGGCTCCACAAAGAACTTGACCCGCAGCCTCAGTCGACAGGGCGTCACATTGTCCATCTGCTGGCAGATGCGGTTCCTCAGATTCAGCCACAGGTTCTCTCCTTTGCTGCCCGTAAACTGCAGCCCAAAGTAGTCCGCTTCAATTATGCCCAACTTTCTGCAAACCTGGAAAGCGAGGAAAGATATGGGTCACAAAAAGGTGAATTTGGAACAAAGAAATTCAAATAGGATCCAGTAACTGAGGGAAAGAGCATAATGGGACAGCATTTTCACAGAAGGAGTGTACGAGTAGACAAGAGTTTTGACAGCCGGCTGAACGTCCTTGAACAAGACAAGAATCCATAGTGCCTCTGGTCTGCTAGGGGAGAGTAAGAATCAACTCCCCCAAATGAATCAATACAGTGTCCAAGATTTAAGAGTATATAAGGGTGCGGCGGCGGCCATGAGGTTATTACATAACTGCTGCTGAACGTCTGCAGGGAGCCCGGAGGCTGAGATGAAGCTCATTCATAGGCAAGCTGGGGATACGCCGTGCATTTAAAGTAGCGTTACACTTTATAAGCGGACAAAAACAACACAACTTGAGGCGGCCGATGAACACAGCACAAGACTCTCATGTCCACTTTGGAGGGAAAAGAAGTGAAAATCTGAACTACTTAGTTCACACGAAAGTTTCAGTTTGAGTGGAGCGAGAACGTTGAGTGGTTGCAAAAGCAGAATGAACTCAAGTAACCTCGAGGAAGCCAACCGCCTCTGACTAAGTCATGCAGGTAGAGGCGACCAGTTTCACGCCGATGGGTCAACACTTTGCGACAGTTATTTTAACTCATAAGTGTCGAACGTAAGACATTTAAAAAAAGGTTTCATTGTTACAAACACATGATTTATTCTGCACGTTGCGCGCAGCAGAGCATTTTGTTTCCGCAGTCCCTATGTGCAACCACAAAGCAGATGCATCGCTAGTTCTGTTAACAGAATAAGTGACGTGACACAGTGAATATGAAGTCAAGCAGCGAATGCATATACGCATATTCCTCTTTATGCAAAAGCTGGAGTCGCAAATAAGCGAACGTGCCGAAGTTTAGGAAAATGGGAACTCTAAAGTTTCGGAAGATGATTAAGATAACTGCTGCACAGCCTGATTATGACACGGTGATTAAAAAAAAGGTATAATGACAAAACGTGATGTGTATCCCACCACAGCCTACCTTATTCAGACAGTCTTCACCGTTTGCCTTCGCGTCAACTTCCACTTCCATCACCACCGAATCCGGCCGAGTAACGTGGCAAAGCATTTTGGCTGTGTATTCTGTGAATCTTTGGTGTGCCACCCTTCAAAATAATAAAACACTTCTCGAGCCTTCTTGAAAACCCACACAACATCAAGCCCTAGTCACTTTCTTAGCCCTTCCAGTCCTTGTGGCGAATCTATAGCCACCAGCTGTAGGCTATATCAATGAAATGCCAGGCACGGCTCCGCCCACTCGCAGCCGGCCAATGGTGACCCGTTAGAGATAAACGCCGCAAAAGTCCAACCAATCAAAAGTCGCGTTACACCCGCACGCTGCTCAGGCTCGAGCTCGCCTCCCGTGCCTGGAAGTGTGACGAGTGCACTGCGCCCTCCTCTGGCTCGCCTGTTGCATGTCGCCAAAGCCGCTTTTCAACTCACCTGCTCCTAATGAATTAGACATTTCCGCGAACTTCAGCATACCTTGGGGTGAGTTTAATGGCTTGTGTACGGGCTCCCACCTCGGTTTGTGTGAATAATGTATGGGAATGCAGTCCAGAAATAGCTGTGATAACGGGGGGAAAAATACCCTGCCTTGCTGGTCTGCAGCTGCTGGCCAAAGCTATTATGAATTTTTCATAGTTCGGTAAAGTTGCAAATATATTCATAATGGTGGTGGTCCACCTCTCCCACAGTGTTTCTGCTTGTGTAACACCCGCTTTGTGTCCTTGACTCGATGGCACGTTTGCTAAAATTACTTCTTAATTGGAGTTATAGGCTAACGTGGGTCTGCTTTATCAAGGTGACGAACAAAGGAGAGAACAATTTACTGATATGAGATTGAGGTGACATAATAAGATTGTGGTGAAAGCGGTTTGGCCTCGCGCCACGTGTGTTGAACCTCCGACCTGATATCAAATACTGCTTTCTTTCTTCGTTTCATGCCTTGGTGACAACTTCAATGGTTTATAGAAAGCTATTCAGTAGTGCGATGCTTATTCACCTTCATCTCTTACACAATACCCACTCTATTCTGATATATTATTCATAAACACAGCGTTTTCCCTGTGTGAGACACGGCGTCGGCCAAGAGACACTGCAGAAAACTGCAGCCCCTCGCTCATACATACACTAGGGAGGCATGTGGTGTGGAGCCAAAGCCTGAGTCTGTCTGCCAGGGGACATTTTAGGGTAGATGCAGCGTGCCTCTCCATATTTTTATTTTCTCCCACCACTGCATTTCTGACGTACCATCAGGGACTCGGATACAACAGGGCCCAGAAGGAGCTCCTAAAAAGTCACTTTAAAGAAAACAGAGTGCCGATAATGATGACAGGCAGTCTTGTTTTGTGTACTAGATTGGTATGTTTAAATTTAGGTGTGAGTTTAAGCAACTTTGATTGGTCCAAGGGAGGAGGAGGAGGAGGAGGAGGAGGAGGAGGAGGAGGAGGAGGAGGAGGAGGAGGAGGAGGAGGAGGAGGAGGAGGAGGAGGAGGAGGAGGAGGAGGAG
Organism: Cottus gobio; assembly: GCA_023566465.1. Lineage (NCBI taxonomy): Eukaryota > Metazoa > Chordata > Actinopteri > Perciformes > Cottidae > Cottus > Cottus gobio. The sequence goes on from CM042231.1 coordinate 12,304,253, forward strand.
GAGAAAAATCACAGCAAATGTTAGCATCAAGATTTCAGGGCATGCGATCCCTATCATAGTATGTGAAATGTACCTAAAATGTACCTTCTGAGACAGACTCACTCTCTGTGTCAAAGATAAGCGACCCCTCCCCTCCCCCTCTACACACACATTCACTGACCAGATTTATCAGCTGTAACATGTGTGTCTTTCTGTGTGCGATAAGGTCAGCCGGTCTGGTGTCCTTTTGCCCCGAGGTGATGCAAGAAAGTGTACACTGAGCGAACAGAGGACGTGCAGTCTGAACAGCCGTCCTATCACCATAAATGGAGAAGCAAGGAAGATAGCGGTTGACCTAACATCCACCGTCGACGTGTGATGGGAGGTATTTTCTGAGCAGGAAAAAGACACACATACTTGCATACTCTACTACTACTGCACATAGAGCACCTTCAGGGATATAAACCCAGCTGGTGTAACTGCAAGTGACTGTGATCTCGGTCTCGCAGCCCTCCAAAATACCACAACAGACATGCATGCCAAAGTTAATCGATAAATGCGTTTATAAATTAATTGCTATCTGTGGTGTCATTGAAAACATCTGTTGTGAATAACAATTTTAGTGGTTGCTATATTTAGTATATCCTCTAGAGTTTGTGAACACTAACATTATAGAAACACTGTTTCTAGATAATCTCATCCTTAGTCTGTTCTTCTGTTCTTATTATTATTTACTATAATTATTATAGTATAGTTATTATTATTTACTATAATAATAACTAGATTATTTACTAGATATTTGGAAAAGGATACCAATACAACGATAGCTGTAGAAGAAGTAGAGTAAGATGAATAGTGGGGGGGGGGATCAACATTTATTTATCAAGACTCCCCATTTGCACATCTAGGTCAATTTTGGGGGTAGGGCATCTTTTTTACCATCTGGGCTCTCGCACAGAAACAGACCGGAGCTGACTCCTGGTTTGCGGCTAGGTATGACATCATGCAATGTGACATCACTTCCCTCTGAGGCAAGTCACCTCTCACTCGACTGGAGCGTGAACACATAGCCATGCAGGGGTTTCTGTGTGTGTGTGCATGTGAGCACATGACACCGCAGCGTCATCACTGCCCATCTCCATAGCCAAAGCTGTGCCTCTTGAAGCAGAGATTATGTCAGAAAGTACCATGCTAGCAGAGCTGCTGCGGCTGTTTTTGTTGTTGTGGTAGCCTTGATTACAATCCTTTTCAATTTATCTTCTGTAAGCGAAAGGCAGCTGACATTAGGCAAAAAAAAGAAGGACCTGTTTGCCCAATTATGAGGAAAGGCCAGAGGACGCGCAGCTCCTCTGAGTCAGAAGAGAATCAACAGTCACGGTCAACGGATCCTAAAGAGCAGTCGTCAACACGTGGACGCTCACCAGATAAAGGCTCGTCGTCAGATTCCGATGTGGAGGCAGAAAGTGCGATGAAGAGGAGTCAGAGGTTCAGCAGCTCCTTCAGCTTTGGAGAAGATCATCAGCTACAGCCAATGAAAGAGGGCAGAGAAGAAGAATTGTCGCCAAAGAACTCTGATGGAGTAACAGAGCTGGTGGAGGCAGAATTATCAGCAGAATGCACGCGGGATGCTTTTTGTGACACAAATCAACCTCCGAGGTCAGGTGTTTTCAGGCCTCAGGCATTATGGCTGGCCATGACGAGATGTCTCTCCCTTCGATGGCCTCCTTGTCTGTCCATCAACAGGCAAAGTAATAGGAAATTAGCCTACCAAGTGGACCTTGACCAATCGGAGGACACGCAGTCTTCTGTCAGCGCCGAATCAACCAATGAGAGCTCTTCAAGTACGTCTACCTCGGATGATAGAGACGGGATATTGGTGAAACACAAGGAAGAGGAAGTTCGAAGCAGAGGGGTCAAAAGTGGTCCACCCCCTTGTCGCGGGATTTCTCGTTCCTCCCCCACTCTGCCCAGAGCCAGACAAGCTACAGACTCTGCGCTAGCTTCATTGATCTTGGAGAAAGAAATGTTCCTGAGGATTGAGCTGGTAGATTCAGGCGCTGAGAGAGATGATTTACGCTACTGGGCAGAGTGGAAGCTGTCAGAGAGAACAAAGAAACTGGCAGAGGGAGTCTGGCTCTCTAGAAGCCAACAGAACGATGGGATGACCTATTAAGTTAGACAATTGGTTTCCTTGATAGGGTCGTCTTTATATTATTAATTTACATTGGTTATTGCAACCATCAGTACATTGGTTATTATAATCTTCTAATTTTAGTTGATGTGACTGTTGATGAGAAGTGGCCCAGATTTCAATGAATAATCAGTAAGATTGGTTTGGTATGATGGCTGTGTAAACTGATGCTGATACAAATGCCGTGACTGTGGCTAACTAATTAGAAATGCTATTTTCAGAAACACAGCATGGTTGGTGTTAATGTTTATTTTTCCGCCTTTCTGGGTCTCTCAGAGAACATTTTACACATGGCTGGCTCCATGCGTTGGGGGCGAGGGAGCTTTAATAGAAATATGTCATGTATTTATAAATAAAAGCCTTTTTGTGATATGGGTTTTACGTTTTTAACGAGAATTTCTATCGATGTTTATAGTGACGTTATAAAGAGGCATCCTCGTTGCCAGATCATGCTAAAAATCTCCACAAAAACATTGTATGTGAGGAAAATGTGGGGCATTGTTTTTGTTTCTCATAGTTTGGCTGCATTCTTAGGGCAATTTTCATGAACATGTTTGAATTTTACACCAAATTAGGGTTTACAGTCATTGTGCTTTGGACAATAACAGAAAAGCAATGTGTTTTTATACACACACCATATACATTCAATAGGGATTACAGTCCAAACCCAAATTAAAGTTTCATGGTCAGTGTGTGCCAGCAGTCTTTAGCAAATCACAACTTTTGTATTTATTCAGTTGGTGATTTGTGTTTTTAAAAGTCTCAGACAGCATGTTTAATGCCTTGGAGGTTATGTGAGTAAGAACATGAATTGAATTATTTAAATGTATTTCATGTCTGTCAGAGTAACTACATTTCCAAAGTGTTTCAACAGTCTCTCAGCTGAGGAGAATTACAAGTAGTTTTTTTTTTTTAATCAAAGCTCAAATCTAACAACCTTTCATTTCCACAGTTTGAGACAAAGATACATGGAAATATAATAGTAGTAAATTACTCAAAGTCTGACTGTACCTTTTGAAGTAATTACATGTAATTCGACTACAAAATGATGATTTTACACTAGTTGTGATATTTCAAATGCAGCCCCCCCCCCCCCCCCCCATTCTCATTTCCAGTCAACCTGCCTCCTGTTTCTGCATGTACATCTGTAGCTGACGATACATCATGCAAATTGTTTCTTGTAACAAAACACATGCAACAAATTGCTCCATCACTGGAAAATATTTTCTCAGCCATGTGACTGATTATTGTAACCCGAATATGGAGCATATTTGCACTAAGGAGTCGGCATAGAGAGTTGCTTGGCTTGACTGCCAGTTACCCTCATCACTGTAATGAGGAGGAACTGGGGAAATAGGAAGGCGAGATGGGAGGATATAAACAATATTGTTTATTTATTTATATATATATATATATATATATATATATATATATATATATAAAAAATGTGTGGTCAGTCGTGTATGCATGCTTTTTGTATGCACATTTAAACTGTATATCCGGCACGTATTAACATCCAGAAGATGAAGAAACAGGAGGAGATAGTAAAGAAGTGTCTGGTCAGGCAATGTGTGCATTTGTAAAAAGGATGAGAAAAAAGAATGAAATGAGTCTCGTCTGTTGTGAGCCAGGAGTTTCATCCCTAAAGCCACAACACTGACTGCCTCATTAGGCAAATGATGCATGTACCACAGACGATGACAGTCTTGTAGCATACTCAATGATTACTCAATTCCTCTCGAGTAAATTATGACTAAATACTGAATGTATAACTTCTCAACTCCCAAGTTTTATAGAGTATGGAAAAGAGTAATTAAATAGCAACAAGATGACGAATAAGTACATATTGCTTTTTAAAACTAGTTTATGAACTTCAGGTGATTTATGCAAGGGTTATATGCTAATTCTTTACGTTCATTCAGGGTTCACTGTCATTGTAATTTACTTTATATTATATATATACAGTTTAAGTTATACTTTATTAACCACTGTGGAGAAAGGCTGCTGCTGAAAATCTGCATTCCTAAAACGTAGGAAGAAACTCTTGGCTTTGATCCTAGTTTTAGTTTTGTTATGAAACACCAGCAAGCGAGCCAAGCTCCTAAACATTTAACAACTTAAAATAATCTAATCTTCTTGGTGTAGGTAATTGTGTTGGACAGCACCCTAGATGAAACAATTAATGAAATTATGTTGTTTATTTGAAGTTCTATTCCTTTTTGGTTTGGCAGGGTTGCAAAAGCCAAAGTCGCATAGATACAGTACGTGTATTTTAAATGTTTGGTGATCAATTGCTAGTTGTTGCAATATGTTGTGACACTGAAGTATAAAACAAGTTGAAGCGATGCACAAAAACAAGACTCAGGAATTTTGACCGCGACAAATCTTTTCCTTCGTCAGCACTCACCGACTGTTTCTGACCAGTTTTACTTCAGAACATAAAGTCTTTTGTGACTTTGTCTTTGGCTGGCTGTTCCAGAAACTATCAACAGCCTGACCTCCTCTGACAGGAAGCACTCACAAGATTGTAATGACACCATCATACTCTGGCAATCGTCAAGAGTGAAAGAGTGAAAGAGGGAAGTGTTCCTCATTTGTCATAAAGAGAGGGACAAAGCATAGAACGGCATGTTCCTCCTTCCCGGTTAATCCTCAGTCATACAAGTGTGTTTGTAAACTGTGCTGGAAGGAACCGTCCCCAAAGATAGTTACATAACGTGGTGATGGGCTGCAAGTCCCAGCAGAGGACACACGTTCCAGTTGTCAAAGGCCAAATGTGCCTTAGGAGGCTCACCAGACTGTAATTGCTTTGTCTACTTGGCCTTTTAGTTATATTCTATTAGATTTTAAGCTTAAAAAAAAGAAGCCATATCGCTCTACCCCCAAGTGTAAGTCCACTACTGCTTTACAAATGCATTTTCCACACCTCATACCTTCTCTTAGATTATCTAATGACCAAAGTCTTAAAATATGCAGGAACAAAAGTCTTACCAACTTAATAATAATAACATAATGTCAATATTTTTCTGTCTTTCTGCTAAAATCTTAGGAATGTATTAGAACAGAGGCTCTCCGATCCTTTTGGCAGGCTTTAAATAAATTGGATAGGTTACAGTATATTGATTCTTTACTCAATGAAAATAGGTCCCAAGTTCAATTCCCAGCAAAAGTACTATTGCCAATAGTATTGCCAATCATAGACAATGTGTGAAAATATTTCCATTCCAAGTGCCTTCATCACATGTATCATATTCACAATGTAACAGCAAGAGAGATAGAAACACAGAGAGGACATTTGACACATTTTTAAATTGGGAAATCACACACACACACACACACACACACACACACACACACACACGTATAAAGACATAGCCAATACGTACATTTTTTTCCATTAGTGTAGTATAAGCCAAGGTATCCTATGTGTGAGTATTCTGCAGATTAGTTTGTATAGATTTACTTCGGCACATAGTCAGCAGTAATTCCTCTACTTGCACCTATCTAAACATTTTTCTGTGTGTTTTTGTGGTACATAGCAGGCAGATAGGACTTGGCCTCAGGTGTGTGCTTGCTGAAGTAAAATGATACCACAGAGAGGCAAAGGGGATACTTTGCAAGTTGAACACTTGACTCAGGATGATGAATTGGATGTGGGAGTCGATGGTGTGTGTGTGATGTGTGTATGTGGAGGACAAAGAATGTGATGGATGATTCCAGTGGGGCATTTGTGGCGACGGCCAAGATTAGTCAGCCCTGGACACGCGCGCACACACACACACACAGGCTCTGCAGATGGCCAGAAGTACTGTCGTGGCTGTTTGGGATTCTTATGAGACGTGATCGTCCTTGTGGGTTCATAGTCTGCTGCATACATGTGCTTGGAATACCAAAGTGGTATTGTGCTACAGCACAGGGCTGGTTGACTGATAGATTACTATCATGAGACTCTTCAATATTCCCTCCCTCCCGTTGTCACCAACATGCATGCACGCGCACACACACACACACACACACACTCCTGTGACCCGATGCAAGTAGGGCAGAGCGCACACAGGTACTGCTGACAGTGGTTAGGGTTTCCATTTAGTACTTGGAAGTATTGGCTGGTTAAACATTATTGAGCTGCAGTCATCATCATCTGAACTTCACTCACATTGTCGGAGAAAGCTTCGGCTGGGGATTATGTGCCTCAAAGCCATACTAGACTAGAGCTGCTGAGGGATGGCATGCCTGATTCTCACTAATAATTCCCATTAATAATGCCCTTCTTCAATCCGCACCCATAACATCCAGTAAGCCCAAAGCAACTGGATTTGCTGTGTAGTATAAATTGAATTGCTCCTCATATGTAAGGCTTAATCATAATTGTTCTTTTCTCCTCATCATAACGAGTATGTGCATGTGTGAAATATATCAATGTATTCCATGATATACATGACAAAGACCCTTTGTTTTTTTAAAAGGCGTGAATGAAACTTGCCTAAGACCTTTCTGCCAAATTATAGGAAAGCCATTATAGGATGACCAAAATAAACTTTTTCTTTAAATCGGAAACGCCAACGTTACACTGTGTTCAGACACATTCACAGCTGCCCCGCTGTACCGCTCCACACGGCTCGGTGAACGGAGCAGCACTGCCCGAGGGAGAATCTGGCATCCAATCGGAACACTTTCAATACAACCATAAATACATATTTTCAGCGATATGTACGCACTAATGAATGAGCGTTCATGTCAATTCACCCAATACCACCTTATGTAAGAATAATTATTCTGCTTTCAAGCGTGAAATAAACATGTGTTTTATCTGATTACATAAGGAGATACATGACTGTTACTTTAGAATTGTTCAGTAGGAGAAGGAAAGTATTTCTACGCAGAGTAGTGTAATGCCTTGTCTTTGTCATAAGGACACTGAGAATCAAATAGCAGAGGAGGGCTGGAGTGATGGAGCATGTGGCCAAATGGCCGAGCAGGCATAATCAGGACATGGTCGACAGAAGTGGGTTCTTCAGAGAAGCAGACAGGACTAGACGAGTAGGTTTAACGGCACCTTACAGTACGTCCCACATGAGGACAAAGAGGACAAACGCAGGCCTTTTGTCTGAAGATGTATGAAACTAAATGTTTCATACATCTTCAGGCCTGTAAATAATACACTTAATGATGCATTGACATTGCAGCATTGTTTATTTTGAACTATTTTAAACCCGTTATAAAGTTATCAGACCAAGAAAGTTGGTGAGTTAAGATAATATAACTCTATTACAGTTTCACAAAAAGAAAAAAAAGTCCATCTCTGATCTTGGTCAAGTCATCCTGAAATGAATGTACTGGCTGCATTCTGTGCATCTTGATCCATTTGGGGAAAGTTTCCCTGTGAGCAGGGAGGTCCTGGGCTTCGGTCAACCAGACCTTTTTTGCAATTATTTGAGTAAAGAAATTGGATGTTTTGTGTTGCATTTATATTATGGGTCAGCATGATGCAAAGAGAGACACATTGAGAAGGCTATAGAACCATTAAAAACATTAATACACAACACAATTGCTCAACGGTTGCTCTGATAGACAATGCTTAAAACACACACCTTTACACGCATAAACTTGGTTTGATGCCTATACAATTTGCATTTAAGTTAATGAAGGAAAAAACCTAAATAAGTAACAAAGATATCATAGTTCATGATTGTGTTGAGCACAGCAGAGTTACCACATTGCCTCCCCCCAATTTAATTGGAACCGTTTGCTCCAGTTACAGCATATTCCTTAGCAATGTCCGAGTATGTGAATGAGAAATGTGACAACTACACACAATTACAGGAGACACGTCTCCTCACCCAGGTGTGCTGGTGAAAATGTGTAGTATATATTAATTCTCTGAAAAATACCTGTATGCCACCAGAATAAATGGGCTGTCACCACGCCAGGGTGGACGCTGTCAACTAAGCAGCGTTATGTGCAAGGCTGAGAAATGCAGCAGCGAGGTGAATCGATCCATATTTTGTGTTGTATTTGTGTCCACATGCAACACGTTTCAAATCTACACATGTATGGTAATAGAAAAAGTTGCTAAAAAAGTTTGTTCATCTGGTTGAAGGTAAGAACTAACTATGAGAACTACAAAAACAGATTTAAACATCCAAGCAAAAGCAAGGAACACGTTATGCTGACTTCAAGAAACGCATGGAACAGCTTTCATGGAACTTATAAGAAAGAGAAATCTCCAACAGATAGCAGTGTGGTTTATCTCCAAAGGCAGCCGTGGTCCAGGCCCGGAGGCTCTGGGAGAAATCCGTCACTAGTGTGTGTGTGTGTCACAAAGTCCTTGTCAGAAGTTTTAGTTCTTTTATCTCTCCCACTCTGACGTGCTCCCTTTCTGCCTCTCTGCCTCTTGCTTCAATCAGACTAATCATTCTCCTTGTTAATTGCTTCTTTACCCCGTGGAGCTGTCACGTCTCAGGCAGACTGTGAGGAGAATTGTGAGTTTTAAGATCTGATGTGTTCTGTGCTACACCTGCTCCAATATATCAAATGTGTATCCTGATGTATTGTTCACGTTTAACACTGACAATCTAGAACAGAGGGTCATATTTTGGTGGCTTGACATGAAAAAGTATCTTTCAAGTTTAGGTTTATAACAGTTTGGTCACCGGCAAAGTAATCAATGTAAATCCTTTTGTTACGTAACCATCTCAGTCCTGTGTGTGTATAGTCCAAGTGCAGTCACCCTGGATAGATAATGAGATATCAGTGACGCATTGACAGCCTCCATGTCATCACTGACTTATGTAAGATAATCTGGAGTCCAGCCATCATCTCTGATATTTGTTGAATCCTGCTAACATGATATGTTAATGAGCTTGCATTTGCATCTCTATATCCTGATAATTCACATGTGACCTATATACCTAAGCTAATCGCTTGACTGCTCATTATCTTGCATGCAATAAATAATCATGATGTCTAATGTCTTCCTTCAATGCAGGCGGCTCACCATTCAACAGTGAAACTATGTTTCCTTTAAATAGTTCAGATGATGCATCATTCTCTGTGTTGGTAGCTGTTTTAGAGCCAGTATTATCTCTTTCCCTCTCCAGACAGAAATCCCTTTAAACTGCTTTTCAAAAGAGGGTTTTTTGATAAACAGAAATCCATAGAAGCACATTAGCTAAAGCTGGGATAGCATGAACCAAATGTGGATTATAACGACAGTTTTAACAAACGTATCACTGCCAAAATAGCTCATTGCTATAATCTAGAGACAACAGCAGAGGCCAACTTTTCAACTCTGGCTCTGTGTGTTTTAGACATTACTTCTTTCCACTGTTACAATGCCAGCCAGCATATAGCACTACCCATTCAGAGCAACACTGGGAGTATAAAAATAAGATGAACATAGACGTTGTCAGTTCTGAAAAAACAGAGGTGTTGCATTTGTCCATAAATAGTCTATGAATATGTTGCTGAAGCTTTTGTCAAATCAAGAAACTTTTTAATTTCACATTGGTGTTTGTATCCTTGTAGCTGGCACTGTGGCTTCAGTCTGTGAGCAGGTGACAGGTCAGCGTATTGCCCCGGGACCCCGTCATATCACATTAGTGGATGTCGGGTTAAAGCCAGAGACCTCTCAGTCGCAGCTCTCAAACCAAAGCAGAATCAGCACTTGCTTCTCCAGCAGCAGGATCAGGAGGCGGTCACACATCTGCATAAGCACTGCCTTGACACCGGGTAAGGTGCAAAGCCACATGGTAAAAATCTATAATGTGAACCTCTGCCCTGCAGCCAAACATCACTGCCATATCTCACCCATTTTATCTATCACCCCTCTCTTGCCTCTGTTCGCATGCCCTAAGTACTTCTCAAGTCTGCTGTCAGGCCTTGCTTTGTTGTCTATGCCCTTCCTCAAAGATCTTTGGTGTGCAGAATCAATTTATCACAAGAGTTCTGGCTGATGGCATAGAAAAGATGGTCAAACAAGAAGAGTTCAAAGCTGACAAGCTGCGTCTGGATTCACATTAAAGCTTATTCAGTGCTTTCTACGTATCCTTGCCTTAGGAGGGAGAGAGAGAGAGGGAGATAGAGGGAGAGAAAATTGGGTAATGCAGTAATTAGCCACCACACTTCTGTAAGACATTATTTCTTTTTTAATCTATGAATATATTGCATTAATGCAATTCCGTTACGCTTAGACGCCTATACAGTTGTGTCGTCTTAGCTATAATCATTGCAGCACTAGTTGGCTACGGTTAGCTAACTTAACTTTAGTTAATGTTAAGTTAGCTAACGTAATGCTGCGCTCTCGCAGCTAGGTAACGTTAACTTTTTTTAATGCTGTCATGTGACTGGAAAAGGTCATAACAATAATATATAATATTGTTACCTAGGGAAATATATAGATCATATATACGCTAGATATATTAGCTCTTATAAATTGCTCACATACATTATTTACCATAATATATTGCATTTCTATTAGCGTATTATATTAATTATATATATTATGCCCTTCTATACTATGCTCCGAGAATATAATATATAATACAATATTGTCACTTAGGGGCAATTTATAGATTATATATATATATACACTATTTATATTAGCTCTTATAAATTGCTCACATTAGTAACCATTTATATAGCTAAGAGCAATTTATCATACATTTTATCAGGATGTATGAAGGTCAACAACTTAAAAGGTGAGATCTGCTATTGTTTCATAACAAATCATCACGTTAGTGTTAGCTAGCTACACTAGTGGCATTCTTTACTGGCAACAAAACACATACAAGTGACATTGTCTAGCATGTATAATATAATATGAATGCTTTCTTTGGTTCAAATTGGTCCATGGTGCAAATGTCACCAAAGTGAACTATATGCAAAGTCACTGTGCAAATTTACATAAAAGTCAGCATGAAAATCCATTCCAATGTATTGATTTCCTTCAAAATGTGACTGTGAATATAATCATGAATTAAAAAGCTTATGAAGTGTATGTTGTCAGCGGTTAAATAACAAAATATAAACAATTATCACAGATTTACAAAGATTCTTACAAATATATAACAAATATAAATTCTAATCAGACCTCTGTCCATCTTGCTGTTTGTCAACCGTGTTTACCAAACAGTGCTGCATGGGAAGTTATCATGGCTGACATGTCGAACCATGACAAGTAATTCATGCATGTGATGTATAACTAGGAAAGTAAATTAAAATTCCACTTGGTGAGGTGGTTACATTTTTTTGACATGAAGAACTTCCCAAAAATTAATTAAGAGGCAACTTCTTACATTAACACTTCACTAGATTTGTAGCCACAACTGGAATTTAGGTCGCTCCATCTCATGATGAATGGTTTTAACCTTATAAACATTTTTTTTTTTTAGAATGTATTAAGGTGAATAAAGTTTTCCTTTATGAACGTGTTTGCACTAAGTGTAGATGCACCTGCCCCACATTCCCCAGAATGAACACCAAAGTCCTGTCCAACAGATATGGAGGACACTTCACTTTGGATCTGAGTTCACCGAGTCTGGGGGATATTTCTAGGTCAGTGAAACAGACAAGTATTAGTATACATTTCATATGTACTGTAGATTTCACCTATTTCTTGGAGGCAGAGGGAGTGTGTAATGCTTTATTTAGCTTGGTTGTCCATGTTACATGTCTTATTCATGACCGAACCAACATGCCAGTGGTAAATGTTTAATTCTACAAAGGAGGACTTCAGAATTAACTCTATTTTTAGTCGGGATGAAACAGTCAAACAGAGGAAAGACTGTTCTTCAAAATCAGCTCATGCATGCATTTTATGTAGTATGAAGAGTATTTTTTGTGGATTTCAAACATTGCAGATCACCCCACTTTAACCCTTTTTAAATGTTTTTAAACATTTCAGAATTCAAATATGTATCAGAGTAGTACTCTCTAATAGAAAGTGGTTTCAGAAATGAATCGGGGCTAAAGCACTGCACCCATCAGCCTATTGCTACGGGCCTCTGTCCGCTGTTAACGAACCATAATGGATCCATTCAGAGGCATGGCAAGTCAGATTAATTGAGTTGAGGTTGTGGTGTGATTGAAGAAGTTGAAGCTATTCGGCCCTCATCAGGGATTCTGAGCGAGGACCTGATGCGCTTGTGTTTGCAGGTGGCTCTTCAGCCTGCAAACACAAGGTTGACTGGTTGAGCCTGTTGGACATCGCACAGCCAAAGTGCTGGATGAAATGCTTTGACCTATAGAGAGTGAGAGAGTCACCCTCTGCTGGTGCAGTTCTTACCTCAGAGAGGAATATCAAAATTCATAAGGCTTAGCAAATGTGCAGCACGACTGTGGCTCAGTGGTTAGCAAGTCAGTCTTTCAGTCAGAGGGTCGGTGGTTCGATCCCCGGCTCCGCTAGTCCATGTTGTTGTGTCCTTGAGCAAGACACTTAACCCTAATTGCTCACTGTTGCTGTGTCTACTGTATATCATGTAAGTTGCTTTGGATAAAAGCGTCAGCTAAATGTAATGTAATGTAGCATGCATTTATCCTTCCTTATAAAACATTTGCCAATTGTTTTCATTCTTTTTTTTTTTTCATTGAACATTTTGACTCCCACCAATTTAATTGGAACTTTTGTCTCCAGTTACAGCAGTTACAGCAGTTACAGCATTTTCCTGTATGTAAATGATAAATGTGGCTGCAATATCATTTGCATTATCATTTCCTCAGAGCATTATTTTCATGCATGTTTACTTGCTAGCAGTCTTTACTGGAGCAATGCTGCACTTCTTGGTGCTGTACCACCTTGTGTAGATCAGTGAGGAACCATTGGCTGGACAGTGTGTCGCGTCACACGTGTACATGTGTGTCAAAATGGGAATACACTCATAATAACATAGCAGCACTGGTTATCATATACTCATGACATTTAAGCCAACCTTTTAATGAATCTGAATAGTTTTGTGCACTAAAAGATCAAACTTAACAAACGTATGTTTGTACTTTGTAATTAATTTCTAAGTAGGGCAACACATGTGGACCTGCTGCCTGTAAATTGTCTTTAGATACAGTTGTCCCATTTTTAAATAACTCAATATTTATTGCGTTTTGTCATCCTGTATTTCCTTCTTTATTTTGTTTTACATTTGGATTCTTCTTAGACAGAAGTCTAATTTGTCTAGTTGTTTTGGTTGCATAAAAGACACATAGCTTATTATCTGTATGTTTCAGTGTCACCATATATAAGACTGCAGATAAGATTTTTAAGACAAGATAAAGTATTCCTTGGTAGAAAGATAAACAGTCAGGGGTTTAACCAATTCATTAGGCTGGTACACCTTCTAATACGGAAACACACCACTAGATGGAAACATTGATCTATTTAAATCCCGTTAACCAACATCTCTTTTGTCAGTATGACCTTTATTAATTTAAGAGATCGTTCATAGAGGGCTCTCAAATGATCTTATGTGCTTCCTGTTTTATCTGCGAGCAGTTGAAATACATATAATTGATGAAGTGTAAAATGTCTGTTTCTAAGTTAAGTGCAAATCTTCAAACTAAAGCATAAACATGATTAATAGATTCATCTCTTAATCATGTTTTAGGTTCAGGCAGATACATTTGGATAACATAGTACACATGTATACTGTATAAATATAAACAAAAGGAAACTAATGGCCCCGCGACCCTAAAGAGGATAAGCGGTTCGGATAATGGATGGATGGATGGAGGAAACTAATGGCTTCATGAAGAACATGAGCGCTGGCTGGAATCAAGCCTGACATGAAAGGTATTAGACCACATCGGAATATGAGAATATAATCAACTTTCTATCACCGTATCCAGTAGGGATATTGCATTCGGCCCATTCAAATGCCAACATTGAAATATACCGATTCTTTCAGAAGTGATGTCTGAATTATGGATGCATTAACTCTTTCACTGCTGGATATTTGTGAGTGTCAAAATCCCATTTGGTATAATTTGAGAGAGCATGTTGAATGGGGAAAAGGTAAATGGGGAAAACAAATGAAATGAGATTAGATTAAAAAGAAACAGATTTAGAGGTATCACCATAACTCTGTGTCCACACTTTCTCATCTGTATGTCTCAGATGTGCTGTGTGGTTATGACTCCCTCTTCCTTTTATCTTCCCCTCTGGAACATAAACATGCAGGGCTCTTGATTCTGGCTGTGGCAGGCCAGTCTCAGTGGAGTTAACTGTGACAGACCCTCTCTGGCTGAAGAAAAGATGGAGTTTCACACAGAAAGCCCCCGGGACACATTTTTCCCCACTAACTCCCCTTTTTTTCCCCCCTTTCATTTTTGCTTCGTCATATTCTCACACACTCGGCTGGAGTCTGCTGAAATGCAATGTTCTTTCCTTTCTTAATAAGAGAGCATGCACAGGAACATGCGTGCCTGCGTGCGTGCGTGTGTGTGTGCGTGCGTGCGTGCACGTGCACAGGGACAAAGACACACATTCCTTTATGCTAATCTCGCCTGCTTTGAACGCTGACTTTATCCCGTCTGACTGAGTTGATCTTCACACAGTCTATGGAGGGAAAGAGTCGACTTCCAGCAGGAGGAGAGGTTGGGCTTCAATAGCTTCAATAATCCAAAGACATGAATATCCAAATCTGATTCAATTCCTCTTACACCTGCTTTTTCGATATTTCCCTGCTTCCTTTTTCAGCTTGCTTGCGTTTTGACTTTGCTTACTGTGTGTCCCAGTCAGGTTTTATTAACATGCATGATATTTTCCTAACTTTTCACAGTGAGATCAAGCTTTGAACTTGTAGTCTTCAGGCTAAACGTGTCCGAACTACAACTCTACAGTATAGTCTGAAGGAGCTGCTTACTTTTTCTCTCTAAACAAGTGGAATATAAAACATTCAGTGAAAAGAGAGAGAGAAATTAATCTTAGTTGTATTTCATCAGCAGACGGGAACAAAACACTAGAAGATCAATCTGAGCATCCTCTGTTAGTTGATGTTCTTTTACAATTTCAAGGTAAATTGCAGTCTGTTATGCTATATATATATATATATATATATATCATAGAATATATGATATAATAGGATACAGAGAAGTTGCACCTTACCCTTCATAAATGTTGGATTATTTTGGTATTCCCACGCTAGATGGAGCTGTCCTATGACGAAAGGTGGCAGGGGAGGCAACATGCAGATTTTTTAAGATGTTTTTTCACACAAAGTTTTGCATTATTATGAAATAAAACGTTGTGCATGCTTCACGTAACTTTTACAAAGTAGCAGATTTATTGTTTGATTTACTGATAATGCAGCTCAGACTTCCAATTCATTTTATTATGGTTTTATAATCAGCTGGCATGATCAAATTAGCTTCCTTATTAGATGTGTGCTGGAGGTCAGAGTATTGTTTGGGTTGCATCACAGACGCACCAGGTAGAACAAGTGGAGTAATCAAGTGAGGTAATCCTCACTTTTGTGTTTCAGTAGAAACCTGGAAATCTTCAGGAGACCTCGAGGGCTCATTTTCGCACAGTGCAGTGAGCTGTGTAATTACCAAATCCTTCTTTTCTCTTGTTTTTATTAAGGAGACCTGTGTATAGGGCAACTTCTTTGGTACCAAACACATTGATGTCCTATTGATTTAATTGCCCTATTCAGGTGTAATCAGCAGTCAAGACAAATAATGAAATGCAGCTCATGCATTTTACGTAAACTTTTATATTTTTTTACATTTCATGGAGTCACATTTTGTTCTACTTTCTGAATATATATATAGGGGAACTAAAAATGGAAATAGCTTACTTTCAGATGAGGCACTGGACTCAGTTGCAGCTCTGGGTTGAAAGTCCTCTTTCTGAGCTGAGCTAACAGGACAATTTTGTTCGTGATGTGATCAATTGTTTGTCCCTGTTCGGAAGAATTAAAAAGAATAAGTGTTTTTATTTCTAATTGGTTCTTTTGATAATAGTACATTTGTTTATGAAATGTTTGTCACACTGCGTTGTAAACCTTCAGGGTCATCCAAGCCTGGGCTGCTTTCACACTGATTTGATCAAATTTGTGAATTGTATGTTCGTAAAGTAGATACTTCCCCGTGGTGGCAGCACTATGCTATCCAACATTATGCCCGCCAAAATAGAAGTCTAGTCTAGGCTAAGGGAGGGAAATCATGTCATTTCTAAAAGGCTGGCCTTTTATGGTCTAATGTAGTCTATCAAAAAGACTCCCTGTGGCATGAAATGTGGAGAATTCAAAGTGATAAAAAGGATAGTGGCATAGGTCAGTCGCTGCCTGTAGCAGAACAGAGAGATGGGAGGTGTACTTTAAAAACATGAGAGGAAGAAGTTGTATGCGTAGGACGGAGTTTGGGATGTGGTTTTGCAAGGACACGGCAGCAGGCTTGTGTAGGGAGGTGTTGAGTGGGAGCAGCAAGACACTCGCACATATCATGTTCATAGGTCAACGAAACACAACATTTCTTCTACAATTATATGATCTCTTTATGATCTCCCGGACTCAATAACCTGTGTGAAGTTTTTTTTACCAGAGCTTCTTTTCCAGACATAGAATGCTAATGTTATTGAATGAGCTCAAATCCATCAATGCATATTTCAGGCAGGCAGTATTGCTTAAACTGAAGGCCAAGACATAGACGTTTTTCATTGTCACTATGTTGCTGGGTACAAGTTTACCTCCTGTCAGCTACTGCATTAACAAACACTGCAAAATAAATGACAAAGGGGCGCATTTCGAATGTTTATGTTGAAAAGGTCTTTATCACTCAGGCAAAGGAAATGATAAATATGGAACTCTACATCAAGAGTGTCGGATACGTGTTAGCCTAATCCTTTCACACATTAAATGTGTATTTTCATCAGTTGAGAAGGTTGCGTTTTGCTGCACAATGGAAATGCTTTTAAGCATTTTTGGCTCCTTTTTGAAAAACTATTTTATTCTAGAAGTGGGGCAAATCGTTTTTATATTCTATTAATATCCCAAAAACCTGTAAAAGCCTGCTCACAGTCTCTCCCACCGTCCTGTAAATAGCCTATAAAACGATGCTTTCTTGCACAGATTGTGAATAACATACTGGTTCCTTCTTCCCCGTTGCCCAGTGGCTCATTTTCAATAGAAATGACGAAGGCTTGTGATTAACATGGGAGCCGTATTGCTTCCCTAATGATTCCTGAGTTTATGTCTCCTTGAATTGGCCAAAGCAAGAACAGATGGCCCCACGGGTGGAATCCAGACACACTCACTGTGCCTGTGACAACTGTGTGTGTGTGTGTGTGTGTGTGTGTGTGTGTGTGTGTGTGTGTGTGTGTGTGTGTGTGTGTGTGTGTGTGTGTGTGTGTGTGTGTGTGTGTGTGTGTGTGTGTGTGTGTGTGTGTGTGTGTGTGTGTGTGTGTGTGTGTGTGTGTGTGTGTGTGTGTGTGTGTGTGTGATGTATTTCTTTTCCAACATTTACGCTAGGCTCTTGCTCTTAATAAAGCCATCGTGGTTACATAAGAATAAGAAAACGTATTTATTTGTATGTCTTGCCACTGTTAAAGCATATCTGTTGTGTTTACATTGAAGCCTATGGAGGATGTGTTTCCTGACGTAGTTTTTTTTTTCTTTTCGCCATCTACAGGAAGCGGGTAGAGGGGTCTCTATCTATACCACTTCCTCTAGTTGTTTTCTCGCAGTCTGCTACCCGACCTCCTGTGTTGACAGAACTGTAATCACGAGAGCTACAGGTGTTGTATCTTTCTAGCTGATCGCTCATACACCCAACCCCAAAGATGAGAGACTTGTTGACATGAGAGATGCCGAATAAGATTATGACAGAATGTTGACATCTCAAGACAGCATTTGTTGCCTTCTGCACTTATTGTCAAATATCTGTCAAACACACATGTAAGCGCTGGCATGTGTACACACACACACGCGCACACACACACACACACACACGCACACACACACAACGATACACATTAGAATTTCTATGTACTTGTCATGTATCACTCACTGGAATATAAAATTAACCAAATCATTTTGAACAAAATAATTTCCTTGACACGTTTGTTTGAGGTTGAGACAGCTCCTATAACTCTGCAATATATAATTATGTAATAATATATAGTTGGAAGAAAAAAAGAAAAGAAACTACAGAAAATTTAAAGATTTAAAGAAATAGATGCAAAAATGAATAACGGAGACCTTTCAGACAAGGAGAGGATTTGCATTGCTCGGGGGGAAAAAAGACCTCAGCGTGTAAGGATGGAATAGGATTGTTGTAAAGAAAGACAGAGTAGCTAACTGACTCATTACCCACAAAGTCAAGCTCAAGAAAGTTGTTAAAATTTGGAAAAATATGACCTTGCTTCACAGTTTTTATCACGCCTTTGATTTTCTCATGTAGAACTGTTAAAATGGATTTATAATATTTTGTAACCCAAATGTGATCTGAATGTGAATGCGTAGGTACATTCTCACATATTTCTTTATTTGAACACTTTTTTTAAAAGAGTCTTTAGATTCACTTGACTTTTCCATCTATCGTTCACTCTTCCGTCTCTGATCCACCGTATCCCCAGTCCTTGTCTTCTGTCACCACGTTCCCTGGATCCAATCCTCCTCGTCCTTTTAACCTTCCAGGCATCTCCCCTGTAGATCCTCTGTCTTTTTTTAATGTTTGATCTCACAGGCAATAATATTCTCTGGGACTATGGGCCAGCATACAACTGCTCTTATTTTGTGGTGATGTCAAAGAAAGTGTGATCCAACAGGGGAAAAAAATGAAAATAAAGAGAAGTGCCGGAGGTGAAGAGTTGCCTGGCAACAACGTCACATCTTTGTGCGAGTTGGCCTTCATCAGATTGCAGGATAGACATTTAGAAACACTCCAGCATAACAGTTGGTTTGCACACAACAAGAGAAAAAGAGACTTAGTAGGTGAAAAGGATCTTCTGAAGAATACCACGTTACCATATGGGGTGACGTACTGTGTCGGTTCGGTTCGGGCATACAGCACCAAGCTGGTAATTGGCTTTGTGTCTATGTCTTCTTGCAATTTTGTATTCATCCGACTGGACCCCAACCTCTGGGGACTCAGAACTCAGCTGAATGACTTCTGACCTGGACAAAAAGATCAGACCATATAACTCTAGTCCTCCAAAACCATCATTGATTACCTCTTGATTTCAGTTAAGTGGTCTCTGTTTGCTGAACAAATGCATTTTTGGTTATATGTTTCAACGCGGAGAGCAATTGTGTACATGGTCATCATCCAAATGTTTATTTAAAGCTATTGCATATATGGGTATGGGAGATATATATATATATATATATATATATATATATTTAATGTGGGGATGCACCGATACCGGTATCGGGCCGATACTTCGTTAAAGTACTCGTATTCGTTTTCAATTGCCGATACCAAGAACCGATACCACTCAACAGTATTTCGCTACAGCAAACTGGTCGCGCTTTGTGGAGAAAAAGATTTGTTGTCCTACCTGACTTCAACGTCTAGGGCAGGGGTCGGCAACCCGTGATCCAGAGCCGCATACGGCTCTTTCGTCGCTCTCTTGCGGCTCTTGCAGCAAGGTGTGTAGAGTTATGGTGTGTTCACACCCAACGCGACGCAAAGTTTTCGCGCAACCAGATTACATGTAAAGTTGAAATTTTCCATATTTAATATATCTATAATTGAGAAGCTCTGCGCGTCATCACTGCCGTCCTGCCGGTTTGAATCAAACTGTTGGCAGCGGCCTCATTCAGACGCTGTTGTGCGGCTACGGATGATATTATGAACCCGGACACGGGGCGTTTTATGGTGCGACATTAGAGGGACTTCCACAAGAAGTTTAAAGCTTGGGATAGCCTTCTGTTAATTTTGTACTATAGGCTTGACATAATCTGCAGAGGATAAAATAAAATCTGCCTCCAAATTAATTGCACTTTCATGGAGACCAAATCTAAGAAGTATCGGTACTCGGTATCGGCAAGTACACAAATAAAAATACTCGTACTCGTATCGGTTTGTAAAAAAGTGGTATCGCTGCATCCCTAATTTAATGAAAACGAAACACTGGCTGGTACCTACACTGTCAGCCAACAAGAATGGTGTGAGTCCAACCATCCGATTTCAAGTCACATATGCAGGTCAGGGTCATGGTGGCACCAGATCAAGCTGAGCAGCCTGTGTTTTCCACATTGACGTCCCTCAGCTCCGCTTTGACATCCTGGGGGGAGCTGGGAGATGTAATCCCTCCGCCTCTGCTCATGGGGCTCTTCTAGTTTAGTCATGCCGGAAAGGAAGCACCTGGGGAGACACCGGGTGGTTGAACCGCATCAATCTGCTCCCCTCAGAAAGTCCTCACAGATTGCTGTACATCTCTATGGAAAACTACTCTGTGGAGGATCAGCATCTTGTATCAGTGATCTCAAATAACGGCCTCTTACGTTCAGTGATCAGTGGTACTACATCTGAAGATGCTCTGATGCTGACAGCTGCTCAATGCCAGCATTACTGTAATAGTAATAGTGTTGTCTGCCCATCCCCATGCACTTAACAGTAGAGATGCAGGTAGCGAGCTCATTCGTGAATTATTAAGATGGATACTGCAATCAGCTGCCATCAAGTAACACATTGCAGCCAATACTCTGCTTGTAAAGTTAGTCTATGATCTAGATTGATGTGACTTGATGCATCAAGTCACATCATTCAGATTGTAGTACAAGCAATGGAGGGGAAATAACTGTTCATGTCAGAGATATTAGGAATTTCTGATATCTATAATTTCTCCCACTTTAAAAAATTAAAATATCTCAACAGACAGTTGGCTAAATAACAACCAAGCCACCATCACTGGCAGTCATTACAAAATATAATCCAATATCAATACTTATAACAATGTGGCTAATTTAAAAGAAGCTATACACTGTTTCTTGTTTATCCTGCTCACAACCAGCTCTCACTCTCTGTCAGTACGGCTCTTTGTCATATTCATACAGACACACAGATGCATGCTGGGTGTCCCGTATAGTTTCTATTTCCGAGCATATCCACAGGGACAATTCAAAGTGGAGGTAACTTGTTCACCTACATGGTAGTTGGTGAAGAAGTGTTGTTCATTCACGTTTCCCAGTAATCTAGAAAATCAAAGCATTGGCTTTCTGGTCTTAAACTCACGTTGGCTTTCAAGCTGCCACGGCTGAGTTACAGTTATTATATTTTTTAAAGCCAGGACCTCTAGCTGTGCCATTAGCCTGATTGTATCATGTTGAGATTGCAGTTCCCGTAATGTGGACCTGGGCCCATATTCACAAAACCTTCTGAGGATTAAAGTTTCTCCCAACAGGCTGAATAAGGAATGGGTCATTTCTAACATCCAAGTCTTGGGGTTGAGATAGTTCTCAAAGCATTTTGGAAGTCTGGGAAAGGTTTGAGGCAGAGGACTCCTAATTCACTAAGGTCTGCTCACAACCACTCAGTTGCTGCAGGTAATGCACCGTGTCACGTTGGCGTTTTGTAGAAATACAATTTTACTGGTGGTAAAACTATCCAGTCAAATCCCCAACAGGTTTTGACAAACCATTAACACCAGAAATGATGTTTGCACACCTCTACAACACTTGGTAGTTTTCAGCGCTGAAGAACAAGAAATATCTCACCTTGTCAGAGGTGTTCACCAAACCAAAGCTGTGCCTTTCAGATTATTGGACAGTTTATTAAATGTACAATAACACCTACAACATTAAATTAATAAATATTGTATCGTGCCATTGCTGAATTAATCTATTCATTAATCTATCATTAAGCTATTCATTCAGCACCATATTCTTTTGTATTCGTTTAATTTCACATTCATTGACAAATAACGGTACTGAGTAAGTTCCTTTTAAAAGACATGTCATACATACCCTTGACCCGGGTCAACCCCGCCCCTTCTCTTAGCTTAGTTTTAGCCTGTCTTTGTTTCTTAATAAAGGGTTTTGTGAAAACATCTTGAGAGGAAACTCTTTGCACCATTTAGGGGGACTTCAGTAGTCACCAAGGGGAAGGTAGTGATAGAAATGTACTCAGCCTTGTACCTCTTTCTAACATGAGCGAGCAAACTCCAGCAAACAAAGTGCAAAATGTTTTCCAAATATACCACGAGCGACTAATCATTGATCAACTGTCATGCATAATATCTTTTCAATAAGCTTCCTCTTCCACAGGAATTTAGGGTTTAGGCAACAAAAGCACGGAGTTAGATTTAGACTGACGTGACAACATGTCAACTTTACTTTTAGTTTCTTACAGGCCACGAACATTAGTCTCCTGGATGGAAGTCAGGTGTTTGTTTGACACATCCACATTCCCGCCCACTTAACCTGAACTATCGTGCACTTTATACTACATCAGTTGTTCAGCCTGTAATGCAACTGGAGGATGCTGAGGAGCACGGACCGAGCTGCTTTATTTGACTCGTTGGATGAAAGCAACACTCGCTGAGCCTCTTCTGACTGAAGTAGCAGGTTAGGACAAACAACTGAAACAATCACGTCTAGTGAGGAAGAGATGGTCGGCTCCAAGTGGAAGTTAGTAGGGAACCAATATGTTCTGTACACATGACATCTATTGCTTCTGTCCATCCGGGGAGAGGGATCTTCCTCTGTTGCTCTCCCTCAGGTTTCTTCCCTTTTTATTCTTTCCCTGTAACAGGGTTTTCCCTATTTTTTGGGGGGAGTTTTTCCATGTCATATGTGTACAGATTGTAAAGCCCTCAGAGGCAAATTTGTATTTGTGATTTTGGGCTATACAAAATAAACTGAATTGAATTGAGTAGCTATGCCTACTTGTATTTGGAGAGATGAATATTGTTATTTTGGATTTTCAGTTTCCTATTGAGAGATTAGGCCATTTATGTGACATCAATTATACGGCAAAAGAGAACCGCACTGTTCCTTTTGGACATTTGGACTAGAAAGTTGAAAAGTTAAATGGTGGCCATGAGAATTTGGAACGTCTCTGCACAGATTACATAAAACTGGATTGCAGAATGTCTGTCAGTTTCCAAGGCAACTGTAATTTGGTGTCTTTGCTCTCACTCTTATCTGTCAGTTCTCTCAGTACACACTGCAGGGTTTTTGTCAATTGCATCCTCAGTGTGTTTGTAAGCTCAAGTAATAGTTGGTTAAGTGTAGAAAATGTGTTCAGCAATGTCCATTATAACCGCCACTCTCTGAATTATGGAGATTTTTTTAAGAAAACACTACTGTTATGCAACCTTATACAATGTTTACTGCTGAAAACTGTCCACTAATGGTTGCTGCTGTACTTTAGGCATGGCGGTAATGATTCAACATTCTGGTAAGTCACATTTGTGGTTAATGTTCTTGCACTTTAAACACAATTTAGAGCAAATCTGAGTGTATGATGCAGCAACGTTTACTTTCCCTGAACGCCCACTCGTTTTCACACCACCAAGTGTGCCGTCTAGTGGAAAACATTTAATACAGTCCCCTGAAACTTTCAGATGAAAGTGAAAAAGGTGAATGGTTGAGGAATGTTTGCACCTAGCAAAGCAACTGAACCATGATTGGCTTGGTTATTTTCACAGACGTGCATTTTAATAAAGCATCACCTTTATTTATCACATCGCTCTTCCCCCTAACTAGCTAGTGAGACTATGAACAAGTGAGATATAGTAGAAAATGCTAATAGATGGTGTGTGAATCTCAGAGTACTTGGTAGCACCTTTAAGACATGTTTCCATATGTTTGCAACTACAGCTGTCAGTATTTTTCAAAATCTCTACAGACGTTACTATAGTCAAGGATCAGGATATTCAGGATAGTCAGAAACTGTTTTAGAACACGTTTCTTTGTGGACTCGGGCTTTTCTCAATATTTTCAAGGCTTCATGTTTCATACATTTACATTTTAAATGATATAATTTCTTCTTGCAGAGTAGCTAAACAAAGTAGCTGCTGATCAATACAAAACTTGTGGAAGTAGTGTTTGACTTCTGAATGAATACTGTTAAGTGTTATTACTAATGAACTGCTTAAGTATTTTTCTCATGTTCTTAATGAGAACTCAGGGCTCCAATTACCTTTTTAATAATTCGTCTTCTTGCACTGTCATGTTAAGAGTTAAGAGACTGTCAAGAGTTCATCCTAAAGTCCAGCTCATTCTGTGGCGTTGTTATAATCACCCATAGCTAATTAGGGAACTTATGATATTTCTGTCAGGTTCCCTGCAGAGTGACGTGTGCAGCTGTGTCCAAATGCTATTGATTGTGGCTGCTGTGTTTGTTTCTTATTGTTCTTGCTCAACGGCCCCTCAGGCATTGAGGGCTATTGTGTGTGTGTGTGTGTGTGTGTGTGTGTGTGTGTGTGTGTGTGTGTGTGTGTGTGTGTGTGTGTGTGTGTGTGTGTGTGTGTGTGTGTGTGTGTGTGTGTGTGTGTGTGTGTGTGTGTGTGTGTGTGTGTGTGTGTGTGTGTGTGTGTGTGTGTGTGTGTGTGTGTGTGTGTGTGTGTACGCTTAAGCTTGAGGGTTTGATATCTCTGAGTGGCTCACTACCCTTTTTTGACTCTTAAGGCCTATGTTGTTTGATTGTAGATATGCATTATTCAGGCCTATTTGCAGTGGACGTTTCTCGACCGTGCTGCTTCTAACATTTACAACATTGATACATCAACAATGTGTTTTTAGTGGTTCCTTTCAATTGCACTTGACATGCACTGGAAAAGAGCGGAGCATCTCCGAGGAGGGAAGAGAGGAGGAGTTAGTGAAGGACATGAGAGAAGGAGACAGAGCAAGGTGAAACTGTAATGCTCTTCACAGCATCATGCTAATGAGGAGGATTATTATTTCCCCCCCTCAGGCAGTGGAGGCTGACAGAGTGGGTGTGGGTGCAAGTGTGTTTCACTTTTGATCGTGTGATTTGTGTATTTTTGTGTGCGTGCACATGATAAAAGGGGAACTTCACCTTTTGAGGAATGATTCTATTTAGCTGCTTTGACATCTTTACTCTGTTTCCACTTTATTAGGTACTCATCCTTATTTATGAGAAACGCTTGCTCCTCCAGCCACTGAGTCATATAAACAAAGAAGGTGCACAAAGCATGCAGACTGGGTTAAGAGACATTAGTGTGTGTTTAAAGGTCAAAGGCTCATGGGTTATAGAAACATGGGCAGCTCCTAATCATGTGCTCCTTATTCCCCCTCCTCCCTAAGCACCCCCCTCCCCTCCCCCCTTCATCCTCCCTTCTCTCCTCCGGTCCCCCTCCTCCCTCTCTCAGTAGCAGCCAGTGGTATGCTCCACTCGTCTTCGCTCCTCTCTCTCCACCGTCAGCCTCAGCAGTCTCCACACTGGAGCTAGACACTGGTGCATCTTTTGTATGGAGGAGCATGTGTGTGGAGTGAGAGAGACAGCGTGAGGATGTGTGGTGGGAAGGTGTTGTTGTGATCGGTGGAGTTTTCGGTGTACTATCGTCGTGCTGTCTGCCTCCACCCATTTGCTTATCTTGTGAGGGCAAAAAGCATCCTGCTGGGATGTCCACCTCGCCTGGTGCAACAGACGGGAGCCAAAGGAACTCTTGTAAGTTACTTTTTTTTCTTGTTTTGTCATTAAAAGTGCTGATCGTGTGTGTTTTGTTGTGCCAGATGTCTTCGTGGCAATGGTTTTGTTCGACACCAACCTTTTAGATTCAGATAGAGGGTATTTATTTTGAAAGGAGACCAGAAGGAGGACATGTAGTAAAGGCAATGTGACAACACATATATTGTATTATTGTTTATATGTTACAAGTGAAACAAAGAATGCACTTTATATTGGCTGTAGGAATGTGATAGTGAGTGGGAGTGAAGATGCCAAGAGTTTGGTTGTGGAACACAGTATGTATAAAGAAAGATGATATATACAGTTGTCTAAGTAACGTAGGGATCACACCTGCATGTGTGTGCATACTTGCCCATGTTTACATGTTGGAAAGAGAGCTTGAGGTTGTGTGTAACGTGGCCGTGTGTAGGAGCATGTGTGACTGTTTACATATTCAGCTGTCGATCTCTTGGAGAGGAGCTGCGCATCGATTGACAACCAGTTCGCTAAGAGGAGAAGACCAGATGACTCTCTGATGTTATTCACTAATGTAGAGTATGGAGGAGAATTTCATTTGTATCCTGGAAAGACAACATAGCCTGTGTGTGGTTTTAACCATAAAAACCGGGAGAATGTTGTTATTATAATTAATGTTACTATTATTATTGAACTATTGGTGGTTAAATAATAACTGAACTACTGCACTGGCTGCCTTTGTAAGTGTAAGTGAGAAAGGTCTGTATTTATAGCAGTAACTTTGCAGGGCAGTGAAGGGATTACAGTAAAGGAATAACGTTAGTGTGGAGTGTACCAGTTATTCAGTGGACCAAAGTGTGTGGGACTGCGCTGCAGTTTTAACGTTGACTTTATTCTGCCCTCGAGCAACACACACACACACACACACACACACACACACACACACACACACACACACACACACACACACACACACACACAAACAACCAAAGGATTGCTGTACTGTAAGTGGGTGATTGATAAAATGATGTGACTCATTTTGACTCATCTGAGAGCTCAGTGGGCTCAGAAAATATATCACACACACACACACACACACACACACACACACACACACACACACACACACACACACACACACACACTGCCTTGACTG
Source organism: Cottus gobio (assembly GCA_023566465.1). Taxonomy (NCBI): domain Eukaryota; kingdom Metazoa; phylum Chordata; class Actinopteri; order Perciformes; family Cottidae; genus Cottus; species Cottus gobio. Next base: position 12,331,126 of record CM042231.1, read on the forward strand.
AGACACAGATCACATCTGGGAAAATGGGTCTTCTTTTATTGCTTTCATTATTATTGCACCACCCCCCTCTTCTCGCTGTCATTCCCCTTCTCCCCTCTTGTTATTTTCAGGATGTTATTTACTGCCCAACCTTATTATATAACTCACGTAGAAACCTTTTGTGTGTCTGGGGTGATGAGTTAATGATCACACACTGACTCACCCACCCACAGTAGATACCTATTGTGTTTATGAATGTGGGCTTTTTACATCATTGTGAGTTACATTTTTGGGCTGTGTAATATGCTAGTTTATTGTTGTATAACATGTATTTCACTCTCACATGTTTAGCTCTAATTCTTGGCTGCTTTGCTTTAATTGTCAAGACACATCCTTCACATTAGAGCAGAGCTTTCAAACAGAAATATCAACTGGCCGCAGGCTACGATCAACGATTTACTAACTGAAATGTTACATAACCAAATGTAGCATCTGAGGCAATACTCTCAGCTGCTTTTAAGAAAATGAAAAATGGAGACTGAACAAATGAAGACAGGGTGGATTTAATTAAACAGAAGAACATTTGTTTGTTATATTTCCATTTAATGAGTTCTGATTAGTACTTTGGTGTCGATTTCAAAAGAACATGCAAGAATAATATATGATATAAACTCATTAAAACATCAAATAAAAGGCTGCAGGGATCATTTTGCTGATTTTAAAAATTGCAACAAATAATTATAATTATGCAATGACAATGCTACACCGATTGATACAAAAATAGAGCACAGATACGGGCAATTTATGCACTCGTGTTTAAAGCCCTTTCACTCGTAAGGCCGTAATATTTTTAGATAAGACAATCAGTAGCCCTTTTTAATCTCCGTTCCTGCAGCTTGACTCAGCGTGGTATTATCACAGAGCACGGCGCTCTCTCGCTGTTAGTTTGTGTCCTCTGTGAAGAAGCAACAGCCGGCGCCTGCCACCGAGATGGATGTGCTGTGTCATCACTTCTCAAACGATGGCTTGCTCTCTCGGCTCTTCTCCTTGTCTACTCGCCCTCCCCCTTGTGTCCCCACCTTTCTCTCTTTCTTGTGCCTCGTTGCTGGACACAGCTGCTCTCCTCTCTGCTGGTGTCTCATCTGTGCCTTAATCTCCTCTCCTCTGTATTCTACAGCGCTCTTCATCTCTCCTCCTCCTCCTCCTTTCCTCCGCTCTCCTCCTGTCTGGTTTATCTGGGTTCACATGAAACTTTAATTGCATGTAAATCAAAGCCCTGCAGATGTGATTAGTCTTTTGTGCTGCTTTAATGAGTGGGGTCTGGACTATTGAAATATGGTACAGTAGCTGGCTCCTAAACTGTCTCTGATGGCTTAAGCCACGTGGAAACTCCCCTTTTCATACTGCCAGAAGACACACTTTTTTTTCCTCAAATAAGTTTTCAGGGCTAAATCAAAAAAGACATATTGCTGAGAAGATCTTTAAACAAACAAACTGTGCTTATTCTTACTGTGCAAACTATGCTTATTCTTAAAGTTTCATTAATTTGCCTCTGCCATAAAATATGGAGGAATATTCAGCTCTATTCATAAAACAGTATTTAATGGGGTTTAAAGTGCTCATTAGGATATCAACATGCTCTAAATAGTACAGCTATATATATGTGTGCAAGTTAATGACAAGATAATTGTGTTTGGCGGATATTTTAAATCACTAATTGGCTTTCAGTCTACTCATTCTGATAAGAAATTGGTGATGGAGTAATGGAAAAGGTAGCAGTTTCTGGTTTCTGAGATGTGACATTTAGCAGGTGGCAGCACAGAGGGTGCTCTGTTAGTTTTTAGGTTCAAACTAATATTTGCTTTTGCTGAAAAGTTTACTGTAAGTGACACAGTTGCTGCCAAGTGACAATGTTTGAATCCTATGTTGACTTTTTATTCTGTGTGTGTGTGTGTGTGTGTGTGTGTGTGTGTGTGTGTGTGTGTGTGTGTGTGTGTGTGTGTGTGTGTGTGTGTGTGTGTGTGTGTGTGTGTGTGTGTGTGTGTGTGTGTGTGTGTGTGTGTGTGTGTGTGTGTGTGTGTGTGTGTGTGTGTGTGTGTGTGTGTGTGTGTGTGTGTGTGTGTGTGTGTGTGTGTGTGTGTGTGTGTGTCCTTCTGTGCATGCATACATGACCAAAATGCACTTAGCTTGCTAATTAGCCTATTCAAACATCGCTCCCACCGCATGTAAACATAGAGGCTGTGTAAACAGACTTAGCTTCATTTGTCTATTAATTTCCACGGAGGCCACGCTCCCTTTGAAGCCACCAAAGGAGGGTTAGAGGACTTGGTTTTATGGCATTAATTGTATTTCAAGATGGATTTTCTACAATAGATGAAAGAATATGCTGTTAAAGGACAAAGTCAAGGACAGAGCATAGCTTGATGTTCATGAGACATAATAATTACATTTTAACTTTCAGTTCCATGTGGACATCTTTGTATAAATGTTGCATAACTGATGTGTGCAGTTGAGTCTGGTTTCATGGCCACAAATGTTGTGAAGGGTAGTTGCACACACAGAATACACACACTTATATTCTACAACTACAAACACTACAGTTTTTTCCATGCAGTGATTGGATTCAAATAGTAATTACAATAGTCCTTCTATCCATCTATTTATTCATCCATTTAGTTTTACACGTATCCTTCAGGGTTGCAGGAACACCTGCCATGAATCAGGATTTTTATTTTTGTTTTTGGATCCCACGATGCTTTCCTACCTCCTTTCCCTTCACTCTGTGTTGCCAGCAGTGTCCACCTGTCCTAACAGTTGTTGTTGGAAGCCCCTGGGTGTTGTCTCCCCTCTCAACACCGCATATTGTTTACTCAACTGTACGACTGCAGGGTTTCTCAGCAGCCTCTACACTAAGATCATCCTTGCTCAGTCAGATGAGGAGGAACAGTCTCACAGCAAAGATGCTTTTATGATTCAACATGTTTCAAAGAGTGCCACAAAAGAAGAAAGGTGGAGATGAGGAGAGGAAGAGGAGTGATACAAGAGGGGAGAGACAGAGAAGGGGGCAGTCAGTGGTTTGGTGGAAGAGAGAAGACAGAAGTAAAGGAGGACAACAATGAACAGGGAGAGAGGACGACGAGAGAGTGAAAAAAGACAGCAAGAAGAGAGCAGTGCAGAGAAGGCAAAGATAGTAGGTGGAGGATGAAGGGGAGTGGGTGAAGAGACCAAGAATGAGAGTGACTCGAGAATAATAGAAAGCGAATATTGGTAAAGAGGATAAATTAAAAGCCTGAGCCAAACCAAAAAGCACATTACAGATAATGGAAAGGAATAATGAAGAGACGGAGGAGAGTCAGACGGGCCTCCACACTATCTGGGAGTTTGTTAATTGGTGGCGGTTGATACAGTTCACTCACTGCAGGAATGGAGCATCTCCAGCCTCCCCATCCGGAGGACAGGACGTTTCGTTCTTTAAAAAAGAAATCCAGACAGTGGAAACTGGGAAAAAAGAAGGACCTTTATTTCAATATATTGTTCGGCTCCATGCGCTCGAGGTTTCAGTGCAGATTAACATATTTCATTTAGTGGGATTTTCAGTACCACAACCTCATGTTTACAAAATAATACTTACTTATTATTTGAATAATAATGGTGCTATATTTATAATCTATTATCATGTACCAGACATGTAGACAGTTGAATCAAGTCAGTGAAGCTACCTGGACACAACATATATATTATATGATTTTTACTGATAAGAGGAGATATTACATATATTGGAGCTGACGCTAAACCCCTCCTGCGAACAGCTTATCGTCCAATCATAGCTTAGCAACCATACAGGTTTTACAGGCCTGTGAAGAAATACAGTATGACAAGTATGAACAGCAATGGGGAGGATGCAAGATAGCATAGCCATTAAGATAGTTATGCCACCTTTTTCAGGGATTTTGTATTAATTATTAAAAAAGTCAATCAGAGACAGTGTTTTCAACCAATTTAGCTTAATTGGCTAACAGTTCAGCTGGTGAAATTGATTGTTGTGACTAATGAGAAGCCTGATTGTGTCCACCATTGTCTGAAATCAAGCATCCATTCTTTGAAAAGTTATTAAGAATCATGAGTGATTAAATCTGCCACCCACTGTCATTGTAAACTGAGTATGTGCGAGAACAGAAAGCTGATGAGACAAAAGCAACAGTAAAGGGGGTGAGCTTGGCAAACTGTCTTTTTCCTGATTATCCTCACCAGAATGAGGTCATAAAAACGCAACACCTGGAGCGCAAGGATTCCTGCTCAGTCATCATTAGAATTATTGATTCATCCAAACACCTGAGTGAGATTTATCCCGTCATCCAGCCATACATACATCAATTAATCTCAGCATGATGGTAAAGAACCAGTCAGTATCACAGCTTCAAATAAGCTCCCAGTGCTCATCATGCTGAGAAATTATGCTGCGAGCTGTGCAGCATGACAGAAGAAGAATAAAAAGACAGATCCACAAGGAGCATAATGATTGTAATTAAATGGACAATAGTGACTGGTATATAATTTCATACACACAGTTATGGCAGTTACTTTGTGTTAAGAGTGTGCTCCAGTTACTTCAGTGGTGAGGTAAGAGTGAGAGGGATGAATCAGAATTTAAGTCTGTCAAATGATTTCAAACACCCCCTCAAATGTGCCTGGGGATGAACTGGAGGACCAAGATGACAGACAGACAGTCTTAAATTATACTGCACACAAAGACATACAATAATACACTCAATAGATTGCAGACACACACACACACACACACACACACACACACACATGAACAAAGACCACCATCCATTCTTATACAGACATTTATCCATCGTAAAGCATAATCTTTTTTTCCAAGTTTTGGTCTCAAATCCTGCTCAAAGATGGTTTAGAAATTGCCTTTTCCATCAGGGTGAGATGTACCTCAGCAGGTGGGTTATCACTTCTTTCTCTCCTCTCCTCCCACTCCTCTGGGGAATGGAGAAAAAAGTAATAGTGTGGTCAGACAGCCAGAGAGTTTCTCTAATTAGGTCCATGGTTGAACAGACAGTGTTTACAGACTCAGACAGACAGGGAGTCAGTTACAGAGATGTGTACTGGTGGATCCTGCGAGTTTAATGTTTTAACATGTACACAGTTATTTGCATACTGAAGCAAGTCTTTATTTGTCTGTATTTCTGCAGTTTAAAGTGAGTTCTTCTTGGCTTGACTACATGCTGAGGCCTCAGTACTTCTCTGCCTGCTGCTCGAGCTCCTATAACATTTCCAAGGCTTTCTTCTGCCGGTTTCCTCTCCCGCTGTCCTCCAGCCCCCCCGCCTGCAGCCTTATGTAAGGGTAAATAACTCGGGTCAGCCAGAGACGGATAAACCCCTCATGGACTTCTCATTTGGACTCTCCCCCCCTATTAGTCTCTGTGACATGTACCTTACTCTGCAGAGAATACGGTGTTATATCATGCGCACATCTACTGAGGGAGTGAACATGTTTCTGCATGTTATGTATGTGCATGAGAATATCAGTCCATGGACCTGGTTTTGTTTTGTCTATTTACAGATTTGTGTGTGAGTGCAAAAAAAAAAACCAGCAAACAAGACAGGTTGCTGTAGGGGTGGGGAGACTTTCCCGCTGTGAACCAGGTGACTGTGTGTGGCCCAAATAGAAGTCAGATTCAACAAAAACAACAAATACAGGTACTCATCAAGGGTTTCATCCCAAAGTGTGATGCTTTTGCTAAAACCTAACCTATTTGCCTTGAGGAAAACACACATTCACTAACTCATATAGACCGTTAAATTAAGATACATATATAGTATAAAGATTGCAGTATTTGAATGATATCTCAAATACTGGCTCCAAGGTTTTAACTGCAAAATGTGCAGTCAAAAGAAATGATTTAGAGGTCAGAACACGTCACATGGAGCCACAAGGGCATCGGTATATCCTGACAGGAGTATTGTACTGTGATCACGATGCAGTAGAACTCTAATACCTCGGGGCATTGAGTAATGAGTATGGCCGATGGCGTTTGTATGATGTCTGGAGCTACCTGGATCTTGAATTTCCCTTAGGGGATCAATAAAGTACTTATCTATCTATCATTAGAGAAGAAGGACAAATGGTGAAAGAATACAGGGAAGATAGATAATATGAAAGAAAGGAGTACAGTATAGAGCATGGGTGGGCAAACTACGGCCCGCGGGCCGGATCCGGCCCGTTGGGCGTTTTGATCCGGCCCGCCAAGTATTATGAATTATAAATTATAGTAAAGACCGCTGTAACGCTTCTCCGTTCCCGACTTGAGTTTCCCGAAGCACGATGACGGCAAAAGACCAGCATCGATGTTTCTTAACTCAAGTCGGGAACGGAGAAGCGTTACAGCGGTCTTTACGTGCCGTGCTTTCTGCAGCGCATCAGGCTGCGAGTCCAGCTGCTGCTGTCTGCGCTGCTCACCTCCACCCCTCCCCCACAGGCCAGCGCGCCACGGAGACATGGTCCGTTTTATACGGCATAACGAACGCACATCAGACCCACGGGACTCATGTGACATATAGGGTTCTGCCTGCCAGCCTCCTGCCAGATTCCTGCATTGAGCCCCTCTGCAACAGGGGGGCTTTTTTTAGACAAACTGCTAGTCAAGTATCAAGCACCAAGGCAAGTTATTTGCTAGCATTTAAATTAGCAAAAGCCAGCAAGCCTTTCTCTGAAGGGGAGTTTTTGAAAGAATGCATGGTAGAGACAGCAGGTCTCTTGTGTCCAGAGAGCAAAAACAAATTCGAAAAATGTAGTTTATCACGCAGGACAGTGACTCGGCGTGTATAACTAATTGACGAAGACTTAGCCAGCAAGTTAAACAAAAAAGCTGAGTCATTTAAGTTATATTCGTTAGTAAGTAATGTAAGTTCTCTTTACTTTTTAGTTATTGGCTTTTACTTATAATTTATATTGGTTCACACAAACAGTCTATCCATCTGATACTGGCCCGGCTGTCACGGTACGGGTTAGATGGACCCAAGTGCAGACACGGAGAGGCAAGGTTGGGGAAAGGTAAACAGTTTATTAAATGGTAGCGGAGGGTGTAGGCGGAGCGGTGAGGTGGCGTGGACGGTGGCGGAGAGGCTGGTTACGGTCACAGGAATCCTGGGCACAAGGAACAGGGATTAGTAATTTCACAAGAACACAAGCGGAGTAGATCTCGTAGACAGAGTTTCTAGAGAGGCCGAGAATCGCTATACCACGTGACATGGAGCAATAATCTGGCAACTGGAGAGATGGAAGCCAGGGTGTTTTAACAGGGAGGAGCTGATGAGGTGATTGAAGTCAGGTGCCGGAGATGAGTTGCAGGTGTGGAGACGGTTGCCAGTTGCCGGAAGCCACGCCCACGAAACACACACACACGCACACACACACACACACAGGGAAGACAACCCGGGGACACCAGAGACACACAGAAAAAACCCAAAAGGAACATAAGTCACGGCCGAGCCGTGACAGTACCCCCCCTCAATGGGCGCCTCCAGGCGCCCACGGAACCGTCAGGCAAGGGTGGGTGGAGGGGGGGAACGGCCGGAGGGCCGAAGCCCCTGGCGGGAACGGGCTTGAGGGAAGGAACCTGGAAACCCTGGAAACGTAACTGGGCAGAGGGGAACAGGCCGGGGAACGGCCACCAGGCGGGGACTCTGGGGGACGGGCCGGAGGACGGCCACCAGGCGGGGACTCGGGGGGACGGGCCGGAGGACGGCCACCAGGCGGGGACTCGGGGGGACGGGCCGGAGGACGGCCACCAGGCGGACAGGCGCGCTCGGGGGGGCGGGCCGGAGGACGGCCACCAGGCGGAGACTCAGGGGGACGGGCCGGAGGACGGCCACCAGGCGCGCTCAGGGGGGCGGGCCGGAGGACGGCCACCAGACGGGGGCTCCGGAAAGTCAGGCAGAGGCTCCAGAGAGCGGGGCAGAGGCTCCGGGTGTTGTTCCGGAGACTTCTGTGGCTCCGGGGGTTGTTCCGGAGACTTCGGTGGCTCCGTAGAGCGGGGCTCCGGAGACGAGGACTCCGTAGAGCGGGACCCGGCAGGACTGGGCTCGGGACGGGGCCCGGCAGGACTGGGCTCGGGACGGGGCCCGGCAGGACTGGGCTCGGGACGGGGCCCGGCAGGACTGGGCCCGGCAGGACTGGGCTCCCCTGGGACGCCGACATGACCCGGGGAGGTGGAGTCGGCCAGAACGCCGACAGGACACTGGGAACAGGTGTCGGCCGGACCGCCGACGGGAATCACCGGAGACGAGCTGGGCCGAACTGTCGGCAGGGCTTGGGGGACAGGTGGCGGCCGGACCACCGACGAGACAGGTGTCGGCCGGACCGCCGATGGGGTTCGAGGGACAGTTGTCGGCCGGACCACCGACGAGACAGGTGTCGGCTGGACCGCCGATGAGACTCTTGGGACTAGGATCGGCCGGGCCACCGACGAGACAGGTGTCGGCCGGACCGCCGATGAGACTCTTGGGGCTAGGATCGGCCGGGCCGCCGACGAGACAGGTGTCGGCCGGACCGCCGATGAGACACGGGGAACAAGGGTCGGCCGGACCACCGACGAGACAGGTGTCGGACGGACCGCCGATGGGACTCGGGGAACCAGGGTCGGCCGGACCACCGACGAGGCAGGTGTCGGACGGACCGCCGATGGGACTCTTGGGACTAGGATCGGCCGGGCCGCCGACGAGACAGGTGTCGGCCGGACCGCCGATGAGACACGGGGAACAAGGGTCGGCCGGACCACCGACGAGACAGGTGTCGGACGGACCGCCGATGGGACTCTGGGAACCAGGGTTGGCCGGACCACCGACAAGACAGGTGTCGGCCGGACCGCCGATGGGGCAGGTGGGGAAGCTGGGACCGGGGCTGACAGCGGCACAGTCGGGGAACTCGGGACCGGGGCTGACAGCGGCACAGTCGGGGAACTCGGGACAGGGGCTGACAGCGGCACAGTCGGGGAACTCGGGACAGGGGCTGACAGCGGCACCGTCGGGGAACTCGGGACAGGGGCTGACAGCGGCACAGTGGCAGAAACTGGGACCGGGGCTGGCAGCGGCACGGTGGCAGAAACTCTGGGAGCTGGAGTCGGCCGAGGCGCCGACAGGACACGGGGAGCGGGCGTCGGCCGTGGCGCCGACAGGACACGGGGAGCGGGAGTCGGCCGTGGCGCCGACAGGACACGGGGAGCGGGAGTCGGCCAGAACTGGCGGCTCGGACGAGGGTGTCCCGGCCGTCGGCGGGTCCCGGGTAGTTGGTCTGGACTGCTTCCCCCTTCGCCGGCGTCGAGGGCCCGGGGTCCTGGCCTCCGGGGCCAGGGCTAGCAGATCGTAAAAGGGTGTCCAGGCGGTCCCCGAGTCCCAGGTAACGGGCTTGGTCTGCTTCCCCCGACGTCGAGAGCTAGAAATTCTGGACCCCTGGCGGGAACTCTGAGCCCGTTGGAAGCTCCGGGGCCCAAACGCGAGCCGGGTACCGGCCCAGCGGTCCAGCTCGAGGTCCTCTTCCTCTTCCTCACTCTCACTGGGATACTTGTACCGGGGATCCACCACGTGGTCAATGTAACCCAGGCCATCCCGAAGATACAGCCGGAGTGGCTGTGGACTGTCCATCATAAAAGAAAAACAAGTTGCCGGCCGGTTCCAGGCGCGGGTCGGTGACTGCTAACAAGCGCCCGTGCTTGCTGGGTCCGTGTTGGCCAGATTATTCTGTCACGGTACGGGTTAGATGGACCCAAGTGCAGACACGGAGAGGCAAGGTTGGGGAAAGGTAAACAGTTTATTAAATGGTAGCGGAGGGTGTAGGCGGAGCGGTGAGGTGGCGTGGACGGTGGCGGAGAGGCTGGTTACGGTCACAGGAATCCTGGGCACAAGGAACAGGGATTAGTAATTTCACAAGAACACAAGCGGAGTAGATCTCGTAGACAGAGTTTCTAGAGAGGCCGAGAATCGCTATACCACGTGACATGGAGCAATAATCTGGCAACTGGAGAGATGGAAGCCAGGGTGTTTTAACAGGGAGGAGCTGATGAGGTGATTGAAGTCAGGTGCCGGAGATGAGTTGCAGGTGTGGAGACGGTTGCCAGTTGCCGGAAGCCACGCCCACGAAACACACACACACGCACACACACACACCCACACAGGGAAGACAACCCGGGGACACCAGAGACACACAGAAAAAACCCAAAAGGAACATAAGTCACGGCCGAGCCGTGACACCGGCCTGTCTGTCACCTCTGTGCGACTGCTCTTTACAACATTCTCTCTCCGGGCCAAGATCAGGCTTTTTCCACAATTCATGCTGGGGCGAGCAAGAGGGCACGCTTTGACTGCAGATCAATGAGAGTGAGACGCAGCAAAAGAGGGATGAGGAGAATGTCTGATAAATACGCAGTGACAGAGAAGAGAAGTGGTGCTTGACAAAACAAAGAGATGTTGCGGATAGCTTTTGATATCTCTGTCAGGGTTTCACAAAAACACCATTAAAAATATTTAGTGAAAGACTCGAGAAGAACAAGCTCTCTGCTCGAAAGTTCACCCACAGAGCTGGAAGTGAGGAGCTTACAGAGAAACAGGCATCTTGGCATTTTAACTCCTTTTTAGTTTCACATCATTACCATGACACCTACAAATCAATAACTGGAAAAGTAGGGTATATATTTCACAATAACAACCCTAACAATGAATGATTAGTGTAAACACAGACATTTATTTTTTGCTCATGCCTGTTTGCACTGGCATGATTGAAATGTCATTGAAATGGAAATTGCAGTTAAGTGCACAAGAGTTCTCTATGCTATAGACTGGAGTATATCGCTTAACCATGAAAACCTCAGTGTGGAGAGCAACACGACTCCACTTGAATCCTCCGCAGCATGTTATAGTTTATCACGGCAGCATTTTTCCTTTTCCTTTCGGGAAAATTCCGCCATATGGATAATGTTGTGAGCATCCTGTCAGCCTGAGCTGAAGATCTGTTGGAGTAACAATTATATAATAATAATAATCATTATTATTATTATTATTATTATTATTATTATATAAACTTATAATATCTCAAAATATATGAAAAATAAGTGTATTTTCCTGCTGGATGTAACCATTTGAAAATAATACCCTAAACCCATGAAGGGATCACCTGGTGGATAACGTGTACTGTGGCTCTGAAATTATGCTGTGCTTTTGACGTTATTTACATACATTTTCAGCCTTTAGTTTGACATCAAAATTGATCTGGGAAATTATTGAGGGCGAATAATGCGCCCACTGTAGCCTCATCGTTGTATTGTCAACTGTTGTGTTGAACCTTATCTTCAGCAGCTCTATTTAGTATATTTGGCATGTTCCTGACGGCAACAGCTGTTTTTCATAATTTTTGGTAAATTGTAGTATTTGAATATGCTTAACATGCATGCACTTGCATCACACTGTTTCAAAAGAAGCTTAAAGTAGGAAGCAGGACCTGTCATGTTTCCTGAAGGAGGGGCACGAGTGATGTCTGCATTAACTCACATGTTAAACTATTTAATATAGTGGCTTTATCACGGTCACAAACTGGAGAAATTAAAGGAATACGAGTTGTAACCACTTTGCTGCGGCCTCACTTACACACACAGACCCAGAATATCTTTCCCTTCTCTCCTTCCTTACCCGTTCACCACAGGATGACGGCCGGCTCTTGTGGAAGTGAAGGAATCACATTTATAGATTCATACAATAGTTCCATTACCCCACCCGCCTCTTAACCACACACACACACACACACACACACACACTCCAAACACCCTCTGCAGCTGGAAGCTTGTCTATTGTTGCCGAGCCGTGCAAGTAGGAAATGAGGTTGCTAAATAAAGGCAAAGGTTAGAGATGACATGGATCCAGGAAGGAGACACCGGATATGTCTCGACTCTGCCTCGACTCTGCGTATCACAATTCTCTGTTTTACATTCAACTCTTTGTTACATATTCTTCACTGTGTACTTTAGGACTAACCTTCATTCAGCCTAAGGAGACAGAATCATAGCTATAGAGGTGTCACTCACCAACATCTTTTGGGATTTTAGCTCTACTCAATGGCAATTCTACAGGGTACCCAGGATTTGCTCAGAACTTAGTAGAAAAGCATTTGCATCTCTTGCATTGTGGTCGTGGAATAACTCAGAGCACCTTTACAGCTTAATGCTGTCATGAGTTCAAATCTCTGACTGTGTACCTGAAGAGTGCAAACCCTATTCCTACAGTTGTTGTCCCTTGACTGTTTGTAACATGCTCTTCTTTATTTACCCGTGTCTGGTTTGTAACATTGTAATAGTTTCCCTTCTTGCCCAGGTCTCCCTCAAAATAGAGATTTTAATCTCAAGGGACTTCCTGGTTAAGTAAAGGTTAAATATAAAATAGAGTAGTAAAAGAGTGTAATTCTTCGATAAGATGGCAAGCCAGAAAGTGATCCATAGAATTAAAAACAACAATATAAACAATATCAGTCATTCTTCAAACTTAAAGGGAGAAGAAAGAGATATAATGTAGGCTTTTAGTTTAAAAAACGGTTCAGGATTTTGATAAAAAGTGTTTACTTGCTAGAATAGTGTGGTGAAAATTAACTCCCAGACAAATCGCTTGTTCTTTAGTTCCTTTCAAAACTTACCAAAGACAAACTTCTGAGTCTCCACTCCTTTGAGATTGTTGTACAATTCAAACTCAAATAATCTTTTGAAATTGTTAGAAAGTACAGATTATAGATGTACAGACGTTAGTACAGAAAACAATATATTAAAATGTTCAGGCTGACACTTCACAGAAATAGTATTCTCTGTGGGTGCTGGGTCAAAATCCCAAGATACAGATAATCATATCAGCAGTAAGTATGATTTAACATACATGTGTCCTGAGTTTTGTGTCGGATCTTATCTGGTCCATCTACCTGTAAAAGCCTTCCAGGTTAGATAAGTTAGGTTAGAAAGTGTATTATATAAAGAAATGCCACAGACAAACAAATAACATCCCACTTGTCCTCAAAAGGCCCTTCAACTCATTCTAGACTATTCCAAAAAAAATAAACACATTTGTTGCAAACTTAACATGATTAAATTAACTTTAAGTAATACAGTAACCCTGTTGCACATATGCGCGAACACCTTGAGACTTTCACTTCAGCAAGACACCTTTCATGTCAACAAATCTATCATTTATCAGCTTCCCGAAATAACAAGATCTGCGTACTGCACATAACTGTGCACTCATTCCTGCTCTCGCTCCAACATGAGTACTGATGAAAAATGTATCAAAGGGAATGTGTTATGCTCGGTGGGGTTATTGTACCATGGGTAAAAACACATGATGGGATACTCATGCACAAGAGACTCAACACGTTTTGGTAATGTTTCATAGATAAACACAAAGAGTATTACATGAAGTACTTCCTGTCAAGTTACATTAGCTGTAAAGTTTTGTTTAAAGACGGGAGGGATTTAACCTCGTCAAGGTTATTCAAACATGAACTGGCTCCACTTGAGATTTTTTGTTCAGCTCTTTCCGGGGAGATTTTTACATTTGGATGCTTTTTGTCATTCCACAATGTGCATCCGCCTCACTGGACTGGGTCTTGGGCTGTCTTGGCTGTGTGTTTGTAACCCCGCTGTTCTCCACTGTCTCTGACTTGATTTTGATAAAACCTTAATAGGCTACTCTGAGAGAAAATCTGAGAAAATATAGATACGCTACAGCTACAGTATCGCAGTATGGTTTTGTGATACTCAAAAACACTATACATTTGTTATGAATAGTTTACATGGCTTTACAAGGTTCGTGGCAGACAGTGGCTCAGATTGCATAAAATGTAGTTCAAAGGACTGTGATAAATCTCAGATTTTATGAATATGGCGGGGCATTGTTTATACTATGACAGTTTTCCTAAATCGAAATGAATAAATATACCTGTGTGTCGTGATTGGTACCGTATCACTAGATTCTTGCCAATGTAAGGCCCTGATATTAATGAAGTGATGCAAACCTGATCTTTTAATAATTTGTTGTATAGAGAGCTCTGCAGATCTCAGTTATTATTTATGACATACGGCACACTGTATACACATCCTTCCAGCTCTACTCGAGTCAGTGCTGAAGTGAGACAGTTGAGTTTCAAGTTCAAGTTTTGGCTCAAAGCCTCAGATGCATGTCAGCCCACATCTGTCTTCTGTATCACTCTCTCTCTCTCTTTGTCTCTCTCTCTCTCTCTCTCTCTATTCACTCTCTTCTGCTTAGTAAAATAAAAAATACAGGCAAGAGTGAATAAGTCATTCTTGAGGCGTCTTCACAAAGGACTTGCTGTGGGTTTTGCTGAAGACTGTATTTGTTACAGTATGGAGAAAAGAGGAGATTCCTGCATAATGCATCAAGGCCTGCGTGAACGTTGTAGATATCTCACACATTTGTATCCCGATAATAAACCTAGTGTGTGCATGTTGGATGGGAATATCCACCTGCATGCAGCTCTTACTTACAAATGCGGTACCTGTTTGAAGCTGACCGTTTCATCTGCAGTGCCACACTGATATTATATTGTAGATGTTGCCCGTCCAGTTGCTCAGCTTAGATAGCTCCGAACACCCGAGGGCATGTGTGCACTCTGTTTTCCTGTGTTTCTGATCGTTTCTGTTGTGTTTATCAGTCACTGGAGCCTTGTAGAGATTTTACCTGCCTCCTTGTTGTGAGGATCAGATTGGCAGGTTTCCTCATTAAGAGGCTAATATGCAGTCATTCCGTATCATTAAACAAGACATTGCCCTTATCGGTGAGAGTAAAGCTCCCTTAAAGGCAAGCAATTAAACTGTTAGAAAATGCCTGTCATCCTCACTTTTCTTCTCCTCCTTTCACCTCCTCATTCAGCCTCTATTAACGGTTCACAGAGGTGTTGGCGACGTAAGCATTTACAATTGTACAGCTTGATGTATCTGTGCTATACGTGCATATGGGTGAAGCCTTAGTTAAGGCAATAAACTGCATCAGCCACAGTTCAATTCCTCGTTGTCAGGTGCTTAGAGCCCATTGGCTGAACGCTGATTTATTTGGCAGCCCTGTTTATCTCTGAGCACAGGGAAGAGTATTGGAAATTACATTTTTCATTATTCTTTAAGACATATTTAATCCCCGTTTGAAAGGATGGGTTTAGCAGCATTTGAATGGCAAATGAAGCAGGACTGGAACTGCAAAATCTCGATTAGCACGAGAATTCAATTTCCACCTATTAGGTAACATCATTTATCACCCATGCCGCAAACATAGTTGCAGTGGGTTGTCATCGTGAAAGTGTGTGTTGTGTTCAGTATTCTTATAAGAATCGCCGAGTGCAGTCAGCTAAAACGGCGTCAGTGAAAACATGAAGAGGGTTCAGGTGGGCAGCACATTTTGTTGGCAAAACGAGAAAGAGGTTTCTGAGCATAGTGTGTCAGGTGGGCCGTTTGACAGGCTGGTGAGGAGCCGGAAGACCTCCGACAACACGGAGACTTTCTCCTTGATGGACGGACCCTCTATTTGACAATGTACTGTCAGGAGCTGTCAGATTAAACAACCTGCTCTCTGTCTTTTTGGCTTTCTCTGTCGCTGGTTATCAAGATATCTTTTCAAGGCCTTCAGACGTTAAGCTTTATGTTGAATAATTTGCATGTAGTATGGTGTTTACTTAAATTCCATCATTAAGATCATTCTGTCATTGAATCAATAATTAAAAAATATCACACACATTATGCATATATTTATATTACTTACAAATACATATGTGTATTCTCATAAGTTTCACTGGAATGTATGTATTGACATTTATTTGGCAAAACCACCAAGAGCTTTGGTTTGCATACGTGTGGATCTTTCAGGAATATTTCAGAACTACATCTTGAACTAAAAGGTTGCACCATCATCTTTGATGCATTGATGAAAATGCACAAAACTCTTGAATAGTAGGTGGCTTTGTACAAGCAAAACAACTTCATCTGCTTGAAGTTGTTTTGCTTGTACAAAGCCACCAACTATTCACTCTGATTAAAGTGGCTTTTTCTTAAGCATAAATATATATATATATATATATATATATATATATATATATATATATATATATATATATATATATAGAGAGAGAGAGAGAGAGAGATATTTCTTTTACTATCTTGATTTACCTGTTTGGTGTGAATGTACATAGGCAGCTTCAGTATAGTCTGGATATGTTCCATACCCTTTATATCCTTTCTCACCATCTGGCCCGTGCTGGTGTAAGTGTGTTTTTTTCAGGCCTGTCAGTTGTGTGTCTGCATGCTGCAACATTCACATGTGTACTGTCCACTTGATTACAGATCCAAAAAGGCCAGATGCCTTGTAGCGGTGGAAATGTTTTGAGTTAAATGTCAGCTGGCAGTCGGAAGAAAGAAGCTATATGGAGGTTTTATATGATTTATATTCACATTGCCAGTATATTTATTTAACTATTCACCTCCGTCGCTGTTGTTTCTGGCTTTTCTACCCGATATCTAGATTTGAACAGAATAAAACAAGCAGGCAGACATGCCGCCGCATGTGCCAGAGCTAAGAGCTGCTCACTGTGTGCCTGTGCAGCATCAAGACACTTTTATATCTCACATCATTGAAATCATAAGACAGTTTCCCTTGCTTCACTTCAAAGATCAGATGAAAAATAATAAATGCACCTTGAAATCCATGATGAAGTCATCATAATGTGTCGTACCAAGTCTGTGTGGTTGGTAGCGTGTGTTTGTTGTACATCTTTGTGAGAGCTCTTGCAACATTTACATCAGTGAATTTCTTTTTACAGGCATTTCACAGGAAATATATTTGGTCAGATTTATATATATATGTATATATATATATGTGTGTGTATATATATATATATGTATATGTATATATGTGTATATATATATATATATATGTGTGTATATATATATATATGATCATTTAAAACTCAGGTCATGACTTTATTTTTTCCTCACTTTGTATTTAAGCTGTATTTCTTTTCTACCCAATAAGGCTCAAACAGTTGATACTGCTGGTGCTTTCATTACTTTAGAAGCTGAAATGCTCGGTTAGCTGCCTGGGTTTTATCAAATCTGTCTCTAAGCTCCTCAGATGATACAGACTGAGGCTGCATTTAAATTCCCCACAGTGCTTTAACTGTAAAAGGGTCAGAATCTACCCGGTATTCAAGCATCAGCAATAATAGAGCTGAAGAGAGGTCAGGGCAATATAGAGCACCGCAGATGTTTTTTTACTGGGCTAATAAATGAGGTATGATGAGATTTTTACTTTACACTTTTGGGAAATTATTAATGTTATTCACCACTAATTTGTAGTATAACTTTCAATCAGAAACATAATAGAATCACATAAAGGTTTAAGTTTTATAATAACACATACAAACATTTTCGAAAGACATTTTCCTTCCCCTCTCTCACATCTAAATGGTACATTCCTAATCCTCCCATGCAGCCTTCTACTGTGAATGATTGTGCTGCTAGCTGACACCTCTGATTGCTGGGCCATGTCGTGACCCATCCCATCTATCTTTTAGTGTGTATGGTCTGTGTCCTGTTCTTTTTCTGTGTCTAATTGGCAGACCGTAACCCAGGTAAATGGCAGTGGCAGCTTGTTGTTTTGATGCATTAGTTTATTGGGTTCAATCAGTCACAGAGGGTCGGTGGTTCGATCCCCGGCTCCGGCAGTCTGCGTCGTTGTGTCCTTGAGCAAGACACTTAACCCTCATTGCTCACCGTTGCTGTGTCTACGGTCTACTGTATAGCATGTAAGTCGCTTTGGATAAAAGCGTCAGCTAAATGAAATGTAATGTAATCACATCATTTAGGGCCCTTGCATTTAGTTTGGGGTCTCTGAAGCTGAATGGTATCTTTTAAGATATAATAAGTCATAATGTGTAATGATGAGTTACACCAGAGGACCGAACCTCTGATAGTCTGAATGACTTAGCAGAGACAAGCCCTCCCACTAAGCCTTGCCTTGCATGTTAGAGAGCCGTTGCCTGGTTACATGTGTAGTTGACAAAACTGTTTGAATGTGCGTTGTCATGCCTACTCAAACTAGATGATGGTTACTAACGGAGGAAGAGCGCAAAACTTTGATGCATGCGGTCATGAATCATGTGGACCGAGCAAATATTTAACAGGCTTCTGACTGTCGCCCCCGCATCTTTATCTTCAAAACACAGCTTCAAGCATGAAGAGTGTTCGTGTTTGAAGTGTAACTAAACACGGCCACGCACCCTTTCATAACTCGCGAGTCCAGTCAGATGTATGACTCAGTAATATTTTGTGCTCTGTCATACAGATCAGCAGCAGTAGGGTTAGATTCAACATGCTTCTGCAGCATTCTCAGTATGTTTTATTGTATTCATCTCCACAGACTCCTCATTAGATACCCATCATTGACTGTCGCATCACTGCAAACACACATTTGATTACAAACCAGCCAAAACTAGTTTCTGGCATGCTTGCCAGCTGTGAATGCTGGCACATAAAGTAGCACTCGCGTTAGTGCGCCACTACAATGCCACATTAGAAGGCGGGAAGTGTTTAAAACGAAAGTTTGTAATGTCTGTCCTGCAGACTTGTAGTCTAGAGACAACTAGAGTGAGTGAGTGAGTGAGTGAGTGAGTGAGTGAGTGAGTGAGTGAGTGAGTGAGTGAGTGAGTGAGTGAGTGAGTGAGTGAGTGAGTGAGTGAGTGAGTGAGTGAGTGAGTGTGTCCCACTCTGCATCTATATTGTACTCTAGACTGCAGCACTCCGGATACAACACACTGTTTAAAATGCAACAGTAATATTTACATAGTGAGAATAGAGGTTTTATGTGTGACAACAGCCCCACAGACTGTAACCTCAATAATATCCTACCAGTTTTCCCTAAATGATAATGCGACAGCAACCATATTTTTCTCGTTTCCTGGCACCTTCAGTTTCCAGAAATAGCTCATTTAGTTGGACATCTTACAAGAAAGTTTGTCTAGGTTTCTTGTTTCCCTGTAAATTAGAACAAAGTAACGCCTGCAGCTAGAGTGGAGCATTTTTGTTCAATATTGCAGAATGTCACTGTATAGGTTTTGCATTTGAAAATGTCAGCATATCCAACAAAAAGAGAAAGAATTGTATTTGCTGTTTCAATCTTGGTTCCCCAAGGCAAGAGTTCTGAAGAAAAACAACGTACACTACAAAGTATAATAATAACACAGTAACTGCTGGAAGGCTGTCGGAGGCTTGGAATTATATTCAATATGTGCTAGAGATGTGCACGACAGCTAATACATAGCTAATGATGTTGTCTTCCTTGAGCTAAATATTCATTCAGATGACACCAAGCCATTAAATATACCGCACAAAATGCCAAAGTCTCTGTGAGCGATTGTGTGAATGCATGAACTCAGCAGCTGATGTTTTGCAGCTTGCAAAGACAGAAACCTCATGAAGCTGCCACCGCTGTTCAACAGGCAGAGGGACAGCGGACAGGTGTTATCGGCAGGAAGGAAGTGATAGACCGTGAAACAAGGTGTGTGTGTGTGTGTGTGTGTGTGTGTGTGTGTGTGTGTGTGTGTGTGTGTGTGTGTGTGTGTGTGTGTGTGTGTGTGTGTGTGTGTGTGTGTGTGTGTGTGTGTGTGTGTGTGTGTGTGTGTGTGTGTGTGTGTGTGTGTGTGTGTGTGTGTGTGTGTGTGTGTGTGTAGCTACGTGCACTGTTTCTTACATCAGCCAGTCATTACAAATTAGTACTCAGTGTAATCTGTATGTATCATAAAGCATGCAGGCATTGTTCTGTTTACCTGTCAAGTCAGACTTCAACCAGAATAATGACTCACTCCTTCTCTGTTATTGTGTGTAAATTCCCCGGTCACTTGTGCATGCTTAAATATGTTTAATTTGCACACACAAAATGTTCATCCGGTCCCTCCGGGGGAAAAAAACACATAGTTTCTGTATCATGCACATTTTGTCACTACATGCAAGTCATTTTGAAGGGTGTGTGTGTGTGACAGAAAGAAAAGAGTGATTGTGTGGTGGCTGCCTTTGGCGGAAACCTGAGCACTTGAGAGATATAGCGAGGCGGACAGAATCTAAAAATACCACGGCTGAGTGAGCAGGACTTAAGAAGAAGAAGCAGTGGCTGTCTCCACTGTCAGGCCGGCCTCTTGGTCTTCAGACTGCGCTGCTGTCTCAGAATGAAATATTAGACCTTTATAAGCAAACGAAAACGAATCCATCTGAGACCAGACAGCTAATTTAAAATGACAGGTAGAACAAGAGGGTTTGATATCAGATATTGAACGCTTGATCTGTTTGGTCAGTGTGATGCAAAGTGTGTGAAACAGCTATAATGAGATTGTGGACGGATTGTTTGCGCGTTAATCAAAATAAGGGGGAAAGAAAGGTAACTGGAGCTCACAAGGAATGCGTATCAGAGTTTCATCCATGCTTGACAGATGCCGAAGGTTTTTTAATTGAAAGCGGCTGGCATTAAAGGCAACGTTGACGGCAACGTTGACGTCAAACCCTTTCAGCCTCAACTCCAAGGTCTAGCCCTGTGTCCCTTTCCTCTTGTCATCAATTTCTCAAAGAATGACACTGCGTGAAAACATTTAGCCCCCTACATACACATCCTGCATCTCACCGCCCATCCCTCTGTTTGTGTGTCTCTCTAGCCAACACATACACAAACAACCTCAGAGGACCATTACACATCTAATACTGCATGCACACAGAAGCTGGCTCTAGTCCTGGGCCCGTGGCTGGCATTAAAGACAAACTGACACTTTCATCCGTCCGTCCGTCCATCCCTTTGTTTGTCCAGCAAGGCTTCAAACAAAACCTTCTCTCCATTGGCACAGCTCCCCCAGCACCTGATATGTGAAGTACACTACAAAGTGTAAATGGATGTGGACGGGCTCGGCGGGGACTTGAATTGGCTGTTGATGACTCCCTAAGAGCTATATTTCCATTTGAAAAGGCGGCTGTTAGCGTTGCTTGTTATTTACGGTCACTTAAATGGAGCCTGTCAGCGCGCTAACTTAAATCCTTTCCACATACGGAATCTTACTAAACAAAATTCTGAAAGAGCTCTAATTAAGATTAGTGCTTCAGAAATGGTGTTGAAAAAGAGTCCTCAATGAAATAAGATTAGTTCCTGTTGCAAGTGAGCCCAAATGAGCATTTCCTGTACAAAAGAGAAGTGGTGACCAAGCTTATGATGAACGCATAAACCTATTTGCGTTTTTGCTTTGTGAACCAAGCTGTGAGAAAATGACTCCATTTAGTCAAATCTAAAGCTTGAGTTGAAGCCTAAATATTTGAATTGCCCTTAATGTTGTGTACCTTAAGCTGGGGTTCTTAGCTCTTCCCTCACGATACAATGGCTGCAAAATCTAGTGAGTTATGGTCTCTGTATTTCTATACGTGGACACAAATGCACATGACATATGAAAAAAAATTCCCAGTTCTGCTTTTGACACAAACAGGCTGCATGTTTATGAGAGCGAGTAAATAGAGAAGATAATCAGCAGGTAGATGGATTGCTGCTTGTTCATTGTGTCTGTATATGAATATATCAAACGATGCATGCTCACCCACACATCCACGTAAGCAGGCGAACACGCACACGCACACACATTCACAGACACACACACACACCCTAACATGCCAGACTATTCCCTGTGGCTTCCTGCATTTGTAGAGCACATACCCAACGCTTTTCCACCGCACAAAACAGATATGAGTGTAATTACATTAAAAACCTCATTTCATATCGATCCATCTGCACAAACAGCCATCTGAACAGCCAGAGCAAGATTATTTAATGTTATTTCTGTTCTTTTTTTAATTTCCCCTGGGGTTTGGTTCACGCCTGCTTAAAAGAAACCGCCTGTGAGGCGGACAGTATCACTTTTTATTTTTTCGGGCCTTGTATGTTGATTGCAGAAAGAAACACGCCGAGTACAAACTCAAAAGGTAGTACAACAGGGTTTTCATTTCATGTATTTCTTGTTAAAGATTTTCAGTTGAAAATATTTTGTTTTCATTTTGAGAGCAAAACTAATTCAGGAAATGCATTGCTAGAGACTTTGTGACCCTCTTTCAGATAACGATTATTTTATACTTTTTCTTGAAAGAAATCCTCTTTGTGCTGATTTCTGAAGAGGGGGTTCAGTTTCAGAGCAGCTAGTCCATACGAGTGCTGAAATATTTGTCTTTGTAATTGAATGAAATGATGTCATTTCATTTGACATCATCTGCTGTGACTACCATAATGCAATTGCTTTAGCTCTTATGAATCATCACCAGATGTGTACGTCTGTGTGAGCGCTCATTCTCCACTGTATATTTGAATTATGTCCCATAAGTGTGTAATAGATGGCTTTGTGAGGCTCGCTTGAGAATTTGTATTGACGTAGTGCTTCTACAATTATGCATGTGCATTCACTGGATTCAGTCTGTTCACCATGTGCAGCGCGGCCTGTGAGGATAGAACGTGTTGGATTTAATGGCGTGTGCTTCTACACTAAAGTCATCAGCGCAAACTTAATCCTGCGGGCTAAATGTGAGCGAGAGCTAAAAATAGCCCCCATAGCTACAGTAACATGCATAGCAGGATATGGTTGTCTGGTAGATGATGATGATGAAGAAAAGACGAGGAGGGAGGAGAGATTAGTAGGAAAAGACGTAGCAGTAGAAGATACATTTTACGATAGGTGGTTTTATATTCTAAAGAAGCCTGGAAAGATAAAAAAAGAAAAAAAAAGCTCATCCTTAAACGTAGAAACTGACTTAAAGTAAACCATCACTATCTGTTCTGAATGTCTTGATAAAGTTAAGAAGCTCATTGGTTTCATAGTATTGCGGCACTTGTGATAGTGATTTATTTTTTTAATTTGAATAGTAAGATTGTATAAAGGACAGGTTTAGACATTGAGACTGGCCGACAGACGGATGAGCACACACACTAAGTAGGTATATGGTCTCACTAAATAGACCGCTCAAGCTAATAATGGATTGAGAATTTGATTAGAGACGGGGATAAGAAGACAGGATCCAGCTTCATCAGTTCTGCTGTCTGCCCGCAAACCCTAATTATACCTAAACGCACTGGCCTTTTCCTCCCTCACTCCCTCACTCCCTCACTATCCTCTTACTAACGCCACACAATGCTCGACAATCTGAACAAAGCTACCCCGAGGCCCCTAATCTAATAGAGCAGTCTCTACAAGACACACACACACACACACCAGCCAACAGAGCGGGTAGGACACAGTCTGGAGGGAAGAATGAGGGAGTGATGGAGAAAGAAGATGGGTAGTCGGATAAAGGAGATAAATTGGACACTGATTGAGGAACAACATAGAGAGAGAGAGCCTTTCTTTCCCAAGTCTCCAAGGGCTGTTGGTGTGGTGTTCAGGATCAGAGAGCTCTGTTGGGACCTCGTGTGTGTGTGTGTGTGTGTGTGTGTGTGTGTGTGTGTGTGTGTGTGTGTGTGTGTGTGTGTGTGTGTGTGTGTGTGTGTGTGTGTGTGTGTGTGTGTGTGTGTGTGTGTGTGTGTGTGTGTGTGTGTGTGTGTGTGGTGAGCCCCTTTACAGCCCATCCTGTTTTGTTCCTGTCTGTGTGGGGGTGCCCACTCTGATCCTGCAGTACACTTACCACTCCTGAAGCAGTGTATTGATTTTGGGGGCCGGTGGACACAGTGACTGGTGCAGAGCCGTGTAAGACGGGCAGCTCAACACGACCTGCGTTGTAAATGCAAATAGTCAAAAGGAGACATGTTCAATGTCTCCTTTGTTTAAAATTGGTTACAAAATTGAGTACAAGTCTACAGATAGATTACTTACGATTTTGGTCATCAAATATATTTTAACTGTAATGGCCAAATTCTTGCTTGTGTAAGATACAATCACAGTGAAGGTCAAAAAGCTACACGCAACCAGTTGTTGTCTTTTTTGAGAAAATGAACAGAAGTCAATTCAATTTGGCGAGGTATCTTTTTAAACTCATCATTCCCTAAATTGTGATTTTTTTTTTGTGTGTCTGTATTAACTCAGGATCCAAGATATGGGACATGTTAGAGATTGTATCTGCAGTGGCCCGGATCGTGTCACAGCTGTTAATGTCAGCAAGTCGTCTTATATAATGCTGCCATCTATCAGA
Organism: Cottus gobio; assembly: GCA_023566465.1. NCBI lineage: Eukaryota > Metazoa > Chordata > Actinopteri > Perciformes > Cottidae > Cottus > Cottus gobio. The sequence goes on from CM042231.1 coordinate 12,355,338, forward strand.
GGGAGACAAGTGAACTAAAGAGACAGCCTTTCTGAGACTGCAGGCTGCAGACGTACACACACACACACACACACACACACACACACACACACACACACACACACACACACACACACACAAACAGAGAATGTTTCTCTATCTGCAGGGTCGTGCTTTCTGTCCCCCATCTCTTTAATCTGGTCCTCCCTCTTCTGCCCTGTCCACACAGACATGTTTATCTGTCAGGACAGGGCCAAGTGCACTGTTCGGGCCAATCACAGAGTCCTGCGTGGACCTATCAGAATCAAGTAAATACCTTGGACTCTTCTAATTTTTCTATTTTGTGCCACCTTGTTTACTTCCTCCTAAAAATGTATCTTATCGCGTCATAGTGAAGGATTTCTCAATTCCTAAAATGCATCTCGTGGAGGGAGGAGCAAGGAAAGAGGAGGCTTGGTGGAGGAGCTATGAGCGATGATACACAGCTGCATCCTTTGCGGAAGTCTTTTAGACACCTGTGATGTATAAAACAGGCGTAACAAAAGACAGCTGGTGCAGCACCCGTCATATTCAATTGAGTCGCTTTAAAATACTGCTCTGAAGCATGGATGTCTCATTTCATCAGACGCCAATTGCCTTGACTCTTCTCTCCTTGTGTCACTTCCTTGCCTCCTCTGCTCACATCTAAGGTAGGAGGGACTAAAAGGAGAGGAGGTGAGGCAAAGAATCGAGGATGTAGAAACGCCGGGCACATTTAATACTATTTAAATACGCTGCTAATGGATGTTTTGCAGATGGTTGTCAAAATAATGTCATGTTTTAGAAGAAAATACAAGGCCATTTAACAATGCAAAGACCCTTTCAGCCTAACTCCAGTGCATGTCAAACTCAGTGACTAAACGGTAACTGAATGAATTGTAATCTCCAAGAAGGAATGCAGCAAACTTAGCAGTCAATTGTTTGCCGAGACATCAGTGATACGTGTTCACCCTGAACCTCTCTTGGTTTTACTCAGTGAGCAGCAGAGGAGGCAGAGCTCTGAGTCACTCAGGGTGAACGCTGTGGATCACTGAGCTCTGCATTCTGCTTTAGCATGCTATGACAGGTTCACTGTCATAGCATGCATGTGTAAGATAGATTTGTCAGTAAAAGTTAAGGGTTTAAAAAGGAGATGATGTTTTCCCCTTCCTGCTTGTCAGATGAAAAAAAATGATGAATGGAATTTCATAAAATGTATGCTAGAGCCGAGAACTTGAGCCAATTAAAATGGACTATATTTTGGTGATTATTCAGGTTTGAGATTTGTGTGACATTTTAGACATGAATCTGAAGGACATGTTTGTAAAAAATTGCCATTTTTGTTGTTAGCTTGCGCTCTTTGGATGCTTTATAGTTTTCTATGTTTTTGTAAGCACCTAACTCGATCCGCAGACTTTAAAAACTTTCATCTCTCTTTTCCTAGTGGAGCTAGACGCGGAGCACACACAGAGAGTCCCCGGGGCAGAACAGGGAGGGCCCCCGGCCCCCCAGGTCAAGCTGAAAGAAAGGCAGAAGTTCTTTGAGGAGGCCTTCCAGCAAGACATGGAGCAGTACTTGTCCACTGGCTACCTGCAGATCGCTGAGAGGAGAGGTGAGAGAGGAGGAGCTTCAGACTCCACAGTCCTGCACTTTGATTACTTTTTGACTAGTTGAAGCATTTCTTTTGGTCTGAGGCCTACAAAGGAAAACAGAAAATGTTGAAGAGTTGAAGGTTTAGGTTGTGGTGTCTGTTTCTTATTCAAGGGTCAATGCAATGTCATCCAATATTCAAATGACTTAAATATATAGTTATTATACCATCAGCTGAATCCTTCACACTTCAACTGCATATCACGAGACTGAGACATAATAAAGACAAATAGAGCCATTTTATTGAAAAATGACATAGCGCCACATAAATGTAGTCTTCAACTTGGATTGTATTACAATCCCGCTGCAGTTTACCTCATGTATTACTGACAAATACTCGCGCTAAAATACCCACAGGATGTGCTTAAATGAGGGACTTCATGAGATATGCACCCTGCACTGTAAGATGCGATGCTTCTTCTTCTTTGACTCACCTATCCTGCTCCGTTAATCCTCTGGAAATGGATTATTAGAGGGTATTGTGGAGCAGTCAGGAAGGAAGAGAGATGAAGTGAAAGGAAAGAGACTTAAGGAGAGGAGCAGAGAGACTCACATTTTTCAGATCAATGGAGTTTTCATAATATCCATGACAATCACCAAAGGTTTGAGGTGCAGTGAGTGAAATATTCACAGCTCATTAGCTCATAGTCAGAATCTTGTGTCGCCTACATTAATTTACGGTAAAAAGACAGGGGAGATGTTTACATTTAGGCTTGACACTTAAAATAATGTGATTCTCAGTACAAAGGCGAGCATGTGGGATGCTGTCAGACCAATTTAAATCAACCTGTCATAATTGCGATACGAATATTTATAATTAGTCACATGAGGGGGCTTATTTATAATTCTGTTATATACATCTGAAAAAAAGCCTACGGTTTGAAACTCAATAGCACACAAAACGCTGCGACTCATTATCTCGCGCAGCTACAAATCCTTACAGCAGGGCGGCGCCACTGGAGAGCAAAGATACAGCTGGAGACATTGAGGATGAGGGGAGAGAGATAAGGAAGAATAAACTGAAAGGAGATAGTGAAGAAAAGGAGAGAAGGGGCTGCGGATGTCACAAGCCACTGAGCTATCAAAAGCCAGTCTCAAGGGTCTTACACACGCACGCACACATTCACACACGCACGCACACACACACATATAAATACTCTATCTCACTGCAGGCTAGCACAGTCCTTCCAACAGGGGAGCCTTTTAGGCAAGGTCACGGTCAGGCTAAAAGAAGAACAAGTTGGAGGCAGTCGCATGGAAGTGATGATCTCAAAGCAGTGCTGTGTGTGTGTGTGTGTGTGTGTGTGTGTGTGTGTGTGTGTGTGTGTGTGTGTGTGTGTGTGTGTGTGTGTGTGTGTGTGTGTGTGTGTGTGTGTGTGTGTGTGTGTGTGTGTGTGTGTGTGTGTGTGTGTGTGTGTGTGTGTGTGTGTGTGTGTGTGCTGAATCAACATCCCCCATACTACGTTGTTTCATGAGGCTGAATAGCTACAGTATGTGATGGTAATTTCGTAGCTGACAAGCGAGATATGTAAATGCTCATGAGAATTGTTATTAATGAGCATTAGACCCTTGTTCCTTTTAAGATGTGTCACAGGAAACACCACTGCTGTCTCCACAAAGAAAGAGAGAGAAGGAGAACATGTATTTCCATTTTATACACCAATCCAGTAATACTTTATGTGTGCAGGAGAGATTTTGTGTATGTGTGTGTGTAAGTTTAAATTCTACACACCATCTGTGTGTGTGTGTATTTGCATTACATCCATCTGGGTTAGTGTGTTACTTTATGTCCATTATAGTCAGTTTAAGTGTTTGTTACGTACATTTGTGGAGAATCAAATGAATTGCCAAAGTTGAGTGATCTGAAAATATGACACTAACTTGTGTGTGTTTGTGCAAGATCTTGTGTTGCTATTTGAAGGACGGAGAGACTTTTGGGGCAGTCTTCATGGGAAATAACATTCCCCTTCTTTCTCCTTCTTCACTCTTTATTCTGCTCTCCCTCCCTGTGCCGCCCTCCTCCGCTCTCCTCATTTCCTTGAGGTACGGTAGCCAATGGCATCTTCTCTCACTGCTGTGCACCGACCAATCATCTCCCTTCTTCCTCTTGCGCTCCCCCTCACACACTCCCCCCTCCACCCACTTTCATCCCCACAGCGCACTGACTGGCTGTTTGTGATGCATGCAGCACGTCATGATGAACTGGGGGGTTGTACCCCTGCAAGGTGGTGAATCCAGGACTGTAGCTGTTGGTGTAGCTGGGGGTGTAGGAGGAGTTTCCAATACATATGTTGTATACTGCTGATTAAACCACAAGCTAGTCTGCCATCAACATCAACAAAGTTCTCAAAATAAGACTTTTGGGTCAAGATGTATTGCTTCATTACAAGTCATAACAATTATGTGGAAAGTGTAGAATTAAACATATTACAGTTACCATTATGCTACATTTTAATTAATTGAAGTTTGGTCTGTATGGTTTTCATATGTTTTATGCATTGAATGGTTTCCGGTTTTAATTATTGTTCTGTCTGTGGTGCTGGGTTTATTGTGTCATGTGGCCAGGTCGATCTCTCATCCCATTCAATATGAATACAATTTTCAGCTGTTTTACCCATCCCTGAAATATATGTGTGGGTACCATAAGGATTAGCATTATTAATGTCTTAAGCTTGATTTAGATCATTTTAACCAGTTAAAGGTGGATCGGTCCATTTAAAGGACAGCTTCATTGTTAATTTCAAGTCTATCGTAAAACAATACACGTGCAATGAAAGTGATATTGTCTGCTGCAATTGTTCCTGTTTACTTTATACTGGCTGAGAAAAGATCCTACTGCAAGATCAAGCAAAGCAAAGCCCACAATCCCAGTTAAGTTGAAAAAGGCAAAAACAAAAGTTTAGCCAACGTTAATATGAAGCTTCAGCAGTCTAAGTAAGTAAAATCATGTCTTTCAAAGTCTAATTCCCTCCTTGTGTGTTTGGTATTAAACATTTGTACGTTTTGGAAGATTGGTACTCCATTTGACTATTTCAGGCAGCTGAAGCTTCATATTAGTTTCAGATGAATTTAAGAATGTTGTGCCGTATCATTTATGTTTGGATTGCTTCTTCTCATGGCAACTAGGAGGCAGGATTACAGCGACAATTACTTTTACAAATGGTCATATAAGAATATTTGGAAAAATGTGAACTTATCCCTGAATGATGTTGCCTGTCGCCTTCATATCCAGCTTCCTACTCATAGTGACACCTGGCAATCCATTATTTGTGGTAATCACTGGATTGTAAGGTAAAGAAAATGTGCTTACTCATTTCAAATGCCATCCAGCCATCCGTGCCCATTTGCTTTTTCATTGCAAATAAAACAAACCACTCGAAGTGATTGTCTTCCTGGACTCAGCCCCTTGCTGCTGCCCTCCTCTGTCTTGTGCGGGGCTAATCTCTTGCTGTCTCGTGTTGTGTCCAGAGCCAATAGGAAGCATGTCGTCCATGGAGGTGAACGTGGACATGCTGGAGCAGATGGATCTGATGGACATGTCTGACCACGAAGCCCTGGACGTGTTTCTGCACTCCGGGGGGGAGGACAACAGCGCTGCCTCGCCCGTCGCAGGTAGGTGGCCACAAACACACACACAAAGTGTTTGTACCTTAAATTATACAGCTAATCCATCTCAAAGAAGTAGAAAGTAGATGAAGTAGAAACTTGTGATAGGAAAAGTGTTGAGGGGAAATACAGCAACACCATCTGTCCACATCTGCTTGGGGAGATTGTTGTCACGGTGAGCAACCTCCAACATCTGACAGCTCCGTCTTGGTTTAGACATGATCTGATGCAAGTAAACCCTTCAACGTTGTATACTCATGTAGGCGACTAGAAGAGTGCCCACCTTTTATTTGCACCTGTTGGTTTAAAATGATATTAAAAACAATTTCCTCAGACTAAAAGGTTAAATTCCCCAATGACTGGAGAGGTATACCATTGCAGAATGACTTGTCCACTTACCCACCCCTCTCCCAACCTCTCCCAAAGATGACTTTTTAAAAGTGAAATGCCGGTATTTCATTTGAAAAACAAGGTTATCCTAGTCAGAGGTTCTCAAGCTTTTTTCTCTGTGATTTAGCCGAGACACCAGGTCTATGTATAGTAGGCCATTAGATGTCTTTTATTTGCAAAATTAGAAAATGCCCTCCGTAGCCCAGTTGGTAGCTCTGACAGTTTAAAATTGAGTAAAAGTTTATACTACAGCTGTTATTTTGGTGTATAGATATATCTTTCTTTGTTCAATAGCTGTCTAATTCATGACCTATAGTTACACGCCCACTACACTTTCACTGACAGCCAACATTTAGTTGTGTTAGAATAGATGTCACATCTGACTGCCATCAGACGTCTTTTAAACATAAAATTGCATGCTGGGAGGGAAATATCTAAAAGTTTAACTGGTGTCCCGCCCACATACAAAGCGTTTCAATAAATGTCATAAACGATTGTTAATGATGATTAAACATCTCCAGGAAGAAACATGAATTTGACTAATTGAATAAAAACAATTGGATAATTAAGCTTACTTTCTGTTTGTGGAGTGTTATTGGCTTCAAGGTCGCAGGTTAATTGATTTAGCAATAAGACATGTACTTGACAATATCTATACTATAACAACACTTGAGCTATGTGTAAAGTTTCACTGACAGCCCTAACCTAGCAGTTCTTCAGGGATAACAGACCGCAATAAGACATACATTACACCAGAGGTTCCTCTTTCAGACAAGTAAGAGAATACATCGGTCCCTTGTCATGTAGAAATTTATTAAAATGTAGGTATTGTTATGAATATTAATTGAATATGCCAATTTAAATCAATGATTCTGAAAACTATTCACGGACCCCCTGAAAGAGTGCTACGGACCCCACTTTGACAATCACTGACCTTTTGCCCAGGTCCAGATGTTGAGTCCTTCACCACAGAGATCAGTCTCCAGGTTCCCACCCAGGCTGAGCTACGTCACAAGCTCTCCTCCCTTTCATCCACCTGCACCGACTCTGCCAGCCAAGACACAGAGGCCGGGGACGAGGATGAGGACGAGGAAGAGGAGATTGAGCAAGGAGGAGGAGAAGGTGGAGGTGTTGGAGGATCAGGCGGAAGAGGGAGGAGGAGAAGGGCCCCCGTGGTGGTGACCCTGGATGAAGAGGAGGTGCACCCTGACACAGCGTTGGTGGACGGAGTGGAACAAGTGGACCAGACCAGCAAAGACAGGGAGGCGAGCAGGCCGAAGGTTTGAGGACACACGGACTGGATCACACACAGACGCACAGAGCTGCAAAATCAAACTGAGATATGTAACAATATTGGTTTCCTTCTCAAATTGTCATCCTGAAGAAAAAGATGTGAAAGAACACACACTGAGGTTGCACTAACTGCCACATGACCTTGCCTTAAAAGACCACTGATGTGAGTTTTCAATTCTAATTGAATCTTGTAAAATAGGCTTGAATTACCTTTAGCATATTAGCATCGGATGGCTTAACATCCACATAAATAGTTTGAAACTATTGAGAGAATGCTCTAATATTCTGTTTCCACGTTTGTGCATGTTGAGACCAGGAGAGACCTGTGATGAGAAGTAATGAGAGAAATATACACATCATCTCATCCATGTGTCCCTCTCGCTGTTTTCATGCTTCATGCTGATACTTACATATTTGCTAAACTGCTAACATTCATTTATGTGTTAGACATATACATACATGATGGTGTTTTTATCCAAATACTTGCCAAACGTAAAAGCTCTATCAGGTCTCCATTGCCTCTAGTGGTATCTCGCCATAACTGTTTTATCAGTTGCCCCAAAAACTTCCCCACCTTTTCTTTGAATGTTTAACTAATTTGCGCATTATAGACCTTTTTACAGCTGAGACATAAATAAATATGTGCGCACGTGTGTTTTTGCCCCAGCCATCCAGATGAGTTAGCAAGCTTTAAGCATTTAATCAAAACTTTTAAAAGCATCAAAACACAACTTTTCCAATGCAACAGGTGTTTCAATTTAAGGTGATGCCGTGTTAACTTTCAGTCAAACGCGTGCGTCATTGCACGTAGTGACTTATGTAGATGGTTGGTGTAGAGAATAAATACAGAGGAGTATTTAAAATCGACTAAAGGCTTTTATGTTCTCATAAGCTACCGTCACTAACAGCAACTAGAGGCATTTGGCTGAGAGACACCAGTTAACATGGTCACTCATTCCACCAAAACACTGGCCGCATCTATGCTTGGAAGCTATTAAATGTGTAGACTACCGCTAGACGTGTTTGTAGGGCCCATTTTAAAACACAATGAACTCAAAACTCTGAGTTTACGTCTAAGGGGCCCTTCTGTGTGGAGTTTACATGTTGTCAGTGTGGGTTCTCTCCGGGTTCTGCGGCTTCCTCCCACAGTGCAAAGACATGCAGCTTAGGTTAATTGATGACTGCCCATAGGTGTGACTGGTTGTCTGTCAGCCCTGCGATAGCCTGGCGACCTGTCCAGGGTGAACCCTGCCTAATGGAATGGATGGAGGCCGTTAAATTAACAAAACACAATGAGAAACGTTGGTCTTGGTTGTCTGTTCCAGTTTATCTTCTGGAGCCTGAAGAAGGCCTCAAGCACTCCTTTGTCTGAGTGAGGAGAAAAACGTTCATGCATAGTGCATAGTACAAACAGCTCTCTCTCTCTGCGTTGTGGTCAGTGACAGCATCCAATAAAAACTGCCCACGCTAAACCGTTTATGTTGCTATCGTAGGGCAATTTGAGGAAACGGTAGCAGCTTTGTTTGCTCTCGGCAGCTCAAATTGTGAAGGGTCCCCACGGACCACATACTCCCCTCTGCAGCCTCTCGGGCTGATTGTGGTTGGCTGAAGTCGGAGTGTAGAAACAACGTTCATAAGTTCCTCTGCACTCATATTTTTGCTGTTGGAAATGTAACACAAGCAACGAAAAACAAGGATGTTTTGGAGTGGCGTAGCGCCCCACAAATACCAAACTAGCACTCTGTAGTTCTTCCGTATACCAAGTGCTGTAACGTCACTGAGATTCAGAGAACATCTGTAACAACTGCAGACGTTTTTCACAATACCTAACTCAAATAAGCAAAAACTAAATAGTAAACAAATGATCTGCAGGGGGCACATGGATGCATTTGTCACGACTTTATGGATAAGCTAAGCTTGCTGCAATTCTTTAACTGGTTTATGAGCTCCACATTGCAATAATTTAAATACAAACTACCAATTAGAAAATAATTTGGTGCCATTGGCTTTGATTAACATGGTGTAATAGATGGCATTCACCTGGCAGTGGGTTCTACACCACATAGTACTGTATAAGACCACCAATGAGGTTCAGGCACCAAGATATCAAAGATGTAACACACACACACACACACACACACGCACACACACAGACAGACACACACAGACGCACACACAGGAGAGTTACCCATAGCCATTCTTTGACCAATAATATTGGAACTTCTCCTTCTGAACGAGGACCAAATCCCTGTCCGGACTGTGTGCACTAGACAACACCGAGATGGTTGAACTCTATCCAGATTTATTTTGTACAGAAATGTTTACATTTGTGTGATGTGACAGCATTACTCCTTCCGTTCTTTTTCCCTGCCAACAGTTTGTGACTTTAATAAATGTTTTTCCCCCAAGCATTGTTTGATTTTCATCGAAGCATTTCACAATAAAGAATGAAATATTCGCAGGATTTAGGGTTTGAGCATGTGAATATTCCCTGTGCACCAACTCTTGATTTGTAGTCCTGGAAAGCTGACATGGTGAGGAAATGGATAGAGCGTGGTGAGGGCTTTGAAATACAGGGGGATTCTCTTGGGAAAGAATATTTTACCAAGTATATATTTATTACAGAAAAGTAAGTAAAAGCAATGCTGGTGTTATACTGAGTGGCATTTGAATGCTGAGAGTGTGTGTGCTGGGATGGATGTGTGGCAGTCCTTCAGTGCACTTTAATGAAGGTTAAGAAGAACTAATGTTGCTTGTATGAGGTGTGTATAGAGTGGTAAACATTTTAGCTCTACTACTAAAGCTCCCACACCTACTGCATGCTGAGGACCTTGATAATGTTGTGGTCCAGCCTGTGTTCCCCTTCTGTTGTAAAAGGGTCAATTCACTCAAATAACAACAAAACATTTCCTCACGTGTGGTATCTTAAAAAAAAAAAACATTTCTGAGATTATAAAGTCATACATTTACATTGAGCTAAAACAAAGGTAAATAAGAATAGTGGGTTGTTTTGTTTTCAGAAGCCACCATTAAACACTTTAATTTAATGGTGGCTTTAATGGAGTGCCGAATATATTATACAGACTCTCCCTCCGTTCTCCACTTATCCGGGGCTGCGGGTTGCAGGAGCAAAGTATTCCAGATGTTCCTCTCCACGGCAAACTAAGGCCGTAATTCAACATAATCCGTGGTAAGTATTTATCTATGTTTATAAAAGATAAAGTAACAATGTGAAAAAGACCCGTATGTATCTTTCTGAACCATCGCCTTGCTCAATGGTCATTACAATAACAAGAGCAACGAAGAAGTTTACAACTCATAAATTCATAATTTTGTAGATTAACCATTTTCATCTTGGATATTTTCCGGGTTTTTCTTGAAAGATGTATAGGAATATTACACCTGTCCCTTCTTAATTGTATATCGCACCTTATCCACCTGATGGATTTTGCTTTTCAATGTTTAATTACAGAAATTAAACCAATGACAAAAATAATCGTACATTCAGTCTGTGTTACTAATTGAAGGAATTATAGTGGGAATAAATGATTTCCTTTTTTGCAGGAGACCCCCAGAATTATGAATGCTGCCATCAGGCTACAGTGGGTAATTAATTTGGAGTCACTTAAACATTTTCACATCATGATCCCCTTACCTGACACAAATAAGACCCAGGGTCCCCCATCTGATAATTCTTTTGCTATTAGATATTTTAATACAAAATGTATGACTCCACGGAATTGCCACCTAAACGTGGTGGAGGGGTCTGTGTGCCCCAGTGACCCCGAGCTGTGTTGTCGGGGGAAATGTGTGTGTGGTACCAATTAGCTGGTTGGGCTCACCTCCACGATACCACTGGGGGCTGGAATCCAGAGAGTCCTAGTATCTCGTGGTCTTGTTCACGAGTGAGGCAAAATGGAGCGTGAGATGGACAGGTGGTTCAGTGAGGCGTACTGTTGTGAAGAGGGAGCTGACCTGGAAGGCAAAGCTCTTGATTTACTGGTCCATCTTTGAACCGACCATCACCTATGGTCACAAGCTTTGGGTAGTGACCGAAAGAATATTGCGGATGCAAGCGGTCAAAATGAGCTTCCTTTGTAGGATGGCTCGGCTCCGCCTTAAAGATAGAGTGAGGAGCTCAGACATCCGGAGGGAGCCGAGTAGAGTCGCTGCTCCTTCGCATCAAAAGGGGCCAGCTGAGGTGGTTTGTGCATCTGATCGGGCTGCTTCCCGGACGCCTCCCCTTCGAGGTTTTCCAAGAGGCCCCGGGGGTAGACCCAGAAGACACTGCAGAGATCTCGTCTGGCATGGGAATGCCTTTGGAAAGCATTGTTGGGGCGACGTCTGGAATAGCCGCCTAAGCCATTATCCATCCATTACTCGGAAGGTAATGGATGATAATGAATGGAAAATGTATTAAACCCATGACCAAAATGGTCATACATTTTGACAGTGTTACTTAAGGGAGTGAATGATGTAGAAAAAACATTCTTCATTATCTTTCTACTGTATATTTCTCTGTTTGGAACCCCTCAAGGACCTCTGGGGATCCCGTAAACCCACTTAAAAAACCACTGCCTCACTGGCAACCGTTAAAATTGGAACAATGGTCTGTGGATTATCTACGTGGTTTAACAACTAATGATGATTTTCAGTCTTTCTACCATAGTCCCTAGAGCCCAAGGTGACATCATCAAATTACTTGTTTTGAATAAATTGAGGCGAAATACTGCGAGAGGTACTTAAAATATTTAGTAATTTCAATGGCCTTTTAATGTTAACTCCATCAGATAAGAACTTGAACTCTAAATAAAGATGCTATTAAAACCATTTGCACACAGAGAGACACAAGCAGGTTGGAAAGAAATGACAGTGAATTGTTGGTAAGTTTTTATTAAACCTTAAGTACAAACTGCAAAAGTAAAAAACTGTCAATATAACCAACATGAGACTCTCTTTCCGAGTGGAGGGAAAGGCCGAGATGCGGCACTAATAAATTAAGTCACCAGAGCCCCCACTGTGAGCAAGTAGTTTATACTGTAGAAAATGGAAGAAACCAACAAAAAAAGAGAACTGAAAAACAAACAAACAAATCCCATCAGAATAAAATATATTGTAAGGCCATAAAAACTTGACAACCACTTTTTATGTTGAAAACACCCAACTTGGTATTTTATTAAATAGTCCTAAAACAGTTCAGTCTTCTGCGAGGGACGACAACCAACAAACTGGATTATAGGATTTTTCCTTGACAGTCACCACTGGCAAGCTCAGTGCAACATGAGTAGCTACTACATTTTTGTTGAATTTTCAGTAATGAAAATGTAAAAACCCATTTTTTTTGTGAACATATCTTTTTCCCTTTTCTTTAAAAAAGTAAAGCTAAACAAACAAAACTAGGTTGGGGAGAGGGGGGGGGGGCAGTCGTTGGCTACTCAATATCTTCTTTCTTAGTGATATAAGCAGCACTTAAAATTTGTATACACGTTTAACCAGAGCAACTCTGTAAGCGTCAAACTCACACGGATGAAGAAAGGGAAATGTAAGGCTTTTTCTTCATCAACCACTCTCCTCTGGAACGTTTTCTCTCTCTCTATTCCTTCCTTCCTTCCTTTCTTTATTCCTTAACCCCAGAACAAGGCTCAGGTATTTAAAGAGATTTACAGGATTATGTACAAAAAAAGTTGATGTTTTGTTTGTGTTGGACTTTTTCCTCTCTAAAAATCACTCATATATCTGGAAAAGAAAAAGAAAAAAAAAAGAAAAAGCCAAAAGAGGACAACTTAAGAATACAAAAAAACGAAACTTGGATTTGATATTTCACATTTTACACTCTTTGACTAGTGGCTCTACTTGAGATAACACGTCAGACCAACAAAAGTAAAAAACACAAAATAATAATAATATAATATAATAATTAATGTTTACTGTTACAGATGAAACAAGAGGACTGGAAGAATGGAATGTTAACACGATTGCACATCTAGAACCAGAAACGCCTGAAAGCCTTTCTGCCCTGTGGGTTGGGGGAGCGTGAGCTAGCTGTTAGTAGATAGCATGTGCTAACCCCCAGATTTAAAATTTGTGTTGTTATACAGTAATTATAACCAACAGCACCAATAAAATGGATCTCCTCGCTATGGATCAGGCACAGTTTTCACTTGCTAGCGAAGGAGGGATCCCTCCATACTACCAGGAAGTGAGGTGAGCGGGGACCATTCACAGGTCAAGCAGCTGTAGGTCTGCCCCCTCTCACATCCACCAACAAACAGAAACATCCACAATGACAACGAAAAGAAAATACACAGAAGACTTCTTGCAAAAAACAAAGCTAAAATTTAAAATAGAACTTGAAAAAACATAGCCAACCAACAATAAACCAACATCGTTATCTTTCAAGTTTTTACCTTGCATCACTAACCCCCCTTTAAAAAAAAAAAAAAAGAAATGCAGGAGCTGCACCAAGAAACAATAAAATAATTAAAAAAGGACTCCTCTTCCTCAAACCAAGGACAGAGAGAAACTTTGGGTAACTACTTGATGTCATTTTCATTTCACAAAACTGGAGAGGAGAAAAAAAAGGCCGCCTTTTCATTTGTCCACGTTCACAGTTGAGTGACGCATGAGAAGGAATGGGGTTCATTCTCAGGGGGCGAGATGAGGGCAGGAAAGAGTGATGCAAGAAGAAGGTAACAAATGTAACCCACTGCAGTTAAGGAAGGATGGAGGTAAAAGGTTTAACAGGGCCCATCAAGTTTTCTTGTGAATGTTACGCTTAATGCTTGTAATGTTGTAAAAGACGACTTAAAGAGGGACAGTGGGATTCTAAAATCATCCAGGAAAAAAAACAAATTCTTCTTTCACACTAGTGCAAAAAAGACATCTTGCTTTTCTTTTTTTTCTTCTTTTTTGTAAACAAGCCTGTCATACTAAGGGAGGAGGTGAATATTTTTTGGAGGGAGGACTTCGGTCAGGTGAGAGGATTTTCAAAGCTAAAAAACAATCAATCTTAAATATTGAGTGGTGGAGGAGGGATTGATAGTGATCCTGCTTAATGTAAAACAAAACAGGGGAGTTTGGGAGGGCCCGGGCCCGCCATGGGCCGAGCCCACCGGATGGTAACGCCGTGGCGTCCTCCTCAGGACACAGCAGCAGCCTTGGGTATGTGGCTGGAGGACAGGCGTGCCAGGGACACCTCCACGGTGGCGCGCTTTCGGGGTCCTCGCTTGGCTGGCGATGCTTTGGCAGGGCTTAGGCCATGGCAGGGGTCCCCCCCTACAGCAGTGACAACAACTCCTCCACCAACGCCACCTCCTCCGTTCTTTAACATGGCCCGGCCACACACCTGGTTCACCAAACTGTTGATTTGCTCCTAATTAGAAGGCACAGAAAACAATTCATATTAAAACAAGTAACCATTTGCATTTTTCTTATTTATGAATTACCTTCTCCAACATAATTTGTTAATCTAGCAGGAATGACATAAACACTGCAAAATAAGCTACTTCCTGCAGCAGTGTAAGTCTAGCTGATGTCTCCCCCATCTGGACGGAGAGCGAACTGAACCACAGCTCACCTCATCGTATCGGTACATCATCTTAAGGCCTCTGCAGGACTTGTGCTTCTCCACATAACGCAGGGCACACTCCAGACAGAAGACCACATTGTCAGTCTCCTGCACCACCTGCGCAGATGGAAACCCAAACAGAGACATTACTGTGGGAACCACACACTCGAATAACAAGTCTCTTATGAATGAGATACATCAGTGAAATGCTATCAGCTTCTACACTACTTTGCACGAGCTGCATGTCAAAACATTGTCAAACTTCATCATTTGTTTTAGACACTTTTAAAATATTAGGCCATAAAAGAATGTGCAAATAAATAGGGATGTTTTTATGTATATTAGGCCATAGTTAGTAAGTACAGTATATAAACTATGCCAAACAATGCAAACTGAAAAACTCTTGCAATACTTTTGGTTACAGGAATAGATAACTAATAAAAACTACTAAAATTAAAGCATCTTAGTAAACCAGTCCCCATGTCTCATAACAGCGTTTGTTGACTGGGTGTGCCCTCTGCCCTCACCATGGACAGGTAGCAGAGATGCTGGCAGATCTGGCAGCGTCTCTCTGAGGACTCCAGTGCCAGCCATTTCCCACGGGGCTTCTTGCGTCCTTCCCCGGGGCCCAAGCTGCCGTCATGGGTGCCGTAGCGGGCAGAGGAGAGTAAGCCTGCCTTGTAAAGTTCCTGTCGTTGGCGCATCTCTATGTTCCTATTGGACAAGAAAGCATGTCGCATTACGTTGGATGCGTTTAATTGCTCTGGGAAAATATTAGGAGTGGGACATCCTCCAAATAAAAGAAATTAGTTTTAATAATATAACAAGAAATAGGAAATAAAGCCTGAATATACCCTAATGCAACATTTGATTGCTTCAGCAAGCAATTAGTTGAAAGGACGTGCATATTACAGTTTTCTCTTGCAGATACAATTCTACAGTTGAGAATAGTGGTAGTATTTGCATGTAAATGTGTGTATGCTCGCTGCATCCTACCTGAGGTCTTTGAGTAGAGCGGAGATGGTGGTGAGGAGGAGGCCATTGTCCCTCTTGGACTCGGCTGTAGCGATCTGGTACAGTAGCTTCTCCATGGAGAAGGGTTTGGCTATACGACGGCATTTCAGGTCCTGCACACAACATCAGAACACATTACAAATTATGATTCTCGTTAAAATTACAGACTGCTTTTTGTGTTATTTCTTCATGTCTCAAAATAAAAAACCCGGCCATTTATTCGACCAGTTTTATTTCGCAGAGGTTTACACTTTCAAACAGAGTTATTCTAGTTATAGTAAGAGTAAAGCAATTTGACTGATATGATCCAACAATGCTAATAATGTCTGTCAAAAATATTAAACACTTGGAAGAAAAGGTTGCAGGCAGAGCACCAATACAGCACGTTGCATGAATGTTATATTACCCTTAAGAGCAATCTTTACTGTGGCTACACATTTGATAGTAATGTATATGGTAAATCTACTTCCTGCACCATAATTCCATAATAGTGACAGTAAGGAACATTTCCTTTTCCTCCATTACTGCAATAATGAGGTTCAATGGCCTAAAGGCATGCTCATGATCACAAAAAAATCTAAATGCACCCCACGGGAGACTTACAGCTGCAATTACTCCTCAAAGTTCAACACAACGGCTATTCAGAGTTTCTAAGTTCAATTATGAATTATGGTTTCAATCAACTCTACATGACTAGCATTAACTGCCACTGCCACAGGAGGGCAGTGTTGTGAGGCATAACAAAGCAAAAGCTTTATAAATAATAATAATAATATTAATAATCATCATCCCTTGTGGCACATTACGTTTTCCACATATACATAAGTTCTGTGCCCTTATTAATTTAACATAGCCCATGCCAGATTCCTATGCTGACCTTTGCGGCCTGGTAACCCAGGTTCATCCAGTGCGGCGTGGCAAAGTGCACCGTCTCTGACACGCTGTAGCCACAGCACACTTTAGAGACGAAGGCACCGGGGTAGCAGACCACGAACTGGCCGCTCCGCTGGACCGTCCGGTAAACCTTGATGCCTTCGTGGCACAGCACCTCTGGAGAGAGCTGGAGGACCAAAGAATGTGGGGGGCGGAAGAATAGTGTTACATTTCTGAAACTGTATATTTTTGGGAACTAAGTAGCTTCAGAGAGTTCTGAAAGCACTGACCATGATGTTCTTCTCCAGCATTTCTAGTCCTGGGGTGCCGTTGGCCTGAAGCAGTGTATGGACCACCTTGTCTAGCTTAGCCTTCTCCTCAGCAGGGACAGAATACCTGTGGGAGGGACACACAAAGACATCAACACACAGGGACGGATTCATGCTGAAGAACCCACCAGTAAGGATCAGTTGAATCTCCTCCTATTGCAAAAGATTGTCCCCAGATAGGAGACTTTGCACTCAGTGATACTGTTACTTATCCTGATGGTCCTTTACATGGGAATTTGGGGGAAGAGTTGTCAGTGTGATCATGTGTACCCTTCATCAGGGATGAGGAAAAGAGCCCAGTGAATACTTACCAAATGCAATCAGCACCAGTGTGTAAGTAATCAACAAATGGAAGGCGATTTTGGTCTCGAGACCAGCATGAGGTAGAAAAGACCATGCCAATGTTAAGCCAGGGAATGGTCACCCCTAGGGAGACAGAGGGGATGAAAGAGAAAGAAACAAGAGCATAGGGTATTATTACTAACTGCAAATTACACAGACACGAGACTCAGTCATATTTGCCCTATAAATGCATTTGCTGGAGCAGTTGACAGATATTGAGGCTTTGTTTGAGTTTTCTATTGACCCTCAATGCCTTAGAGGAATGCCTTTATAATTCCTTACCAGGCACAGCACCCAGATGCCTCAGAATGGATCCGGAGTTATTGGGAAGGACAGTGAGGTTCCATCCATGTCTGAGGAAAAGATCATTTCTACATTATTTTCCAGGGATACCAATGAGACAAGATGGTTAAGGCACCTTGAGGAAGCGGACAGTGTTCCTCCCAGACAGTCTTGCAACACAGGCACAATATTCTGTGCAAACTTTAAAGTGAGCTACTTACTTTGAAAATGGCTCTGACTTTCCTGTGGGGAATCCACTGCCATGTGTGCTAGTGTCCACCTTCCCACAATGCACTGCCACATGGCTGTCTCTCTGCTCCACAATCCTCCAGTACTCTTCCTGCAAGAACGGAAAAGAAGGAAAGCCAATCAGTGAACGCAGAAAGCAAGGTACAGGTTTCAGCTGAGCTTTAGGTCAACACTGAATAATAGCATTTTTAATGAGGTTCACATGAATAAAAACATAAACATCCTCTGAAAGTGACTCAATGTTCCATTAGGGAAAAATATATGCATTTTAAGACATGCCATCAGAAGCTATAGTATGTCTTCATTACAAAGTCATAAAATATAATCGAGTAGTATGCGATAAACTACAATTAAAACCTAGCATTTGTATGCCTCCACCAACCGGTCATGTTGTGGTTTATATCCATATTTATCATATTATAGATTTTTGTGAAATTGTCATAAATAGCATATGAATTCTTGAGTTATGGCCAGAACTGTGTTTTGTGAGGTCGCAGTGACCTTTGACCAAATACGTTCAATCACACCCGTATTAAAACTCCTAAAAGATCATATAATATTATGGCATGAAAAGTCAGAAAAGATCATAGTATATCTAAAATATTATACTACAGTATGCCTTAAAAAAGACGCAGTATTGTACAGTGGTATTAAAGTTGTTCCACCTTCCCAAATGTGATTATTAGAGGGTTTTCTAAGTCTTTTGGGGACTTTGGACAGTTGGTCAGACAAAACAAATCCTTTGATGACTTCACCACGGGCCCTGGGAGCTGACTAATCAACCAATTGATGGCTCAATAATGAAAATCATTTTGTAGTCCTTATTTAGCCATGTAGATAATCCACAGAACTCACTGTCACAAGTCTTTATTGGAACCATTTACTTGAAGAACATTGTTCCAATAAAACACGACAGCGAGTCCTGTGCATTGTCTGTTTTAGACGATGCAGTTTCCACTCACCTCAACCTCAGCAGCCCCTGGTTCCTTGTTAAAGCACATGGTCATGGTGTTCCGGGCTATCCTGAAGAAGTTAGTCAAAGACACCGATTTCCCCTGCAACAAAGAGACACCAAACATTATGAGTCACAGCGTACGACAGAAATCTGGGGGGGAAGAGGGGAAAAGAAACCTCCAGACTTCATTCCACATATGTATGGTCTTCTGTCATGCTAAAAGAACTATTGGGAGTGGAGCATGAATAAATTATGAGCCACGGAAACATTGCCGGACATCAATGAACTACAAGTTTCGCTACATGTGTGAACGAGTCAAAATAAAATATCTGAGGGAAAGCATTATAATGCAATAATGTACGTGCACAGACAAATGCATGTACTGTATGCGTCTCTATATGGCTCCACCTCTGTGCCTCCTCTACAAGCCACAGATAGGTTTCCCATGGTTTTGACCCTCTCTCCCATGGACATTCCTGCTACAGAGAAGCTTTGAAGGTGACCGTAAATCTGCCGGCTCGGGGCTTTGATACAGACGGAATCTGCTGAAAGATGACCTTGCAGATTCCTCATTCTCACAGTGACAATTTCTCTTTCTTTTCTCGTTTTTTTTCCTTCTTAGGTATCCAGATGTAAAAAATAAAAAAATAAAACTGACCTCATTACAAAATCTATTTCTACAAAAGCTGCAGGGTTGTAAAATAATACAGTTAAATAAAGTACAGTCGTGACCCAGTAAGCAACACTTTCTTTAAGTGAGTCAGAAGCAGCACTTATCCCGGCCTTTCCTGGTGTAATTGGAGTTAATTATACCCTTGACATGCACTTTGTTCTCTTGATAGAAAAGTGAAATATAACCTCCTGTTGGGGGCCACTCGTGATGAAAAATGCATACAAATCTGAGCTGTAGAGAAAAGTGATGGGTCATATTTAGACAAGCCTGTCCTGTCAGGACGGAGCCGGTCACATGTCTCTACACTAAACAGCGCATCTACAATTCAGAAGGCTACAGAATGTACTTGGTCGAGTCTCTTGACAATATCTCAGTTTTTCAGAAGGAGCTCATATAGAGCGATTTAGATACCAAAGGGAGGGGGAAGGAATCAAATGGGCTCCACATTTGAGTTTTTGTGCAGTTTGAGACCAAAGTATCCTAAGTATCTTACATAAATACTGAATACTTCATACCATCAAGATACCTTTGAATGACAAAAGATGTGCTCACAAGCTCTTTGCAAGTAAACAATACGTTCAGAGTTTTGTTATGAATAAACAAGTGTGGCGTATGTGTTTGCACATGTGGATTCCTACACATAAGGAAGACATTAAGAACTGCTTCCCTTTGCACTCTGGGGCTTGGCAGAGGGATCGGTGAGAGTACTGGGCATGATAGAGAAAGACAGGAGAGTTAGATAAATAGCTAAGAGCAAGGGCATGGGCTGAAGGAGAGAAGCCATAGGATGTGGTGGTGGGGGGTAGGAGGGGGCTGGATTAAAGCACTGAGGAAGGCGGGGTTTCTAAAGGGGCGGGCCAGGGGGTGAGGGGAAGGGCTGGTTTGAGAGCTGCCTTCTCTCTGACCTACATTTCAGCCAGCCAGAATCAACACAGCTGCTAGCATGCAGGGGAGGTGGGAAAACATCTTGCGCACACACACGCACGCACGCACACACCATAAGAGGTGCATCGATCACACAACAAAAAATCTTAACTATGCAGCTACATGACACATTTACACATTGTGCAAATGTTTGTTTTTTAAACCACAATCTATAACATCTAACAGTTGACTGCTGTAAAATGTTACTAAAGACATTTTACAGCTATAAATAATAAAAAAAATGATCTGCAGACAGGGGGCATATGTTGTTACTTTAAAACCGGCATAGTTCTATCAAAACGCTCAAATCTAAGTTGTGATAATATGTAAAGTGTAGGCCGAATGCATTAGTCTGCATTCAGATAGTGAGATGCAGACATCTGGCTGAGCAACAATGAGGCCTTTGAAAACTGTTTAAGCGCTGACAACAAAACTATATAAGTTCTGGAATTACCATAAAACCAAGACAATGTTCATATTGTTTATGATTTGAGTTAAGGCATGCATCAGCAGGTATCATCATCTAATCTGGTTCGATTAAAAGGACCAAAACAAACCTGATAATGGATGCCAACATACTAATAAACAAAGTCAAACTAGTATGCTTGGCTCTTTGTATAGAACATCACGTGACTTAAAATCTGCCATCTAATTGAAATAAAGTTAGATGCTCACCTTGTTAATACATTTGTGCTGGTCACTGAGAACGCCCCTGTCCTCCTCCTGCGGCTGCGTCTGCGGCTGCTGCTCCTCTTCATGCTGCCTGTCCTCTTTGCCTTGTTTTTCCTGAGCGAAGAGCCGGCGCCGGCCCGCTTTGACCTGAGCCTCTAGCTCCTTCAGACGATGATACACTCCATTGGTGCGGTGGTTCCCTGTCGCCCCTCCCACTATTCCACCTACTAGCCCATTCTTGGGCTCATAGCGTGGCAGCACCAGTGCACTAGGCGCTGAGGAGTCCGAGAGGCCCTCCAGAGGGCCCCGGCGCGACTCCAGGTTCTTTTTCTCCTGCAGCACTTCGGCCTGCAGTCTCAGGCGCTCCTCAGCGCTGAGCGAGTCATAGGAGAGGATGTACTGGAGGTACGCCTCCTGCAGCTTGGCCAGCCGGTCCTGCGCTGACTTAGGGATGCGCAGGAGGTCGGCTAGCTTGGTCCACTTCTTCAGGTCCATCACCTGCTGCATGCCGCCCATATCATTGATGAGCTGGAAAAAACGTGACAGGTCCACTTCACAGCCACCTGCGTGGAGCAGAAGGGAAAAATGAAGAGTGAGCTAACAGTGAGGGGCGAGTCATACACATTGTGAAGGTTGATGCAGGACTCCATGTGTCTCATAGTAACATTTAAATGTAACAACGGTGAAACAATTGTCACCTCACAAAGCTGTGTGTAAAAAAAAAAAAGTTTTGAAAAACAGAAATGAAATCCGCAGAACTGCTATCTTTGAGCATCTGCTCCTTTGGCACAACATGTCTTTCCATCCATCCCAGTTCATTTGATTTTAAACTGCCAATTGCCCCATCACCTTTCAAAATGATCTGAACCGCCATTGTGCCAAACAGAGACACAAATTCTGTTAATGTAAAACTGATCTGCTGGGCGCAGTAAAGGAAATCATTTGGAAGCAGAGTCCCCTGGCTGGCTCACAGGCTGCCAGGTCTCTCTGGCTAGCAGCCGCATACCAACCGGGCTAAAATGAATGCAGCTGTATATAAAAGCAACAAACACTGCATAGCACATGCCCAACATGAACCAGTGCAAAACTAATAAAATTCAACACCCACATATGCATAGGGAACAGAACACAGTTTTCTGTCTAAACTGGGCTGTTTAAAGGCTCATAAAATGCTGATGTCATTGTGAGAAATGGAAGGTGACCAGACAATCTGGAGTTTTTATGGCCCGTCAGGCCCCTGGCCAAGTTGTTCCACATTGTTATTGTCATCTATAAACGGGAAGATATAATCAGGCGAAATGCCACTGACACCAATGGAAACGGCAACCTTTGTGCTTCCTGCTCACTGGCTGCTATTGTCAAAACACACGCGACGAAATACTGTTTCAAAAGTGCAGGAAGGTAAAAGACCTTTTCTTTTTATTCAAATTATCAATATCTTCTTTTTATATACTGTATTTAGTTCATCCTTTTCTTATCATCTACATTCATCAAGCTGTGAAAAGAGAAACAGCCACAAGTGTGGACATGGCTGAGAGGAGGCCTGAGTTTGGAACGGGGTATCTGGGTTTAATACACTCCCGTAAAATCGATGGCTCTGGTCCTCTGTGGCCGCCAGCAGGAAGAAACCTGTGGCTCATTGCTGCGTTAATTCAATCAACTCAGGGATGACTTTTGTAGACTAAATTGTCTGGTGCGGCATTCACGCATACATACGCGTCTCCCCCTGTACGGCTCGCTTACCAATGACAGGCGGCTCATCCATGGTAATGCCCTGAGATTTGAGGTGCTTGCGAATGCAGGCTAGCCGCTGCACGTTGGGGCCCCAGCGCCGGCTCAGCATGTGGACCCTCTGCACCTGTGTAACAAAACGCATCTCCTCGCTCAGCTTGCACTCGGGCCTCCAGTCTGTTGGTGGGACCACGCGGCACATTCCAGCCACCTCGGCCTGTTCCCTCACCGCATCCAAGTACACCAGCGGGTCCTGGAACTCCCGCGGAACCGGCCGGAAGACAGGGGCTTCACCCAGAGCTGCCCACCCATCTGGCCTGCTCCGCTGGCGCTCCCACTCCTTCTCTTGCTCGCGCTCCTTCTGGCGTGCCATCTCTTTCTCACGCTCCCACTCCTTGTCTCGGTCGGCGAGCCGAAAAGCTGCTGGTTTGAGCTGCCCGGGGTTGTTGGCGGAAGCAAGCAGAGAGGAGGCGTTGGAGGAACACACAGAGGTTTGTTGGGGGTCTGAGGTAGTGTTGGCACGACTGGGGTTCTGTGAGTGATTCGGGCCTGATGAGGGGGAGGAAGAGGAGGAGTTCCGACCATGAGACCTGCTCTGCTGCTGCGCTTGTCGAATCAACATCAGCTTGCCGGCCGATGCCCGCTTGGGTCGCTGGTTCACCGGCTCCGCATTGGCTGCTGGTGTATTAGGAGGCGGGGTTTGTTGAGGAGGAGGAGTAGGAGGTGGAAGTGGGGTAACAGGTGGAGTTTGTTTGGGAGAAGGGGGTGCGTCTGATTCATGTCCGTTAGAAACTGGAGTGGTAGGGGTGGTGGTTTGTGTGGCAGATTTCTCTTGATTGGCCGCCTTCTTGCTGCTGCTGCGCGTCTCCAGAGGCGTGGGTTGAAGCTTGGCCTTCTTGGCCTCAATGCCAGTGGTTTTGGCTTTTTGCTCAACAACCCCCGTCCCCACGGAATTGAGGACCACCTCCAGACGCCGCTTGGAGAAACGCAGTCCCTCTCGACCTGGGCACTCCCCTTGCTGGCACTGTCTCTGCCCGTCCTCCTTGGCCAGGGTGTTGTACCGCTGCCCATTTAGCCTGCCGTTGAGGCGGGCGACGGCAGCCACATTGTGCAGCCCATTGGATAGTAGCACCTGTTTGCAGGTTTTTGCATTGCTGAGGTGGGCTGCTGCCGCTGCTTTTCCTGAGTGAGCCAGCCCATTGCTGGCCGCTGGCTGGCTGTGCTGATTGTGATTGTTCGCTGACGATGTTGCCGAGGCGGCGCTGTTGTGTTTGTTGCTGCTGCTGAGTTTGGTTTTCTTGCCCAGTTCTCTCTGTTTGGCTTTGGTGTAGGTGACGTGGCCCTTGGACACGGTGGCTGTGTACTTCTTCACAGTTTTGGACGGCAGTCGGAAGTCGCGGCTCTTCTTGGTACCACTGACAGCTTGTGCCGAGCCCGCCCGTGTCAGCCCGTTCACTTTAGAGACCTGAGAAACAGAGAGAGAGAGAGAGAGAGAGAGAGAGAGAGAGAGAGAGAGAGAGAGAGAGAGAGAGAGAGAGAGAGAGAGAGAGAGAGAGAGAGAGAGAGAGAGAGAGAGAGAGAGAGAGAGAGCGAGAGAGAGAGAGAGAGAGAGAGATAGCACAAGTTAGATGAATAAAGGTAAAGAACCTCATCACAATGCTCTGGATCAATCATGGATTTATTCTGGAAAACAGCACTCTTTCCTGAAGGAGAGGGGGATAGCTTAAATCTCTGAAAGAATCCTGTTTGATAAGATCTCTGAATGTTGAACACAACGTTAATAATACTATTGCACACACACACACACACACACACACACACACACACACACACACACACACACACACACACACACACACACACACACACACACACACACACACACACACACACACACACACACACACACACACACACACACACACACACACACACACACACACACACACACACACACACACACACACACACACACACACACACGGCCAAACATATTTGTGGAACCAATCAACTGTCTTGATTACTATACTTTCATATCCAGCACACTTTTGTAAACTGCAGCTCAAACTGCTGTTAGCACAAAGGCAGAACTTTATAAAAGGATTATGTGCAAACCAAATCCCGAGATAAACAACAGTTTAGCATGGGTAGATAAAAAAGAAATGACATGAGAGGGAGAGAAGGTATGGCTCCATGGTTTCTGCGAGCAGATGGCTGGACAGTATGAGGTTGGAGGCGGGGTCATAGGGATGGAATATAATCCCATCCAAGCACATACAAACAGCCCTTTTCCTCTTAAACGCTATAATTCAATTTGTTTTAGCAGAGAGAGACAGAAAGAAAGAGAGGGAGAGAGAGAGAGAGACACTGTATGTGTACATGAATGTGTGTGAAGTCTGTAGATCAGTGGTTTGGTACAGTGGTGTCTGGCCCACTGGCTGCAGCTTTGGAAAGAAACACGGTCACCCTCTCCCTCAGTGCAAAGAGCTTTACAGCTGGATCAGCACATGTAACAATCCATTGTGTAAAATCTAATTCTGTAAAGGACTCCGTCTCGCTCCATGACTACATTCTCCACTGCTCCTTTCTTCCACTTATATTTCCCCTGTATGCATTTCTAAGAATATCCACTCCTCTCTCTTCCATGTTGTTTTCATGGCCCACTTTCAGTGCTGCCAGGAGTTTCTCATTGCTTTCTCTCCAACGTGTGTGTGTGTGTGTGTGTGTGTGTGTGTGTGTGTGTGTGTGTGTGTGTGTGTGAGATTGTTATAGTGTCAGGAGATCTTGTCAAATTAAAAGATATTTAGCTGCCGGTATCTGAACATAAGCTGGAGATCCTATTTCTGTAGTTTAAACATAAAGGGGCAACATCGTCCATTGTCAGGGGATATATCCTTCTGATTTATATTTTCTAATATCCAAACAAGGCATGCAAAGTTGGGAGAGACACTTGTACATCAGCTATCATAGAGCCCTGATGTCTTTAGAAAATTAATGATCATATTTCGCTGCCATCCATCCACGTATCTGTGTGCCTTTCTGTCCAGACCAGCTGGAAGTGAACCACAGAAAAAAGAAAGGAGGAGGGATGGGAGAAATGGAGTTATCAATCACAGTCGGGGCGCCACAGGAGGGAGGTGACAGCCGGCCCATTGACAGGTTTGCCTTTGAAGGGCTCTCGTGTCACACTTGTGTGTGTATATGTATATGTGTTAGCGCGTGTGTATGTGTGTGCTCGTGTATTGTATTGTGTTCGTCTCAGGTGGCCGACACAAAGACCAGGCCATTAAAAGATAAGGGGGGGACTGAAACCTAACCCTGCCTCCGTCAATCATTCCCCTCCAACACACACACACACACACACACACACACACACACACACACACACACACACACACACACACACACACACACACACACACACACACACACACACACACACACACACACACACACACACACACACACACACACACACACACACACACACACACACACACACACACACACACACACACACACACACACACAAGGAGAGAGGGGATAGAGAATGGGCGTTGAGGAGTGGGGAGAGGAAAGGGATGAAGACAGAAACAGTCTCTGTAATTGTGATTTTACTTGTTATCTAAATATGCATCTCCCAATCTGACACATTACTAAATATCACAACGTTCAAACTGTTTCATTAGCCAAATCAATACGTAGTTCAATGTGACAGCATATTTAGTGTTGTGCTGATGCTGAATAAGCACCTAACTGCTAAAGAAGCAGTTGTCCAGATAGCTGCTATATTTCTTCAGCCACAGTTTGCTGACAAAGCGTTGAGTCTGAGAGAGACACTGTCATGACCACTTCCTGCCACAGGAGGGCTCAGTGCACCGGCTCTCTTCAGGGGAGCTCGGCAAGTCTCCATCACTTTTCTCTCTTTAATTATTCGGTCTGGTGGCACAGAAGGATGGCAAGAGGTTGATGATGAGAGAAAGGAAATACGAAGCAGAGCAAAGAGGCAGGAGCTAGTTTAAACACTTTGCTGAGGAAGGGAAGAAAGAAAGACAGAGAGCAAGAGATTTAACGGAAAAAGGACATGGAAGCTCACTCGAGCCAATAGAGAATTAAATGAAAAGGGACAATGGACAGGACAAGAAAGACAATGAAGCCAAAAGGGAAAAAACTGAACACACAGACATACAGCCGGAGACTGGAGACTGGAGTGGATTTTGGTCGCATGTGAGCGGTGAAGGGGAGGAGAGGGGGGGAGTGAGGGAGGTGGGTCTAGATGACATCATGTGTTGCTATAGCCCAGCTGAGGCCTGGCAGGAAGATTTTTAACAGGCAACATCTGCAGGAGCCGGCCCTGAGAAGGGAGGGGGGGAGGGGGGCGGGAGAGAGAGAGAGAGAGAGAGAGAGAGAGAGAGAGAGAGAGACACACGATAGAGGAAGACAGGATAAAGTTTAACCCTTGCAAAGCCCTGCTGACTGACAAAGGAAGGAAGATGCAGGAGCGGTTGTGCTCATTTTGAATCACGTGTGCTCACATTCAGATTTCTACCTCTTTGTCTGGATGTTGCAGAAGCTCCTTCGGACAAGCTGAGGTACCACTAGCGCCGACAGGCAAATCATTGACCGTGTAACGACACATCGGGGCTATTTTGTGTTTGAGAGACGGCTGAAGTGAGGACGAAACACGCGGCAAGTCGAGGAAATGCTCAGCGATGTTCTGGTTTGTAACCCAGCGCAAAGCCCCTCCTCCTCACTGTGACGCTCTCCGTCACCGGGGGCACGAAATAATGTAAACACCATAACTTCGGGAATATAATGAATGCATGTCACAGCTTGACGGCGTGCAACACATCCATCAAGTGTTACGGCGGTGCGATGACTATCAACGGGTTAAATCCTGTGCTGAGCTACAAATCAATTCCTACGCCGGAGTCATTTACGGTGCGACTGCCAGAACACCTCGACGGAGAGGCATAAATCCGGCTTAAGCCTTCTTTCCCCTCTGCTGTCTTATTAGGGAGCAATGCGATGCGGCGCAGGGCAGGTTGACTTTTAAGCAGCCAGAGAAAGGTCAGTACAGCCTGGCACTAATAACACACACAATGCAAAACCCCTTTTACAAAGTAACGGGGAGAGATCTGCATACAGTAGTAGCTGGAAGAAGAGGCGAGAGAACCGAGAGAAACACGTCATCTAATTGATGCGTTTGTTATCTATTGTCATTTTTTTTAATGTTGTAGTGTAAGGAGGGAGGTTAATTGAGGGTGGCAGAGGACAAACAACTAAACAAGAAAGTGCAGAGTCCTTTTCAAATGATGCCGAGTCGGCTTAATGGTTTGGCCCTGCACACACCACCTGCGCTCGCTGATCTGCGCAGCTGCTTTGCTGACATCCCTGCTTTTGTTATTTAATGAAAATGGATAGAATCATATTGTTTTATAAAAAGGTCCTGTTATGGCGCATGTATTTTTTTGATACAAGCCGCTATTAAATTAAGCAGAACTGAATCACTGCGAATTGAATTATGATAATGCCTCTCTACCCTTCGCTTTACACACACACACACACACACAACCCCGAGTTCTTTTTACGGCTACATAATCACTTAACCTTTTATATGGCTTAGCCTGTATTTTCGCAGTGGGCCATGTGTATAAATGTGTGCGAGTCTTGAACACACATGGTTAAAACACACACACACACACACACACACACACACCATGCTAATTGAAGGGAGAGGGAGAGTGAGAAGAAAAAAACGCACTAATCCTTCCAAATGATTGGAGCCATGTTGTCAAGGGCAAGATCCTTCTCTTTGAGACAGAGAGAGAGGGAGGGGGAGAGAAAGAGAGAGAGAGGCAAAAGAGAGAGATAGAGAGAAAAAGAGAGAGAGAAGAGTGATAGAACAAAGACTGGTGAGTTAGTGAGGCTGAAGTTTGGCTTGGCAGGCAGTCACTCTCATTGAGAGCCATTGTTGGTTTTCCGGGACAATTCCAGCCACTCTAAAAACCTGGAGCACATGCCCGGGTCTGCATCGGCGGCAGCACATTACAGCAACAATAACACTGGGTAGAAGGCTGACACTCAACAGGAAGGAAAAGGCAGAAAAGGAAATAGGAAAGAAGACAAGATAGATTACGAGAGAGCAAAGACAGAATGAAATGAGGCACCTCGACAGACGGTTTGCTCCCGACTGGCGGACGTGGTCATACGAATGCCAGAGTTCTGGCTGAAGCCACCTCTGCCCCTTTCCTCCCATCTCCTCCTCTTCTTTCACTTTGTGGGGCTCCTTGAGACCCGCTAAGTGCCACGGAGAGGGAGGCAGGCGTCCACAGGCCCTAGCCAGCATTACTAAATATAGCTGCAGTCGCAGCAGGCCAAAACACAATCATTACTCTCCCAGACACAATAGATGGAAGGGAGGGGAGGAAAGGAGAGGAGAGGAGAGTAAAAGGAAGGGCTCGGAGAAGACGAGGCAAAGGAGGAAATCAGCAACCAAAATAAAGTAGAGAAAGGGGACAAGAGAGGCACAGGGGTAGTTAGGCTGAATCATTGAGAAGATACAAAGAGGAAAATAAAATGAGTCTAGAGGGGAGGATTTAAAGAAGTGGGCATAATGACCAAACAAGCGTGCTGCACCTCAAGCCAATTAATACAGAAACTCACGCTATACCACAGCTAATGCAAACCATTCAGCTGCCATAGACATTCCCTTTTGTATGCTACCGTCACATGTTCAAAAGGTCTCCTGAGGAAGCTTCGACATGCTTTCATCCTTTTCCTTTCCATATGACATCGACCATATTATGGCTTTGAAATCTCGCGGGCGGGAGCTCCTGGCCACACAGTACCTGTTTGCGTAGCTCCTCGGCAGCTCTCCTCGCTGGCAGCCCGTTGGCTGAGCCTCTACTGCTGGCCAGGGCCTGCTGCCGCACGTGCTCCCGCGCCTCCGCCCGCTCACTGCGCTCCCTCAGCAGGGGCGGAGGTGGAGGCGGTAGAGGGGGCAGTGGTGGGGCTGGCGCATCCCTGCCGTGAGTTCCCGCCTTGGGCCTCGGACTCTCCCTGGTCCCTGCTTTACCGTGGCTGTTGAAAACTGGAGGGGAAAGCGAGAAGAGTCAAGTGTGTTTCTTTTATGGTTGTTAATTAATCTGGGAGAGGAGAAAATCAAACCCAATTAGGGACAGATATCGTATTAGCTTGAAGTGGATTATTCACATACTTGAAATTAGATTAGAATGTTGCTGAAATTACTTTTAGCAGAATACATTTGAGTTTTTCCAGACACCATCTTTAATAGAACTAAATGAGACAACAACATTGTACTGTTTCTCGACCAGTGATCACTGATGACGCTTACTGGTTTTAGTTGTCTATCTGCTCCCAGTATATTGAAATATACTTTAAAAAATGAATAGAGAGAGTTTGAGGTTCTTCTTAGATTTAGTACTCTGCAAGGAGTGCAGCGACGTGCCACTCTGCATTGATTCACTGTTGAGATTTAGGAATGTATAGGATACATATACATATATATATATATATATATATATATACACACACACGTGTTTTTCAGGTTTTGCAACTTAGTTCATAATTCCTAATGTTTAAAGTAAATAAATAAAACAAAAATGAAGCCACTGTAAGGCAAACGGGATATTGTGGAATGTTCCTATTAGGTAGCAAGGCATGAATACCATTTGACATATACTATGTTTTTTCAGGCTACCGTCTACCTATGCCAATGCCAACATGTGGACATAAGTCTCAATACCCCCCTGTAGTGCAGAATGGCATATAAACCCCTTGCACCAAAACCCCAACGACCAAGTGGAAAAGCCCGCGCAAACATCGGAGTGACAGGGTCTTGGCTAACGTATAGTGCCCAATCAGTAATATATGCATGATTTAAGGTGCGTATGAGAACGCCTTTATACTACATGTCAAAGAAGCTGTTCAAAATGGACGTAGGCCCCACCAACCCCCGGCGATGATGTTAAACAGGTCGAACGGGAGCGAGGTAATTAACAAACACATTCAATGGCTCCCTCTTCAGCTGTTATGAGGCTCAATTTAAAGTTTCACGGCATCTTACCATCAGCCGGCTGTATGGAAAGAATGCCAGGAGGCGTCCACAGCACACACGCATCGCACAACATGACGTCACGTGTGCACACTTCTGAACATAACTGAGCGTTTCTGTCTACAGAAGATGTAGTGTGTATGTGCTATACTGCATGTGTGTATCCGCTCATAACCACAAGTGAGCGCCTGCGAGTCTCTCAGGGGCCCCGGCTCCATGAAAAATTAGAGAAATCCTGACATTTTGAGAAGTGAGCTAAGCAAGAAATGAAGGCCAATAAAAGCTGTTTAATTTAGCTCTGTCAACATGGCACACGGCCGAGCGGGAGAGAGAAGCGGAGAGACGGCACGCTGATGAATGGCCTACAATGTAGGGCCTTTCCCGTTTACCTCCCAGAATAAAATGTTTCTCTCTCCTTCCCCAATTCTATTTCTCCTCGTCCTCGACTGTTCTCCCCGCCTCCCTCTCCTCCTCCTCCTCCCTAAGAGCCCATATAACCCTGTTGCTGCTGGAGGGTGGCCCAAGCTGCGTATTAAAGTGTCACGTTTGACACCAATCTTAAAACCACAAAATGTACTGAGGGGTGTGTGTGTGTGTGTGTGTGTGTGTGTGTGTGTGTGTGTGTGTGTGTGTGTGTGTGTGTGTGTGTGTCTCTTCGTGCCTGATACCCAACACAGCACAAATACTGTCTCAACACTGGAGCAATGACCCAGTCTTGACTGCGTGTACACACTTATGTGTGTACACGTCTGTTTCGGTGTCCTTAACCCCCTCATCCCTATTATTCCCTACAAAGTGTATCTGCCCATTTCCCTCTTATCTATTTATTTAGCATATCACGGTGAAGGCGCCGAGCTGCTTTGCAAACAGTGCTGGTATACGAAGATAAGAAAGGAGACCAAGCTGTCCACGTGCACACGGCGAGCCCGGATGTGTTCAAACAGGTTTCACTGTCCTACTTCGTGCTCCGTATACAGATGTGTGCATATGTACAGTTTAGGTTTCAAGCTGCAGCTCCAGATGTTCCCGGCAGAATGAGAGAGAACTGTAGGTACCCGTGTTTGTTTTGGGCGCTAGACACTGCAGTTCTCCAAGAGTTCATTTCAAGCAAATCCATAGACCTCTCTCCCTCTTTCTCTTTTAATCCCGCCAGTCTCTCTCCTCCTCCACATTCCACTTGAGAGGATGACTGAGCAGAGCGTTCACCTTTTGAACCTTTCTTGCGGCGATTCTACAGACAAGAAGGGAGGGAGAGCATCTGAGAGGGCGAAAAGGAGGAACTTTAAAATCTAGCTGTTTTGTGGGGAAACGTCTGGCTGGAAGGATTGTGTGTCTCTAACGTCTGCCAGGGAGGGAGGGCCTCCAGGTTAAGATTGTTTCTCTATTGGTTAGTAAAAAAAGAAACCCGAGGATAAATATTATGGATTCTATGAAATGAGCACATGTTGTTGTACCTTATCCACAGCAAAGAAAGTCTCCATCTTCTCCATTTGTATCCATGATTGAGCCTAAAACGCCTGATTGTCTTAATCTGCCTGTGAATTAAGATTATTTGTTGGACTTTTCTAGAATTAAACCAAATTTATTTATTTATTATTGAAAAACCACTTGATAAGATGCATCATACTTGTTTTTATAGTCATCAATCTTGGGATTGAGACTCTTCTTATAGGTTTAGTTGCATGCATGCAATTTCCTAAATGTGTATTCAACCAAATATCTATGTGCCCCAAGGGGTGTGTGTACACATGCTGTCACTCCGCTGTGTGTGCACGTGTGCGTCTGTGTGTGTGTGTGTGTCTGTTTGTGTGTGTGTGTGTCGAGGGCCCCGGCCAGCTGTTGCAGTGTGTGCATAAACACCTTGTTAGGGCTTAGCAAGTTAAGTGTTAATTGGGGTGGAAAGAGTTGATGTGCAGCTATGCTATCCCATGTGACTTACCCCGTCTCTGCAGTGGAAAAACTAGAGTGCAAACTTGGGAAATTGATCACGTTCACACACAGACACAAGCACTTGGACTCTGTCCACTGTCCCATGACTCATTCTGTGCTCCCGTTTGGCCAAAGTTGTTCTCTTCCTCCGTTGCATTTCTCCATCAATCACTCACTTTTTTTCTTCCAAAGATGGATCTTTCCACTTCTCTCTAGTTATTCTGCGGGTGCACCATCCTTCACTCTTATTCCCTTCCCTTCATCCCCCTCTTCATCCATCTCTCTATTTCTTTTTCTGTTTTTCTCTTTCAACTCCTTCTTCCCTTCAGATGGTGAACAAAGGCAGGACCTCAAAACTGACAAAACTGCTCATCTTCATGGACGCATTTCCCATAAAGCTCTGTGATTATGCCATCAGGGAGTTAACTCTATGCATGCTTATCTGCCCGCTCCAGTGCTGTCCTTACCATGCCCGTTGAGCGGCTGCCTGGTGGGGAACTTGCCCTTGCGGGGTGTCGAGTGGCAAGAGGAGGAGGCCGACACTTGGCTGTTGCTTCCCCCACCTTGAGAGTGGATCCCACTTCCGTTCCTCACCTCCTCCTCCACCTCCTCCTCATCGTCCTCCAGGTCCTCCTCCTCCTGGGAGCTTCCGAAGTAGGCCATGTTGCTGGGCAGGGCTGATGAACCTGAGTGCAGAGAGGTGTAGGAAAAGAGGAGAAAGGGTACAGAGACAAGGAGATGAATAATAAAGAGGTGGGTTGGGGGAGGAGGCGAGCAAGGAAAAGAAAAGGGAAATAATTACAATTTGAAATATGAGGCCGGCACTGAAAAACACAGCTTTACTGTAATTCTGCTTCCCACTCAACATCTTTTTTGAGACCCCCAGCCATCCACAAATGTAAATTCTAATCTCGGAAATTACAGATGAATCAACATCAATATGCGAGTCGTGAAATATTAATGTAAAAATAGAAGTTGCTAAAGCATTTGTGAATAATGGTGATTGTGCTGCTGTTTTTTTCATCCGTCATTATCCCAGCTGGTGGCCTATTGAAGCTGTGTGAACTGCTCCGCACATTGCGGCTCCATTGTTGCATTTGCACACACACTAAAAACGCACAAACATAAGGACACACACACACACACACACACACACACACACACAGCACAATGTGCAAATAGTTTGCATAGCGATGACAGTTTTACTTAAACAGCATTTATACTGCATCCGACTTAGGCTAAACTCTATTATCCTCCTAATCCCTTCTTAATTCTCATATCTATAGATTTACCATTTACCTCCTGACCTTGCTTTTATCTCTGGCGTTTCTCCTGTAAATGCTTCTGTTTCTTGTTACAATGTTTTGCAAAACTTGCTGTATAACTACATATGAGTGCAGAAGGAGCGGGAGGCGATGAGAGCAACATTTTCTGATGGCTAGAACTGAAGCAGAGCACTGGGACTCTTGATGCTGACAGTTTTATTGAGAGAGACACACATACTGAACATGTGCTCAGACATCGACCTGTGTAAAAGAGTTACTTCAGAAAACCAAACAATCCCTGCTAAGCCAATCCCAAATGTGCCGCTTTCACTCTTCCAAACACGATAACTGTCAATCTCCTCCTATTGGAGAAGAAATTCGGAAATCCCTCGCTTTCAGTTTTCTGTCACCCTCGATCACTTTCATTGTCATCTCTGAGAAATCTAGCTCAATACTGCTGGAGGGAGGTAAATGGTGTTTGGCAGTGGATATCCTATAATGTTACATCAGTTAGCTGAATGTAGACACACTCTCATAAAAGGTCATAAAGCCCAAAGCTATGTTATAAAATCTCATAATGTTGTACTCGTAAATCAGTGAGCAAACAGCTGCTCCACTCACACAGATGCCGGAATAAAGAACTCAGGCAGGCTTGTGGAGGGTGAGCAGCAGCGACTGGCATGCATAGCGTTCCTCTCGGTGTGCTTCCAGCAACAACATCAGAATCTTCACACCGATAGGCCGATCTTTGCACAAATGAAACGACAGACCAGGAGAACGCGGCATGTGCACGCTGCTTGTGCACGCTGCTTGTGCACGCTGCTTGTGCACGCTGCTTGTGAGAGCGTCTGCATGGGCGTCCACCAGAGGAGCTCGCTCTGCAAGGCCAGCGGGAAGAAGAGGAGGAGGAGATTTCTGTAGCCGGCAGCCTTCACACATGCAGCAACATGGCTGCTTCTTTACGTTAGCCGTGTAATGCTGAGAGATACATGAAGGAAACAATAACAGAAGCCTGTGTGTGACATAAAGGAGAGGCACATTGACTAATAGTTGACTGGAATGTGTGGTTATGCAAACATCCTTATAGCCTTGATTATATAGAGTTTTATATAGCAATATAGTTGTTTATGAGCAGGAAACACTGGATTTTATTAATCTTTTACAAATGAATTGCATATCATGAGGAACTACTGTGGTTTTTATTGCCCTTATAGAGGCAATGATTTTTAAAAGGGCATTAATGGGAAGCAGTGCATGATTATAAGTCAATTAAAATAATGTTAAGCCTCTGAAAAACAGGCTGATTTTAACAAGCCTGCATTATTCTATACAGGGCACTTAAAATTAGGAATTAGTCAAGCCAATTATTTAATTAGCACTATTGTTTTGGAGGATGCAGAACACTTATCTTAGATTTTACACATTGAATACTTTAGTAAGGGGCTTAATACAAATACAGAGATAACACAAGTATGACACCAAAATGATTATACACAAGGAATATATCTTAATATATATTAGAATAAGATATAAATAATTTACAAGCTCCTTATTTGGATATAGCTTTTAGAATGAGATAATAAATTAATTTATGAATGAATGTTTAGTAACCAGTCTTTAGTAATCAATATGTGTGCAACATGACACAAACACATTCACAATGCATTGTGGGCAATAGCGCCGAGCTTTGAAACATTTGTGTGTAAGTGTATATACAGTCAATACATAAATGATAAAGGAAAGGACATGTTATGACATGTGACGGCTTAAGGGATAGTTTGGATTATTTGAAGTGGGGTTTTTACAAGGTTCACTACAGTAGATATTAGTTTGGAGAAACAGACCATAGAGCTGGCCTGGGAGCAAAGCAATGTACTGCTGTGGACAGGAACGCAGTAGCACGTGTTCTGACCACCTAAAACAAAGACCCACTTAAAATATTTGATATTTTTAGAATAGTTTCTGGGGAACTGAAAGTGTATCTATACGGTTTGTGTAGAATGACGTATCTTTGGAGGCCAACCCCAGAAGTTAGCGTCACACTGGTTCCCTCTCCCGTTCACGGCTGCTATCCAGCTCCACGCAGACAGAGGACCATCTGATACTGAAATACTGAAGCATTCTCCTTTCAATAGCCTGCACTGCAGAGTCAAATATGGAAATAAGAATAGAATGTCCTTAATGGAACACTGGAGCATGAAAGCTAGAAGATCCCTGTTCTTTTACATCCAACAAACTGCTGCTCTTCTTAAATGACGTTGATTTGACACATTACTTTCTGTTTTCATGATTTGAACATAAAACAATAAACATTTTGAAATCATTATTCCAGTTTTCTTGAATCTTTGAAGATAGATTCATTTGTATTTTAAAGTGCACTAACAAACTATTACTGGCCAGTCAGGGGACCTGTGGTTACCACATGTCACATCAAATCTGTTTTGAAAGCCTTTAAATTTCCTTCTCGGATCAAGCTTTTACAAAACACACAAAAAAACAGAGCCCGGTAATAATAAATCTGGTTGTGCCTTGGATCACACTTTTCACTCCGCAGCTCTGCCAGTTTCTAATTACCTCCTCAGAGAGCCGGAGAATATCTGTAATAGCAGCAGATTCCCTCAACAGATAACAATGGAGTTTTACCTGCTCTCTTTAACAAAATAGTAACTGTTCAGCAACAGTGAAATATGGCTTTCATATAATCCATAGAAACCCACATGGTAAGCCCCGTTTCTTTGCAGGCAGGCTCCTGGCCAGTGTGTGTTTCTGGTGTCTTGGCACACAGCATCCTGCAGCTTAAGCGGGATGCAGACAATTCAGAGTGGTTGAACCCATGCAGCAGTGCCACTTCGGTTAAAATCCAGAAGATTGTACTCTGCTACAGAGGATCAGCCCTCAGAAGTTTGGTGACTGCAGCAAACCTACAAACCCGCAGATACAAAGAGCCACACACATGCACCTAAGTGCGCACACACACACACACACACACACACACACACACACACACACACACACACACACACACACACACACACACACACACACACACACACACACACACACACACACACACACACACACACACACACACACACACACACACACACACACACACACACACACACACACACACACACCTCGTTTATCTTGGTGACAGAGCAAACGCTCCTCTCTTAGACCAAACAAACACACAGAGGTGGCACACATACACACGACCCAATCAGCTTCTAATGACTTGCTTCATTAGCTAAATGGCTGTAATTTACTGCTCTGAACTGGGGTCAGAGGGCCAATGGCAAACAGACC
Organism: Cottus gobio; assembly: GCA_023566465.1. Classification (NCBI taxonomy): domain Eukaryota; kingdom Metazoa; phylum Chordata; class Actinopteri; order Perciformes; family Cottidae; genus Cottus; species Cottus gobio. Next base: position 12,392,462 of record CM042231.1, read on the forward strand.
ACAGGGGCGCCCAGGGGTAGAAATGGAAGGAGGAGTGTGTGTTTATTTGAGAGTGCAGGGAAACATGTTGAAATATATTAGAGGAAGTGTGTGTGTGTACCTTAACAATACTTCTGGGAACCAGTTTAACAGGGTAGCTTTCAGGATGTGGGAAGAAAAGCAATCCTTCATTCACTTTTATGGTAAGACAACAGATATAGAGTAAAAACTGAAAAACAGGAAGAGAGACTGTGAAAGTGAGAAAGAAATATGAGAAAGGTTTTTTTTTAAGGCTACAGGAAGAAGCAGAACAGTAGAAGACAAGGACCAGACATCAGACAGAAACAGATACAACAGCACAAATCTAATATATTCAAGATCCCCAAAATAAGACTGTTGAGGATTTTGGTGAGACGGAGAAGAGGGGGAACTCAAAGAAAGATAAAAACACAGAGCCGGCCTGCCAAACAGATCCAGCAGTCCACTTCAGTCCACTGGCATCCTGACTACAGGAGTGGCTGCATTACCGGAGACCCTGAATCTATCAGCTCCTAGAAAACTGCCCGTATACACACACACACACACACACACACACATGCATAAAGAAAAAAACATATCTCAGACCAGGTCTTGAGCCCAATCCCCAAATTACACCATCTTTTCATCCACCTCATTCCGTGCTCAGACAAAAATCATAATTAGGTCTGAAAGATTCTATTAGAATTGTCATTTTTAAAGGGGCTCTTGGGTGGGTTTTGAGGGAGGGGGCATAATTACAAACCCCCCCCATTCTCTGGCTACCCTCTTTTGTCCCCTTAACTGGAACTGAAACAATGAGGACAATTTAAATAGTCAATCAGGAGGCTTTAGCTGCCACGGGGACATGTGGACGTGCTGACTTAGAACAAAGTGCCACATGTGTGCACAGGATGTGCGAGAGCTGTTTTTTTTTAAGGGAAGGCCAGAAAGGGAGAGAACTGTAGTCTCTCTGGCACGGAGCGGAGAGTTATCTCCTACAGCTGAGCTCTGACAAACCGGCCATTCGTCAAGAGGAGAATCAGAGAGAGAAAGAGTATGAGAGACGGAGGGAGGCCTTCGATGTCGGCTCTTCGATGTCGGCTCTTCCCATCATCGTGAAGCAGAATTCACCAAGCGTTGGACTGTTCACCCACTGATAGGGAACGTGAGCTGGGTTTAGACCGCCGTTGTTGGGTGATTACTTCCCCTAACTGACATTGCTGGATGTCAGCAAAACATTAACCCCACAAACAGTGGCTCTGCACTTGGAGGAGGAAGCATAATCAGTCTCTGTTTGAAGACCAACTTCTGCATCATGAGTGACAAGTAAGTCACAACTCTACTTACAGTTTCCAGACTTTAATCAAATAGCAATCATACATCAGAGAAAGAAAAGTACCGTAACCCTGAGGGGAATTCAGTTGTCACGGCAACAATGCACTTGAGAGACATGAGAAGATGTCAGACTTGGAATCCTGTTCCCAGGAGTGAAAATGTGCTCCTCGTTAAGCCCAATTCTGAGACAATAAAAATACCATCAAACAAAATCAAATCCAACAATCTAGCTCCAAAGATAGAAGTCCCAAGCACACTTCCCAGCATTGGCAGTCCTTTCTTCAAAAACCAGATGTGAGAAGTCCACATTTGTCTCATATGTGTACTCGCGTTCTAGGAATCGGAGGTCTTTGGTTCACGGGGTCAGGGCTGGAGGTTATGCAAGCAGAGCAGAGAAACTGGACTCGCTGAACCTGAGCGAGGCACCACGGGCATGGAAGAAGGCCCAGAGGGCAACGAGGTAAACACAGCAGCGGTACGGTGCTGGCGCACGCACACGCACAATTAATATAATGTAAGAGAGTCATTTCCATGTGTGTGTGCAGACCGTTATTCATTTACACCCTAATCTATTCTTATCTCATCTATATCGATGTGAAAAATCATAAAACAAACAATGCCTGATATTTATTGATGAATATTTTAAAGGGCGCACAAAAACATGAAGTAAGGGGGCAACCACTAACACTTAAAAGTTGACATGTAGTTTACATCGATGACGGCAATCATTCCTAAAAGGTTGTGCCGTTTCCTTAAACAGAGGGAAGCTCAATTTGGAATGAAACCCTTGGATGACTTGGAAAACCTGGAGCGGGCCAATACTGAGCACATACTGCTCCTGTCAGTGCTGCCCCCAACTGGCCGACAGCAGCACTACACCCTCTACGTTCCCAGAGGCAGACAGAGCCAGAGGCAGACTGTCTGGCTACCACCCAAATGGCTTTCTCCATGGATATAAACAGTGCAACTACAGGCCTGGACCACACATAAACACCATTCTGAGAGCACAGGCACAGACTGAGCACTCAGCTTGTGTGCGACGGTGTGTGTGTGTGTGTGTGTGTGTGTGTGTGTGTGTGTGTGTGTGTGTGTGTGTGTGCGTGCGTGTGTGTTTGCGGGCGAAAGCGATGAGTAGTGAGATAAATACAGAATATAGGCCCTAGACGGTGTGGGTGGTGAGCATACATGATGTGCATCCTTCCATACACAAGACAGAGATCTTTTTCTTTTTCTTTTTTACTTCCCTGTCCGGTTACTCCCACGTTGCATCACAATTATTTCCTCTCATAAAGCAGCTACTCAGTTCATTAATGTGTGTGTGTGTGTGTGTGTGTGTGTGGGGGGGGTCACATCTATTTCAAACTTGATGCAAATGAACATGCGTATCATGCATAATGATGAAAAACTGATTCTGACAGCTACATAAAAGCAGATAAAGCATGAAGGATTTGAAGCCATAAACTGAGCAGCAACAAAAAAACAAATGTAGGGAAAGGGACAGTTATTTATTAGTCTAGATTGTTTCGGTGCGAGCCCTGGATAGACTGGCGACTTATCCAGGGTGTACCCTGCCTTCGCCCAATGACAGCTGGGATCGGCTCCAGCGCCCCGCGACCCTAAAGAGGATAAGCGGTTCAGATAATGGATGGATGGATGGATGTTTCGGTGCGAGTTACCTAGATTTGGGGATATCGTCTCTAGTAATGTGTCCCTTCTCTCGAATATAATGTGACTGTACGGCGCTCGGCCTGTGCTGCTCATAGCGCAAAAACAGAAGAAATATTTGAAAAGCTCAATGGCAATCTCTCTTTCCAGAAATTATGACCTTTTGTGAGCAGTTTCATGTAGGAGCTATTTTCTTTCAACCATCTAGTTCTCAATAGAAAAAATATGCGTTTTTGATTTTGGGGTGAACTGGCCCTTTAAGTTTTTCAAATAGCTTCAAATCCGTCACGTTTGAACTGCTTTTATGTAGCTGTCCGAATCAGTCATGATGGAAGCCTTTTGCGTATTGTTTACCAGATAAGGAAAGCAAACACTGCAGTGGGTATAAACATCGTGAACGTTTGACCTGCAGATCCCAGGAATCATCACTGATAAGGTTTTAGGGTATAAATGTTGCTAAATGTACCATTATTCAAAAGGATAAGGTGAAATCAAATTGAAAACAAAGAAATTGATAAATAATGGATTGTACATTTCCATAATGTAGCTAGAGATCCTGTCAGAGGCCTTTTTTGTAGCAGACATGAAGCTAGCCTCGTGTTTGTAGTGGTCAGATCACCAGAGAGACACGTATCAAGATCTTAAAGGGGATTTGGGGTTTCAGAGGATATCAAAGACTTGAGTCCCTTTGAAAAGATTAACCAGGCTAACACGGTTGTCCTCGTAGCTGTGCCTCATCATACACTCTGGATGCTGCGTACACACACACACACGCGCTTCCACTGACACACAACCTCAAGGGCTCGGCTGACATTCTCCCATGTCCTTCTCTTGGTGAGGGTCCCTGCATATGGGTCACATGAGAGGCCAAGGGGAAAAACAGAGCAGAAGAAGCCTGCACAGGAAAATGTCATCCTCGCAGCATGGATAGTTAGTCGATGTACACACACAGTATGTATGTATGTATGTATGTATGTATGTATGTATGTATGTATGTATGTATGTATATATATATATATATATATATATATATATGTATAGACACACATTATATATATATATACACACACACGCAGCTTTAAACTGGATCTATAAATACAACAGTAAAGTGGGGAGCGGCAGAGTGGAAAAAGCCCAGTGGAAAACCATTCAATCGTTAGCTTAGCAGCCTAGCTAGCTCTAAAATTATCCTTAGTAGGGCAGTAGAGTACAGCAGACCTTGCACACACACACACACACACACACACGCACACGCGCACACGCGCACACGCGCACGCACACAAAACTGAGTCAGGACCAGCCACCTACACCTCATTAGTCTACAAGGGTGGAGTTAGTTTAGCACACAGACTAATCTCAACTTCAAAGAATATGGGACATTATATCATTAGCGCATGTACTATCCTGGCCTATATATGCAAACCAAAGCCCATCTCACCAAAGGCTTCAGTCGATTTTAGCAACCTCCAATTATGCGTTCTTGACTGAGACCTGTAAGGTTAAAATGGCGTTGCATAATGGGAGCATTCTTGCCAGAATAGCAACATATAGCCATCACGTCCCAACAGATTTGAATCTAAATTCAACTCTCCTGAGTCTTTACCCTACTTTGTAAGACGGGCAGAGGTTAATGATGATAACAGTAAATTAATCAGAAGCCAGGGGTTTTGTCTTCCAAATGAGTAAATTCTGGCTGTGAGGACATGTTCAAGAAGGAGTGAGATATCTAACAAAGGATAAAATGAAGATAGCAAAGAGGAGTCACGACCAAGGTTGTCTGAACAAAAATGGCCCTAAACTTTCTTTATTATTCAGGCCTTGGATGTGTCCCTCCCTCGGCTATTTAAGAGGGTTATTTGAGACGGCCATGAACGTAAGCTAGAGCTTATGATTAATTGAAGTGTCCTGTGAAGGGTCATTGAGTGTCCTTACATCTTATGTACAAGTCAACCTCTATAATAAAGGACATGTAGTGTTGTTCAAAACATATATCTCACCTTGTAAAATCAGCACAAGGATAAACTATGCAAACAATGAATTATCCATGTGGAGAATTCAGAAAGTTCAAAACCATTCACAGTATACTCTGCCCCAGTGATCGTTATGGTTTCACAGTCTTGTTAATGTTTTATAAAATAATATTTTTCTTTTTAGAAAGACGATTCATAGGTTTGGGTCTTGGAACATTCTAAGAAAATAAAGTAAGCAGAACTTTAGATCTTTAGCAGTGGAAACTTTTTGCAGTGTCCTGGCAGCGGCCTGGGCCTCTCTGCCCGCTGTGTAACAGAGCGTAGATCATAAGTAACAAGAATCCTTCATTAACTGCAAGGGAAAAGAGGTTAAGTTACTGTGAGTGTCGAAGGGGTGGGTGGGGGGAGAGGGGGGCATTTGAGTGACTATACTCAAGCAGTGTATGTGGCTCTGTGATAGTTTTCCTAGTTGAAACAATCCCAATAATCAAACACACACACTCTAATTACTCTGCCGTGGCTTTCACAGTTCACTTGACATCGAAGGTGCTACATAGTGCGGATGAACCGGTGTAGTGTTTGTAGTGTGGGGCCTCTGACTGTGCGAGTACTATATGCACTAACAGCTGCTGTGGTAGAAGGTGATAGGCAGGGTGTTAAAGAGGCAGACAGTTGTTGAAAGGTAGGAGAGGGAGATGTGTAAGCTGATGAAATGCAGGATAATCTTAGCCCTGGGTATGTGCATAGCTATTTGCAGTATGTGTGTGCGGTTATGTGTGTGAGTATGAGTGAGTGTCGGGTGATCAAAACCTGACTTAACAGAACTTGCTGTATGTGCTCTTGAATTGCTCGTGTGTGCGTCTAAAAAGTGTTTCGCCAAAGTTTGAGTTTCTCTTTAGACCCTTCGTATGAGACAATCCATCTCAGCACTGGACAGCATAAACTGTTGACAGGTCTTGGAAATGCTGGGTGTGTTCATAAGCTTACAACTGGAGGCTTACATAGTGCAGGCCTATCCACAGTCAGCCAAACAGTAGCAAACTGTTGTCCAGCCTCTGAACCAATTTGTGGTTTGGCTTTTGAGCAGAAACCTGTGACCAGGGCGCGCATTCAAACCTGTAATACTAAAGCCAGACAAGACAAAACAAACGAACATCCCAGTGTGCCTACCGCTGCTTGTGGCTCTGCATGCAATTATGTCTCCATCTGCGCCGTTCTGCTGCGGCTTACCTCTGAGGCAAAGGAAGGTGAGAAAGTCCTCCGTCTTGGGCTTGCGTCTGGACAGGTCCTGAATGGACAAGGAAAGGGATGAGGAGGAGAGCGATGACAGGGAGGTTGAGGGCACAGTGGCCAGGACGGTGTTCAGGATGCCTGGGTCGGCCACCTTGACGGGCGTCGTGCTGGGCGAGTTGGGCTGCGACTGGGCAAACTTCCTCTGGGCCTGGAGCCGTGGTCTGAGAGGGGAGAACAAGAGAAAGGAAGGAGAGATTAAGCAACTGATGTGTATTATTTGATTGCAGCTAAACACAACGGTGTCTACTCCACAGCGGTGAGCCAGCACGACAAAGAGACCTCCAGGACTGCTTAAGATAATAGGAAAGTGAATACATTTTATCAGATGTTATATGGAGGACTTATGTAAGATACATCACATTGATTTCAAACAATCAATCAAATACCATCGTACATTGGGAAAAATAATGAACACACACGCATATACCACTACCTTAGCACAGTGTACAGTATTGCACACCTGGCACGTAGTGATGATATCATTCATCCCTCTCAGTGAAATACAAAGTAGTATGCAGCCGATTAAAATCATACTTTTGCTTTTACACACACACACACACACACACACACACACACACACACATTGATCACCTCTGTGTGAGCGTTTGCACATTAGTTCAGAGAGGAGTGGGTGTGAGCCCATCATGGATGGACACACTCCCCAGCTCACACGGTCATTCAGTGAGTGTTTGGGTGCTTCTGCATGTAAATGAGCGTATTTACCAGAGTAAATCACACACACACACACACACACACACACACACACACACACACACACGCACGTACACACAGAGTAAAAGATAATTAAGCTGCCAGACAACACGTTCCTTCATCTCTATATCTCTGTATGTCTCTCTCCTTTTATAGCCTTCTCATCTTTCCACCATTATATTTTTTACTTTTTCTCTTTCTCCAAGTTGCACTTATTATCCTCTGTGGTGCACAAAGCCTTTGAGACGTCGCTTTCACTTTTCTCTCTGCTTGTCTCTTTTCTCTCTTTATTTCAGTGTGCCTCAGTGGAGGCAAGGGAAGGAGAAGAATATTAAAGAAGAGGGTGTCTGAAAGAAAGCGATGGACCTTACCTGTCACGCCACCACCCTGACGACACACACATCTAGGTGTGGACACCAACTCTCTCACACTAACCCTAACCACTACCAGCATTTAACCTTTAACCCAATCTTCACCCTAAAATGTAATGATTTAGGTTATGTGGACGTACATTTTGTCTCCAAAGGGAATGCAGGTCCCCACAATGGGACTATGTCCCCACAAGGCAGGTAAAACTGTCTCTCACACACACACAGTCCTAGACTACCAGGGGCCACATGAACCAGCAAGTGGCCTCAATCGATTAGTGCTGCTGTGTGTGTGAGAAGGACAGAGAGCTATGATAGAAGCAATGTGATATCCTGGTATTATTTGTCAATTTGCCGTGGACCCAGCTTAAAGTAAGGGAAGATAGGATCATGTCTGGAGAACACCCACAATGCATTTGGTGCAGAGCTCCGATTACACTTCAATCAGAGAACAGTGTGGTGTCAAAACGTGTCAATTTCCCGCCGTGACATGGGTGTAAGCTCAATATGTGAGAAATTGAGGAATGATTGCAAACAGAATGCCGAAGCGCTGCATTGGATGGGAGGTGTGAGAAAACTGAACAAACAGCTGTTTGCACATGCCCAGTTTGTTTACAATCAAAAAACTCCGTAAACAAAAGCCTGCGACTGCGATCAGCTTGGCATTTTATAAGTAGGAATGCACTACTACACAAAAGTGATCCACATTCACACAAATCTAATTGGCTTTGATTTTGAGGCTTCAAACATCCACCACACATATCGTTCAAGGAGTTTTCTCTCTGCGAACAGAAGAATACACTTTTATTCTCCAAATAAATGTGGCGGTGAAAAGTTGAATCACTCATTTTACTGACGAGAAGGTATTATAGTGCTGCCTTATTTTGACATGCACTGTGCATAAAGGATGTAGCGTTTTCCCCGGAACAAAGAACATGACAATTCAATAGGCAAAACCACACAATAAGGTGTCAGTTCACACACAGCCGTGCTTTACTTGCAAAATGTGGAGAAAAATGGGACAGAGCAAGAAGGCGGCTCATAAAGGTAATACGTATTAAGATACAAACAAAGAATGGAAGAGAGAAATACAAACAAACTAACTAATACAAAGAAAAGGTAGTAAATGAAACAGACAAAGGCAGTGAATGAACCAATACAAATCAAATGAAAATCAAAACCCATTCAAGGCCAGCTGGGAGGCTTTCGCATCAGGGAACCCGGCCCAGATCAGAGCACACTTGACCACAAGCAGCGCACAACGATCTCATCCTCTGAGCTACACAATCCATGAGGAATAACACAGGAAGGCCGGCAAGAGGTTTGTTCTCGTCTGCAAAATATAAACAATAGTTTGCGTGGGCGGAGTATCTTGCGATTGGGTAGCGCTTTTCCATACCGTAGCAACAACATAAACAAATGTCACATTGATGATGACGCAAGTGTACTCTAGTACGGAGCAACATCATTCATGTGAGAGCTGAGAGGCGGGGGAGAGGAGAGAGGGGGCGATCGAACGCGGGCATGGCACCAATCAACCGCACCTAATATGAAAACAGTGTTACAGAAGAAGAGTGTGACAAACAGCCAAGGATGAGAAAGGTGTCCTCCTCCTCCTCCTCCTCCTCCTCCTCCTCCTCCTCCTCCTCCTCCTCCTCCTCCTCCTCCTCCTCCTCCTCCTCCTCCTCCTCCTCCTCCTCCTCCTCCTCCTCCTCCTCCTCCTCCTCCTCCTCCTCCTCCAACTCTACTTCTGTTGTGACCACGAGGGAAACGGAAGTGCAGAGAGGGAGGAGGCCAAAGCCACAAAGTGAGATGAAGTGATGGAGGGAAAAGGGGATGTGCAGATGGACGCTGGAAGCGGAGCGAGGTTTTGCGTGACTTCAGGACTGGGAAAGATATAGAGTGAGAAGAAGACACATGACGGAGATGGGAAGAAAGTATCGAGGTAAGGAAGGACTCACAATGTGCACAGAGATAACGCAACCAGAGTTAACCACAAACATGCCACACAGTGCATACTGTGGCCTTGTATAAACAGGCATATACATTCATAAAAACTATTTAACACATAAGCAGACACGTAACACAGTATGGAAATACAAAATGTCCACGTTTAATTTGTTCTATAAGCTAAATATCTGAAAAACTTCTTTTGCAATAAAAAAGGTTGAAACAACTTCAAGCCAAATGCAGGAGACTTCCTTTTTTCACCTCCTTTCAGAGATCCTCCTTGTTCTTCTAACATGCTCTACCTTTCAGCGTCAGTGTTCATCTACTGTACGAGTACATGCGTGCTTTTAGACTTTAATGGAACAGCCATTTGTTCCACACTTAAAACTCTCGTTAAAACACCAATAAATCAAGTCATTTCATATTAATAAGAATGTCTTAAAGCACAACAAGGCTTTTCCATAGACTTTACTGTGGCCATGTGGGAACACCTGTATGTGCGCCCGGCTGCGTAACGGTTGCTATGCTCATGCACGGTTCAAATGTGCAGCCACCCGAAGCCGTCTCACCATCCTGTGAATTTAATAGTCTGCAATTTAATAGCGCAAATGGGGGAGCGATGCAGACTATGAGCTCGGTGCTATGAACACTTTCTAAATAGTAAGCAGAGAAGGAGCTCTCATAAAAGCCTCTTTGGTAAGCTAAACTCTGGATAGTTTTATTGCTGCTGCCTTAGATAAATAGGATCCTATTTAGGTGCAGAATAAAATAAAGAGTGAGAGGGAATTAACACAAATTAAAAAAAGAAGAAAAAAAACAGACAGTTTGACAACAGAAATAAAGGCCAAGCAACTGTGTAAAAGAATGGGGACAGAGACAGATGAGCTAATAAAGCATTGTGCTTACTACATCCTGTCTAGACAGCCAACCAGAGTCTCTTTAGACGGCCTCAGGTTTCCCTTGGACGGTCCTCTGTTATCTGCTACCTATTAACTAACATGGGAGATTTGCTGAGTCTGACAATCACTGAAAATACATTTCTGGTTAGAGGTAATCTCTAGTAATTGGACTAAATTCTCTTTATGTACATTCCTCTATCACTCTGCATTATCAGTTGTCATCTTCTTTGCTGAGTCTGACAATCACTGAAAATACATTTCTGGTTAGAGGTAATCTCTAGTAATTGGACTAAATTCTCTTTATGTACATTCCTCTATCACTCTGCATTATCAGTTGTCATCTTCTTTCTCTCCTTCGCGAATCGCCACCTTAACGCGGTGAAGGAGTTTGAGTGGCTCAATGATCCTGGGAGCTATGTTGTCCGGGGCATCTGCCCCTGGTAGGGTCTCCCAAGGCAAACAGGTCTCGGGGGAGAGCCCAGACTAAGAGCGGTTCAAAAAAACCCTGATGATAAGCAGCCCTAGGACTGAAGTTACCTCGCCCGGACCAGGGAAACCGGGGCACCCTCCCGGAGCCAGACCCGGGAGGCGAGCTCGTCGGCGAGCGTCTGGTGGCCGGGCTTTCGCCCATGGGGCCCGGTCGGGCTCAGCCCGATGAAACATCATGGTGCAGCCACCCTGTGGACCCACCACCCGCAGGGACAGACATCGGGGTCGGGTGCTATGTAGACCGGGCGGCGGGCCGGGCAGGGGGCCTGGGCGAGCCGATCGCCGGCGACATAGACTAGCTCTAGGGACGTGGAACGTCACCTCGCTAGCGGGGAAGGAGCCGGAGCTGGTGAGGGAGGTGGAGCGTTACCAGCTAGATATAGTTGGGCTCACCTCCACGCACAGCGCTGGCTCTGGAACCAAACTCCTGGAGAAGGGTTGGACTTTGTTCTTTTCTGGAGTCGCCCAGGGTGAGAGGCGCCGGGCGGGAGTGGGGATACTCACGAGTCCCCGGCTGAGCGCCGCCGTGTTGGAGTTTTCCCCGGAGAACGAGAGGGTCGCCTCCCTGCGCCTACAAGTTGCGGGGAGTAAGGCTCTGACTGTTGTTTGTGCTTATGCACCAAACAGCATTTCGGAGTATCCGGCCTTCTTGGAGTTGGTGGGAGGGGTCCTGGAAAGGGCGCCGCCTGCCGACTCCATAGTTCTCCTGGGAGACTTCAACGCTCACGTGGGCGACGACAAAGAAACCTGGCGGGGAGTGATTGGGAGGAACGGCTTGCCTGATCTGAACCCGAGTGGTGTTTCGTTGTTGGACTTCTGTGCTAGCCACAGTTTGTCCATAACAAACACCATGTTTGAACATAAGGTGGCTCATAAGTGTACCTGGTACCAGAGCACCTTAGGCCGGAGATCAATGATCGACTTCGTAATCGTATCATCTGATCTGCGGCCGTATGTTTTGGACACTCGGGTGAAGAGAGGAGCAGAGCTGTCAACTGATCACCACCTGGTGGTGAGTTGGATCAGATGGCGGGGGAGTCGGCCAGAAAGACCTGGCAAGCCCAAACGTGTAGTGAGGGTGAACTGGGAACGTCTGGCGGAGGATCCTGTCCGGGAGGTCTTCAACTCCCACCTCCGGAAGGACTTCTCACACATCCCGAGGGAGGTTGGGGACATGGAATCCGAGTGGATCATGTTCAAAGCCTCTATTGTGGACGCGGCCGCTAGGAGCTGTGGTCGGAAGGTCATCGGTGCCTGTCGTGGCGGCAACCCGAGAACCCGGTGGTGGACACCGGGGGTGAGGGAAGCAGTCAAGCTGAAGAAGGAGGCCTTTCGGGCTTGGTTGGCCCAGGGGTCTCCTGAAGCAGCTGACAGGTACAGGCAGGCCAGAAGGACTGCAGCTGCGGTGGTCACGGATGCTAAAACTCGGGCATGGGAGGAGTTCGGGGAGGCCATGGAGAAGGACTTTCGGTTGGCCTCAAGGAGGTTCTGGCAAACCATCCGACGACTCAGGAAGGGAAAGCAGGGCCTTCCCCAGGCTGTTATCAGCAGGGGAGGGGGGCTGCTGACCCAGACAGAGGATATCGTCGGGTGGTGGAAGGAGCACTTTGAGGAACTCCTAAACCCGGTCAACATGTCCCCTGAACAGGGGGCAGCGCCTGAAGACTTGGGGTTGGATGAACCCATATCCCTGGCAGAGGCCACTAAGGTAGTCAAAAAGCTCCTTGGTGGCAAGGCACCGGGGGTGGATGAAATCCGCCCTGAGATGCTGAAGGCGCTGGACTTTGTTGGGCTGTCTTGGCTGACACACCTCTTCAATGTCGCATGGGGGTCGGCCACAGTGCCCATGGACTGGCAGACCGGGGTGGTGGTTCCCATCTTCAAGAAGGGGGACCGGAGAGTGTGCTCGAATTATCGGGGTATCACACTACTCAGCCTCCCGGGAAAAGCTTATGCCAGGGTGCTGGAACGGAGGCTCCGACCGTTTGTCGAACCTCGGATTCAAGAAGAACAGTGCGGGTTTCGTCCTGGTCGTGGAACAGTGGACCAGCTCTTTACCCTTGCAAGGATACTGGAGGGGTCCTGGGAGTTTGCCCAACCAGTCTACATGTGCTTTGTGGACTTGGAGAAGGCTTTCGACCGGGTCCCTCTGGGCTTTTTGTGGGGGGTGCTGCGGGAGTATGGTGTGCCGGACCCGTTGCAACGGGCCATCCGGTCTCTGTACGCCTGCAGTAGGAGCTGTGTTCGTATCCTCGGCAGTAAGTCAGATACGTTCCCGGTGGGTGTTGGCCTCCGCCAGGGTTGCCCTTTATCACCGGTCCTGTTCGTGACTTTGATGGACAGGATATCTAGGCGCAGCCGTGGGGCAGAGAATGTCAGGTTCGGGGATCTCAGGATAGCCTCTCTGCTGTTTGCAGACGATGTGGTCCTGTTTGCCTCCTCGGACCATGACCTCCAGCATTCACTCGGGCGTTTTGCAGCCGAGTGTGAAGCGGCGGGGATGAGAGTCAGCACCACGAAATCTGAGGCCATGGTGCTCTGCCGGAAACCGGTGGATTGCTCCCTCCGGGTGGGGACAGAGTGCCTACCACAAGCGAAGGAGTTCAAGTATCTCGGGGTCTTGTTCACGAGTGAGGGTAAAATGGAGCGGGAGATCGACAGGCGTATCGGTGCGGCTGCAGCAGTAAAACAGGCGTTGCACCGGGCCGTCTTGGTGAAGAAGGAGCTGAGCCGAAAGGCAAAGCTCTCAATTTACTGGTCGGTCTACGTCCCAACCCTCACCTATGGTCACGAGCTTTGGATCGTGTCCGAAAGAACGAGGTCGCGGATACAAGCGGCCGAAATGAGTTTCCTCCGTAGAGTGGCCGGGCTCAGCCTTAGAGATAGGATGAGGAGCTCGGACATCAGGAGGGAGCTTGAAGTCGAGCCGCTGCTCCTTCGTGTCGAAAGGAGTCAGCTGAGGTGGTTCGGGCATCTAATTAGGATGCCTCCAGGACGCCTCCCTTTAGAGGTTTTCCAGGCACGTCCAACTGGTAGGAGGCCCCGGGGAAGACCCAGGACACGCTGGAGGGATTATATCTCCCAGCTGGCCTGGGAACGCCTCGGGATCCCCCAGAATGAGCTGGTAGATGTTGCGGGTGAGAGAGAAGTCTGGGTCAGCCTGCTTGACCTGCTGCCTCCGCGACCCGACCCCGGATAAGCGGTGGAAAATGGATGGATGGATGGATCTTCTTTCTCTTTTAGCATGCTAACAGCAAAGATGGGGCGAATAAAAAAGGTAATAAAAACAGATCAGCTTCACTGATGGAGTGATAATGAAGGGTCTGGCAGTGAATCCACAGGCGGGAGGAATGGATAAATAAAACCCTATCACCTTACATTATGAAAACTGCAACTTCAGGAACAAGTAATTACTATAAACATGACAGAGAGCTCTCTTCCTTGTAAACTGTGCCCAGGTGGCGAAACAGAATTGCTGTTTTTATCACCATTAAGGGGCGTCAGGAAATTAGAGTATGAAAACAATTATAGCAACACATATTCAACAAATTTATCCAGAGTCCTTTGAAATTATGGATTGTCCTCGAAGTTTTGCCGACACGTCAATGCTGAGGAGACAGTCACGCATGCATGAGAAAGACTTGAGTATAGCGTGCACACACACACACACACACACACACACACACGCACACGCACACGCTTCAGTGTCTCAAGGACCGTGTAAATAATGAGAAATCAGCATGGGAACAATTTGCAGTGACTTGTGCTGCCGCTGCTCTGGGCTCAGTGGAAACACGAGCCTCTGACTTCGCCCTCTGTCTGCCCAGAGGAGACGCTGCCGGTGTGGGAGGGAGTGTGTCAGCCAGGGTACAACGTGTTCCCAAGCGTGTTGAGCTATAGTGTACTCATAGGTGTTGTGGCATGGCAGGTAAGTGAAGCTTACACGAGTAAGACCGTGTAAGACTGATTCCCCCAATTGAAGGAGAATGAGAGGAGGTCTGGAGAGACTCCGGGAGGGAAAAGAGAAAGCAGAGATCCAAAAGCGGAAGAAAAGCAAAGAGATTACAGCAGGATGTCCCCATTCATCCCCTTCTAATCCGCCTTTCATCCATCCCTTCCTCCCTCCATCCCTTCCTGCTATCCCCCAGCCATACCCTTCAAAGGGCTGCTCTAATGTCTAATATTACACTTGCCACCCTGGCTGCTAGGGCATTGATTATCTCCGGGAGAGACAGTGAGAAGATTTTGACGATCCCGTCAGCCAGCAATCCCGGGAAAGAAGGAGGAAGAAAGGGAGAGGATGAAGAGCCATTTGTGATTTCTCTCTCACACATCAAATGAAAAACGGGAAGGGAGGTGGTGATGAAGGGACACCGGGGCAGAGAGAAAGATGAGCTGCAGCTTCTTTGATGCGTTTCACTCCGGACCGCCGTGTGCTCCGGCAGCGCAGTCGTGAACAGTTGACATAGATCACACTTATGCACACGGAGCCTGTCAATCAAAGACGTCTAGCTCCCCTCTTCAGTCCCCATCTTATCGACACCTTTCCAGTGACGGCCGTTTCCATGGGAACTACCTTGATGGCACTCGTGGTCATCTCCATTTATGCTGCGTTGGCAAGCGGCCACCCGGCTGCAGTGTCACTGAGCGACACACCGTCCACACACACTCGCTCGGTAACCGACTCGGATCCCAGACTTTTCCCAGTGGAGGGAAGCCAGGAAAAACAGAACCTATCCTTCACACTCAGTCAATAAACATCAGTGGAGGAGAAGAGTTTTACAAATGCAAACTTCCAACCCGAACTGGCTCCTTAAACCATTTTACTGTCAGCAGGGAGCGGAGCGCAAGAAACCAGATGACTAAGCACATGCATGTATTTAGACCCGACAACAGCTGATTTATTAAACAACTCATTTGTGATTTAAACACTTATAATAGATGCAAAATACCAATTAGGCTGGACTGATAGTTGAAAAAGCAGTTTGATTTATTGAATAAGCTGCTGGCTCAGCATCTTTTAAATCTTTACGTCTATTAAATATTGATGAATAGAGTCCAGTGTGTACAATGTGTGGTTTGAAGTTAACAGCATGTTACAGATGAATCCATTTTAATTGCTCAAGCTTAAGAAGAAAATGCGTCACTTCTGTTACTGGGTGAAATCTAGCTTGAAACAAGTAACCAACACCATCTAAAGTTAGACATGAAGCCCGACACTCCGGTTTTAACCTCGTGTGAAGCCAATTATTCCGATTATAGAGGCATCTAAAGCCAGATTCTACTTTTCCATGTTCACCTATAGCTTCAAAGTGAAATCCGCTACTGAATCAGTGGACACCACGGCAGGCTGAATGGCTGAGCACCTTAACGTGAGAGGGCCTTTCATGACGTGTGTGTCTGTGCTCTAAGGTCATACGCGACACTGTGTCCCTTGTATGCGATGCCCCGGTCCTCCACAGCGGAGCCGTGGCCGTTGTGTGTGTCAGTCACAGTGTGGTTTGGTTTCAGACCTTTGCTGTACCGCTGTGATCGGATACTGGGATGGGGCCGCCAAGTGCAACATGAGCTAGTAGTCCCCGTGTTGATTTGTGCAAATGTGTCCTCTGACTTTTAAAGCACTCGGCTGAACCTAATACTGTGACGTTCTTTACAAGCCATGGCCAGAGTATTAATTGGAAAATAATAGCACGTCTTAATTGAATCCATTCCAAAAACGCCACACAAATCACTACAAAGAGAATGAGATCAAGAAAGACAAATGGCAAGAAAGAAAAAGAGCAAGAAAGAAAAAGAGCAAGAAAGAAAAAGAGCAAGAAAACAAGCTTTGATTAAGTGGGAAAGTGTGACAGGCCAGTGAAACAATTAGTCTCTGTATTTCATTTTCAGATACCTGTTAGACGGCCAAAAGAGTCCGCAAACTGACAACAGTACATCTACAAAACCAAACAGTATACAGCATGTTTGAATAATTGCCTAATGTGTTTCACATTCATCCCAGTAGCTCCAGCTATGTCAGACATTCAAAATCTGCAGGCCATTTCTCAGAAATAATACGGCACATCTGAATCAAGCTTATCCACAGTGTGTCCCACAGTTTGATAGATGTTGGCATGAGGCTGTACTCAAGTCAGACTTTCTGGTCCCTCCCATGGTAAAGGTTATTGTGCGAGGAGAGGAGCACTGATCCAGAGTCTGTACCTTAGGGGCTGTATTAATTGGCTCCAGATGGCCCACATGGTCCTGATAAAAGACGACCTCGCTGCAGCTGGCTCTGCGAGTGTGTGCTTGTGTGTGTATGTCTGTGTGTGTGTCCCTTTGAGTTCATTTTGTCTAAATCAGAGCAACATGAACTTACATGTTTATGTACATAAGAGTTAAATGTGTATGAATGTTTATATGCAGGGATTAAGCTTCACAAAATGTGTTTATGCCTCTAATCAATGTCTCTATCTATATTTATGTCTGCGTGTGTGTGTGCTGTCGGACAGTCTGTTCCGATCAAATCCATCAGCAGATGAAAGGGTGAAAAGAAAGTGTGTAAAATCGCAATGATGACACTGTAATGGACACCATGTGTATGTGTGAACGTGATCTTTTAGGCATCGGTATGAAAGACACAAACAGTCGCCAGGCTGCCATGTTTCTCTTCTGCATATAACCGTTCATTCACTGTGCACCTTTTACTTTGGCACGTTGCAGATTTAAGAACTACATTCTAGTTTGTCAAATGATGAAAAAGAAGTTACTTCACGGCCTCTGGGGAGCAGCTGCCAGGGTTAAAAGTGCATCATGATAAATTCGAGAGCTTGCAAAACCTTTCTTTGTAAAAGACTACGCTGAGTGACCACACATCATCCGTTTCAAGACTTGTGCCGGGAAACTAAACAGTTGCAACTGAACACTCGCCTCACTCGATTTGTTTATTGTTTTTCTGTCTCCGTGTATTAAGGAGAGGGATGACACTGCAGAGAACTGGCCCCATAACCCCGTGACCTTCACATGTGCCAACAGCCCCTGTATTGACCCCCGGTCACGTATACAGTGAACATGTGCACAGCGAACACAAATAAACACCACCATAAGTCAATGAGACAAGGCCACCGAGAGGACAGATATGCACGCAGACATCCGGTTACTGCTCGCTGCTCTTGAACAGGGCTCGATAACCATGAAAGTGATGTATATTCTACAGTATTTCTGTATATTTTGTCAGCATATGGTTTTAACGCTCAACTGCTTTGTGTTGACATCCAGATAAACGGAAGGTTGTTATTCAGGGATGTGAGTCTCTTTGTCCCAGTTCAGCCGTGACAGCTATATGCTTCAAGAAGGACCAATGAGGCTAATATTCATTTGAGATAAAAAAAGAAAAAAAGAAAAAAGATATAGCAGGGCCTGTGTGCATATTTAAATATAACCTTGGCTTTTCACTCGCCACCTTTTTTTTTATTGAATGAAACGAGAAGAGGGGAGATGGCCAGATAGGCAGATGTGGAGAGAAAAGACATCTTGACAAAGGATCACGCTAAGCTGTATCTCTGTGAATATATAAATGCTATATTAGGTCAGGTGGAAGTCGCCAATGTCCCCTTTGTCACCTTAAACATGCAAATGCACGAAAGTGGCACAGTGCATGAGCTAAACGCCAGTAAAATAACTTCTACACACCAATAGAGCTTTGCCAAGATGTAGCCAGAGTTTTTTAATTCGTGGGGAACCACATGGCAGAAAATACAGAGTGAAACTGTCCTTCCTGCACGGCTTCCTTTTACTTCAAGGCCAGAAAGAACAAGCTAAAACACTGCAGTTAAATAAAGGCTTTGTTAGCGGTCAAGCTCCACTGCTCATGGCTATTTTCCCCCTCCCCACTCCTTCACAACACGTGCTGAACTCAAACCCTATGACCTCTGACCTCGCAGACCACCTCAGTCACCCCTGGGAGTGGCTGACCACAGCCAGATTAAGTCAATAAACATCAGAGGATTCCGTATGTGCTTAGCAATCAGTCTAATTAGGCCAGAGTCCCGTATGTAGACCTTCAGAGACCTTGAGTGGACTTGAGGCCTTGGGGCTTGAGACACAGCAGACTGTGGCTCAAACAAAGGATCTGGGGCAAGCCGAATCCAGTGTGGCTCGAAGAAAGTAAGTAAAAGGTGCATAAGCTGAAAAGGAAACGTGATCATTTTTGGGGGGGTTTTGCCATATTTGTAATGCAGATTTTGCTGTTACTTCCATCTTGGTATGCTGTGCTGCAGCTATGCTTAGAACAACTAAGCATACAGATTTAAAAAAAAAAACATTAAGTACACATTTACACACAAACCTGCCGATCTAAGCAGTAAACACAGACATTTCTGGCTTTTACCGGAACACATGACATCTTATAATGAGAAATTCTTATGACATCATATACTTATGATATATTGATGCAGTATTCTGATTCATATTTTTCAATATAAAGTAACCTTAACAGCTTAGCTTACAATAGATATTTTTGCAGCTAAAATAAAATACACACTATTAAATGACTTTTCAGACCTTAGGTTGGCAGCCCAAATTGCTCCAGATACAAAAAAAACAGTGTACAGTAAATCCCGTCAACCATTTAGATTGTGTCGTCAAGAAGCCCCGTGCAAACCAGTTGAAACAGGGTTAATCTGGGCTCCAATCACTACGCTAGCGCTTGTATTTGACAGTGATTATGGGAGCGAGTCCGCGTGCTGACTGACATCATGCACTGTGGTGGAGGGCTAATACTCCTTCACCATGCCATGTCAGAGGAGCACAGGGCTTTCATAAAGCTGCAGCGACACAGCGACAATGAGAAGAGAGTTTGGAGGAGATTTTGGAGACCGGCACTCCGACATGCAGGGGTGAGTCACTGACAGACAAAGGGGGAGAGACAGCAAAAACAAAGAAAGACAAAACGCTCAAGAGTTGAAACTGCACTCAGTGACACAGACACAGTATTTAGTGGCGTTCCGAATAAGAACCACAAAGTCAGCACACGACCGCAAAATCAAAGTTGCCGTTCTAAATCGACTGGATGAAAGCTAAAAGGGATAACTGTCCCGCTTGCTAATTATTATCAGCGTATGTCTGCCTGTGTGTGCGTGTGAAGACGCCCCTATGTATGAATACAACATAAAGGTGTGAGTAGTACAGCACGCTGAACATAGGTTCCCTCACATCTAAAGTAAATCAATAGACACATTATGGCCCTCTATTAACACACACACACACATTCGCAGTGTGCATACAGACCTGCGCGCACATGCATGTAATCCCTTATAAATGGAAATGGTGATTATGCATTACTGACAAGAGTCATTGGTTACGCCAGACAAGACGTGTGTGTGTGTGTGTGTGTACACATTTGGCATTCATTAAGTCGAAACAAAACAAGCGGCGGCAGCTGAGTGTGAGAGTGTGTGTCTTGGCTGAGACAACAGAGAGAGCAGATTCAAAGAGAGCCAAAAGTGGGGTTCAGTGAAGATGGAGAGGGAGAAACAAGAGACACAGAGAAGAGGGACGGAGAAAGAGAGTGAGAGAAATGCAGAAATGAAGTTAAGAAGGCTCTTTAAGAGGGCCACTCAACCTGTGATCCACACGCTCCACCCACACTTTTGCAGCGCTTAATAAGTTGGTCTTCGGTCTCACGCACAGTTCAGTTGAACTAAGAGCCAAGAGGCCGGGGGCGCCGCGATGACACGCCGCATCAATCAGATGAGAAGAGATAAGATGCATATGTAACAAAGATTAAGAAAACACTTTTACAAAAACTTGTGAAACATCAGAGTAAGATTTGTGACGCATTTAGAGACCACAAAATGAATACCAGATGAATCATGTTTAACAAACTAAAAACCAGAAGACCTACCTACATGAAAAATGTCACCAATTACAAAAAAGAAAGATTGCATCAGTGAGATCAGCAATACGAAATAAAAATACCAATGAATCCCAGTGAGTTATTTACTCATTCCCTTAATGACCTGACATTATGTACAAGATGCTGATGAAACGATGAGCGCTTATTGGAGAGGAAGCTCCTGTGACAGCAGCATGTTTTATGACTGAGCTAAAAGACCATCCTTCAGCGGTTCCAAAGAAGTATTCACCCGCAAATAATGTTGAATCACACATGCGAGAGGACGAGGCTACCTGCCGTACTCTGCTAGCCAAGACAACAACTTCCCTAAATACCATTTGAACGCCGTCTCTGGGGCTTGTTTCAACACCTCAGCGGCGCTAAATGCAAACCGAACGTGGGAGAGGAATAGAGGTGCAGGAAGTGGAAGTGGGTCAGTAAACCATGGCAGTGGAGACGAGACCATGTGGGGCTGTGAATGTAAGTTTGTGTGCATGTGTGTGTGCACGTCCCACTTTTGGCAGGGGAACCCCGACTGGTGAATATGGTCATGCTGGTAGCAGAGGGGTACAATGAGCTGGCATGTTGGAGGGGAGGTGCTGCCAGTCTCACCACCAATCTCAGGAGCATGGGAAGGCAAACATAGAGTTGATCTCAAAGACTTCTAAAGGGGGCCGCTTCCTGCCAAAAATCACTCGCACCTGTCCCTTCTGTCCCTGCCTCCCTTCCTCTCTCTCGGCTGCTCCTCCCAGTCTCTCCGTCTATCCCTTCTTCCTCTCTCCACAGTGTGAAACTTTTTCTTCGGCTCAAAATTGGAACCGGCGACGCCGCCACTCCTCCCTTCTGTTTTGGCAAGTGCCAGGTGTAAAAGCTCCTGGCATCCTCTCAGTTGGTCCCGTTCAGGAGCAGTGCGGGGCAGCCATGCCAGGGCACTGGAGTCATCCTTCACACACAAAGCGCGCACACACACAAGCACACAACATACGCTTTTTTAAGAGGGCACGAGGCATTGCCAAGTACTGGCGAGGCTTGTGTTTCATTAGCATCAGATAGAAAGCCTTTCTTCATTCAGCCCTGTGTGTGTGTGTGTGTGTGTGTGTGTGTGTGTGTGTGTGTGTGTGTGAACTAATACAAACCGTGGAGCAAGTTGGCCTCCAACTGAACTCCACTCCACTCCACACACACACATGCACACACAACACTACAGGCCATCAGAGCAAGGCAAAACACAAGTATGAGTGTCCTTGTTCTTTGTCATTTCTTTCGGTGCTTTTATTCCTCCTCAGTTGCTGAAGAGCGCAGTGTTAATGCTTTGCTTTAATGTAAGCCAGAGGGTGACCTGGTTTCTATTCAACACTTTCTGTTGTTGTCAGTCAGGCCGTCCTCACTTTGATTATTCTCAAAGTTGCCGATTCAACTTCATTCTTCCCGTCTGACTTCGAGATGACGTTTTTTTTTCTGTGACTTTCACAAAACGATTGTCTGTCTTTCTTCTACATGTTGATTTTTATTTCATAGTCGAGGGTTTACGATTACACATTCCAAAGTCTACAAGATCTCTAACGGCCCCCTGAAAAACGTGAATGTTTCAGAGAGGTACGCCTGTTCTGTTTCAAAGCCAGGTAGATGAAAGCTGGCCATGAACGCGCTCAGATTTGGAGGTTACAGTATCGAATGACAGCGAGCAGGACTTAGGCAGGTGCTTGACAGGCAGTGAATGGAGCCTGTATGGGCTGCTCATTACAGAGGGACATCTGCTGCTGTCCGGCCCCCAGACTCCGCCCCCAGCTTTAAACTGACGCTTTGATGCCCTGTCACTGTGTGTGTGAGAGAGAGAGAGACTAGCGGCAGAACAAAACAAAACACATACAAGACCACACGGGCACACACACCATCTACAGTAGCTGGCTGCTTGAGATTACAAATATAAGAAAAAGGTCTTTGGCTGCAGCAAATATAAGCATGAATGTAATTGTGCATTTTGTACTCCGTTGTAGGTGAGTGCACGTGGTTTGAGGCAGAGGGAAAACATCAGCTTTGTGGCCAGCATCAGCCATTTTAATCTGCTCTACACTCTATAGAGCGTGATTATTTGAAAATTATATTTTCCAGCTTGTGACTTTAAAATCAGCTTCCTGCCTAAAAGCATTACAGAAGCATCACATTTTCCAAACCCCATTGATTCAATTTTCCAAGAACATTTGTCTAAAGACGGAGCAGTGTTTGAACCAATCTATCTGAAAATTACTATTATTTTTCCACAGACTAAAATCCTTCGCGATATGGATGCCTTCTTTAAAAAAAAAAAAAAAAAAAAAAACTCACGCCGGTCGGAAATTAACAGCTTATTGTATTCTGTAACAAGTTACATTTTTAAATGATTCATTTGGAAATGCACTTTAAGTGGCTAATTATAAATGACTGAAATGGCATTTGCATTAAAAGATGAAGGCACGTGCTCATTAAAAGACCTCGCAGCTCTTTAAATGGTGCTACTGTTTACACTGCTCTGTTGAATGTCATCTTCTATTAAAGAACTAATGGCCAACTTGCTCTTCTCCCAAAATGTTACTGCACACACTTGTGAGTGAGGAAGAGGGGGGGGGGGATGAAGAAAGAGAGTGCATACACTAAATATATAATTCATTGCAAAGAACATTTTGAATAGATTTTGCTGGAGCGAGAGCAAATGCGTGCAGCACGGTGAGACAGAAGGGAATGAATTGCACAGAGGCAAAGAAAGCAAGGGAGAAAAACAATGGAGGAAGATGAAGTGCGCGTGTCAAACAGTGCAGAGAACTTGAAGGCAGCCGGTATCATGAGGCCGCTTCTTAGCCGTCAGGGCACAGGACATTTATCACAACTAAGCTGCAATTTGGAACATGGGCGAACATCGCGCTCGCTACCTCACACACTCACGCTCTCAGTATCTGCAGCGTTTGATATGAACGCAAGACCGGCTCACAATTCTACACCAACACAAGATTCAGGGCTCTGGGAAGCTCTTGAATGACCCATCGACGCAACACGAGCGCGCGCGCGCACACACACACACACACACACACCTTTTCTTTGCAGGACCGTCCTCGCCGTACTCGCGGCTCGCGTGGCCCTGAGAGCGCAGGGACCCATCTTCTTTGTGGCCGCCCTTTGACCCCGAGCCGTTCAGCTGCCCATTGGCTAGTGCACCTGAGGAGAGAAGCACCAAAAGGGTTAAAAGAAAATATGTTTTCTCATCATGCATGGTCATGGTACATTTTATGATCCAGGGGCTTTAAATTGCATTAAAATAATATATAACTCGAGTCTCTGGGGAACAAACATCATTTTCATCTGACAGTGCTAATAAAGCCTTCTGCTTTTGTTTTTGATTTGATGCCGTAGAGAGGGCTAAAGGCAGAGTGGATACATTTCTTTTGATAAGATTATGGTAGCTCTGCTTTAGCCGACAGTGTGCAGAGCATTGAAAACAGAGGGAAGACAAAAAGAGAGAAGGGGATAAAGACAGAGCGATCCAGACTGAACAATTACACAGAGCTCCCGAGCAGGAAGCATCAGCGGTCGATGACAACCTAGTGACACATGGTCTACCCAGCGATCTGGACTGAAAGACACACTCACACACAGGCCTTCTCACCATGTATTGCCCAAACTATTGCAGCATCATGGGGGCTAGTTCGGGAGTTACTTATTCATGTTCCTGTCCTCGTTTCCCTTGTCAAGTGCAACAGCTTTTCTCTGCTGACGCACGCGATGTCTGCCCTTTGACAATTCATTTAAAAAAAGAAACCGGCCTGAGGCAGCGAGCGAAGTGAACAGATATGGCTGGACTTGACGTTCTTAGTGAGCCCAATTGGCAGAGCCCTAATTCAATATTTAGCAAGCAACTCCGACAAACAAAATAAGCCCCCAGACAGATTCTGAAATCAAAAGCAACAACAGGCACAGAGAATTCAAATTAGGTCAAACAGAGGAGAGGAAGTCAATAGTAATTAAGGGAGACAACCAAATTAAATAGATAACGCAAGGCTTGATTTCCTCATGGGCAGTTCTTGCGATTCCTGGAACGTGTCATTCATCCCCGTCTGATTCAACAACGGTGTGTGAAAGAGCAAAACGTATCTGGGAAACAGCTGGGGAAGTTCAAAGCTGAAAAGCTTATCTAAAAAAATCTGAATGCGGTAGCTGCTAAGGAGACTGAAACTAACTGAACATAGAGGGCTGAAATATCACTTTGCAGAGCTGAAAGCTGAAGATTTATATCAGAGAGTGAGCAACACAGCCGTCAAACATTTGACACCGACAGTAATTTATCACATTCTTTCTTCCCATCTGCAGCTCATCAGAGCCCGGGACCCCCACTGTCAGACACTTTCAGATCATTTCTTCACAACTTTTCTCTAATAAAATACACCTAACACCTAATACTCTTATTTGTTTACCATATTTTATAGTACATGTCCATGTTTCCTATTTTTAAATGATGTCTTATTCTGTTGCACTGTGTTTATGCAAGACTCTCAGAGCCAAATTCCTTGTATGTGTTACATGCTTGGCAATAAAGAGTTTCTGATTCAGATTTTACCCGTTGTGACCCGTTTTGACAAATATTCATGCCTGACTGGTACATCATGTTGTGCAATAGGGAATTTAATTAATCTCCATTTGGGAAAGATATGAAAAATAGGATAAATTCCAAAGATTGAGAGAAATCAGGACATTGAAATTAGTGGATGTGTTGCCGAAAAGAGATGGTATATCATGTTGTGCTATAGGATGACTCGTTGAATATTAAAGGCTCGTCCAACCAAGAACGCTGCCGTCATAAACCTTTGCGTTCACCTTTCTTCTGGCATGTCACGTTGACTGAGGGATTCTCAGTTCGTTGCCTTCCCAGCACGCACAGTGAAATTCCTTTTGACTGATGCTTTGGAGGGATGTGTCAATCACCCTGCACCAAAAACTCCTAATGGTGGGTGTCACAAGGAAAATAAATTAAGATAATAACGGCAGTGCATTGCGGGTTAGGATAAGTGGCAACTTGAATGATACCCCGTTAGCGAGGAGGATGCTGTCGAACAAGCCCGGGCATTGTGGGGAGGTGGGGAGATCAAATGACAGTGTAGGAGACGGGATGAAGATGAGCAATTGTAGAGCAGGTAAAAGGAGATTTAAAACGTATGATTTCACTAAGATTCATGAATGTGCTTTGGGCTGAATGAGCACACACACTTTCTCATTATTGTATAGACACACTGGCGGTTAGTTCCTCTCCCAGCAGGGCAGGTAGATACCTGAAAGCCGGTGGTACAGTCATCAGACATGCACCGCTGCGGTCAGAAAGTTAACAGGCGCCGACACGATGAGTAAGGCCATCGCACTGCTGGAAAGGCTCATGGTTGCAGAGCCACGAAGTCTATCGGCCAGTGAATCACTGCTTTACAATGTCAGGGTGAGCACGAAAGGATCCATCCGTTTGCCTTTAATCAATCAAAAGGTTCACTTAGAGAACGTGGTTTTTATTTTCGGGCAAAATTTGAATTTCTCAAAATAAAATAAAAAAACTTCATATGTCAATAGGGGATTTAATTAATCTCCATTTGGGAAAGATATGAAAATTAGGATAAATTCCTAAGATTGAGAGAAATTAGGACATTGAAAATGATAATTAGTGGAGGCGCTGCTGAAAGGAGATGCTGCAAAGAGTCTTATCGCGACTTTGGGACAATGTGCTTAGCCAGTGAATCTTGCACCAGAGCAAGAAAACGAAATTGCTCATTAGCTTTAATTGTGCTCAGAAAATGACTGACGCATGATGTCCCCACAGAGCACAAACAAACAGGCAGAGGCCCGTTCCACCGCCCCCTCTTCTCCGCTCACTCTCTCCATCTAGCCTCCCCATTCCTCCAAAGAGCTGTTTGACATATGCTGGTTGCACATGGATGCCCACCTGAGGGCCAGAGCTGGGAATCTTGGGAAGGCAGAAGCTGGGGATGGGCGAGTGTAACCCAAGCTCCTGGTTCTGGAAGTGGCCGTGGTTAAAGGCTGGGACGGGATGGGGCAACTGAGGACAAAGCTAGTGTGCAATTCCAAAAGCTGCTCTTATGGGGGGGGTTGTAATCAGATTTATGCATGCTTAACTAAGCCGATCGCCTCACTATGTTCACATCAAAGTGTCAAGAGAGCAGGAGGGAGAGAGCAGAGGTACACAGGGTAAAACAGCATATCACAGGGCTGAGAGGAGCCCATTAGTGTGAGCTGCAGTAATAAGTGGAGCTATAGTAGAGTAGTCATGGTACAGCAAAGACAATCATAATGGGGCAGATAGTGCCCTTATAGGTTCTAGATTACACTTAGAAACACAAGCTTAATGTGAAAATGAGTGCAATGCCAAACCTGGAGGACAAGGAACCATATAGGAGCCGTTAATACACTGCAGATAGTTATTATCTAATTATTTCTGGCTTCTAGCTTTGCAAAGAGATGGTAGTAATCTGTCTTTTAACTTCCATCTCATAAATGAACCATTCTGTACAATTTGCTGTAAGAATTGTTTTACTAGACCTTAATCTTCCTTTTCCTCTTGTAAACAAGAGCACTAGCATTATATTGTATGCCCTTTGTGTAACTCTCTGGGTCTGTATACAATTAAAATTGTTGGATGTTATAAAAAGAAACAATGGGAAGTGTTATTTTAGGGAAACTCCCCATAGTATTCATTCCCAGAAGCTTGTCAGATTAGAGGAAGATAGTCAAACTGACTGCCTGGCAGGAGGATTCCAAATAGCTCCAAATAAATTGCTCTTCCCTCCAAAATTGGACCTAACAACGCTGCATGACACTTACCACAAAACAGAACAAAAGCGTAAAGCAATGTGCAGTTCAGAAACACGGCTTCTGCTTTGTGCAGTTCGGGGCTGTTAATCTAAAGCATCAAAGAGAAAGATGGGGTTCAGTAATGGCTTGAGCTGTTGTATAAAATGAGCTTGCGCGGACAGAATAAATGCAATCGCTTACATTTTTGATTCTAAACCTAAACTCTCCTTCGATCGGCGACTGGGATTTTCTTATTCATCTCCTTTTATCCAACCTCCCATCCTTTTCTGCTACAGAGAGTGAACAGTGGGCCCACACAGTGTTTCAGCTGCCATTCTGGCCATGCAAGGGGCTGGCGGCATGGGAAATACAGACAGACAGCAGAGTGACAGCAGAGCGAGTGCTGAAGGAAGGGGGACGATGTGCATAAAAAAAAAAAAGACTAGGACCGGCAAGTCCCGAGATGGGCAGACCGACAGGAAGAGACAGAGAGGGAGCAGTCAAAGAAATGGGCAAACAGGGAGCCCTCTCTCTTCAGCCCCTTCTGGGTCTTGGCCAGCAGCCAGCTCCTCCATCAACGGCACTCAGAGAAATGGAGAGGGAGGAAAGATAGCAGGGGGAGAAAAGAGGTACGGATCAGTCCAGCGGGAAAAGATGGCGAGGTAAGGCGGTACCGGAAGAAGACGCAGCTTTAATGATTCGGAAAACAGAAGAGGAAGGGTGGGAAACAAGAAGGAAGGGTGGCGATGGAGGAAGAAGGGAAACAGGGAAGGAGGGTTTGGATGACAGATACTGTGGGCAGTTAAGACAGACGGAGCAGAGGACAGGAAGGACAAAGCGGAGGAGAGGGTGAGAAAAAGCAAGACAGAGACGGATGGAGGGAACCGGAGGGAGAAAGAGGCTATAGCGAGGGAGAGTGGGGGTGTGGAGATGCATCGAGGAGATTGAGCAGCGGGAGGGAGAGAGGAGACAGGAGCTTGCGGAGAAGGCAGTAACCAGAGTCCTATCGATGTGTAATGAAACCCTGCATCGGGGAGAGACAACCGGAAGGACAGACGGATGGAGGGAGGGGGACAGGGATGAAAAGAGGAGAGGAATAATGAGGCTGTGATGGAGTGGGAGACGGAACGGATGAACAAACGGAAGCCGGGACGCAGAAGGGCATAATGTCATTTGGTAAATCATGCAGGCAGCGAGCGGGAGAAGCAGGAAGTGTGATGGACACAGAGATGGACGGCTGCCAACAACGAGACGCAAAGTGGCAGGGGAGATGGCATGATTGCTGGCTATGGGCAGGGAGAAGGCTGGGTGGGTGTGGAGATAGAATGACGCACACACACACGGACACACACACACACACACACGGACACACATGCACGTGACTGACAGACTGCCACACCCCCTTTAAAACAGATCGCCACTGCTGCCAGACAATGACGGAGAGAGGAGGAGGAGAAAGTGGGAGGCTGGGGATGGATGGAGGTATGTGGGTGGGGTAGAGATGGAGAGACAAATGAGACAAATGCTGCTTTAAGGAAGTATTGCTGTAACCTCCTTTGGTCAGAGGACACCTATTTTCAAAAATGGTGGATGCTTATCTCGAAATGTCCTGAAGCAGAGACGGCCGTGCCTTGATTTGGCCCAGATCCTGTGTAAAGACTTTAAACATTTATTACAATCTTTTTGTAATCAGAGCAGAACCGATTAGCAGATTAATCTATTAGACAACATTGATGTTACTATTTCGACAATCAATGTGCTTTTAATAATGAATGCCAACAATTCTCAGGATATTTTATGGTATTCTTAGTCTACTATGATAGTAAAGTAAAAAAAACATTTCCCCCTTATTTTCTGACATTCTAGACGATTAACTTATTGAGAAAATAGTTGGTAATATAAATGATTGTTTGTGGCACCCCTGCTTTAATTTATTATTCTATAAAATATTTAAAAACAAATGTTGTTCAAGAAAACACTTTACACTGCCACTCACTTTCCCAGAGCCCAGCGCGATGCCTTAAAATAGCTTAATGTGTGCAACCAACAGTCCCAAACATAACATGTATAACGATATCAAACAGATGAAAGCAATAAATCCTCCCATTTGACATGTTGGGTTATGCAAGTATCCAATCAAGTAATCCATTAACTGACCAATTATTTACATACAACAGTTATCTCTCATCTCATCTTCTCAAACTCCATCTATGACTAATTTAAGGATCCTGTACATGCAGTCTGGCTCCAAAATGGCTGATCGTTTCATAACAGTACCATATGAGACTGAACACTGTGGCACATGTCTGGCCCCAATATGAGCCCAGACTCTCCAACCCACAGTCCTCTAAAACAGCAGGAGCAGCCCATTTAGGATGTAACGCACGCTGAGTGTGATCTTCCAAAATGGCTGACAGTTTCACCGCAACGTCTATGCGAGCCGGGGGAAACTGTGCCGCTCGCACAACCTCCAAAGCCTCGCTAACCCACAGTGCTCTAAAACAGCAGGGCCCGCCTATTCAGCCGGGCTCCCTTTTGTGTCAGCGCGGGCTGCTGTCGTTACCCCCGGCACGACGGGCCGCCGACGCTTTCTAATGAGTCATTTTTATTCAGGCGATAAGGTCAGCTACCCGCGGCGGCTTAAAAGGCCCCGAGGAGCTCTGGAGTGGCAGCTATGAGATGCCAGACAGACACACGGAGATCCACTAGCTGCAGGGAGGGGAGGGGGCACTCCGCACAGACGGAGAGAGAAGAAATGAAGGTGTGAAAAAAATGTATAATAAAGACAAAAAAAACAACAACACTAGGTATAAAAGATAAGCTACATTTCAAAAGAGGCTTCCCTCCCGTCTGTCTGTCTGTCTCCCTTTCTGCCTAGCTGGATGGCTGGCTTCTTTGGCTGGGTGTGAACTTTCAGAGGATCTTTTTTCCTCCCGTTTCCTTTCTTCCGGTGTCTGGGTTGTGTTAATGTCAGCTGAGAATAGCTTCTGAGGCACGTGTGAAGTTCAAAATCTCCGCTGTTGGCTGGCAGAGGGCTTTTTTGTGTTGGAGCACCAGTGTCAAACAAAGACATGGTGGCAGCTTGGTTCAAAACAAGCTGTTCATCCCCCGTGCTCTCACTCTTCTTGCTACGTTTCAGGGTTACACGGCCCAACAGCAATATCCCTCAACTGTTCCGGTAGCGAGCGTCCACCTGGAATTATATTTCCGTGGAACTAAGCGACTTCATGTCAGTGTTTCTATTCGTCCATGTTTTAATGTGTAAATGTCCATGCTGGAAAATATCAACAACCCTTCCACACAGGTTTTTCGACACTGCTCATCCGGCTCCCTCTATTTGATGAGTAAACAACATTTTGAAAAACTTGAGGGAAATCCTTCCAGTTCAAGGGTTCCTTTGAGGATGCCACGCGGAGCCAGCAGAGTGAAGGACTGCCGCTCGCTGCCCACTGACCCACAACAAAAGGAAAGAGAGTCCTTGATCTGTTCTCCTTGGATTCTCTCCATGGTGAGTACAATTAGTTTCTGTCGTCAAAGTAAACACGCTTAGTCTCCACTTACAGACAGACTAATAAAACTGTTGCCTTCAATTAAAGGAATGAAGAGCGAGACTGCCTGACAAAGCCAGACAAAATTGGCAACTCTGACATTTACACCACACAATGCCCGGGCAGCAGTTTTCTTTGCTTTTATTTCGTCAAAACAAAGTGAAAGTTTTTAGCAATTTAATTTAAATTGATCACAGCCAAAAGTACAGGGTGGGGGAAGGAATAGATATTTTCTTACCCATATCCACTTTCAGAACAAAGTGGTGAATTCAACTCGTTCTTAGACTGTCATGCAATGGTACCGCATGTTCAAACATCTGGCTTAACTTGTAGGGTATGGCAGAATTTAACACTATAACTTATTGTATTTCTGTGGTTTAAACAAATCTTAGTTTTTTTCCTGTTATACACCATGTGGCACTAAATTACCAATTTACCAGTGTCACACTGTAGTAAAGGAAACAGCTACAACGTACAGTACAAAAACTCGTGAAATGATGCCTTACCATTGGAGGTTGGGGTTCCATCTCCATCCAGCTGCCGTTTCTGTGCACTCCTAAACTCCTTTAGGGAGAGGTAAAGCACCTTTCGCATAACCCGCTCCTCTGACCACGGGATCCCATCACTGTCGTCCTGTGGAAACATCCAGAGAAAGAGAACGGGTCAGTACAAAGTATTGTCACACAGTATTGGCACACACACATCTTTTGTGAATCTTTTTCTGAATTATGATATTATTTTATTAAATCAAACTGGCAGACAGACAATGAAAAAGTAATTTACACAGGTGGCACGTTTTAAAAGTCAGACTTTTTTTTATGCTGAGCTTTTGCCTTTGTTTCTGTTGTCAAACAACAGCACGTAGCCATTAAAGTGGGACATTAAAGGCCAGTAGTGGTGACAAAGCAAAACGTAACAAGCTTATTTTGGACTGTCCATATCCACGCAAGGAAATGATGACAGGAACACAAGAAGAGGTTTTAGTATGAAGGGGAATCTCCCTTTCATTTGGTGCCGGTTGCATCGTTCCCTTCCATGTCTTGCTATATCGCGACATTAGCATGACACAACATTAGCATAACGTAGCAATAGCTTGCAGCTAGACACAGAGCAAGGCATTTGCATAACAATGCACAAATGACTGCATCTCCCCACAATGCTATGATAGAGGAGTGTTATGGTAATGAATAGGTAGGAAGCAAATGAAAAAAGCATCATGGGACTGCGAGTTCATGTGTTGCTAATCTCTCCCAGCAAGATTGAGACAGAAGAAGTTATTGTCAAAGAGGTCACCAGAAGTCTCTCTCTCTCTCTCTCACACACACACACACACACACACACACACATCATCCTTTCCCAAACACGTGACAGCTACATTTCTTGCACATTAAAGCCTAGCTTTATATCGCTCGTATTGAGAATCTTAACGGCTGAATAGAAAAATATTCCACTGCATTGCTAAGCATTGTTAAAAGGGTCTTTAGTGAGTGTCCAACAGCAATAACCACACTTCTCTCCCCCTCTCCCCTACACGCATTGCTCTAGCAGCTGTTTGATGTCGAACAACGCTAATGACTAAAGGAAATGAGATTAGGACATGAGCAACAACAAAGAGGTATTAATAAATAATGGAAATAGCTTCTCTCTAGTCAAGCCATGGGGCGAGTGGATTTCAGCTGTAAGGTTTGGGAAAAGAAAACACTCCGTCTCTGTGCAAAAGGCTAATGTATGCTAATTATTTGAATTAAACGCAGAACATTTCTTATCCTGTCGGCTCATCCCAGCGAGCACATTTCCTCCTGTGTGAGTCGAATGTGTTGTAAGAGAGTAGACGTGGAAAAGTAACGTGAGTGTGTGTGTGTGTGTGTGTGTGTGTGTGGGGGAGGGGGGGGGGGGGCATGGCTGGCGGACATCACGGTGACATCAGCGCAGGATGTACACACAACCTCCAACTCACGCGGAAATAATTAGACCAAGATGTTTTATTGCTGCCATAAAAACAGGATCACAGTTACAGCGTTCCATTAAGGACGAACGTGCTCTCAAAAATCCAGAAACTTCAGCTGACTGTGGTTGGGGTTGACACAACAGACTCTGTGTGTCAGTCGGCATTTCTGTCCGAGTGTGTGAAAAGGAGAAAAATGTATCCCCTCCCACAGGTCCACTGAAAGACTCATGCTCATGAATGTCAGCGCTGCAATCCCGTGTTTCTCACACACACACACACACACACACACACACACACACACACACACACACACACACACACACACACACACACACACACACACACACACACACACACACACACACACACACACAGCCTTCTGATCAGGGCAGACGACTCACAGCTTATTATAGCAGGGCGTGTGCTAATGGGCCTGAACTCTGAAACACACACAGTGACCTTACACCAAGATGACAGGTGTGAAAATAAACAAATGGATAAAGTCAGCTCACCGTGTGGTTTACTTCATGCAACATCTGCCTCGTCACTATTTAGCGTCGAGTTCAACAGAGAGCCAGATTGCTTAAAAGCCACAGGTGGGTCAGGAGTTGGTGAGTGTGGGTGAGTATCTCCATGGAAACTTTCCGCAATTACATCGAAAAATCATACGACCTCATTCACTCACTTGATTCATTTCACGAGTCTAAATATTTTATGACATTATTGACAAGGCAGAAGATTTATTTTGTTTGTCATGCTTTTGTGTTTCTCTCTGTCTCTCTTGCAGATAAAAATAAGCTTTAGCAGAGTTTTTGTTTTGATTTTGTTTGGGGATGAGGCCTTTAGCAGAGCTAAAGGAGGGGGGGGGGAGATTAAAAGCTGGGTGTCTGCACATGATGGAGCTGATGGGTGACAGCCACGTCTCCCTGCACACAGAAAGCAAGCCGACACACGAGCAAGCAGACCATTCAGTGCACCGATGGCCTGCCGTCTCTGACAGAGGTTTATAGGGTGTGTTTTGTGCGTAACGTACAGTCCACACACACGCACGAGAAATGTAGTGCAAGTATTCAATTTTGGCCATTTTCCCCTGCAGTTAATGTCATCTAATGCATGCTGTGAATGTGTGTGCGCACGCACAAGCATGTGTGCAAAAGCCTGCCAGGTAAGCACCAATTACCGAGACAGCTCACTGGCACTCTTTCCCTCGTGGTGTGTCACAGGGCCAAATACACACACACACACACACACACACACACACACACACACACACACACACACACACACACACACACACACACACACACACACACACACACACACACACACACACACACACACACACACACACACACACACACACACACACACACACACACACACACACACACACACACACACACACACACACACACACACGATTACATCCATATCTATACCTGACACATGCAAACGTAACTCACATAACAGAAATATTCCGTCATAAAAAGATTGACCTTAAAAGTTCATCTGCAATTCTTTTTGCCCTCACTTTCTCCCTGGTTTCCTTACAATTGTTGGCAGCGTGCCAGAGATATTTCCTGCGCTGTGTACACATAGCAACACAAAAAAAAAGGGACAATGCTAACTGACTTTTCATCAGCTGAGGGGAAAGTGTTAAAGCTCTATTACAGCTGCTGTTCCCTGAATCCTCGCTAGTAGTTACTCCAGATCATCTGTTAAATGGGTTCCGGCACCTTTGCTCAGCTGCAGGTTAACTATTTGTCTGACCTCAGAGGTGGTTTGCCATCGGTTTCAGGTCAAGGTGTTGATCTGCTTTCACTGAACTCAAAGGCAAGTTCCTGCCTGTGTCTGTGTGCTCTCCAGGTGTAAGAAAAAAATAATTAAAAAGTGATGGACAGGAATAGCATGCAAAACCCCTCCGAAGACATTCACACTGCCAGCCAGAGGGCTAAGTGTAGCATGACAGAGGAGGGGAAACATCTACTCAAATGAGCAATAAGTCCAAATCGTGTTGCATCTCAGCATGCACTGCAGTGTGTGTGTGTGTGTGTGTGTGTGTGTGTGTGTGTGAATATATATTTCTGAGGTATTGCCAGAGCTCTTTAGAGACAGCTCTTACACAGAGCAATGCCAGCCGAGCGCTACCTGGCACTGACACACACACACATCTACACCCCGTCCAGCTCCCATCAGGCTGGTGGAATCCCACTAATGAGCGCAGGGACTTTTTCTGTGCACGTGTGTGTGTGTGTGTGTGTGTGTGTGTGTGACCCAGTGATGCACCAGGAACGCTGTGTGCCTACTGTCACCCGCCAACCCCCAACTCCTATGGAATGCACAGGTAATCCCACCGACCTGCAAAGAACCACACAAAGACACAGATGCTGTGCTTGAGAGGAATGCCTGCATCTCCTTCTCTGTCACACTCACATGCTGTGATTAATCCGACAGGGCTTGGAGGTGTACCAACGTAATACTTCTCCTGCTGGGTTTATTTAAACTATTTTACTGTGTAAAACATCTCCAAAAAGATGGAACCCAAGAGGAGAAAATATCAGTGAACACACACACCCGAGAAGAGGAAATGGTGTAACATTTGAATTATCTTCCTGACGTTAATTTGGCTTTTATTCTTCAAAATATGTAATCTCACACTCAATTTGTGTTCATTACTTTTAATAAGTTCATTGTGAAAATAGGAAAGTTCACATTTTGAGCTGAAGAGGATCCAGTGAATAAATAACATGAGAGCAGCTCCGCTATACTTTTGAGTTTTGCCGAAAACACAACAAAGACGACCACCAGAAGCGAATAAAAAACAATAGAGCAAATAAAAAGCTTACAGTGGCATGCCACTGATATAAAGTCAAGAGTCTGAGCAGGATCAATCCATCACTGCATCTGTATCCGTTCTTTTAACTGGATGAAAAGGGAGCTGGTTCCACTTCATAACCCCAGGCTTACTCAACAACCCTCTGCCCACAGCAGACAAATCCAATAACTGACAATTGATGGGGAAACAAGTGGATTGCATTGGCTGCGTAATAGTGGATACTGACTAAACAGAAAGTGGGAAGGGAAGGAGAGAGGGAGGGAGAGGGAGAGAGAGGGAGAGAGAGAGAGAGAGAGAGAGGGGAGAGAGAGGGAGAGAGAGAGAGAGAGAGAGAGAGAGGGAGAGAGAGAGAGAGAGAGAGAGAGAGAGAGAGAGAGAGAGAGAGAGAGAGAGAGAGAGAGAGAGAGAGAGAGAGAGAGAGAGAGAGAGAGAGAGAGAGAGAGAGAGAGAGAGAGAGAGAGAGAGAGAGAGAGAGAGAGAGAGAGAGAGAGAGAGAGAGAGAGAGAGAGAGAGAGGAGAGAGAGAAAACTCAACGTCACAATCAGATCTGACCTTCTAATAATGTTTGGACGGATGTAGATGAGGAAATCCATATTTACTTGGAGACATTACTGATATATTTTTCTGTGATATAAAAGTATGTTTTACTAGCAGACTAGAATACAGTGGCAAATATCCAGCAGTGCTACCCCAGCATTTTGTAAAACCTTTTAAATGTGGGTGAAATGTCCTATTCCACTATCATTCACCCGTCGGGCCTTTAGGAGCATCACAGAGCCGCTGTGTTCTGGCTGTGACAGAAAGCCACACCAACGTCAGCTTAGACGCGTCAGTGCTTACTGTACTGAAGAGATGCAAACCAGAGGTTAAAAAAAATAAATAAATAAAAAAGGTGA
The DNA here is from genome assembly GCA_023566465.1 of Cottus gobio. Classification (NCBI taxonomy): domain Eukaryota; kingdom Metazoa; phylum Chordata; class Actinopteri; order Perciformes; family Cottidae; genus Cottus; species Cottus gobio. Next base: position 12,429,057 of record CM042231.1, read on the forward strand.
TAGAATCAGGTTCAGTCGAAATGCTGCACGACCGGCATAGAAACAAAGTCACACATTCGTTTGGAAGTGAAAATGTATGCTACCTTCAAGTTAACGCATATAAACATTCACACGTTTGGGAATTTGCATATGTACATATAACTGTGTGTATGTGTCTGTGTGTGTGTGTTTTCACTAGCTGGTCTAAAAATAGCGCTGTGCTGCTGTAGACTGTGCGGATGTCAAGGCAGAGGAAAGTGGGCCAAGCGCCAGCTGCGATCTGCTCTACAAAACAGGCCCAAAATGTGTTATTCTAACACACATTTCCCTTCAGGAGGAGGGGCAGAGAGATGGATGGATGGATGGAGGAATCAATGGAGGAGAAATGTTATTTTAACAAAGCTCGGGTTGCTGTATCCAGTAGTCAGGACGGTCTTCAACCTCACTACTACCTTCTTTCTTCAGTTCCTCCTCTTCCACCGACACATGGGCCCCAGATGACTGGCTGCAGCTCCATCGCGGCTCAGCGTTCACAAGTGGTGCAGATGACAACGATTAATTAATGGGACGTTTTTAGGAAAGCCGAGACCACGCGGCGAGAAATCCAAATCACGCCTCCACAATAATATAGGACCCTCGTAAGTGAGATATGCAAATGCAAGAAAAACCTCAAAGCAGCATTTCTGAGGAGAAGTGACCCATTAAGGAAACCTGTCAGTCCCAGTAGTTTTTTAACCCACTGCCAGCTTTTGATGTCAACAATGGCTACCATTACCCAAAAAGCACCCTGGTACGAACAAAATGTGACAAGCAGTTCTAACGTCAGCACAATTTGCAAACAAATGAGGCAGTGGCTCAAACCAGGCCAACCTCCTCAACTAGGAAGCACGTGTTTGCTCACAGAACTTGCATTCCTATCCTAACTACATCCTGGTCCCCAAGCTCCTAATGGCTTCAAGTAGACCGGATGCTGAGCTCAGCTCGGAGTTTAGAGAATAGGCGAATGGAACAAGGTTTTGGGGTTGCCGGGGACGAGAGGCCCTATATAATCGCCTCATTACGCCACAAGCTCACTGCTTTGGAATGTGTGTGTGTGTGTGTGTGTGTGTGTGTGGGGGGGGGGGGGGGGGGCACAGGGCCTTCCCTTTAAACTAGCCATGCTGGGATAGCCCCAACAGCTAGAGCAGAGGGATCCAGAACACTTCCATCTGCAGGAGAGGAGAGGAGATGAGAGGAATGCTATAAGAGCTGAAATCGTGACTTGAACCACAGTGTTTCCATAAGGAGACACGCACACAACTTCCTCAATTCAACTTAATCCAGACAGATACTCGGTCTTCAAAGAGCCAATTTCCAATCGTCTGCGTGGGGGAAATTGTGTGTGTGACCACTTTCTCTCTCAGTCTTTTCTCCCTGCACCTGCACATGTGTAGAAGATAAAGGTTTCTCCCCACAGAACAATGCCTTTAGTCTGCAGCCTGGCCATGATGGACTCTCCTGCTGAGCTCAGTGTCAGACACACAGACACACAAACCTACTGCACCTCCACTGTCAATCATATCAGCTGTCTGCCGCTGCACACTCATGCACACACACACAGTCTGAATCTATCTGAGCATGCATAAGTGACAGACTGCCAGCGACATTCAGTCCTGTCGAGCATAAAACGCTTTCAGGCTGGTAAAAAGTAGAGCACACAGGCGGAGGGGGGGAGAGAGGGGGAGAGAGAGAGAGAGAGAGAGAGAGAGAGAGAGAGAGAGAGAGAGAGCGAGAGCGAGAGAGAGCTTTTAAATACAGATGTGACAGAGTAAATGTCACAGTACTCTGAAGAATCTGTATGTATAAACGCGTGCACGTGCGTGCGTGCGTGCGTGTGTGCGCGTGTGGCCCAACTGGCAGCATAATAAAGGGGTTTAAATTGACTGGGTTGCCCACCCACACTGGCTATGTGACCAACTGACCCCGGTTCTGACCCTTAACCCTGAATCACAAACACTGAACGCAAACATTCACCTACATGGTCTGTGTTTCTATTTTTGTGTTCATTTTAAAGCATCGCATAAGCAACGCTGTATTGAGGTGGTGTTTTGCGTTCGTCGAAAAGAAGTTGATTTGCTGAACGGGAATACATTTTGACGCTGCAAATATTTCGCTCACACTAGGAGCCGTTTCTTGCGTCGACGTCTTCATCAAAATGAGCGAAAGCTCGTCTTCGCCCCCAGAAAACATGGAACCAATAGCTGATGTGAAGTTAAAACTTGTCCAAATCAAAAACAAATCCCTGAAGACTTTTCTCCATTTTTCTCTCGTAGAGGGTTAGATGTTGACTTGTATTGTTTCCGGTTCTCTACCTCTACTTCTTCCACAGTATTTACTGGCGGCTCACAGCCATGCGTAGCCCACAGCGCTAACGTGTGAACAAACAACGCTGCTGCAGAGATGATTCGCTCCAAACCGCTTGATGGAAATGCGGCTAATTCGCTTAAAGTTTGCCAAATCGAATGATAACGCGGGTACTGACACGTCCTCGCACTTGTAAATCCGTTTCATGCATTGGTTTTATATCTATATATATACGGTTTGATTTTAGACAAATGAATTACCAGCTGTCTGACCTTCCTTCTACCACAAGAATACAACTTGTCTAAAAAGGCAACTGTTTGACTGTAAACATCACCAAAATGTAATCAATAGATTATATGGGGCCATCTGTTCACTAAATTTCAGCCATAATTTCGTATTAACTTTGAGAGATGTCCTCAAAAACAAACAGACGGTATTAAAGTGTGAACGAGCACAAAAAGGAAATGAAATCAAGAATAATTAGTGTGAAAAAAAAAAAGAAAAAAAAAGATACTTCCCAATCTGTAAAACGTTCCTGGAGGACCGACCGTTCTCGCAGTATTGACAGATTATCTAACCAGACTGGAAGGAGTTGCCTGCGTGCACGGCACACGGCACCAGAGGAGCATTAATGTAAAGAGCCGGGGCTCAAAGCAACGGTTTTCCTGTTCATACGGGGCCACAGAGCCAAGAACGAATGGCGGAAGTGTTGTTGTGGGAATTTAAAGTGTCTCTCATAAAGAGAAATGTTAAAGTAACGGCGTGATATCAGCTTTGCAGCCGTGTCTCTGTCAGTTTCGCAGTCGTGTTGCCATGGTTTTTAGGGCTCAGTGGAGGGAAATTCTTCATATTCTTAAGTAACGTCTGGCAGGTTGAAAGTGCCGACTGTTCCGGCAGAGGACTGGGCTACTACGCCTGGTCTCACAATAGACTCAAACACAGGTCCTGTGCTAGAAATGCATGTTAAAATAAAGTATAAAGCAACCCTTGTGTGCATGTGTGTGTGCGCTCTGTTTGGGATCTGGTTGTATAACAAACGGCTCCCATTCAGTAGCAACAGCCTCATTCAGCACGCTTACCCTGCAACTCTGTCACAATATCACTTTCACTTTGGCTATCTGCCTCTGACCAGCAGTTTGACTCAATCTCTCACACACACACACACACACACACACACACACACACAGTTGATAGACGGCGCTCCACAACGTGCTGTCATTCATCATGTTCGCAGTAGCAATGGCTCCTGCGCCTCCCAGCTATTCCCTCGGGAGCCTTGGAAGACCTCTGCTGCTGATCCCTCTTAACAGAGCTGCATGTCTAACCTTCACACACACACACACGCACGCACGCACGCACGCACGCGCACACGCACTGAGAAATATGAGGTGCGACTTCTAACAGTCATCAGTAGCGAGAGTTTATTTCTTTAGCTCTTATGCAGCCAAAGGAAAAGCTTGTCCTGCAAATTGCCTCAGGCTATGGCAGTGCTAATGGACAATTACTTGATAAATATGTTCTTTCTTTAAAAGCAAGGTCACATTTCTGATGCGGGGCTTCTAAAAGACTAGATGTAAGGACATTTACAAAAAGAAAATCTTATTTTGTAATCTGAAAATACAGTTTAAGTCTTCAAACTCATTTAAATAACAGGCAGGCTGAGGGGAATGTCACCTTTTGATTTAAGTAAAAACACAGAAAGTGGCCTCCATGAGATTAATTCATAAGACAGCAGTGATATTTTAGGCAAAACCTTTTCTAGCTGGCGACTTGCCAGGTTTGGCCTTCTTCCCTTTAACATACCTCCAAACACAAGAGAATGTGTAGACCACTGAAGGGCGTCTTGGCCTCATCACATGACTGGATCTTAAAATACTACAGGACATGACATCACATGCTGAATACTTGCAGAAGTGTGGAGTGTCTATGCATACATCCATACACACAATGTGTTTCTGAGTAATGTTACAGCGTGTAGACATATCGTGCCAAGGCCGAAGCCCTCCCACTCCCACAAACACAAGGAGGGGACAGGAAGGCAGAAACAGGAAACAGGGTAACCTCATTAGCCCCGTGCCTCGTCTGACAGGAACAGCCTGCAGGCTAGCAGGCTTATCAGAATATACAGAGAACCACCAGCCTCTGGTCAGCTTATACCGCATCTGTCTGCCACTAGTGGAGGAGGCCATTTGTATGGGAGCAAGCTGGTACGCCTGAGGGGCACTTCAAGAAAGTCGCCCTGTTAGCCTTGGCGAGTGGGACTCATCAGAAAGACTGGAGGATTACATCTGGACTCGAGTTAGGTAAGGCTGTAAACAATCAGACAGGAAGAAGCACACAAGCACCATCGCACTCGTGCACGCTTGCACAACAACAACAACAACAGCAGCAGCAGCTTCTATAGCCTGAGGCTTTAAACTCATTTACCCTTGCAGAACTTTGCTCGAGCGCAGACAAGCTGCTTTACTAGAAGGACTCATTAATTCCCTTTTCCACAAGCAGGACATAAAAAGATATTGAGCGTGTGAAAAGGGCCGCCGCTTGCCCACGCGAGTGAAGAAGCTAAACGACTGTGTATTGCGAGACGCAAGTTCGATTAACGCAAATGAGTACATTTGTGAAAAAAAGAAGAAGGCCCTTCAGAAGCCTCCCCCGCCCGACACAGAGATGCCTAAAATGTTTCCCTGAGTATTTGACTCCCGCTTGTGAATTTGCTGGGGGGGGAACAGATGGCCTCTGCAGCGCCCCATCTCATCTCTCGAGCCCTCCCTCCCTCGCATCGCTTCCAATCAAAAGAAGTTTAGTCTCAGTACAATCATTCACTCATAGAGACACTGAACGGCGGCGTCTGTTGATGCAGGGGGCGATTGTCTTCAAATCGATAAGCACCTGCATATGTGTTTGTATGTCTTATTCTAGTAGTCGCCAAGTTTTTGAAGCTGCAAAAGAAGCTCTTTCATTTTTGATTTGGGGATTGAAATGGGAAACAAAATACTAAAATATGACCCTCCACCCCCAGAAGATTTGTCCAATAAAGCTAAAAACAGGGAATAAATAATGCCATCTGTGTGCTTTTGCCTTTTCTGTTCTTTGTCCTGCTGGGTGTTGGCCTAATCTCACTGCTACGTTCCTATCCGTTAAGTCTGACAGACCGCATCATGTGTTGATGAAATGTTGGGTGTGTTTTTCTCATGAAAGGCGTAAGAAGCGACTGACTCACCAAGCAATGGCCCACAACGTGTCTGCTTTTCTGTGAGCCCATAATGCACCACTCCATTACTGCGTCCTATGCGCTACCCCTTTCTCTCACACATGCACGCAGCCAATGCGCTGTCCAGTGTTGTTCATTGAGATGGATGACCTCCCTGGGAATGGCCTGGACCCATGCTTTCACACTGCTCTATATATATGTATGCACGCACATGCACACTTTATATTTAAATTTGAATAGAAGCAGAACAGAAAAAAAGCAGTGCAAATGGGAAAATAAACAGTGTCAGGAAAATTAGAAGAGTGCAGAAGCACACAGTGGCTCCTGTGTGACCACTCTGGGCCTGGTGCCGGTTGGCATTGGTTGGCATCATCCCCTCTGCAGCTGGTGGCAATATTAACCCGCCTGTTGGCAGTCGGCTGGTAGGGGCACGCGGGCAACAACTAGTCAGACTGGAGGTGGGACGGTGCTATGTGTGTGTGTGTGTGTGTGTGTGTGTGTGTGTGTGTGTGTGTGTGTGTGTGTGTGTGTGTGTGTGTCCATGTATGTCCTGAGATGCCCTCTGTTGGCCCTGATGTGTGTGCACACTTGTGTCTGAATCACTTGAAGGCAACTCTGACTTTCTGCAACTGTGCACACATGCCCTGTCTGTCAGTCTGTCTGTCTGCCTGCTCAGGCAGCTGCTTGCAGTAGTATATGTTTTGCGGATCCAGACCATAAACAAACCAAACTGAGCCGAGATGAGAACATGACAAAATATTGGCTGGCGTTCCTAAATCCCATTTCGAAACACGATGCTCAATCCAGGCCTGCGAATACGTTGCAAAAGGAACGCATCAACTCCTAAAAGTTTAGCCTCTCGGGCTCAACCCATCACTCCAGAATAATACCCGTTTTTCTACAACTGAATAAAAAGCTTTGTTTGACTGACAGCTGCATTTGGTTTTCTATCCGACAGGAATGTGCAAATACCGCTTTTCAGTGCTGATGATACGTCACAGTGGGATGCATCAAGAAGAGTCCTCCTCTTCGATAGCTCAAGTGTTTGAAATTAAAATCAAAATATGCATATAAAAAATATGTTAACTTGAAAATGATCTGGAAAATGGTTGGACAGTGACAGTGTCTTTTAACTTGACATCCAACACCAGTGATACAATTAATGTAACGCAACAAAAATGTTGCATTACATGTGAGACAAGAGACCCATTTTCCACTCGTGTGACTGGGGCTGATGACAGCAACAACAAAGTACCTTGTACAACCCATGTAAGGTCAAGTCTCTCTCTGGCTGACAATCTCACTAACAAGCACGTCACAACACAGCGCCCTTTCTACAATGTACACACACACACACACATATACACGTAGGTACACAAGACCGACTCTGAAGGACTTAAAAGCTCACGCTATACAAGTGCTTGTCTGGATCATTACTGGCAGACTGTGTACTGTTATGTACACATACACACTTAGCCATGCCCAAGATGTGCATATCCATCCCTTCTCCGAGCGAGCAGCTGTTTCTGATGAGCAAGTCAATGCTGTCCGTGTGTGTTTGTGCACGTCTGAATGCGTATGCACACGTACAATCGTGGGTTTCTAATTATATGGCGTCCAATGTGGCTTGCATATGAATGAAATAAACAGTCTCAGTCAAAAAGCATAGGCCAGGGCATGGTACCTCCTCCTCCGCATCCTTTTCAAGTGCAACAAACCGGAAAACCGGAAGAATATCTATGAACCGCCTTCAAACCTCACCCAGCAAGAACCAGGAAAATACCACAAACTAAGCTCATTTAGAATACATGTCAAGGGTTTCTCGAAAAGAACAGGTACACTGCAGTTGAAATATTTCAAATGAGACTGTTCCAACAAAGCAATAATTAGGCAACACAACTATTATTTCATAGACAACACAATTATTTTGCAGTCTCCCATTGCTTAACGGGGGGGGGGGAATTAATCAAACTGTTGTGAACAAGCCACAAATATCACTTGGGTGACAAGTTAATTACCCAATTTAACAAAGCAAATAATTACCCTCTGGCTCAGAGTCCAGCGAACTATTTTCCTTATGGAAATGAGACTCCATGTGCATACAGAGGCTTGCGTTGCATGGTGGGGAGCTGACATCAGCAGAGTTGCTCAGAAAAGAGCTGTGTGGGAGCTCTGGGTTGGGTCAATAGTTAAGGCATGTTATTACTTTGTTGCCTCTCCTGGTCATTGAGGTAATTCAATATCAAAGAGAAGAGAGGAGCGGGAGGGTGTGTCCGAGTGTGTCCGAGTGTCGTAAAGCTCTTTTGTTTCTTCCGGCTGACACTTTGAAGAATGTGAGGTACACATAGGGCTTCTAACCCGGCCTTAAATTCCCCAGTATGTACATGCAGTTTATCTTGAGTGGGCACATAAAGTCGAGGCCATGAATACACACACGGTTATAATCTCAAACCCACCTGTGCTGGCATTAATTAAGAGCAACAGGGGTCACAGTACATTGTGTCAGACATGACACGCTTCAGAGTTTCCGGATGTGCAAACACAGGTGTACATGGACACGTCATGGAAAGCTTTGTTCAACAGCATGAACTTTAATCTTGTAAAAAATGACCAATCCCTGCCAATCAAGTTAAATTAAACTGCAAACTACAATGGATCTCCAACATGAACAGAGAGAGGTGGCAATATGTAATCATGCACACAGTCACATCCACACACACACACAAACATCTCAAATATTTGTATTTACGGCAACATTCAAAAGGCTAAGCTAGTCCGCAAGCAAAATGCTCGACAAGCACTCTGCGATAAATCTATAACTGTTCACGGGGGAATGGAGAAAGCATAACCTCTTATTCCCACACCCTCTTGCCGCTTCACTCTCTTTATTGCAGTCCAGATGCATTCTGTTTATTTACCCCGACACCGTGGCCCAATTTAGCCAGAATGAGGGAAATTAAATCAGGCTTCGTGAAATCGCTACACTTCCAAGCCCCCGTTTCGTCCATTAACTTGTCATTGTTGGCCAGCCATTTACGAGACGCAGCGAAACTAATGTAACGCTCGGGGAGCGGAGCGGAAAGCCAGAGGACGGGGCGGAAATTGCAGCACACAACGTGGGGAGGAGGCCGGGTATCCTGGACTGCATGAGAAATCATTTGCTGAAACAGTCAATGAGATGGATCAGAGTTGTTAGTGGTTACATGGGGTCCGGCAAGTATAAGTGTTTCAAGTAGATTGAGAGGAGAGGAAAGGGAAAAGCTTATTTGAATTATGTATTATGCAATATTATTGTCAATGTATATATGTGGGAAAATACAGTTAAACACCCCAAAAAACTATAACAGCTTGTGTGCAAAACCACCTAATTTCTTAGCGAAGGCCACATGCGGTCCACGCATAAGTCCAGCGAAAGGTCAAGGGTCGGGTGCAAGCAGGTGGCCAGAAGGGGTCAAAGTTGACCTCCCGGCAGGCACATCAGTGGGCGGGCCTGAGCCACTCTGCTCAAAGGACCCGTCAATCACAGTCACTTATTTACCATGCGTCGATCTCTGTTGGCCCCAGGGATCCAGCTTGCCATTTCTCTCCAGCCTCTTTACCCCCAACCACAGCCAGATAAGGGCCTCTTTACATGACAAAGTGCTGTGGAAGACCCGGGCAGAGAAAAGAAAGAGGTTCCTTTCAGTTGCCGATGGGGAGCAAATCCTCTCCCCAGAAGGGGTTCTGGTCACATGGTTCTAATTTATAACTGAAAAGGTAAAATGGGAATTTTAGGATTCCCTGGCCCAACATCATATCAAGTGTCTTGCATCAGTTGATCTCTTTAAGTTATGTTATGGCCGTGATGTCCTAGATCGCTGCTTCTAATCTGTAAAGCTTTGAGAACCAAAGGTCCTAAAGGCTATTCTCTTATTTCCTTAGTTGCCAGTCACAGCATATTAAGCACTCTTGCAAAGTCAGATTTTGTCAGCGTAACAGCAAACAGTCTGCACACTAGAACCTAATTAGGCCGGGATGCTCAGAACGCTGGAACTCGGAGCTGCTCAACAGCATGTGTTACAACTTTAGCTCGCAGCTGTAAGCTCCCTCACCTCACTCTGAACCTCGCCCTCGCTAATGATGTGCAATGTGCTGAAGTTGTCGCTGCTTAAAAGAGACAAGCCGAGTGAAGCAAACCATCTCCTTTTTGTCTTCAAATGAGCTTGGATTCAGAGAGATGTTTTGGCACGTGAAAGCGAACGTTTTTGAAAAAGAGAAACAAGATGTGAAAAAAGGGGAAGCCTGGTTTCCATGGTTTACAGGAACTGGCAGACAAACAAGGCGTCTGTTAGGAGTAAAATCCGGAAAAAATATATATTAGTACAGGGAAGACGGAGGATTTGGGGTTTGATTTTGTTTTAAGTCTGGGCTGGAGAAACTCCCGATCGAGCCATCTGCCCGTGTGAAAGGAATCGGAGGAGTCAGACGGTTTCTGCCAGCAGAAAAGAAAAGAGGAAAAGAAGGGGTGTCACAGGGGAGTTGGGAGGAGGAAGAGAGGGAGGGAGGACAGGTAGGCATTGTGTCTCGAGTTCCCCTTTCTATTCATTCACCCTGGTTTCTTTTTGGCCTCTTGGGGGATGGTAACTGAAGAGGGTGTTAGAAATGTCTTGCTGCTCAGAGGCTGTCATCTGTAGACAGAAGGAAGTTTTGTATGCGCTGCTCTGTGAGGATGAAGGAATTCAATCATCTGGCATCTGCAGAGGACAACAGAGCCCTCTGAATATCAATAGCATTGCTTTTTAAAGAGATGTGTCACACATTTGCAGCTGAATGCATGAGCTTCAAAAGCGGCAGCAATGCCAGCAAAGACAATGGTGTTATGAGGCAACTTTGATTAGCATGTGGCCTGTTGTGTGAAAGGGAAACCAATGATAGGGAATTAAGCAGGGTCACTCTGAGAGCGACCGTCATTTCTCAAAAGCTGAATACATATGGCGACTGAAAATAAATAAAAAGGGAATGAATTCCTCTACAGCATCAGCCGGTTTGTCTTGATAGGATTGTAAACATTTGTTTTCCTTGTGGCGTAAATTGTATTTGTGTCAGAGTTATTAAAATGGTGATTGCTGAGTTACTACTGCGCTACGGGGGGCATTACATTTGAGATGAGGTGAAGGTATGGTGACAGGTTGTCCCATAGGCCCGCTGCTATTTCTCCTTGGGGAAGTTGATTTGAAAACAACCCCCTCCCTGCGCTCTCCCCCATATTTCACACAGACTTTTCAAACGCGCGCAAATCTTCATCCATCACTGACAGCAAGGCAAAATAAACAATCATACCGTAGATCAATCACTGTCTGTTTAATGCCGCGCGGCGGCGAGGCTTAACGCGGCGGCGCAGTGGCACGTGTGCTCACATACCTTCAGTGTGTAACATGCATGTTGTTTTTGAGTGTGTGAGACACACACACACACACACACACACACACACACACACACACACACACACACACACACACACACACACACACACACACACACACACACACACACACACACACACACACACACACACACACACACACACACACACACACACACACACACACACACACACACACACACACACACACACACACACACACACACACACACACACACACACACACACACACACACACACACACACACACACACACACACACACACACACACACACACACACACACACACACACACACACACACACACACACACACACACACACACACACACACACACACACACACACACACACACCTCTGTGACTTAGGAATCTAACACTGGAGCCTCGCTGTCAGCAAAGGGTGAATAATGAAACATGAGGGGCCACCCCGCACCAGTCAACATATGCAATTTCAACTCCATTCGAACAACTTTGTGTTTAAACTTCCACCACCTCTGAAGGCAGTAACTAAAAAAAGTTACATTCAGATCTAGATTTTAAAAAGTCTTTGACGTCCCTTCGTAGCCGCAGGTAAAACACAACCTTAAATGCGGCCACAGAGAAGTGCATCAGGTCCTGTGCTGATATCAGTGCTGCCAGGACTGATCCCGTCTTTAATGTAAACCTTAGATCTGGGCCCTCTATCACAGCGTCTGCTTTGGAACCAAAGTCCAGTGGCCGTCATCACCTGGCCTTCCCTCCTCTCATCTAACACTTCATAAAGACCATTCATCCCACCATCCTTTCATCCGTCCAAACCAGGGGCCTCGTTAATCCTCCTCTCCATCCTGACCCTGTACCACTCTACTGGACTGGGACAAACTTCAAAGAGAGATGGTGTGTGTGTGTGTGTGTGTGTGTGTGTGTGTGTGTGTGTGTGTGTGTGTGTGTGTGTGTGTGTGTGTGTGTGTGTGTGTGTGTGTGTGTGTGTGTGTGTGTGTGTGTGTGTGTGTGTGAGTGTGAGAGAGAGACAGACAGATTGGGTGGGTGGGCAGCTGTGTTGTGCTTGGCCTACACCACAAAGCCTTTAGAAGACAAGGGCCCACACACACACACACACACACACACACACACACACACACAGCTACTCTTCAACATCCTCTCCAGTCCTGCAGTAGTTAATCTCTGAAGAAAGTGAGTAACTAGAGATGGTAAAAACCTGACCAATTTACCCCAAGGCAGCACAGTGAACATTAAGACAGTAACTCATTTGTGCAACTAATTATCCAGCAAAGTAGTTATTATTTTAGAGTCATTGATTGTTTTACTAAGAGATGGAGTCATTATTCTACACATTGGAGAAGCTGGAAGCGGAGTGTTTTTGGCATTTCATCGCTTACATTTTTTTCTATTCCCACACATCTTATCCTCACATTTTTACGATCAGACAATGAACAACATGTAAAGACGCACACTACCAGTCAGAGCTATCAAATGACAGAGACGCAGCATTTTCCCACAGGATGACGCACTAATAATATAATTCACTCATCATTGACTGGACTGGGACACAGTGTGCTAAGCTAATGCCCTGCAATGTTACAGGGTTAGTAACCGAGAGAGGGCTTTGACAGACAAGCCCCAGCTACAACTGACAGTCTGGGTTGGAAATAGACTCACAAACATGCATCAAATAACCAACCCCCCCATACACACAGCTGATGACAGCTAAGGGAGTCTGACATGCCTGCTACTGCCACTGGTGGATGTATGTTTATTTTATTAACCTGCCACAGACTTGGCAAGAGGGGGAGGGGAAGGAAGGAAGGAGAAAGGGCTGGAAATCAGTGAACGCTGTGACCTGTAAGTGTACATATAACTTGAAATACATCCATTTATCTGAAACATATCAGGCTGTGCGCTAATCTGTAATTCTTTGACTTTAAATGATTTCCCTTCTTTGGAGCCGACAGCGCTGCATCCAGTGCATGTTTTTTTCCCAGTGGGAAGGTGTTTCACACTGACATTTTACTCCGTGTCCGACTGTGACCTATTGTGTCCGGATACAAACGACAAAACCACTGTACGTTACATCCGAGGCCCGAATGCCCTGTTGTGTAACAAAAGGAGAAAACCGATGAAAATGATGGGAATAAACACAACACACCGTTGTTTATTTTGCCGTTAGTTTCCATTGTGCCTTTTAACGAAATGCTTGAAGCTCCTTAATGTTCAGGTGAAGCATTTCCACCAGGAAACTGACTTCTCACAAGATACCAGCATCATGTGGAAATTAGCCATTCCTGCATCACCTGTTCATCTTGTCCCACAGTATCAAGCATCACTGGCCAGGCTGGTAACCGACACCCAGCCTTGCATGGCACACCCTGTCTTCAGACCAGTCAGCCCTGCTCTGCTTATTGACGCTGGCTCCTTTCCTGGCGAGATTCTACGTAGGGGTGAATACGGCGTGCATGTGCTCGTGCCCCACAGCACCGGGGCTCTTAATTGATTCATGTACTTTAATAAAACGCTCAAACTCTTCCCCCGCCCGGAGGAATGCACCTGTCACATAACATCAGCAGTTGAAAAGGCGAGAACAGCGTGGGGCTTTTAAAAGGCCCCGTGGCCCGGCTACCAAGACGCGCTGTAAAAAATAAAATGTAAAAAAACAGCACGGAGCGTGTGGGCAGGGGACAGACAGGTGGAGCTGATGCGGGCCTGCACGTGAAAAGAGTGTCAGCAGAGATCCTCGTGCCTCTCCAGCCGCGGTGAATGCGCCAAAGAGAGAGTGGGTGTCGCTCTTTGTTAGCGGTGTGTGGATCAGCTGTTGCTCTTGGACCGGTTTCACCCGCACAGCCTCGCGGCTTCACGGGACAGTGACGCCCTGTCCTCGCGTCCCCATTTCCCTTTCTCTCACGAACGCTGCTCGTGATATAATGGTCCGTTCACCGTGACTACAGAAACACTCGCGTTACGAGGGACCGGGTTACTTTTAACAACATGCTAAGTCCCCAAAAAATCCTTTGCTTCTGGCTGACTGGCCGAGACCATTAACGGTGCTTTTCCACCTACCGTGCCAAGAAATAAGGTGCCATCAGTATAAGTACCTTTAATTGTGCCCATTGCACCATTTAAATCAATGTTGTGTTTTTACATGCCTTGAGCAGAGTTGCGTGATTTACAGAGCTCTCGTAAAACGTACCATTTCATTTAAGCCTGTGTTAAAAAATGCTCACAATCGTTTTCCTGTATTAGCTCAGTGAGAAGCCATCGGAGATTTTATTTCTGCTCCGTCGTTTATAAAACCGGGGCTTGGAAAAAGAGAGGAGGGGAAGAGTAAGAGGGGAGCGCAGCCGAGAAGCAGAGGAAATACAAGGGCATAATTGCACGCCACTTGCAATCAACTTGAATTCTGCTTTTGTGCTGCTTAAAAAACAGAGAGAAAAACGTGCTAAAGACATTAGAAATATGGAATCAAATCAACATTTTTTTTAACCACCACTAATACCCTTTAATTTGTATCTTGCAGCATTTGATACAAGAAGTGGTAGAGTGGTTAAAACTAAAAGAATATTTGTTCATTTCAAGAAAAGAATGACAAAATAACTGTTCTACATTTCAGTGTGGTTGCTCTGCCATTATGAGGGAGTAAAAGCGCAACTTTATTCTGCATGAGGCTTCCAACACATTATCAATATCTAATATTACAAGGACATTGAAATAATGACAGCCTAAAAATATTCAGGCCTCTGTATTTGTAGTTTTGATGGGCATAAACCTAGAAGTCTGAAAGTTGACCCAGCACCCTTTGTCTGCACTATTCTTATTATTTCAGGAAGAACTCGAGATACTTGTTTCTGCAATTGTATCAATGACCAGCAGAAACTTTGCATGAGAAAAGGTTACATCAACTTAGAAGCAGACAATTATATTGGCTCCTTTCATCCCTGCCATCAACTGTCAGTTATTGTCACTCAAATATAAAATAATGCAAAATACAATGCATATGAAAGGTCTATATGTGTCACATTTTCCTCAGCAATTAAGCATTCAGCAATAAAACATTACCTCTGATCATTTGAAACACATTACAACCGCTGTTTGAATGTGGCTCAATTAGCGGAGTGTTAAAAACTACAACACGAGGGGCGTTCTCGGAGCCCAGACACAGCAGCCAGAGGCTCGTTTGCCAAATAACAAATGCTTGTTCAATTACTCTCACCTGCCAAAAAATGGTCGTAAATATTGCTGGAGGCAGGGAAGGCTGGCTGGGGAACAGCCTGAAGCTCTTTGGCCAACTAGGCCGCCGGCCTTCACAGAGTCGGGTTGTTTCTCCTCACCCTTCCTAACCCAGAAACATGCCTTTCCCCACCTCACCCCACTCAGGCTTGACTACTGTCAACATGCCCTCCAGCAGACAACAACCACACATACTACCTGCAGTAACAATGCATTCAAATGATCAAGATTGTAAATTACATTTTTTATAAATTCTGCAAGAAATCTTGTTCCAAACCTGTCCCTATTACCGTTGCCCCCTGGTTTCAGCAGACAAAGGGGATTCCAATTGCCCACCATTTCCTGTCCAAGTATATGTACAGTCTAACTCACACACACACACACACACACACACACACAAAGTCTGCCACCCTGGCGCCTGTTGCCAGAGGTAGGATTGAGGAAGCAAGATGATAAGAGAGAAAAGATATAACCTAATAGCAGGCACCGTCACGGGCTCCTAAGTGAGGTCATTGTTTCCCCTGTTTGCCACGTAACCATATCTCAGTCAGCCCCACCTTTACTTGAATGCCCTCGACCACATAAAGATAAAAGCAGCTAAATATAAGCCAAGACAATTCCTGATAAGACCCTGCTGTTAAAAAAAAAAAAAAAGAAGAAGCCTACTTCAGAACCTCTGCTTCCACCCGTGAGGGGCCTCTGCTCCTTGGTGAGATTTGGGAATGCTGGAGGGAACGAATGAGCTGTGAAGCCAAAGCGACCAACCAGTTGGGTTTCAACGAACTCCTTTCGCTTTTAAACATTTTAGCATTGGGTTCTTGATAAATGAAGTGCCGAGCAGCCGCTGGTGGTATTTCCTGTGTGGCGGGAAAAAGGAATATTCAGCAACTTCAGAAATGAACCTTCTTCTTCGGCGGTCTCTTGCTTGTGGATTCTCCAAAGGTCGAGTCAACCACATGGCCAAATAGTGCTCGCAGTAGTGTGCGAGTCATTTCTTACAATGCCCCAGTAGACAGACCTGTCTTTGTCCAACAAACTCTTCTCATCACAAGGGTTTAACAGCAGTCTTCATAACTTCTGACTGATATTCGTCGTATCAGGTAGGAAAACAAAAGCTAAATGGGAGCTTGTGAAGTCGACACAGTACCCATGTAAACACAAATACACACACACATAATGCGGAGATAAAGAGCTTAGAGACTCTAGCAGGTGAAGTGGCCACTATGCTTCATTAAGCATGCTGCGATTCCCTCGGCCCTGCTACATTTAGCCAATTTAGACAGGAAATGACATTGTGTTAGTGAGCATGGCGGGTTGGGGGGGTGCAGAGAGAGAGAGAGAGAGAGAGAGAGAGAGAGAGAGAGAGAGAGAGAGAGAGAGAGAGAGAGAGAGAGAGAGAGAGAGAGAGAGAGAGAGAGAGAGAGAGAGAGAGAGAGAGAGAGAGAGAGAGAGAGAGAGAGAGAGAGAGAGAGAGAGAGAGAGAGAGAGAGAGAGAGAGAGAGAGAGAGAGAGAAGAGAGAGAAAGTAAACCAGATTAGATTAAGAACGGAGGGAATGGTCTACCATGAAGAGAGGAATTGATAAAGTGAATTAGTGAATTAGCACACAGCAGAGGTGCGCAGAAAAGAGCCCCAGCGTGGCGTTACCTCAGCTACGGCACGAAAGACACAAAGATAGAGGAAGAAAGAGAGAGGAGGGGAGACGGAAAGACAAAGAAAACAGCATGCGGGAAGCAGGACACCGGCCTAATCACATTAACACTGACTGGAGGCAGCAGAGTGCTGTAAGACAAACCCATATTGGAAATCAAGTCTCGTTCTGCGAGCTAAAAGGTCAGCGTGGTCACAGCGTGCATGTGTGTGTCTCTGTGTACTTAACAGGTTGAGGCCACTGGAGAGCCCAAGGTCTGCAAAGTAGGAAAGAGGTCGATAGTGCATTACTGAGAAAGAGAGGGAGACAGGAGTGCTGCTGCGTGTGTGTGTGTGTGTGTGTGTGCGTGCGTGCGTGCGTGCGTGCTGCCTGTACAGTAGCAGAGACAGCATCTCGACTGGGAGTCAACACCGCCTGTAGCAGAGTGTGTGCCTGGGTTTGAGGGGAGCGGCTGTATGAATAGGCATTCTAACAAAAGTGGCTTCAAAGTGGGCTTGGGCCGATGAGCGGTCGACAACGTGGTGCGGGTTTGCGGTGGCGCTAATGGCATTCATGGCGTGCTGAAAAAGAAACCATTCTGATTCATGCAACGACGCGCTAATTGATTTTGCAAGTGCAACCTGAAGGGTGGACCCCAGGAGTGCCACAAGCCCACACAGAGCAATCATCGTCATCGGATTGCATAGTTGTAACTGCGTGTTGCTTCTGGACAGCACGGACCAGACACAGAGAGAGAGAGAAAGAGAAAGAGAGAGTGAGAGAGAGAGAGAGAGACACTGCAGTCTGAGTGCTCAGCACTCAGTCAAGCAGCGTGGCACAGAGCAGAGACAGATCGGCCCGTGTACAAGAGCAGCGAGAGCACACGGTGAGCAAAGTGACTGAATATCACAGTGCGATCAGTTAAAATGACCTTCATTGTGATGTGTCACTATGGACATCAGCCATATAGATAGAAATGCCCAAGCCATACTTGTGAGAGGTATCTACCTGTACCAACTTCCCCTAAATACCAGCTCTGGTTTCAATAAAGGGGGAAAAGAACAGTGAGATACAGTCTCACAGCTTTTGTGAGCTTGTTGTTGTTCTGGCAGACATTACATCATGAGGCGTGGCCTGAGAACGATCTGGGAACCATTCTCGTGTTCGGCCCTCATCCAAATCCCAAATTCCCATCCTTCCACTTCAGCATAAACAACAGCCCATGTGCAATAAGCTGTGATGTGAAGTAGCGCTAACGAAGGTGAGATTGAGAATGTTGTAATTAAACCCCCATTTGCCTGGATGGAACGCGCACTTCATTGATTTGAATAGGATGTTATAAGACGGCGGAAAAAAAGACGGGCGGAAAGAGGAAGCGAGGGGAGGGAGAGGAATGGTGAGAAAGCAGAAGAGACGGTGATGTGTGGGAGTGTAGTCACAAAACTGACTGGCAGTCCTGCTGAGCGCTAGCAGGAGGTGCGCACACACACACACACACTTATTCACGCAAACACGCTCGCACACATGCAGAGTGGGCCAAGGCATCTGTGCTGGAGACCTGTGTGAGTCAGGCTGACTCCATGACGAGCAGACAGACAGAGGAATGAGGCCCGAGCGAGAGAGAAGTGATCTTGATGTGCAGCCAGTAAATGTGGCTTCATCGCAACAGCGCTGAGCAAGTACACAACTTGTCAGACAGACACACACAAACAGAATAGAATAGCGGCGGGTCAAAGCCCAAGGAGAAAGCGATTTGTCTTCCTGTCTGATAAAGTACTACTTTTTGTACTTGCACACCTCGGTGCGGCACATTGGAGACGTCTGACCATCTCACCGCACCACACAGCCGGACACACACACACACACACATTAATACAGGCAGAAACACACTGCACTTTATTGGTATATTTCACGAGATCTTTTGGCAACACTATAAACAGCTTCACAGCTTCATATCCTGTGGCACAGACTGCGTTACAATTGTAAAGTTGGTAAGCAGCTGCATGACAAATTTGCGATTATATCGACAAATCTTTTCTGTCATTGTTGCAGGCTTCGTTATACAGTCCATGTCCCCGTTTCTTGAAATAAACTGAGCAATTCTTTTTTTACTATTTAATAAGAGAGGCACCCGTTTTTTGGAGGACACCCCAAACCACCCTGTAACTCGATGGGAGGGCCAGTCAAAATTTTACATTCCAAAGCCAACAAAAAGCTTTGAAATAATCCTCCCTCGCTGCACTCAAAGCTCCCCTGCCTGCTACAAATCCTTATACGACCATCAGCGCTTCCGCATCCAAGTGTAAACTGCATTCCAGCGCTGCCCTCAGAGTGTCCCCACTTTAAAAAGATGGACAAGACACTCTGGCTCCTTTTAAATTCACTCCCAGGTATGATATCAGCATCAAGATATTAGATTTTCCTTTTCTTCTTGCCATCTATTCTATTGTGAAGGGCACAAGGAGTCATCGCAAATCTCCATTCGCTACTCATCTGGCCTGCTGAAAATGATTTTGGGCTATTATTAGAAAGCATCATTCCCTTCAGACCACACACACACACACACACACACACACACACACACACACACACACACACACACACACACACACACACACACACACACACACACACACACACACACACACACACACACACACACACACACACACACACACACACACACACACACACACACACACACACACACACACACACACACACACACACACACACACACACACACACACACACACACACACACACACACACACACACACACACACACACACACACACACACACACACACACACACACACACACACACACACACACACACACACACACACACCTTCCTCGACCAAACCCTGTGACCCTTTGTTTAATCATCGGCCATGAGCAGGGGTTGGGGGTAGGGTTTACTAGGCAGGATCAAAGCAAGCTCAAAGACGATCCTAAATAACCGGAGGAGCATGGTCGGGTGAGCGATGTGCAAGTACTTGGGGTGGGGGGGCGGGGGGCGAGTGAAAAGGCAGACAAGGAGAGCAAGCTAGCGACAGAGAGGCCAGCTCACTAGTTTAACTCAAGGCCGTCTGCGTATCGTCATAAAAACACTTCATATGGCGTCCCGACCGCATTAAACCCCCCCTCGATTTATAGGCCGGACACTTTATTGGGTCTCCAAAATGTCTCCAGCCAAATGGGCTCTTAATGAATCGTGGCGGCCCAGGAAGAGAGACCTCCGCAATGTAAGCAGCGTCACTGCTGAGTAAGACGAGGCCGCTGAGAGAGGAGAGGTGGGGAAGCCTCGTCAAGTAACACGATGGAAATATTTCCAAGAGTGAAACAAAATAGTTGGTGGCACATCTGTCTGACAAGCTCGAAGAGACAGAAGCCCTCTGAACCACAAATGAGATTTTGATATTCACCACAGACCAAGCTATAATAATCTGTTTAACATCACCAGAAGTCCTTTGTTTTGATAGGTCTTTTCTGGCCACAGTTGGTCTGTCTTTAGAGGATGGGCCGAACCGCAATGACAAACCACAGAGCTATAATAATAATAATAATAATAATAATAATAATAATAATAATAATAATAATAATAATAGAAAAACACATTTGAGTGTGTTTTTGTGAGTCAAGAGTTTTGTGTTCATCTCCATAGAGAGTTCCTTCGTCTGGCCCCGTTGCCGTTACGTCCTCGGCCCGTGCCCAGGGGGAAATACCTCCAGGGGTTTCCTCGCGTTCGTCTCAGGGAAATGACGTCACTACAACAACCACAACAAAGCCCGAGGTCTTCATCACGGATAAGCGGTGCAGGAGCCGCTGCGCTACATGCAGGAAACCATTTAGCTGACTCAAATGTGTGTCAGTGACCCACTCCAGTTATATATATATATATATATATATATATATATATATATATATATATATATATATATATATATATATATAATATATATATATATAATAAAAGAGAAGCAGGTCTGACTTTGAATCACTCTTTCATGCCTGCGTCATTATTTAATGAAACCCACAGGAAACATTTGTCTGCAGCGGGAAGGCATGGCATGCTGGAATCGGCGGAAAGAGGCTTGAAAGAAAAAAAGACAGCTTTAAGCGTGCTGGGGGAAAAGTTGTGCTAATAATGGTGGCTGTGTGGGCACAATGTCATCAGGGTTCGAGAAACAGAGCTGACAGGTCTTGGTGCAGAGAAACAGATGTTCCATTGGCCATGCTTCTCAACGCTGCCCTCGTTGCTTCAGCATTAAGACCAGGGGAAAAAAACAAAAACACAGTGGTCACAATATAAATTCTGCCCCCGGATGTTGCCGCAGCGTATGAGAGCGTCTAGAAATGTCTTTGATGCAATCGTAAAGTTTCATCCTGCCCTTCCACAACACAATACAATCCTTGATTTAATCCAACAATCAGCCTGCTCAAGATTGTCGTCTTCCTTATTAGAGCAAGAAACTCTTCCTTATATACACACACACATACACACACACACACACACACACACACACACACACACACACACACACACACACACACACACGATGACTTAAGTGGATCTTCCACTCAAACGTCACTCTGTATTGGCCTCAACTTCAGATGGTTGTTCGGAGATTTCACCCGCAGAAGGAGCATGCAAAGACAATCAAATGTGCGTCTGTGTGTGTTCCGGCATGTGTATCCTTATCTCGGCTGAGCAGGAGGAGCGAGTTCAAAATGATTTGCGATGCATTTATCCTGCCCTAAAAGCTTAACACCCATATGCCGGGTGTGTACACGCTCGCTCCTCTTTTTGCCCGAGACAAAGGGTCACTGACAGCATTCAATCATAGTGCAGCACGGAAGAAAAATGTTCCCATTTGTCTCTGGAAAAATAAATCAATCTTAATCTATCGTGTCCCTTTCATTTCACATTGACAGAGGGAGTGGGAGGAAAACTAAATCAATAGGCGAGAAATGTGTTGTGGCGACAATGACGTGGCATTAGGTGTGTGCGTTTCAGCCAAGACGTTGACACCGACATTCCTGAGATTCCCGAGGCCACGCATTCGGTTCGACCTGAGAAACCTGACAGTGAAGAAGAAAATGAGAGGATTCACAAGATGGCAAGACAGTAAAAAGGGAATCATTTCACACATCCAACTATTTCTCACACACTGCCATCTGTATTGTAACACTGAGCTCCGTGTTATGTTGCACGGCTCTGGGCATGAACTCTACACGTCCACCGAGCTGGGGGTGAGGGGGAGAGTTGGGGGGCACTGGGACTCTGGCCCTCTAAAACCACAACTCCCAGGAGGCTCTGAGGATTTATTGACCACAGGGGCAGTCTGGGAGTCTGGAGCTAACACGATCTCTAACCAGACCAACGGGGAGAAGAAGCAGAATTAGTACAGGGGAGGCCATAGGGGTGTGTGTGTGTGTGTGTGTGTGTGTGTGTGTGTGTGGTGTTCCTGTGCACTGGAGACAGGTTAACTGCTAGTGTCTGCACACAGCGGAAGACGGGGCAGAGAGCTGCCGCCCCAAACATCCGTTATTTAGGGAACAGCCATTGATCTCTCTCTCTCTCCCCCTCTCTTTCTACATCTGTTCCCTCCCTCACACCTGCCCCCCCTCTCTCACCTCCTCCCCTCTGTCTCCGTTTGCCCACCACTTATTCTGCCTCTCCCGTCGCCCCTTGCCAAGCTACGTCAGTCGACACAGAATTAAAAGTCCCTGTGTTGCGAGGCTCGCCTGCACAGCGTGGTACTGATAGCCACGCACACTGAAAAGCTCCAT
This sequence comes from Cottus gobio, assembly GCA_023566465.1. Classification (NCBI taxonomy): domain Eukaryota; kingdom Metazoa; phylum Chordata; class Actinopteri; order Perciformes; family Cottidae; genus Cottus; species Cottus gobio. The sequence continues at coordinate 12,451,662 of CM042231.1, forward strand.
TGGATCTCTTCCACTTCCCAAGATTGTTTTCCCACACAATCATTCCCCCTGTGTTTCTGCAGAATGATGCGAGTCGCACGGGACTTGCGTACTTTTCGCCATACAACCACCAAGTGGGACACTCAGGAATTTTGACGACTGTCGAGGTTCCCCCTCCCAGTTTGCGCTCGCTCGCTATTTTGGTTCCCTTTCCCACTAAAACTTCGGAGTGAGGGGGAGGATGGTATCCTGTCAGAGAGATCCGTGAATTCTCTGTGTGAGCACCGAGTACAGTGAGGACTCAGTGGGGAGAGAGGCCGGTACACTGAAGCCATTGTGAGCCAGCCAGCCACCCACACGTGGTGCTAGGCTAGCATATACAGATAGGCTCTCATGACCGGATGGACAAGAGCCGTCTCCCAAAGCCACACTATAAACCAGCATGCTGTTTGGGCCGTTAGTATCCAAAGGAATTAATACGTTTAGCTATTAATTAGATATCAGTCAAACTGTGACTTTGGAATGGGGCAGTTAAACTTCAAGAAAATGCTATGTTTTCCCAGATATTTTCCGAATCTCCGCTGTCCAATATCAGATTTGATTTTCTCCAGGTGCATGTCTTCATTTCCTTTGTGCTGGAAAAACAGTGTCCACAAACAACACACTCAGAAATCTGCCAGATTCAGAATGCATAGTGGATGTCAATTCTCTGGTACCGACATAGCTAGAGTCTAATGTGGACCAGAATGCAACACAATCTCCAGAGGTTGAACCGTTATCCAACTCAAAGTTATCCAAAAAGATGCCATCGTCTTAGTTGGCGCAGTTGGGTGATGTTCTTTAAATGTGTGAACAAGCATTTCATCACATAAGCGCCTACACACACACACACACACACACACACACACACACACCCCAGCATCTCTGGTGTGAGCTCATCACAATGGAGGAGTGTGTGGCTTTGCATCATCTCAGCTTTGGAGGAGTATGTGTCAGTGCATGTACGTGCATGTGTGTGTGTACTAACTGCACTCCCCCTTGTTTCCAAACCTCCATTTACCACTAAGGTCACATGCGGCCCTTTCCCGGCAAAGTGACTGGCTCCTAAGACGACGGGGAAGGAGAAAATATGGCTGCTCCTCCCGCTCGCACACACCTACGCACCTCTGTCACTCACTTTGTCTTGCATACACAAACAAGAATTCACTGAAATTACCATCTACAAGACGTAATGATGTGGCTTGCTATATAGACGCAGCATGGTGCCATTTCTCTTTTGTTATGCACAGATAAGTGGGATCAAAGACAGTAGCAGCACACTGGGGCAAATGTCAGGTTCTGTTACTAACTACTGCCATAAAACAGTGTGACCCTGCCAGCGCTGCACGGTTAAAGTCACGTTGTGTGACGCTAATTTACTGGTTAAGAACTGCGCAAGTGGGGTTCTAATCTAAAGCTACGTGGGATCCATTTTATGGCAAGCACGTGTCCCGAGGGCTGAGTCGACCAAATGCAAGAGGTCGTGGATGGGACTACTTTTTGGAAACCCAGTGGTGACGTAAGAAAGATTTTCCTCTCTCGAAGCGCTTGATGTTTAATGGTTCTTGCCAGTGGTGTCATAATGAAACTGCTCTGAAATCAGGTAGTCTTCCTGTCAGTGCAGCTGAGGAGGAGGAGGAGGTGGTGAAGGGGAAAGTGTAAAGACGGATGACTAAGATCAACATATTATCTGAAAATAATGTTTCATGCAAAAAGCTAAAGATACAGCGACTTTACCGCTCATCTACGAAACGCACACATTTAGAAGCATGACCAAACCACAGGCGGCCGAGCAGGAGGCCCGTGCACTACCCCTGGGGAAACCCTGCACATGTTTGTGTGCCATGCATCTCTCCTGCTGGTTTGAATAATTAACTTGGGGCCTCTTTATCCTCCGGGCTTATTCAGAGTTGCTGGACCGTTGACTCGCCCTTTTTAATTCCTTCGGGTTTTGGCAAAAAAAACGGGGAGACGGCGCTGGCTCTTACGGTACTGCGCTTAAACACACACAAACACACACACACTTTCTCCTCTTCGGGGTGTGAAAGTTTGTGGTTTGCGCGCGCCCAAGTCATTTCAGAAAGAAAACAAAAGAGGAAAGACTCCTGCGAGACGAAATGATGCACAGCTTCTCTGATCTGTTCCCAGTTACCCAAAACACGGGGATTTCTGCTAATGTGTTTGTGTGTTTGAGTCTGAGAGAAGGGTGTGAGTACAATACAGATATGATAAGAAATTTGAATGAACAGGAGGGACAGTAACAGGAAACCTCATTGTGAGAAGAGTCACACCATACAGGAACAGTTATCATCATGTTCTATACATTTACCTTTAAGCCGTGTTTAAATCATTCCAGATCTCTACAGACACGCCCACACGCAGGGTTTCAGGGTAGCAAACAGTCAGGTTTAACGTGATAGACACTGCCTTGTTAGTTTTTGCTCGCCTTATACAAACAAGACAACGCGAAAAACTAACAATAGAGCCAATGTCCAGTCGAAGTTTTCCTGAGCAGAAGTCGCTTCGAGGAAGTAGAGAGCCTCAGCAAAACGCTTGCATTTCCAAATCAATGTTTTATTGACGCAACTGGTAGCGAGCAGCAGCTTTTATTGTGTTTGGCAGGCCATTGATTTGAACACGTGCTGATCTCTCCGCTCATCTATATTCATTTGGACGCTGAAGGCTTCTTAAAGAGGCCGAGGGAGAGAGGGTGCTCATGGTCAGAGGTACGCACAGACACTCGCTAATGACAAAAGAAAAAGGAAAAAAGAGGGACCCTTCCTAATATGTTCAGAATCGCTCGAGGGAGCGCTCCATATTCACAGTCGGTGTGTGTTAACATTTGACAGCATGTTGTTGACGTGTAGCTTTACGTGTGAGTTCACTCCACCGACACATCCGCCAAGACGGATCACAACATCAGTCAGTTCCCTACGAACATTTTTCCAGGCTGAGACAGACACTTGTTTGAACCATATTTTGTATATGCAACAAATAAAGCTAGCACGCTGTGCAGTTGCGCGCGTATATATATATATATATATATATATATATAATTAGTATTTTCCCTAAATGTCCAATTTAAATTAATCTCCTCCTGTATTAGAGGGAAGAGTGTGTGAACAGAGGCAGTCAGCCTCCAGCCTTAGCCAACCCAGGAGGTACCTTCAGGCACAGAGGTCCTGTGTGGACCAAGCGGTGTGTAGAGCACTACATGAGCCATCGAGTTACATATATGTTGCTTCAAGTGTGTACAGAGTGATTTGTGTCCCAACTCAAAAAAAACATGACCAGAGTTATGGAGATAGTACTTTAAAAAAGAGAAGTCATATGGAAATGAAATGCTACATTTGGAATATTGTATTGTGTGTAGATGCCCTACATTGATAATATTCTTGCACTCCGTCAAAGTCAGTCTTACCTTACCCCTGCCCTGAGTCCCTGCCCCTCTTCCCCCACCTCCGGTCCCAGATTACCCATCAATCCCATTTCATTCCACTGGCTAACAGCCCACCAATCAGACGGCAGGATGGGGAGGAATATGATAGTGGATTGGCTCGTGTGGGTGGAAAGGGGTGGAGCCACTCAGCCATCCCCTAACAACAGCAGCGTGCTGTGAAATGAGTGAGCATGAGAGACCGAGAGAATCCACTGGTCCAATTTCACCCCGGTCTCGCATTTAGTTCTTCCTCTCCACTTCTTTACTTGCCTCTCGTGCCAGAGGCCTTCTGTCGTCCTCTGACTCTTTTGCGCACACCTGTTCTGTCTCAAAAAGAGTGCCCCCCTCCTCCCGGTCCACAGCCCCCCACCCCCCCCCTCGCTCGCTCGGCTGTCAGTCTGCATGTGACCGCTGACTCGGTTGCTCGCAGCGACATTGAACAGAGCTCTGTCGGGGCTTCGTCCCTCGCAACACACACACACACGCTGCTGTGGAGGCCGGGGGATGAAGCAAAATTACACACACTGTGCTACACATGCCCCCACACACACACACACACACACACACACACACACACACGTATGCATTTACACACACACACACACACACACACAAGCCGCTCAGCTCGGGTTGAACGGGGTCTCTGTGCTGACCTACTTCTTTACTGTCATTCAGAGGCAAACACTGGGCACACTCGCACTCAATGGAAACGCTGCAATGAAGCCTGCAATAGAGAGTGCTGTCCGCTTGATGTGAATGTTTAGGACCCCCCCCCCCCTCTATATTTCTTGTGGTGAGGAGATGGCAACAAAAAGAGGCCCTCTTCTAGAGACTAGAGATGTTATCAGCCGGCTACATCCTCTAGCAGCCATCTTGTTTGTGTGTGAGAATAACACAATGAGTCCAAATGAGAAGCAGAAATGATGTGTTGAGATGAGTTATCATCACATGGGGCCCTTTAAACTTTCAGGTATATTCAGTGTAGTTTGACATTTTGTAAGATCACATCTTTAATTCTATCCAAATGAGCATCTCATTACAGTGAGAGATCATTTTTTTTGTCTTGTTTGATCAAAACTGATAGAGGGCTGTAGCTGTTCCAATGCCTCCTCATTATCTCTGGAATGATATCAAGCACCAAGCGCTTCAAGCATCAACAACGCTGCCTTGGCCTCGGTCAGGTACACTTGTTTGTTTGCTGAACACCTGAAAACTGAATTATAATGTTGTAAACAGTCTTTCAGCCTTAAGTCAAGTGCCATCCAGTCAGGATGAGCAACCCTAGACAACTGGATCGCATTCAATGAACACATACACTGTAGTCACTGGCATGCATTGGTCGCGTTTCGACCAACAATCCAGTTTGTCACATATTAGGAAGATTATTTGCGCATTCCCATTTGCAAAGCTTGTGGATGGTACCGCTCAAACCACTCCATTCTTGGTCAAGGTTCCAAGCGAGCTGAGCCGCGACTAGAAGGCGGAGACAAAACACTACAGATTACTGATTGGGCGGAGAGAATCGTCACAAGCATCAAGCCACCGTCAACAGCAATCGCAATTGTTCATTAACTCGACCCAGAAAGAATGTCAGCTTGCAAACTCTTCAGTAAGTCGTACACACTAGGTTCACTACGCCGTTCAGTGCAGATCCTCCGTTTCATCGAACTGATTCAGTGAGTGTCCCGTTGAAGACGGAAACACAGCTAATGGGCATGTCTAGCACAAAGGTTCTGCTATTCACAGCTCTCGCATCACCAAAGTAACCCACTGGACACTAGTTACACTTTCTGTAAGAAGTCCTGAATAGACAAGAGTTCAAAAGTTGTCTCAAATTACGAATGCAGCCTAGAGTTTCATGCTCTGTGATTATGGGACATTTGGGTTGACCTTCTGCATTAGACGCTTGTAAAATACAGAGTTTCAGGTGATTTCCAGACAGAAAGTGATATTTAAAGTCTCCAGCTTAATCAAGGCAGTATAAGGTTACCATGCAGCTGTGGTATATTTTTTTGGAACGGCCACGACCATGGATGCATTGCTGGTTGGCGTTAACAGTTTGTGCCATAACACCTGCAGCTTAAACAGGTGACCATTAGAGAGAAAGAGAGGTGATTCCCAGACGCACAAAGGCCTTATCACAGACCTCCAACCTTCACACACACACACACACACACACACACACACACACACACACACACACACACACACACACACACACACACACACACACACACACACACACACACACACACACACACACACACACACACACACACACACACACACACACACACACACACACACACACACACACACACACACACACACACACACACACACACACACACACACACACACACACACACACACACACACACACACACACACACACACACACACACACACACACACACACACACACACGGAAGCATGTGCCCATTGTCAGGGGGTCTCATGAGCCCCCCCTGCTCTTTCAGCCCTGACAATAGCGGCATTGATCTACCAGCTACCTACCAACTAGAGAGATATGAAAGGAGAGATAGAAGGAAAAAGGGACAAAGAAAAATAGAAGGAAAAAGGCATTGCAGCCCTTCAATGGATATCCATCCGCCTCCTTGCCATGCAGAACATGTTTCTCAATAAAGAAAAGTCTTGTGACTTAATGAGACAATAAAAAAATAAACACCCCACCCCTGAAAGAAGCTGCAGTGAGGTAAACAGAAAAAAGAAAGCTATAACGCGATAACCTTGCATTGGTTATCAGTCAGCCATTCAGTCAGCTGCAGATGGGTCAGGTTGGGCACGCTCAGAATAGTCTCTGCCAGTGAGTGACAGCTGCCTTCAGAAATCAATCCATTTGACAACTTATTCATACATCAACCCCCTCGTTTATGGAAATCAGATGCAAACTCGCTGTCGAGCACTAGGCACATTTACAAGGGGCTTATCCAATTCCCCCCACAAGATTATTTGGTGGTCTTGAAGTGCAGAAAAGAAGAAAAAATATATATATATTTCTTTATGGCAAGCTTTTCACTAACGATGGGAGCAAATGATAAACTGTGCTAGCCTGGAGATCTGCAATTTAAAACACATCCAGACATTGCTTAGTAGAGAAGTAGGAAGATGAACTAGAAGTTAAAAGTAGCCAACATTCAAATGTGCTGCTTTTTACTGCAGCAGTGGTTGCAGAAAGAGGGATTTAAACATCCTTATGATCTCGCGACCACAGGCACACTAGGAATTCGGGGCCTCATGGTAGGAGCTCACGGCGAGGTTGAAACAATAAATATCTAATCCCTGTCATGGTACAGGGCCCTGTGCAGCTCCTGGTCCCCTGAATCGATCAGCCCCACCCCCCACCCCCCATACGGTGCTCCTGTGACACACAAGTGAAGGCGTAATCAATGGGATTTAGCGTGTGCTACAGATGCAATAACAAGGCAAGTGAATGAAAGACTTAGAGCTGTGTGCGAGTGTATAGCATGTATGGTTTGTGTGGAAGGATGATTGATAGATTGGTTCAGTGGCGTGCTATGATGCCCATGACATGTGGCAGGTATGCACAGTTCACAGCAACTTGACAAAGAAGAAAATTAAGAAAGATTGAGGCAAATGAGTCTTTGTGTGCAACCAAGAGGAGGGAATGGAGGAGATGCTGAGCACACAAGCAGCTTCATTTCCCAGGATACCACCTTAGCCAACAGCTCCACTCGAGATGATATGTCAAGAGGCTAAAGTCATATTCATTTAGGGTCAACACGTTTGACTAGAGTAACAAAACAAACCGCTCCTGTAATCACCTCAACAACCTCTTGTGTTTTCCACAATGAGTTCTGTGTCATCTTTAAAAAACAAGCCCTTGACTTGTCACATTGCACTACACTAATTCAATGTAATGAGGCACCAAAACAATTCTCTTGCTCCAGTTCCAACAACACTGATCAGGAGAAATGGCATGTCATGTAAGCCGAAGTCGACGCCGAGATTAAAAATTCAATATTAGGCCAAGTCGCTCAATATCACGACCATCATATTTCAGCCGGGCTAATCAAATTCACAAGCCTGACCTCTGGGGTATATTAAATGTGTATGTAACATGTGTCATCTCTCAAATGTTTTGCAGGCGAGATATCCATCTACACGAGTAAACACAGCGTAGAAGGTGAGCCAGCAGCAGTCGCGCTGGCTGCGAGGAATTTGCTCCGCCATAAAAATGAGCAGTGGAGGCTTTTCAGCGTGCAGCTTGCCAGATCCACGGGAGGGAGACTAAATGATTATGTTACAACAACAGCACTCCAGCGCTCAGAAAACAACAATCAGGGTCTGGGTAGGATATTGCGGCCGAGTGAAATTAAAGGGGAGTGGGGGCGAGACAGGCTGAGGGAGGGAGAGTGGGAGACGGATTTCATGGAGATCATCTGTGGCTGGGGGGCTGTATGTGTGTCTATGTGACTAGCCCGCTCCAAAATTCATACATCTTCTTTATGAGGAAAGACGGAGGAGGAGGCAAGAGAGAGATAAGCTTCTTCTATGTCCAAGCAGCTGTGACAGACTGATCCTGTGCAGAATATGACCCCGTCACTCAAACTCTGTTTGGGCCTTTTCAACAAGCCAAAGTTCAAACCCAATACGACAACACTTCCTCTCAACATACAGTGTTGCACCGCTGGGGACGAAAGAAAAACTAGGCCTGAGCTGTGGCCCGTGAGGGGTTAACCGGCATCGGGCTGAGCCTAATGCAGATTGTCAGGGAGATAAGATTACCAGTTAGTGTGGTGGGTAATGGAAGCCACCACAGCCCTCCACTGACAGTTGACAGGAAGAGGACCCGACCGCGGTCACACCGGTACCCCTTTCAGACCGCCAGAGTCATGCAGGTTTGGAAATTTCGCGATTTTAAGAGGCGACGTGAACAACTCTGAACTGATGCAGTGACTAACCATAGCACACTTGTAATACACTGCAGAACTTTTGTTTAAGGTGTGTGTACTGAGGTGGCTCAAACAGAAACTACCATTGAAATTATGCAGCCTTTTAGGTCACAGACAGATTTTTTTAAAGCACTTTCTAAATAAAAAAAGGTATTCAAAGTTATCAGACCGCTTGTATTCATTCTTGTGCAGTACTTTAGAAAATTGAGCATGCGATACATTGGGAATCCTTGACGGGTGAATTGTTAATGGAATTGAAACCTGATGCAATCTTACCAAACCGGCCTCGTAACCGTCCTTCTGTACCTGGAATAAACAATTCAATGCTCGACTTGAGCAGAGTGTTGCAGATCAGTCTCTGACCCCGAACAGCGAGAAATTAACCTGTGACATAATATCCATACATTTGGGTTCTTATCTCCAGGAGGAAAATGGTAAAAGACAAAACATCAACGACAGCAAAATGAGTCTTTTCAGGTTCAATTTCCAAACAATCCTGGACGGACACATTTGAATCTAGCTTCACACTGCCACCACCATGTTTAAACGGACCAATCGCACAGAAAAAAAGAAATCACTTAGGAGATCCAGAAATGAGACCATTTGTATCTTTATGGCCTGCATAAACCAGAGTTGGGGCAGCTGCAAGACGTTGTGGCGAAAGCCAAGCTGCTGTTCTACAATATATACAGACCATGTTTAATACAATAGTGAAATATGTGAGATTAAAAGCACAGGATGAAAGCAGCTCGAAATGTTAGACAGGATCCCACACAATATTGAAACCAACATCCAACACATAACTATAATTCACACCAAGTGCACTCAATTTACAATGCAGCACAACTGCTCATTTACAATTCACCTAGACCTCATAGTGCTATATCCAAAGCCTATTTTCTCTGTATTCTGCTATGTGCAACATCTTAAGCGTGCGCGCGTGTGTGAGTGCGTGTGTGTGGCTGCAGATTACAGTGTAGCCAGAGAACGCTATGAAACAAAGCAGGGCTTAGGCAAGGGAGTTCCTCTGCGCGGGGAGTTGTAGTGTCAGCCCAGGAGTCCATTCCCTCGCACAACCGCTGGCACAAAAAAGACAAGAGCCAATTAAGAAATGATTTTCACCTCACAGCTTGGGACAAAACCCTCGTACCTCACCCCACCCTTTGCTCCACTCGATCCACTATCACACACAAAGGCAAAGTCTCCTAAGCCTAGGGGCCCCGGAGGAAGAGGAGAATCGGCGGGGTGGGGGTGGAGGGGGGGGCGACTGACTGACAGAATACAGGGGACAGAGAGATAGCATGAAAAAAAGAAAAAGGCACTATTAGAAACAAAGTACAGCAGAAAGATTGTGTGCAAAAGCAATGGCGCACGCAGTTTAGATGGAGGTGGAGTGGAAAGCAAATGGGTGGGAGAAAGAGGTGAATAATGGCGTTGGTACAGTGGGGATGAAGAATGAAGGTGATGCATGAGGGCCGATTAGATGGCGTCAGTGTAGCTAGCAACCCACAGGAGGGAGGGAGGGAGGGAGGGAGGGAGGGAGGGAGGGAGGGGCAGGCGCCCACACGTGTACTGCAGACTCTATCACTGGTAATGGACCTCAAAGGAAGCCTGGATAGGAAGTGAAATAAATTAATGTAATGTCAAAGCGCAGAGTAGAAAAGAAGTAGCTCAGAAAATGTCAACGCCATATCAGCTCAAGCTGCATGGCGGAGCGTAGTTACGTTTCTGACTCACTCTGCTTATCCACCAGTCAGATCACCGTATGACTGGACGAATTCTGCCCGACTCAGTCTTTCAAATAAATCTTTTAATGACATTGTCGGCAGAAGAAAACAAATAAATGGAGTTTAATATCCAGTGCCTCGCACCGACACACCGTGTCAAAAGCTGCTCTAAATTAGTTTTCAGTGATTTATCGATATGTAAACATCTGAGTCAAAGCTCTGGTTTGCCCACCCTGGTTGTGGCCAATGCTTAAAGGAACAGTGTGGAGCATTTAGGGGGATCTTTGGGCAGGAATGGAATACAATATCAATTAGGTTTTCTTTTGTGTTTTATCACCTAAACAATAAAACGTACGTAGATCTATTCCTGCTACTTCCCACTCATTTTGTCGTACTTGTGAGTGTGTTTTGTGGATTTAGTTATTCTGTGTGTGTGAATAAGAAATATAATGAATAACTTCTCCAACTCAAGAGCACAACAGGAACCAAAACCAGACTGAATGGTTTGAGTAATGTGAAAGTCTACTCTCTATTTCAGGGACTGCATGGTGGGGGGTGTTTGTTCAAGATGAATATGACTGATAAGGTAAAATAATTGATCGGCTATCGGGAAATGGGCCAACATCATGAGAGCTTACCGATTTGTTATGACTTCTGCAATTTACTGAACACAACAAAAACAACAACAGCTGGGTAACACAAGAAAACCAGATGACTAAATAAGGAAGAGTATTGGTAGGAATGCACTTTTTCTATTCTCTGAAAGGGCTCTACAAATAGTTAACAAGGTAGGGTGTTTATTCTCATCATCTTCACCATAAGCTTAGAGGCAACGCTTCAGTCTTTGGAAGAAATTAAAATAGTGAAACCTTCTATAGAAAGAGCACACACACACACACACACACAGCATACCAAATGTAAAATGCCCCGTCTCAGTTTCACCGTTTCTCACTTTATTTCTGACTCAATATCGAGTAACTTCCCCAGGAACCAGACGCTGCAACAACAATCTACCGTCAGTCTTCATCTCGTCCCAAGGCCTCATGCGCTACCTCGAAAACAAAAAAAGAAGGAGACGGAGTTTGACTTCTTGTCAGCATGACAGTTTCTATAGAAACCTGGGGGTAGAAGGGACAAGTGCCCCCAACACACACACACACACACACGGGGGGGGGGGGGGGGGGATACTCTCTAGTCACCATGGTAACGTCCTGCTAGGAAGTCTGTTTACTCAGTTAGTTTCGGTTTTCTCTTCACAGCGAACCGACGCCTGCGTTACACATTTAAAATGCGTGAAAGTGAGCGTGCATCTGCGGCAGGCTTGGAATCAACCAGTGGTTTCCTCACGGCCTATCCGCATTCTCAAAGAATTAAATCTAAAAACAGCGTCAGTCTTTGTGCGACGCACTTTTTAAAGGAGCTTTGTTTTGTATAGAGAGGAATTTCAACAGATCGGTAGAGAGGCCTTGCCATCACTGTGGATATTCCACTTGAGATGGTGCCTAATTTGATTATTTCTATCCTCTTGGACTTCTTCTCTGATTTCTCTCCTCCCCCCTCAGGCCTTGTGATGTTTGATCCAGGGCCAGGGGAGGCTGGCCAGACATTCAGCCCAGACTCTGGCGCCCTTCCCTCAGTGTACCATGCACTCTAGCTCCCTGCTGTGAGGCCTGGAGGAAATCACGCAGCCAGGAGAATTATAAAAGCCCTCATCTATTGAGCAGAGGTTAAAGCAGGGGGAACAATACCTTTGACTGGGGGGGGGGGGGGGGGGGGGGGGGGTAATTCACACAGCTGTGTGTGCCATTTACTTAAGAGAAAACAAGTATTGGAAATATGTTGCTAAACACACACACACACACAAACACACTGAACCAGCTGCAGGGGGGGGGGGTAATTCACACAGCTGTGTAAGATCAAACTGGAGAGAGGTTTGCAAAGTTTCCTTTGGCACGCAAAAACAAAACAAAAAAACGGATGGGAGATGCCGACAGAGTGGGGGAGCGAGAGAAAAGAGCTGCAAAACCACCAACAGTCTAATCGTGCAGCTAAGCCGGCGGATCTTTCAAGCAAAGCATCATCGCATGCAAACACATATATACTCAGTCAAATTCAATTACAAAAAGAATGGAGTGCAAAGACGAGGGGACAGATCCTGCCGATTGTGCACCGGCTCCTCCTCTGCTACTGCGAGGCAATTTCACAGCTAGGCGAGGAGAAAATGCCCCCGCTTCTTCAGTCCCGTCTCCGGCTCCATCCCACAGAACGCTCCCAACGCCTCCTTCCTCTCTTTTGTAGCTGCGCTGAGCAATAGAGCCACTGAGTTGAGAGGGAGGCGGTGAGAGAGATAGTGACGAACAGCAGGGGGAAAAATCCACTCAGTATTCTATTACAAGACAAGATGGGGCGGGAGGGGGGGAGTAATGTGTTTCTCATGGCGGCTGGTGGATGGGGGTGTAGGATGGACGCAAACAGAATGTGTATATATTGACCTGGGAATCAAATAAACCGTTTATTCAGCCTCTTACGGGCCTCAACCACCCACCGCCGCTGCACCTCCTCATCCCTTCTGTTTTCGCACATGGGAGCCGACGCGGTAACCAGCACATCTGACAGCCACACACACACACACACACAACCATGTTTAAGCATTAAGACATAATCTTGTCCGTCCTCCAAATACAGTTTGGCGGGCCGAATGTGTACGAGTGAGGGCCAGATGCAGTTAACACCTTCTTCTGGAACCAGTCATTTTCCTCTAAATCAGTCAAAACCCACAAAATATACAACTATTTTTCTGCCTTGAATCAATAAACTTTGTACAAAACTTCTTTACACCACACCACCTTCGCCACATCTACCGTTTTTATTTTATCTTTCAGCGAGGGCTGACATGAAGAGATTAGGCAGCAACAGTGGTCACCCAGCCACTTTGCTCCACTGGCTCATTACTCCCCTGGTTCAGGGACGGATGGAGGAGGGGGGTTGCCACCCTGAATTAAGGCCTCCCTCGCAAGGGGCCAAATGCTTGGTGAAAAGGGTTGCCGTCGAGGGCTCTTTCACAGAAGGGAGGTCACCTTTCCACAACTAGCCATGCATGTTGGAGAGCCACAAATGACTGTTGTGAAAGAGAGGGATAATGATTGTCAAATTTTTCAAGTTATCACAGGAAAATACCCTCATGAGAGATTAAATGAGAGAGCAATTTACCGGCCAAGGCAGCACGGTGCCAAAGAGGACCTGAATAGAGTGGCCAGTGGCTTGTTGGCAGGAGGAAACAAACTGCTCCATCATAAAAAGAGTGATTCATAGATTACTGCGCTTGGTAGGAGGTTCGTGAGGCCGTAACACATAACAAGAACATTTATGAATGTACACCGAATGGTAAAACTGAACAGACTGAAATCTTCACAGAGAATGATTTGTCGCAACATTACATTTTCAGAAGAAGACGATGGCAGGAAGCTTGAGGATAAACTAATCTCAGTATAGTCAAGACATTTTATGATACAGAGTCTTACTGGCATAATCAGTGACAGTGAAACTGGTATTCCCGGCAGAAAGAGACGGAGTAATGGAGGATCGATACCGACTGAGCCTCTGCTCTGTTGCTTCATCCCTCGAGGCTTAATTCACTGGATGTGTAAAGACGACGGTGTCACAATAGGGGATCAGACGGGATTGACCACCGGATGAAAATGTAAGGAGTGTTTATTAAACTGATGTAGCTGTGAGGAAGAGCGGGGAGAGGGAGATCGGTCAGATAGTCTGAGAGATGTACATAATGGTCATTAAAAGCTAATGCCAGACTAAGCTACAATGGCTGGGTGATTCAGAAATGGATGAAAAACAACCTAATGCCTCCTATTTCAGCTTACAGGGCTTAAAGGGAAGCCCAGGGTTAAGCCGCCATTTGAACTAAAAGCAAAGGGCTCCTGAAGATTTGTACGATTATTTTTGGGTTTTCTTTCTTAGAACACAAAAATATGTTATTGTTTGCAGAAAGGTATATATCAAAACAACTCATTCAATGTTTTTTCTCTTCATTCTACTATTGCTGAATGTCCTTCATGGACCCCACAAAGCCTGCAAGGCCAAACCAAAGACAAAGCTAAAGTGTTGATTCAGCTTCGTAGGGATCCTGAACGGATAAGCTGTGGCAACCACTCACTCATTCATTCACACACAAACAATCACACACACACACACACAGAGCCTCTCAGGGCCTGACCAGCTGTCTCACTCCCCCCATCTCCATCCAAACCCACAGGAGCAGGATATAAATCACTCGTGCACGGGGGAACACACGTGGCGAACCACACACACACACACACACACACACACACACACACACACACACACACACACACACACACACACACACACACACACACACACACACACACACACACACACACACACACACACACACACACACACACACACACACACACACACACACACACACACACACACACACACACACACACACACACACACACACACACACACACACACACACACACCTAAACAGGCCTATGGACACGCTGCTCATGAGAGAAACAAAGAGTCCCGCCCAGCGGTATGCGATTGCTCCAATAAATGGTCTATGACGCCGATAGCCACGAGACACCTTGGTTTTAAGGTTGGCCCTAAAACCGGTTGAACTCACCTACTGACTGCAAGTGTACACCCACACGGCCTTTACCTGTGTGTGCGTGTGCGTGTGCGCCGTTGCCAGAAAAGAGCCGGAGATTGTGCTCAATGCCAACAGCTGATAAGAGAAAAGGTCATATTACATAACAGGAGTGTGTGCTGTCCGTGACATAATGCTGGAAAGAAGAAGAGAAAGACAGAGGCAGTAAAGGGTAAACAGGGAGCGAGAGTCTGCATTTGTGTCAGAGAAAAAGAGCGGAGTGGTGATGCATTTGGCCGCTGAATATCCATCGCCGGTCCAAATCGAAGCCGGCAGCTCAGAGAGCCTGTAATGATGCAGTAAACTCTCTGTTGGCAATGTAGACCTTTATCTAAAAAGGGGGAGGGGGGAAGGGGCTCTCTTCTCCTCATTTCAGCACAAACTAACTAAATAAATAAATAAGGCTGAATTAAATTAAACCGGGCTCGCCAATATCACTCCCAGAATTTTTCTGGCAGTGCTTATGGAGTCGGCAGGCCCTGCGAGAGGAGAGACGAGGCCAAAGGGATGCGAGGCCGGGCCCCGCAGTGGGAAGGACCGATTCCTCTCCGCTTTAAAACTAAACTGTTGAGGGGAGGGGCACGTGAACTGAGGCCTTCTGGTGTTTCATTACTTGACATGTTTCAAAATTACTAATCTGTCACTGTGACACCAAGAGGAATAAGGCTGCTAAACACATCCGATTAAGTGTTTTCTTAACCATTATGTCAAGTACGTAGTATGCAATATGGTTAGTCTGCACAGGGCGACACACAAGCTCCTGGTTTGTTTCGCTTATTTTCCATCGTGTGTGAATTGCTGGCAATCTCCAAGAGGACTTTTTATATTCTTGGCAGTTACTTTTATGCCACGCTGTTACAGTTTGGCAACATAATCAAAATAGCCCTGCTTTGATTTTCCCCCATTGGTGTATAAAGAACCATAAAGCAGGGTGATGTTAGTATCAAATTAAAATGGCTTATCCTCTGTTGCCTTTTGTTTAAGGCTATCCCCGCCACATCCTGCTGGTTTCAAACTTGGTACACTCATCACTTTTACAGTGGCGGGCCGTGCATTTTCTTCCTGGGCCTTCCGATATCGTATACATAAATACGCGCATGACGGGATGCTGCGTCATTAACGTACAATGCATGTAGCCCATCAACAAGAACCAGTCACATTTAGTTATAACAAAACCATCCAACAAAACTATAAAACGCTGCACACTCCAGAGCACGAGCCACAATATAATTATCTGTTGTTTGTGTCTGCACGACACTTTTAAAGCATCACAACGTAAAAAAAAGAAAAGGAAAAAAATCCAAACGACAACACAAACGCTGAAGGAAAGCAGCCGAGAGCGGCAGAGAGAGATACTCGTAAAGTTGTGTAGTAACCTCAATAAAACATCAAATCTGGCGACGTGTTTGTGACACAATGTGTTGATCTGAGGTATTTAGGATTAAACTGTCCTCTAGAACAAACGCTGCCAAGTGAAGAGAAGCATCGAAAACTTTACTTTGAAATCCTTCGGTGCACATGAAGTGCGGGAAAACTCTGCCCGCGTGGCACGGAGAGGGAGATAAATCTAGCCACAGAAAGTTAATTAGCTCCCCGACAACCACCGAAGGTAGCGGACCAGTCCCCGGCTCGACGCGGGCTGGAGCAACAGTGGCTTATAAACCGCCGTGGCTTGTTTATGATTAAATACGACTGCAGATGTAAAAACACAAACAGCAGTTCACTCACTGGGGCGACTGTGGCGCAGTGGTTAGCAAGTCAGTCTTTCAATCAGAGGGTGGGTGGTTCAAACCCCGGCTCAGCCAGTCCATGTCGTTGTGTCCTTGAGCAAGACACTTAACCCTAATGGCTCACCGTTGCTGTGTCTACGGTCTACTGTATATCATGTAAGTCGCTTTGGATAAAAGCGTCAACTAAATGAAATGTAATGTAATCTTACAGAATCTCAGCTAAATGAAATGTAATGCTGTTCACTTGGTAAAGAAAAAGTCCATCCGCCTCTTTGTTAACAAACGTGCCAGTACCAGTTCCTTCTCCATGCCCATGAACCAGGGAGAGAACCTGAGCCCAAGTTTCCATGCATTTTAGGGGCTGAAAATATCCGCATTGTCAATAAATCCACCACCAAGACCGTTTCTCCTCCTCCAGCCATTGAGTGTTAAAAAAACTACAAGTAAAACATTAAAAATGTCATAATTTCTATTGTGTTTCAGCCTGAACTATTCTTACTCCTGAGTTCTGCTAGCAGCTAGGTAGCTTTCTGCTGATTTAAGTCACGTTGGTCCACTGACCAATCACAGCGCATGTTAATGGTCACGCTGGCCCTGTGAGCAATCGCACATCCATGGGCCACCACGATGACAGCCCTGAACGTCAAATAATACACCCAGCATGCCAAACTAAAGATCTGATTTGTTGAAGTCTATGACAATCAACAATACCGTCTTCTTACATAGAGACGTAGATGTGAAATCTGATTGGATGAGAGCTCTCCTTAACAGAAACTGGAGGCAGAGCAACAGACGATGACAGGAGCTGTGCAATGAGAAAATAAGCTAATAGACTACATGTAGTATTTTTCCCTATTTGTGAAAAACAATTAAATTATAAAATAGCTATAACTTTGTGATTCTGTTTAAGCCAGCAGAGAAGGCTTAGCTGGCCGTGACCGCCAACCACTGCTTCACAGTCTGCATGGCTAAACTGTCTCAAAGTGACGCTGATAAAAATGAACAGGCACCTATGGAAAGCACTTTTATCTTTTACGGTGGTGCTTTTCACAGGTGCCACGTGGAACGTTACCATAGTGAACGTAGGCAAATAAACAGGCAGTAAACCGTTGCTTTTGCCACAGTACACTTTGGTTTTGCCCTGGTAGCCATAGTGACAGGGAGGTTGCAAAGTGAACCCTGCCATGTTGCACACGTGAGGAGAAGGGAGCTTATGAAAGAAGAATTTGCATTGAAACATAAGGTTAAATGAAGCGCATTGAGGCTCAGGCACGGTGAAAAAACAACCCTGTGACCCTCTCTTCATGGTCCGACATGAGGCCCACATTTCATTTGGGCAGCCCGAGAACGGGAGAGCGAGACAGAGAGGGAGATAAAGAGAGGAAAAGGAGGAGAGGAGGGGGAGAGTATGTGCCTTTGCACTCCCCACTCGGCCCCGCTCTCTATTTTTGTTTCCTCTTTTTGTGCACGCTCAACGCACACACTCGCAGTGTGCAATGGATTTCCAACTTGGCCCTCATCAGTTGTGCGCCTGATGAAACAAACACTGACAGCCTCTTTACATTTGTAAAGGCCCCTGCAGCAGCTGTGCTTGTCCCACACACACACTATGCGTGCACACAAACACGCACTCACGCACAACCTTTGAATCGGAGGCCTAGCCCCAGCTGGGGCCTACAGGAAGAGCCGACTCTGGACAAAATGGCCCTGGCTGCACTCTGCCATGCTCTCCTGCTATTCTCGCATTCACAGACACACACAGTGTGTCATGTTTCGTTAGACAGAACAACACTGCCGTACATTAGTCCTGGCTAGCCCAGTCATTACACAGTACCTACGCTCAACCCCTGGCTTAAAAAGCAGCGACAAATGACAAAGATAAACATATGAAAAAGGGAAATGTAGTAATTTTAAATGGGAGAACACAGAGAAAGAGGGCTCGCTTGCTCCTGCAGTGTCACTGCCTGACAAAGCATCTTTGGGAGAGAAAAACCTGACGAGGCAGTTTGTCTTTTCTTTTTGGTTCTGTTTACATTGGCAACTGTACATTTGAGTGGAAATGATAATTGCCTTGTTTGCTTTTATTAAGGACTCATCCCCTTTTATCAATCATCTTATGATGAATGTTATTATCACTCGAAGATAGTGGGTGTTTGTTGGATGCAGAGGGTGGGGGCAGAGGGGTAACAACTCGCACTCATGTTTCAGGGGAAATGGTTAAGCCAAGCATGTATAATTGTCTTACGCTAATTATGTTAGGGGGTGGGGGTGTATAAGTGGGGGAGGGGGGGTTGGATCAGTCATGGCCAGGAGTCCTGTCTCAAAGCCTGGAGGGAGGCTGGGGGATCTGGACTCCTCCAGGTTGCTGTGGAAATGCACATATGTGAATCTTATTTGGTCCGGGCCAGACTTCATGCATCAACTGCAGCTGCCGAAAACATGTGACAGATGTGACACACGCACATAGAGGACATGCATCCTGCAGTCGGTCACACAGACAAACCATTTCCCCCCAACCCCGATACTCTTATGAATAGATCAAATGAAGAAAAGAAAAAGCCAATCCAATTTTTAGAGTGTGACACTGTTGGCCATCGTAGTCTGGCTCAATCTTAAGTGCAGACTTGGGGACTTTTCAGAGGACAGACAAGTAGACAAATCTAAAACGTTGTCTTATTAGCAATACTCAACTCACTAAGTTAAAGTTACTGAGGCTACTTTGTCACTAGAAAGGAAACGTCTCTGTAATGGTAGAAAAGTAAAAATATCAACTGACAATGTCAAAGAACACTGGGATGCTAATATACTGCAGAATACATCAAGCCCACATGGTACACACAAGAGCTGCAATGGACCATGCTAGATTGACCTACAGTCATTTAAAACATCTGTCTTATTGTGGATGAATCACATGTGTTGCTTTCCAACAAATAAATGTTGATGCCCATATATTTCAGCACATTGTGTTCCTGGCAATGATGTAACTCAAAATATATGTTGCTCAAAAGAAGACATAAAGATGTGTTTCTCATTTTGTAAAGAGTTTTTGACTTCACAATAAGAAGACGGTGTACACCGGACAAGATTGTAGAAACCAATTCAAAAGGAGTGGATTAAAAGCTTGATGAGATAATAATGAGAGCATTTTAGTGAATCCCCAATACATTGGTTCACACTTTTAGTTCTTATGAGACAGAAACCAAATGGACAATTGAAGTTAGCAGGGAATATTCACACTACGATTTAATCAATTACACATGGATTGTATTTAAATGTCCTATAGGTGTTGAGAGAAAATCAAATGAAGATTGAAGCCAGAATGCACAGAAACAAACCATTTTTAAATGCATTCTCATTGTTCCTTTGCTCATAAACCTGTTGCTCAGCTTGGCCTTTTGCAACATTTTCTTTCAGCACAAAATAGATGTGACAAATGGTTCCGTTTGAAAAATAACCAGCCACAAACATTCTGCGGGGGGGGGACACTTTAAAAGACACTCCACGTGTTGTTTGGATGGGATGGGGGGCAGTGGCTAGCTCTGCTGACTTCAGCTTCGGGGCATTAGCAGATATAACATGCCGTCTGCCATTAAACGCAACAATGTGCCAGTCGGGTCTTGTGACTATAATGCACAGCAACAATCTATAAATACACAAAAGAAGTGCGACAAACTTTAAAAAGCCCAGAAACAGAGGCCCGGCCGGCGTGCAGGTCTTCATGAAAAACGATACATGGTAACGTACTCGAGCCATTCACACGTTTCCAGGAATTAAAGTGTGTTGCATTCACGAAGGGGGGGACAAATGAGTATTCACCTGACTAAATGAACCACGTCTACCCTGGACTGTGTTTCTTATATTTTATTTCGCAGCCCCTACCCCAGAAATTCACCCGTGTTACTTGCAGAAAGAAAATGGTTGCTTCTTGGTATCGCTTCATACATGAGCCCCTGCAATGCGACTGAACGAAGCCTCTTTAGAAGATCGGATCACACGGAAAACATAGTGCTCAACCACCAGTCGGACAATGTGCAGTTCAATGGACGAAACCCGTGCGCCTGTAAGCTAATCCCCCGTAGTATCGCAAACATGGAGTTATTCCTCTACGGGCTGCTGCTGCAATATCTGTTCGTTAACAGAGGTCACGCGGAGACCCGCAGGATTACCGAGACCCGGGCGGACTTCTCGCCCATAGGAGGACTATATCGCGGCGGCGACCGCATAACAACACAAGTGTCCTCGCGCCGTTTCAAGTGTTGGACATTGAACGAAAATGCTGAATCGCATGAAACCCCCCTCCTGCTCACTCTTTATGGAGAAAATTAAAGAGCCACAACAGTCCGCGAAACATGTCGCTTTGCCAGCCCTTCAGCAGCTAAAACACACACACCGCCGGCGGACATTAACGCTCCCCCAACACAAACTCTGGACGTAAGCTTCGGCACGTGAAAACAAGGTTTAATGTGTAGATTCCCTTAAGGTATCAAGCGGAGGTAAAAAGGAGAAGAAAAAACGCTCAGCATGGGACGAAATGGAAGCCGAAATAGCTGAGCCATGGCCGACAGGCTCGTCTTCACGGCTCTGAATGGGAAGAAATGGGGCGCGAACAAAAGCATTTTGTGAGAACAGTTCGCCAAGTCTTTTAATTACCCAACCTTTCGTGGCTTTATCGCATAGCCGAGACACACCGTGCACCCCTCCTCGCTCTCAATCACGCGTTAAAACGAGTCGAAAGGAGGGAAGCAATCCCCCTCAAAGCACCCGATGTTCAAATAGCCTAAAACATGTCTGATGTCGAAGAAACGCTGCAACACAGACCTTGAATAAACATTGCTGTCTCTTTAAATAAAAAAAGCATGTAATTGTTAGCACGCTGATGTGACTTACAGGCGTTACCATTAAATGATATCTGACCCAAATAGTACACGAGCTGCCCGGTGGTAACCTTCACAGTCCGCGATGAAAGTTTATGCATTTTCATCGTAAACGAAGCCAGGCAAACTTGAATAGAGCGATTTGCGTTTGTGAGAAATTCAGGCACAGATGTATTTTTTTTACTTACGTATTTCTTTTGAATGATATTCCTCTTAGGTCTTTCCTTGCTCATTATGCAATCCCAAAAAAATGTTTGGCTATAGAGAGAATGGCCACATGGATTTCTTTCTTTGACTCTCGCCTCTCTCGGAGCACCACCAAATGACGATTTAAATCCCCGGCTCTTGTAGGAAAAAAAAGCTTGCTGGCTTTGCAGAATCCTCCTTCGGCGTTTCCCTTTAACTATTCGGTTATAAATCCCAAAATTCAAGGGTCGACGACGGACAGAGACGGACTGGACCCAAACTCGCTCGGGGATAACATAGTCAAAACAAATGCACAACAATAAGTTCCATTCGCCAAAACAGCTCGGCTTCTCGTCTCTGCGCACTCACTCCCGGCTCTTTTCAAATGCATGAATATACTTGAGGGGATGCCCACAAGTTACATCTTGTTTGAGGTGACGACACGACGAGAAATGAATAAATATAAATTAAAAACGAAACGTTAGGTGTCACGTCTTTCTTTTTGTTTTTGGAAGCTGGAGCCTGCTGTCGACGAGAGCTCTCCAGCGGCGCTGCTCTACTGACTGAGATCAGCTCCTTTCTTCCCCAGCCTCAGCCTCTCAGCCTATCACATCCTTCACCATTCAGCGGCAACTTCAAACTCCCGATGAGACGGCCCTCGGCACTTTGCACTGCCACATAGTCCTCTGGCATATCATTTTATGGTCTCCTGTTGTGTTGCTGATCATTTCAAATGGCAGTTTACAGTGATTTGGCAATAAACGAATATTAGTTTTGAGGCTCTGTGTTTCTGCAGGATATCAAGGAGACGCGGTCACAAGTATAGCCTATGTTTATACTTCCCCTATATGCTGGTAGTATTTTACATCTTAATATGCCTATGGTGATGATGTGTCTAAGTTGGTTAAATAATATATATATTTATATTTCCTATCATGATCTCATGTGGAGCAGTCATGTGTTTTTGATACACTACATTTTGTTTTACTTTTGTTGAGCCGAATTAGTCCCATTTCATGGTAAAAGAAGAACTCTCAGAAGAAGTTAATGGGCCAAAGTAGTGGTTCCCAAATGTTCATGTAAATGTCAGCCCCCAACCCCCAATCTCCACATCACCCCCACGACCGAATGGTGGTTAACCATTAGGGTATTCGTTTCATAGAATGCAGTGCTTTCAGGAACCCCTGTTGTTTTGGAGGTTTACTTAGATCTTAGTAGGCAGAGACTCAACTCTAGCAGTGGCAGAATGCTCCCAAAACATTTTACACATTTGTTCTCCTGAGCAAATAGTAAAATACATTGGTAATCAGATTAGGCTCTTCCCTCTGGAGACCTACCCGGGGGTGTCTGCAGTCGCACCCCACTTTTTGAATTGTCGCCCTAAAATAAATTAGTTCTTACCTATAAATCTGCTCAGTCACACACCTCCAAACCTTTTTGCTTTGATCAGTTGAAACAGATCACCCGGTCTCACCACATTTTACCATGATGGACCGCAACACAGTAAAAACTGTAATTGGGGTTAATTCATATTTAATAAATACATATTAGTAACCTATACATCATAATAAAAGACAATGTGTAGTTTGGAATCACATTGAGTTGAATCCAGCAAATCTTTTTGATTTATGAATTGGATTTTACTCAGTTTTGTTTGAATAAAATCAGCTGTGAATCGCAAAGTAGAATCTAATTGTGATTCATCAGGAATGTAATAGATGCAGACAACGTATACATTTTACTCATTGAGAGGTCTTTGATTTTAATCATCTTACAAGTCAACCCAAGGTATTTTGCGCCACATGGACATAAATCAATCATCTCCCACAATCAGGGACAGGGGCCGTTTTCCCAAAGATAAAGAAAAAAAGATGATAGGAGTCTCATCCTTATTTACTTGATCTATTTACTTGATGCACATTTTCAGATTATCTGCAGCACATGCACCAATTTTCCAAGAATGCAACAAGATCTTTGAAAAATGTGTCCGTATGAGAAGATTCATACACATTTGTTCAGGTAATATTTACACTTTTATGTTATCCACTCTGCTATGACTATTGTTGAGCTGGGTGTCCTCATCCCCCTCACTAGTGGGCTCGCTGTGTCATTATTCTAATGTACTGAGTGGGACGGTTGCTCTGTATGAACCCTGGTGGTAGTTAAGAGTACTGTGTGTGTGTGTGTGTGTGTGTGTGTGTGTGTGTGTGTGTGTGTGTGTGTGTGTGTGTGTGTGTGTGTGTGTGTGTGTGTGTGTGTGTGTGTGTGTGTGTGTGTGTGTGTGCGTGCGTGTGCGTGTGCGTGTGCGTGCGCGTGCGCGTGCGTGTGTGTGTGGTGTTACAAAAAGACAGAGATATAGTTACCTTGCCTTGTCTTCAAGGTATGACTTTAAGGGGAGCTCTAGTTAACTGTACAGTATTGAAGCTTTTAACCGTTGTTAGGCAGCTATGAGCAGGATTGGCTAACTAAAAGCTCCACCATCGTTGTCAGTTGGTCCTCCACTAAGGGCCAGACGAAATGACAACTAATTGCCATTAAATGTTGCACAGACATCTGTGATCTCTAGAGGATGAGTCCTACAAAACCAGGTGATCCCCTTAGTCTCTATGCCAACAAGAGGTTAAAAGGTTTCATTTTTAGTGAAATATCTCTACAATTCTTGGATGATGGCAAATCATTTTGGTAAAAATATCAACGGCCCACAAAGGATGAATCCTTGTGACTCTGGTGATCCCGTGATTTTTTGTCTAGCCCCACCAGCAGGTTACTTATTAAGTAAAATATCTTCACATTTACATGATGGATTGGTGCAAAGTTTTGTCTAGACATTTATAGTTCCCAGAATATGAATCTTACTAATGTTGGCGATCCCATGACCTTTCCTCAAGCGCCACCATGAGGTTCAAAGTTGTGATTTTCAGGAATCAAATAATATTAAAATGTCTTGACAACAACTGGATGGACTGCCATTACATTTGGAACAGAGATAGCGCACATGTCCCCCTCAGGATGAATTTTATGAACTTTGATGATGCCTTGACTTTGACCATCCGACATTCACATCCGCTGATTGGTCAGCTTTGTAGAGGTGGAGCTCTTAGGAACTAGTTCTGATGGAGTGCCTCAGCCCAAACACACACATTCAAACTCACAGTCACAGGTAGTTTGAGTTCCCACCTCATTTTACCTGCACGTCTTTACACAAACCAGTGGACAGGTATGATCAAGAAATATTACAAGCAGATTGAGCATCTCCCCAAACTCCTCAGAGCTGGATTACAATCAATCACCAGCATCCATGCAATCACACTGATTTCATTATCATTCATGTAACGAGCAAGAGCCATCGATTTGTCTTCTGTGTTTGATGTAGATTAGGCATAACGCACCGAATGATCAAAGCACTAAACTTACCCATGAATGCATGAACAAAGACACCAAATCAATAGCTGACGGGTCAATAATTCTCAGCGAGGCTCGAGGATGACATGAAATTTACGTAGCCTCCCATTAAATCACGCTGCATGTAATATATAAACAGAAAAGGAAAGAAATATTGAGGGATCAGTAAGAATGCTGAAATTATACAGTGTGGCTAGAGATGGGATTTAAATAAATGCTGATCATAAGCACGTTTACTGCGGAGTAAAACAAATCCTAATCCTTCAATTTCTGGTAAATCCTTGGAAAGTATACATCAGAAAATAATAACAGTACCTTTATCTGGGTACATCATATTCTTTTAGCCCCCAGATCAATGATGCCTTGTCCTTTGACGGCGTCAGAGTCAAGCAGGCTATTTTGAGACGAGGCTGTGGATCACACTGCCTTTAGCCCCATCACCCTTCACTCTCAGGGGGTTTACCAGGGTCCTCTGCCCTGCTGGTGCTGACATTTAGGTCCCCATGAATCAATGAGACAAGCTGTGGAGGGACGCCTGAATTTCACAGCGGTAACCCTCACAGTTCACATTTAGCCCACGCCATGGACAGCCTTCAGGGTTGCAGGGTCTTTGAGACATGCTTTGCTTGATTTCTCCTTGAGAAGCTTTGTAAAAAAAAAAAAAAGCCGAAGCAAAGTGTTTTTCTGCTTGACAAAATCAAATTCATCTTGCTTACAGAGTGCTTCACTTTTGTTTCTTTTATTTATATGATAACACTTAAGTGTTGTGGTAAAATGCCTTTAACTGTAGCCAGCTGCAGTGAGTTAATGACATGTGCATCTGGAGACTGGTGGCAACGGAGTGAACCGTAAGTCGGCTGTGACGTAAGTGCACAATGTCCTATTGAAGCTCTGAACTTATTTGATGTTGATTAAATGCAGGAAAGGATTTAGACGACTGGTCTGTGTTTATTCATAACTCAAGCAAAATAAACTGAGAGTGTGTTTGTGTCTGTGTTCTTTGTGTGTGCTTGAAGATACAGCATGTTGCAAAAGTGCTGGACTGCTCTGGTGTAAATAGCAGAGACATTTACACCAATGCATTTAGGAGTGTGTGTTTGTGTCTATATGTGTGTGATGGAGAAGGCCAGGGATTGATTAGAGCTTTCACTCTCAATGTGGTTAATTGCCCAGTGAGGCTTAGCAGACGGTGCTGGCTAGATTGATGTCCGATAGCCAAGAAGAGGGGGAGTCAGGGTGTGTGTGTGTTTGAGGGGGGTTGATTTACTTGAGGGGGGAATCCCAAATTAATGTTGAAAGATTGAATGTTTAAGTATTACACACTGTGGAAATAAACCCAAAGGAGTTTCCTTCATAAGAAAAGAAAAAGAAAAAGCAAGCGATTGTAATCACATCTGCCAAAAATAAAAGATGCATCACCTTTTGATTTGTTCCCAGGGAATAAAATAGTTTTGTCTTTTTTAAAGGAAGTACAGCCTCCCCTTTTAGAAGACGCTTCCTTTGGGTTTAATTTGACAATGGCCTGATGTTCTCATCTTTCCTCAGTCACTGAACTTGTTCAACATTTAAAAACAATGGTTTATTCCGGCACCGAATCAAGTTCAAATCCTGACTACTCCTACACTCAGTGTTTAAGTAGATATTAGTGTGCTTTTGCCAGAATTGCTACAAAAGTTTCAAACGGCTTTTAATGTTGTAGCTAAAAAGTTGAAATGTTTCTATGAATGTACACATTGCAGAAGAATGGCGATGTGCTGCCTGGTTTGTACATGAGGAATATTGTACACACTCCTGATTGTTACGTATCGTCTACCTGTTTGATAAAGGATGTGTTTTGTTCATTAGGAGGGGTAGGGAGGTGTGTGTGGAGCTGAGCATGACACGGTGGGACAGCAACAAGCGAGCTGCAGGGTTGGCAGGAGGTTGGCTGGATAAGGAAGCCGTAAAATCACGGCTTGTACAATTCTCTCCTTTTCACGCAGGCTGTTAAAACGCTCAGTAATACGAGCACCAGGGACATTAAATACCTCGTGTAAATACAGAGAGGAAGGATGAAAAGAGAAAGGAGTTTTAACCTTCAAACAAACAATATATCCAAGTATGGCAGATCATCTTATATGCAGGTATAAAGGGAATATTTATGACGCAAGATATCTCAAGACATTACTTAATTATTCATTATTATTGAATAGATACTCTGAGCATGTTATCAATGCAAAAATATGTCTTTTTACAAGTCATTTTGTCCGCTATTAACTTATTATTTTAAAGTTGGATGCACATTAGAACACATTTCCAGTCGTTTTGCTCTCAAATAGACTTTTGTAAAGGCTGGATTTGAATCCTGTTTTCAAGAAATCCTATGAAGTCTTTTGTGTTTGGGGGTCAATGGTGGTGCCTTGGTGCTGATGAACGTAGGAAGACTGGAGGTCATGGTGGCTTTT
Source organism: Cottus gobio (assembly GCA_023566465.1). NCBI lineage: Eukaryota > Metazoa > Chordata > Actinopteri > Perciformes > Cottidae > Cottus > Cottus gobio. The sequence continues at coordinate 12,479,115 of CM042231.1, forward strand.
GAATTACTCTGCTGAAATTTGAATCTTATAAGTACTCTCATTAAAGTGAGGTTAACCTTCTCCACAGCCACCCCCACCTCACACCCACCTCTCCCTTTCCACTGTTCAGGGACTCGTTGAGATCACAAACACAATTTATTTTTCAACAACCCCTCCTGATACACACACACACACACACACACACACACACACACACACACACACACACACACACACACACACAAACACACACACACACACAGACACACACCTCTCCTTCTGGAGGGACTTGAGAGTCCCCACTCTACTACCATGGATAATTGGACACCTTCAGCATGAGAAATCCCCTGCTGAAACAAAACAGGCGCCAGCGGTTTAGACTCGTATCAGTTTTGTAAAATATAAGCACAACAGTGAGGATGAGACAGAGGCTCAGTTGAAGCTTCGTTACAAGCTCGATTTGAAACCCCCCTTTGGCAGCGGTTCTTTCTGATTCAATTCGCACCTTCAGTATCTCACTTCCCGAGCAGTGGCTGCTGCGGCGTGTGATGGCGGGATCAACAGGAGGAATATCCACACCCTCGGGCTGCAGTGGGAAGCTGTCCTCAGGGCAAGTAACTGGGATCAGCACACTCCTCACTGTGCCCTAAGTCGACTCATCTGGAAGCTAAATGCAAAACTGCCTTCAGATCAGAGCCGAGGGATGACTTGCCATTACTTCTGCCCCCAGTGCTGTTGTTGTGTTTCACTAATGAGGCAGACCTCCCCAAGCTCACCTGGCAGCTGCAAAGCCGGATAAGTCTGACTTGGTAAAGCAGACTTTGATAGCAGACTTTGAAAGCAGACTTTGAGAATAAATAGATGCTCCAATGATCTCAATAGTGGTCAGGTCACTCACCACATCAAAGGATTTGTAACACAAGGGACACCAGGGACGTACTGGGACTGAAATTCAGCCTGTGACTTTGAGATGGAGAGGCCTTTTGTGTGAGCACCTGGAGGCCACGAGACAAAGATTGTTTGGCAGTTATAATGTTAATACAGTTGTTGTGGTATGAAGAGAATCTGGTGATACTGAAGACCTTGATGGCACTTTGTGATGTCTGACTGCCATCTGCCTCTTCAGTTTGTGTCACCATGGGGGGCGACTGTGGCTCAGTGGTTAGCAAGTTGGTCTTTCAATCAGAAGGTCGGTGGTTCGATCCCCAGCTCCGGCAGTCTGCATCGTTGTGTCCTTGAGCAAGACACTTAACCCTCATTGCTCACCGTTGCTGTGTCTACGGTCTACTGTATAGCATGTAAGTCGCTTTGGATAAAAGCGTCAGCTAAATGAAATGTAATGTAATGTCACACTGCACTGAAAACAAGACCAAATCAAATCAAGATAAGCTGGATCACTACTCTCATATCTCACAATAAAAATGACTGAGCTAATCATATTTCAACAAGAATCCTAATTGTGAAGGGCTGCTTGTACACCCCCTCAATATTGAAAGTATTTAGATTGGCCCGGTCTGACAGGCAGTGTTTGGCTCTGTGCTCTCTGCGGCGGCGAGGGCCAGGCTGGTCCCTGCCATGGTCGAGGACCATGCAGTAAATACTGACATCAGAAATGACCACGGGCCGATTCTGCCTGGAATCGATTGACCATGACAAAGAAAAAACAGCTAATTTCTCAATTTCTTTGTCTATCATTCAATGCAACCTAAGAACCTTTTCTCATGCTTAATTTATCCTTCTTTTTTATTTTACATATCCCAACATATCCAATGTTTTGATATTTAATTAACGTCCCATGTGGTCCTCATTCATGGATCTTTTTGCCATCTGTAAATTATACATCCATTCCACTATGAGTCCATTTTCCCCATTCAGTTTGACATCATTCAACACTCTTGTTCCCCTTCCTCACCTCAAACCAGTCTGGACTGGAGTACGGTGTGGATGAGTAGCTAAGCATGAATCACTCATGAGGAACAAGCAGCGTTGTAGCGTTGCCAGGTCCCTTGTGTGTATCTAGCCACACAGAGAGTAATAGCGTTCAGCCACAAAGGTTCTATAGCCCAGCAGTGACTGGCTGACTCATGTGGGTCAAGACCTGCCACAGGTGGGGGATCCCTGGCTGAATAACCTCCCCCCCCTGACAGTAGGCCGCCACAGCCTCTGCGCCCCTTTTCACCCACCCGGGACACCTGCACTGGATACAAAAGCCATCCCTCTCTGATTCTTTGAGGGCATGAGCAGAGAGAGGAAAAGGGACGCGGGGAAGAACGGAGCAAGCGGAGAAAGAAATGGGGTTGGATGGGTCGCGGTGGGGGCTGCCTCAATCGTAGCCATGCGGAAACAAAGTAACACAAACTCGAGCCACAGCAGGGGAACAGCTGGAGCACACAGGGACGGCTGTCTGGGTGGTCTGAAAGAGAGAGAGAGACAGAGAGACAGAGAGAGAGAGAGAGAGAGAGAGAGGGTGTGAGCATGCAAGAGAAATGAGCGAGAATGAAAGACCCAGAGAGGGTTTGGATGGAGACGTTGGAAAAAGAGACTATTAAAAGGGAGCTAGTACAGAAAAAGAAAAAGAGAAGGGTTAAAAAAAACTGGGAAAAAGCAGCTACTTGTGGGTTTCCCCTTTATCCCTGCAATTATGGCAAATCGGTACACATCAATATCTAATTATCCAAAGAAGCCCTTCCACCAATAGCCCCATTAGAGGCAGAGGTGTAATTCAAAGTGCAGGAGAAGCCACTTTTGTGTAAAAACAAATTACAGTGTATTTAAAATCAGCTGCACATGTCTTAAGGAAAAGCTCCCCAGATGGGATGATAATTAAGATTTTTTATTTATTTTGCTTGGTAAGAATATAACTATTGCTATCCCTTCGCACCACACACTGCAGCCAAGTAAACAGAAAGTTTAATAAGCAAACAATTTCCCACTGACCATTTAAAAGTGTTTTAATTCAGCTGCTTCCATCAGAACAGTGTAATTAAGAGTGTTGATTATTAGGAAAGCATTTGCTAACCCATCTTATAATAGAGGACCTTTCACTTGCACACAGTGGGCCAATATCCCAGTGCTTTTTCATACGAGGCTTATCCCACCAACACGGTTTGCATGATAAAAAAAAAAAGAAGGTAAGTCATGCGGGAGGTCCTGCACATTTGCATATCCCCTGGGTGCACGGTGTAATTTAGCTACATATGTCCCTTCCCTAATAGGCTGGAGTTGGCTTAACGTGAAGCTTGTGTTTTTGGAAGCGACCTTGCTTGATTGTCTATTCGGATTCGCAGCTCTGCTCTGATTTGCAACTGAAAGGCACTTAATTGTACTTGGACTAACTGAATAACTATAGGTCTTCTAAAGAGGGTGTGTGAGGGGGAAAGGTGTTTTTCTTTTGTGTGTTGTATTCAGGCTCATCATCCCTGAGTGCAATCTGCTTCATGGGGGTATGGTTCACATTGCAGTGGTTGTGGTTGTTGAACATGGTAAAAAAAAAAATACAGCTCATGTGACTCAAGTTAGCCTTGATTGCTTACATGGGCTAACTCCACCAATTCAGCCTGTATCACATCCCACTGAATTCATAATGTTACTAATTTGCCTCCATGTTTCCCATGATAATACATAATATATCTGACTCAAACAAATGGAAATATATTCATGATATGCATTCGCTTATTCTGCACTAAGTTTGACATTCTCCTCTCGAATCCACAGAGACTCAGACAACATTAGTCGGGCCGATACAACACCAACCAGAAGCCACCATAAATTGACGACCTACTCTGTTCCTGGTCATAGCCCGCTGCTTATCTCCCATATTTGACTGCCATAATTTGCCTCTCAAATGCTCTCGTGTATGATGTTACGGCTGCCTGTATCTGAAAATGTATATTCCACCGATGCAGAGGACTCTCGTGTGTGTTAATCCCAACTTGTTATCCATGACATCAAACCCAATTTATCCAGATTTAACATCAATTTTCAGTTCAACGGAGAGGAAAAGCACCGGAATATGAATTCATGTTATTTTTTAAAATCTTTATTAATAATTACCCAGCCGCTCCCGCAAAACACTCTCCACTTTCTCTCTCCTCGATATTAAACAAGATTAGGATAGCTAAAATGTTAATGAGATTCCTTTTTTTTTTTTAACAAACTGAGCCTTATTCTCCCTTTCAGAGCAAGCTATAAACATCCTCCCTGTAATAACGAATGGTGATTATGCCGATGATATTAATTATCATTACTTTCAATTACTACACCCAGCCAGGCCCTGTCGGTTATGAGGGCAGCTCCCTGTGGAGGAGCCGCCACCCGCTGCTGTACAGTCATTAGCTGAGCCGAGTGATTGTGAGTCTCGGTCTCTCTCCTTCTTCTTCTCTTCCTTCCTCCAGTCGTGGCCTTTGTTGTGTCCTCCCTCTTCCTCCAGCCAGTGTCAAAGAGTCCAAGAAGGGTAGGCCAGTGAATGAAGGAGGTGAGGTGGAAGTTAATTGTGGAGAGATTTGAGATGAGCTGTGAGGGAATCCGTTGTACAGATTGTACGTATTCTTCAATTTCCTTTCTCTCTGTACCCCCTCCTCCCTAAACACACACACACACACACACACACACACACACACACACACACACACACACACACACACACACACACACACACACTCCCCCTCCTTCCTATTTTATTCGTCTCCTCTTTCCCTCTCATCTCGTTTCTTTGCTTTAGCTCTTGTCACCGGTCCCTCGCTCTATCTTGTTGCTTTGTCTCTCCCCTTTCCACTCCTCTCTCCTGACATAAAACATCCATTTCAGCCCCATGAAATATGGAGAGGGCCCTCATGAATTGTTCACAGGTTAGCAGCGTGCATGCCAATGGCAGCAGTGGGACAGGATCAGGTGTTTCAGGAAGCTGCAGTGGGCAATGAGCAGGGAGGACTGGTCCCATCAAGTCTACTCATGAACCTGTGGTGTCTGATTATCCCGGCTTGTAGCTTGTTGTACGGGAGTTTCAGAGAATTCGATATACATACAAATAAGTTGTCAGACATGGTGTATGTTTCTTTGATGCACTTACAAAATAAGTCAGATGAGGGCATTTAATGTCACCTTTCACCTGCATGGGAACTGTAGCTCAACCAGTTTGCATGCTTCTCCCTGAGTAAGGTCAGTAGTCATCAAGCAAGCCACATTTATTAGATGGCTGAGCACTGGTGCACGACCCTGAAGGGGAGACGTGAAAGGTTCGGCGGCACTTACAAATGCATTGAATGTAAAATGGCAGTCAAGTCTTAATATTTGCTTTCACAAAATATGTTTAGTTTTATAAATTCTCCTCTACTTTGCTGAATGTAAATGTTACATATAATTATAGTGTGGCGATTGTGCAATTATTTTCAGAAAAAAATGTGTTTGGACATCATTTTAGTAAAGGAGTTTTAAGCAGTTTCTTTTGTTTTTCTTTTCAACAACCCCACACAGCGTGGATTATTTATTGTTAGCAAATTCATCTCTTGGGATTTCACATCATGCTGCTTGCCTAACTTGTCAGCTAGCACGGATTCACACTCGATGATACTTCTCATTAGTTTTATTTCAACACCTGTCAAGTAATTGGATGCATCTGCACACTCAGGTCGTCATTTGTTTCCAACGATTCGTGCCCACCGGAGAACACTAATGAAGGGTGTTCTGACTTTCTTATTTTATGGAGCACCATTTTGAGCAAATAAGTACAAACACCAGGAATATGTGTACTGGTTTCTGAACAGAGCTCAAACCCCTGCAGCACTACAATGTAAATATCCCAGAGGACGGAAGTGGAGAGTAAGAGGAAGGGGATGGTCCTATAATGGGATCGGACAGTCAGATGGTTCCGGATATTTAGTTGGTCCCACTGGATGAAACGTGGCCTCTTTGGGTTGGTTAATTTCATCCTGACGAGCTTGTAGATCACGTCAGCATTGCACCACACGGACATGAACGATGAATATGGAAGCCTCAATTAAGATGTACTTTGGTGAGGGTTTTATCAGTTGTGGCTTTTTTTCCTGGGGCCTAATAGCTTGTGATTGATAGCGATGAACTTGAGCAAGAGGGGTGTGCATTACAGATGGACAGATAGAGCATTTTGAGGGCTTGCTGACTAAAGTGCTTTACTGCAGCTTGTGCACTTGTAGTTATAATGGAGTGCCTGGGAGCCACACCACTTGAGAGATTGTGTGGATATATTATTAATTTGTTCCCTATGCCATTGCTGTATAGTGCCGAACTGTGGGCCTGGCACAGAGGATGCTGCTGTGGCGCCATCATCCCCTTATCTGTCTCTTCCTCTCTGTCTCCGCCACTCTCTTTTAGCCTCCATCCTCTCCCCCGTCTTTGTCACTCAACCTCTTTCTCCCGAGGACTATCTGAGGACAGGAGCTGGAGCTAGAAGAATGGAGGAAGAGACGATCAGATCAATATTCCTCTCAGGAAATAGGCCTCCTCTGTCTCTCTCCTTCTGTCTCTGACTGTCTTTTGTATAGCCAGCTTGTCTGACCGCATTATTGGAGCATTGTGGCCAATTTCACAAGCAGCCAGATAAGCAGCCTTACACAACCTGTCATGGAGTGTGACAACTGCTCGACACAGTTCTCATGCATCGTGTGGTGGGGAAAGAAACTGATAGAGATAAAGAAAGTAAGGCTTGTGGCTGAGAAAGAGGAACAGTACACGTCTGTTTCTAAATGTCGTGACTAAGTCATTTTGGAGTCACGGTGACACTGATGGCAAAGAGAACCTTCAGTCTTCTTACATTTTACTCCGATACAGTGGGAGTGATGCCTCACTATGATGTTTTCACATGATGACTTTGTGGAAGCTCATTTGTGGAAATTGCACTTTACTTTCCATTCATTAATTCCAGATACTACAAAGATATTTAAAGGGTCTGCATGATAAAAAAAATATGTGTATTGTAAAACTGTGTAACCAGCTATTTCATCACAATATACTGGAGGTCACCTCCCAAAAGGATCAGTTGTATTCTGTGTCTGGTATTCAAGGCAAATGTCATTCATTTTTCTGTATTATATTAAACTCCTTTTCCTCCAAAAACAGCACATGCTTTCCCATATTTTAAAATATGGGAAAACATGCTCCAAATAGTCAATAGACTCGTTTTCCATTGCCAGTAGCCTTTCGTTTTTTCTTTCTGGTGGGTCTATGTTCGTCACGGATGCGCCGGAAAACCAGATAAACAGTGAAAATGTTACTGTGGTGACTTCTTCTTTTTTACATCTGTTACTTATTCAGTCTTTCAAACTCTCAAACCAGAGTTGGTGATTGTTGGAACAGTGGGAAAGATGTTTTTAATGAGTTTCATTTGGTTGAAGTGGATTTTACAACCATCAGCGAGGTAAAATGTTATCTTACTGGAGCCTGGTTGCTTTGAGGAGACAATATTAATTCTATCTTTTGTATTTTATTAAATTATAATAATTGTCCAAATCATTCACTAAGATAGTCACAGTCAAGTTTTCCAGAGATTTAACGCATGAAACACATTATGTTTTATAGTCATACCGTGATATGTGATAGAATTAGACACTTTGTTTAGTTTAAGGGAAAGGCTAGGTGCATCCTGATAGACAAATAAAACAGTAACCTACATTTTCAGATGACGTATTTGTTGTATTATTTTGTAAAGGCACTAAAGAATAAAAGAGGACAGAAAGCCGGACTGAAATCAAACCTGGAACAAACGTGGAGGAACAAGATCAGACACGACAGCTGAGCTACGGGGCTTCGGAGACATTGTGTTGGTTTCCTACCAGGATGGTACATCTCCTTAAACAGAGCTCACTGGCTGCACCCATTGTTTGATTGCAATCGCTTTTTCCTCGTCTGCCAAGATGGCTGATGTCACAGGGCGCTATGAAATCTCCTTCTGTTCTGAAGCGTTCACTTCTCACTGGCTGCAGAGCCGTTTCCACATTCCAAGGTAAGTAATAATTTGCTGTCGGAACTGTTCTGTGTTTTGACTGTTGAGGCGATGAAGCTGTAACCACAAATTGTGTCAGCTGGAGCACCATGCGGATGTCAGGGCCGGTAATGGCTCGTAAACTGCATTAGTATTATGTCATGGAAGCACGTCGTTTGTCAGATGTTTGTGGTGTAAGGTCATTCTGAAAAGACCAAAATGATCACAGGCAATCTATGTAACAGATTATTTCACACACTGAAGTTGTTTCACCACCGCTGTGTGGGCGTGTGATTAAATGTGTGTGTGTGTTTGTGTGTGTGTGTGTGTGTGTGTGTGTGTGTGTGTGTGTGTGTGTGTGTGTGTGTGTGTGTGTGTGTGTGTGTGTGTGTGTGTGTGTGTGTGTGGAGTGAGAGAAGAGGGAGAGATTGTGTGGAACAACAGGAAAGGTGGGTGGTGTAGACGATACTGTATTTGTCTCTGTGTGTGCAGATAGGGAAGTTTCCACTGCTGCCATGAACTGGCACTGTTGTAAGTGTAGAAGGCTGATCCCATCTCTCTCGCTCACACACACACACACACACACACGTACATACGGACCTGCTACCTAGAGATTAGCTTCCCCACAGAGGGGTGTGGCTGTGCCGTTGACCACTGTCCAATCAGGCGTGACCTAGCAATGACAACCAGCCAACAAACACGCCCAGATCCCACCGGTCTGCCAAAGGGGCGTCACATGATGGGACCAACTGTCACCACACATGTTCTTTTTCTCTCTAAAATCTGTCCATTTGTGTCCTAGAAACAATCAATCCATTTATCCTCGTATCCGGGAGGAATCGTTTTTTTCTTTCTGTTTTTGGATTTCATTCAAACCTGCCTTTCCTCCAGATAGAAAATAGACTTCAATGGGAGCCAAATCATGTTTCTTCCTTACACTGTGCACACATTGTTAAGTGGTTCAGTCCGCTGATTCTGGAGCTGCACAAAAACTCCCCTGTTGGCAGTGATGAACTCTCATTATCTCTGCTTTCCAACAGTCTGGTTAAAAAGACAGAAAAAGAAAAAGTAAGAGGTCTTCCTACTCCCTTTTTTTTATCAAATCGAGACCACAACTGCATTCCTCACAAACTAATTTTCCACAGGTGCTCAAACATGATCGCTCTCTTTGTGGCGGCCCACATCAACCCAACCGAAGACTTGTTTCTTGTATCAGCAGCACCTGGCCATTTTCAGCGTCCCTTGACTCCAAATACAGAGATTCTACGCTGGATGATTAGCTCTTCTTGGAACGACAAACACCGTGTTTGTTTTGGACATAAAGAAGAGGACTGCTTGTCTTCAGTCGGATCACCTGTGATTAAATAACACTATTGAAGGCCAACCTGCAAGACTTTGTTCCAAATCACACAGCAGCCATCTGTTTGCAACAATACGGTCCTTTGCGGTTTGTTGGACCTAACCTCTCCTGATTTCTTTTTTTCATGACTTACAATGGGGTTGGATTGAAGTCACTGTGGATTATGTTCATACCTTGCATCCTGTACTGAGAACATGCTGAGGGAGTAGTATTTACATTGTCTGTTGTATAGAATGTGAAGGTGTGTATCCTCAATAAAAGCAGAGCTCTTTGTATTCTCTTCATAGTGTCCTTCACATGTCTCTACTAGCAGGCTGGAATTTATCCTACAATTATACATGCTTTACCGTTTGATTTGCTCAAGGTACACTTGCAACTGAGGCTATAGCAAGAAAAAAGAAAAAGCCTGTCTTTCGTTCTATGTCTCCCTCTGGAAATGATTAGAGCTGTTGGGGCAGCCTGGAACCATTACTGATGTACACTGATGAAGTCCCATTTGTTTGAAGTGCAAGCACTCTGTCTAAGCTCTTGTGAGTGTGTGTGTGTGTGTGTGTGTGTGTGAGTGAGAGAGAGAGAGAGAGCAAGCCTGCATACATCTGCTTGTCCCTGTGTGTGAATTCTCCCTCTTCTTTCCTTTCTCCCTCAGCCAAGCCAACACCACTAAAAACTCATTGCAGAGAGGAACTGGGAATAAACTTGTGAGGAAACCCGATCTCTTTGAAGTGTCAGGCTCATAGTTCAAACCGTTGCCGGTCACCAAATATGTGTCATCAACTACCAATTTACGTATAAAACGTTTCCTCTGGCAGCGGACGCGTTTCGCCATTGTTGCGTGGCCCCCCTGCATTGACAAGATAACACAACAGCCTTTTCCGGTCCCTGACACTGTTTAAGCCACAGAACGTCAGCGTAGAAGAGCCAGGTTACCGGTGCAGTGGAGTGTTGGTTCAATGTCTCTACACATGTTGTCTGCTTTTAGACAAATGATCAGAATCTGGAGCGTATTGTCAAAGCTTTGATGTGATTCAGTGCAATTGTTCTTTCAAACAATGACCCATATACTTTAAATCTGTTCTTCGTTTTTCGGCCGGTGCGTAAAATATGAAACTGGTCTTTTTCATTTGTAGTTGAAGACAGCTGTGTCCTCTCTGCTGTTGTGAAACATTTGCCCATGAACTGCAAATATTCTGGATGTGTGAAAAGAAAAAGTAATACTCCATATAGAGTATAACTCAGAACATGGTTTCAACACTGAAAGGGTCTAATTCTCCAACAAAATCTATGGATTTGCAGCAACACAGAACTGTAGAACACAAGCTCCTTACTGGTGGTTTTGCATATCTTAACCAATTAACATGTTGGGTATACTTACTGTTATAATCCTTATTTTCTTCATGAAATCCAACCCTGTTTTATACCGTGGCAGTTTGTCAGTAGTAACCATGAAATGTATCTACATCCTGACATCACCTCTCTCTATAGTAGTTTTCATTGTTAGTGGTGAACTACGCCATTTCCCTGCAGACACTGATTGTTATCTGTGTGAGAGATGAAATATGCTTGACTCGAAATCTTTTCCATCAATTGTTTTCATTTGAAAACAGCAAGAGTGCTTCAATACAGCAATTTAGAGTTGGCTGCGGAACAACAACTTTTATAATACAAGAAATTAGCCAATTGTCATGATTCTCTTCAAAACACAACTGTAATCATTTTACGACTGTTCTTTGATAAGAAAAAAATAATAATTAGCAGGTGGTTAACTGTAACAAATCAGCTGTAACGAGTTCCACATCAATCATTTCAATGTTAAGTTCAGTAATAATGTAAATTATACGTGACTTGTTAGGGGCTAGAACACATAAAATCACTGGTATAGTTCTTTAACTGTCAAAGCTTGGGCCTCAAGTTCATTTCCAGAGAGGCTTCTGTTCAATCTGCCAGGCTAATTATTTTTATGCAATCTAATATTAAGTGAGCAAAGTGGTGAGAAAAAAAAATCAAATAGGGATTGCCAAATCTCCTCATTGTTGTCTTATCATCTCCTAACAAAGACAGAAAGGAAGAGAGCACGGACGAGGCGGAGCAAAGGGTTATTTAAAGGAGACCTTAGGATGTCCTTGCTAATGGATGATGCACTTTACTCACCAGTGCACAATACTGTACACTTCTATTTAAATGGTGCTGTTTGAGGTCCAGTGTGTGTGTGTGTGTGTGTGTGTGTGTGTGTGTGTGTGTGTGTGTGTGTGTGTGTGTGTGTGTGTGTGTGTGTGTGTGTGTGTGTGTGTGTGTGTGTGTGTGTGTGTGTGTGTGTGTGTGTGTAAGCATGTGTGTGCGCGTGTTTGTGCGTGCGGTGAGGGAGGGCTGTGGTAAGTCCCCTTTGTCGTGTTTATTGTCGACAATGAGGTTGAACCTCTCTTAAAATGCAAGACAAAAGCAGAGAGGTGCTGAGGGGCATAATAAGAGTTACATTTTTTGTGTTCATTGTAGATTCTGTATTGGAAGAAAATTGTCTTCAAGCTACATTGTATAGAATAAAAGTCATAAATGAAAGTTATGTCACATAGGCCAAATTATTTGCCATCTAATTCATGTGTGATAATTTCAAGAAATTGATTACAAAATGAGTGTCTGTCCATGAAAGAAAAGAATTAAGCAATTTGAAATGCTTTAGTTAAATTGAAGAATAAGGAGAACACCAAACAAATAAATTGACACTCCATTGGTTTAGCTGAATAAATGCATTGTCATGAAGTTGAACAGGGCTGCTTTTCTCATATTTTTCTCATAAAATGCTGCTTAAGCACAACAAGCTGACCTCCCAGTAGCCCACAAACATTCTGGACTCTCAATACTTGGACACTTTTTCTATCACTCTGGTCACTTTAATCCATTCTGGTGCAATATTTTGTAATTTGTATATTCAATATTCTGGTCACTTTAATCCATCCTGGTGCAATATTTTGTAATATTTTGTAATTTGTATATTCAATATTCTACTGTACATTCAATTTCTTCTTTACTGTTTATTTTATTATGTTTATTACTGTTTATTTATATTACTTGATTTCTCTTATCTTTACGTTCTGAGCAATGCTGCTGTAATCCTGTAATTTCCCCACTGCGGGACTAATAAAGGATTATCTTATCTTATCTTATCTTAAGACAGCATCAAATGTCAAATAAACGACTAAAGATAATCTTGGTATTAAGAAAACATGAAAATTGAAAGCACAACATCCATAGCAGGGTTTTTCTTTCCTCTCTACAAAGAGCTAATCAAGGAGCATCACGGCTGTGAGAAGTTTGACTTTCCCCATATACGCTGCTCTCCTGCAGCAGACTGGACCAGACTGCTATATTATCAGTGTGCAGTGGCGGTGAGCCTGGTGAGCTCCTAATGATAGCGTTGCCCTTCGCCACAGACTAAATCAAGGCTTTCTGGGTAAACCAACTCAGTGCGAGCACTTAACCCCACTCTTCCCCCCTGCCGCCAACGCAAAAAATGTCTCTGTATTTCTATGCAAATCTGAGGGGACCACCTGACCACCATGTATCCAGACACCCTGCACGTCAGCCATACAGACGGCCGCAGCCAGCCTTCTCTAAAAATAACCTTCCTTTTCCTGTGCCGAAATAGTCTCAATGTTTCAATAACAACTGAGATTATTATTAGAATAAAAGGCGTTCAGTTTGCTCACGTTTTCATCCCTTCCCCTTGTCTTCAGGTTCTCTTTTTTCTAGCCACTCTGTCACTTCTTCACCCCACAATGATTCTGGTATTTTCTGTTGCACCTATACAACATGGGGGGAAATCGTCTGGAGCTTTTTGTATCAGTTTCCTCATTTGTCATACTGTTGTGAGCCAGGACCAGAGAGATTTCTCCAAAAAGTCAGAGGTTCCATCTGGATTATCCTTTGAGTGTTTTGAACAATCCATTTACTAAGTCTGGAGACGCACCAAACTCAGGGCCTCAATTCATCTCCGTAATGTACTACTGTCAACACTTCACAGCCGTGTAAAAGAGACACCAAAGAGGCTTGCCCTTTAACTCCGGGGCCTTAAGAGAGGCATTAGAGCAGACTTGAGAATGGAGACGGTGTGTGTGTGTGTGTGTGTGTGTGTGTACACCTGTGTGCACGTGGCGCCTCAGGGATCCAGTGTGTTCATCTGTCTGCCATTCACATCCCTTCAAGGAGAACGGAGCAGAGGCAAGACACTCAAGATGTCCAAAGATCAAGTTACACTTCTCTCTCCCACTGTTTCTCATCATTCACACAAATACACACACACACACTCACACAACAGTGCGTAAAAGTATGCAGGAGGTCCATGATCCATGAAATGGGGAGTAAGGGCTTGAGGCCAGTGTGAAAGCTGTGGCGAGGAAGGGAGCGGCGTGATTGATGGCGTGGATCAGGAAGTTGTGCAGGTTGCATTACAGGTAGCCGCGGGACGGGGTCGACTATAGGGACCACGGCGTATAGGCAAAGAAATTAAAATGTGCCTATGAAAAGGATTCACACGGACAAAACGAGAAGCAGACGCAGGGAACATAAAGGAAATTAAAGTAAAATGTTAAGTGGTTTGTGGAGATTGCAGACAGGCGATGGTGAGAGCTAAAGTGGAGGGTGGCAGAGACGGAGCGAGCACATGACTGGATGTGGGCCAACTCCGGCCACGGCGGTTGAACCCTTTCAACTTGGGAGGAGGAAAAATATGATGGTGAAGCCGAGCATCGGGTATGACACACGTTCTGCTGATGTGAAGTTTTCTCTCGTGCCTCGCTGGAGCATCACTGTATTTACTGTGTCTGTGTTTTTAGGTTTCAGTGTAAGTTGTGGAGCAATTTTTAACTTAGCAGGGATAACTCGGTTTACTCTGTTTCTGTTAGATACACCTGCAGTAATCAAAGCTCTGACAATGTCTTTGAAATCAGTTTTACAACAACCTTTGTGTGGTAATTACATCAAGGTGTCAAGAAGACAAATCAGAAACTCAACAAAGATCAAGAACAAGAAAAAAGGGAAAAATCTAATAACTGAAGGAGGGGTTTGGGGTAGGGGAGGGGGAGGGGTTCTTGTGTAAATTAACACAAGTATAAACATTGCGTTTTCCAAGACCGCAATTTCCTGTTTTCCCAGGCGATTAGAGCAAAATGTAAGCCTGGAGGAGTCACGGCACGGTCATGTTTCCTCCTGTGCTTTAAAGGGGGCTGGAAGAGGAGGGCCGAACTGCTGAGCTCAGCCCAGCCCAAATTTACATATGCGTGTTGCTGCTGAGCACACCCCGAGCACATTGTTTCACTTAGCTTCCTCCACGCGCTGCAGTGTGGGCATGTTTGTTACGTAGCTGTGCAAGCTGCCGCACAAGAACTCCCTCTGTGTCATGAACCCGTTTAGGCTTGAAGCAATACATGACATGTGCTTGAAATAATGTGAGATGATTTATGGGAGTTTATGTATATTTGAAAACATCACAGGGTTTACTTTAGAAATCTTATCAAAATAAGTGCTGAATATCAAAAGGGTGTGTGTGAGGATCACACACACAGATAACTATAACTAAATAACTATAAGTGTGCTCGCAAACTCATTATTCTCTTGTTTTATAAGTGAATATGAAGCTCCATATCGGCTTTACCTAAAAACAAGGCGTGGGTGGACCAGACCGTGTCACGTGAAGGTCTGGGTTGACTGGGTGCTCACACTGAGTTTTCCCTGGGAATGTTTAAGGATAAGGAGGCCACGCTGTCCTTCACCGCGGGGTCCCACGAGTATGTTCAGTGAAAACGGCACCCACACCCCCCTCCATCAACTGCCTTCTCCTCAAGTTGTCATGGTGATGCAACCTTTACCAAACTCAATGTGATCCCTTTGGAAGTCAGATCATTATCCACACACGTTGAGGAAAATTGCAGCACTCCCACTAAAAGGATTCATTTGTTATTCAAATTAAATGTGATTTTCTTTCTTCTGTTTTTTTTTTTTCTATTTTGGCTGTGGCACTTTGTGCCTTGAATATGGCACCAGCTGATGGTTATTGTGAGGATGTTTAATTTAAGATTTGATTAGTTTGGATGACAGAGCTCCAGTCGTCATGTTTCCCACAGCTTGTTCCTGTTTCATATGCGTTTTGTGAAAAGTGATAAAGATTTCATAGAAAGGGGAAGTACTCGTGTAGAAAAGGCCACTGAAAAAATAATTTAAAAAAAGAAAACAAACAACATGTGACAATGTAATTTCTTTTAAACAATCTGCCAATGAAACAATGGACAATTTACCTGATATAATTTCTTGAAGAAAGATGGTTTATGCAGGCCTTTTAAATCAAAAGAGATCTTGAAATGGAAAACTATTTTGAGCTATATTTCAACAGTATGAGGAAGTGTGTGTCACAAAGAGCCTGTAAGGCCCAAAAGTAGTATTTCTTAACATTTCACCACATATTCAAGATGCATTGTCCACAAACAAGTCCCATCTCCCTGACATGTTACTTGTTGGGTGTCTTATATTAAGAGAGATATTTTGACAAAGATACCTGGTAAGATATCGCGTATCAACTTGACGGGCATGGGTTTATATTTGTATATGTCGTCTATCAGACAACGAGTCACACAAGCTCTCTTACAAACTCCTTTATCCCAAAAGTGTTGTAGGAATATACTATTCTCTGAACTAATAAACAAATAATGGGACAATTAGCGTGTGGCTTTGGGACGCTTCACCGGCTTCCTGTGAGCCGAAAGTCTCTAAAACTGAAAACGAGGGACATCAAAATGATATGTGACGAAATAAAAATGTCACAAATGTCACAAAAAAGACTCATGCATATGTGGACTCACGAGTCGGCAGTGAATCAGTTGTTACTGCCCCATTAGACAGTTAACCAACAATAAAGCAGAAACATTTGACAGTAAACGGGGCTTTGGATCAAACATAATCTCCCGTTCTAAAGGAACATTCATCTCTATTCTTCTCCATTCAAACAGAACTAAATGTGTCTTTCACGTGTGTAGGCGACATCTGGCATGCAACAAAGTACACACCTGATACTGTGGGCTAACCTGCCTGGCACAGCAGCCCACGGGGATGAATCAGCAAGGCCTGACTAAGTGTGTGGTTCCTACCCGACCAATGTGTCACTTTTTCCTTCGAGGCTTTTCAGCAGCTACAATATGCTGTCAGGCGACACAACGACACGTCGGAAGAGGAAACTTTAGTCACCAAATGTGTTGGAGATGAGCCTCGATGAGTGTTTTCTGATCCAATTTACAGTAATAATTCACTACTTGGTTAAAGGCAGTAAATGACGAAGCGCTATCTTCGCATGCTTTTTAATATCAGCATTTCTCGCAGAGATAAAAGGACATTTGGAAGTCCTCAGAGACGCCGTTATCTGATCTGCGCCTTTATTGGAGTTTCTCTGCTGCCACCCTGTCTCGTTTTGCCCCTCTTTATCTCTCTCATTTCATCCGCCTCCCTTTTTCTCTCTATCTCTGTCTTTTCTTCCGCAGTGCTCGGGCTTCCTATCTCTAAAACTGCCTTTTATTCTTCCTCTCACTCTGTTTCATCCATTGATCACGTCTTTCGGGAACAGCGTCATCGTTTATTTAAAACATCATTATATTGTTCTATTAGTTTTTTGCTTTCTACTTCTTAAGAAAAAAATCTTGAAAGAGAGCTGAGGATCTGCAGAAAGCGAGAAAGTGGAACTGCGAGGTTGCCTCGAAAGAGTGTGCCGTGTTGCCCCCCTTTGCCTCCCTCCTCCACCCTTTACCTCCATCCTCCCCCCTTCCGTCTCTCCTCTACCCTTGTCCCTCCTCCCCGTCTTGCATCCCTGGTATTTATTGCCACTAGTGTGTGTTTGTGCGCCCGTGTATGTGCATGACTGTCTTTGTGTGTGTGTGTGTGTGTGTGTGTGTGTGTGTGTGTGTGTGTGTGTGTGTGCATGTGTGTGTGTGTGTGTCCATGCACAATGGATGGAAACCCCGAAAGTTGGCCCCATGACAAGTGACCCCCTTCTTCTCCCCGACTCCCCGTAGCAGAAACCATCAAGAAAAGCAGACAGCGCTTCACACACAAAAAGAGAAAAGGAAAAAAAAGAAAGCGAGACGAAGAACAGAGAGCGGAGAAAGAGGGAGAGAGCAGGGAAGGAGGGCAAGCCCAGCTGTAAGCAGCACAATGCGAACGAGAGCTTGGCAGAAGCTCAAAGCTGCTCCGAACGAGTGCCTCTAACTAACCCCCCCGAACCCCTTCACCCCTCCCTGACAAATTAAAAGCGTTTGGTGCTGTAAAGCATGGGAGAGAGAGGGAGGGAAGAAAGAGGAGGAGAAAGGAGAGGTGGGGGGAACAAGGGAGAAGATGACATAGAGAGAGGGGACACGGGAAGGATTAGGAATTAATGTGTTTCTGCACCGGCTTAATCCTAATGATTACACCAAAATAAATACAACTCAGTTGTAGTTTTTTTTTGTTTTCCATTTCATGTTGGTAGCAGATGCCAGGGGCCAAAGGTGGGACGAGCAGGTCTCCAGTCTGAATGGACCCCTGTTTTTTTTTTTCAAACACGTGCCAAAAAGTGTTTCTAATTATTTCATTGTGTAAATACAGCATGCTCCCTGTCTTTTTCATTAAAGCTCTGAAGGAAAATCAATCACGGAGGAATAAAAGAACAAAATGAAAGGAGAAAGGTGTGTTCCTGTGTGTGAGTGTTCTGTGGGATACAAAAGGAGTGGGCATATCACGATACAGGGGATGAACAGATACCAGTGATTCACAGTTTGAATACTTCACACACCCACAGCCAAACACCCACAGACTTGCACACACACACACACACACACACACACCTACAAGAGTCACACCAAGCCCTCTCACAGGAGGAAGCCTCAAGTTAAATGAACCACAGATGAACCCAACCTGACTTCAGTACTTCCATCTTCAAACCCGTCACCATAAAACATGAAAACAAACCATATTCAGGGAGGAAGGCATTGATCTTGTTAATGGCATTCCACATTTGGAGCCGATCCTTCGCTGTCAATACTTACACATCCTTCAAAAGACACATGTGGGCTCACATCTGGGGGAATCTTTCTCAAATCTTTAGCTGCACTCTCACTGTCCCGTAGCAGCAGCCGTGGCTGTGAAAACGGTGCTCATGTGTGTTTTTAGACACTGAGCGTGCTGCCGAGAAGTTAGATGTTGTGTTCTCCAGAATGGTATAAAAGCAGTTGGTTAAACTCTTTTAGAAAAGCTAAATTAATCAATTGTAAAGAAGCCACAGCGTTTGTGAGATTATTATTTCTCAGCAAGCTCTTTCTGGTGAATACATTGCTGAAGTTTGTTTTGGATTGATTGCAAGAATGTTGCTCTTATTGTAGCTGAACACATTTTAAACAGTTGTCTGGATTTGACTGATTAGGTAACATATGATTAATCACGTCTGACTAAACTTGATTAGCGTTGAATGACCCGAGCTGTTTTTAATTTACTAAATCTGCCATAATGGATTAAAGTGACCGTGTGCTTCGGGCTCTGATTGCGTTAGTCAGGAGCTTGTTCGCCAGCGTTACCTTGAGAAGGTTCAGCTTGTCTGGAATTTCTAGGAATTGAAAATAGGCCACTGGAACACGGCGTCCACCCCTCAAACGTCTGAGAAAGAGGCCCAACTCCACCCAGCCCTTCCCTCTCCTCCTGCCCTTCCTTTTCTTTTTACCGGAGTGTGAAAGGGAATACTCTGCCCCACCGAGACGGCCCCACATTCCTCCATTACAGATGACAAGCTGCCCCCCTCCACCACAAACGCCACAGCCCTAAACCCTAAACCCAGGCCTGCCGACTCTGCAGCCTGCTGTTTCAAATGCCTCAGGTTTCACCCGGGGAATATCCAACTTTGGCAAGGCATCAAATTCGACCCCCACCCCTCAAAGTCTGCACACACATTCAAGTGCACACCTGATTGCCCGTGCTCTGGCTTTCTCTACCACCCGTTGAAATCCTTCCAAAACACATCTGAGGTGTCGTGATTGATGGCAGCGAGTGTCCGTCTCCAATTGCTTCAATTAGGTCAGACGCTCCAGTGAGGCACGGCAACTCTCCATCAGGGCCGTCCAGCTTTGCTTCTCTTCTCAGACCAGGTGGTGAATGGCGCTGTTTGGCGGACGTTCTGTGTTTTGTCTGCAGAATTGTGCTACGTTATGACTTCTTCACACGATGGGGGTGGGCACATGCAGTGCCGGCGGGGAGCTAAGAATTTACAGTCCAATCAATCAACATTGTCATGTTTAGTCTGTGCTTGTCTTTCACTACAGGAGGCCTGTCTGCTTACTCTTCCAGGGAAAGCCACGTACAGCAGTGTTTTTTTAATGTCTGTGGAGACTTCTGGAGAAGTTATTCTCAGAATAAGGATTGAGATTGCCTCAACTCGGATAGCGACGGTGTGTGTTCAGACGTAATACCCCCACTCATGAAAGGGAAATTTACATTTGTGCAGCCTGACGGTGGCTGTAAATAACTGTGAATCTATGGGCGCATTTTGTTTTTGTTTCATCAGCGCGTTGCCAATCTCAAATCAACTTGCAATACTGCAATGAGGGGTCACCTTTGATGATTAAAAGAAGAAAGGAAAGGGAAGCAACACTTCTTCCTGATGGTTCTTATCATATCCAAGGGAATACTTTGGTTTCATGTTACTCTTTTATGATCAAGCACAATCACAGTAAGGCAAGGCTCGGACAAAACTATATTGAAGATGACAGAACAAGCAGCATAAATGCAAATGCAATGCCTGCAGCTGGGTTCCATCAACAGAAGCATATCCACATTGTTTATTTCCACACTTGTTGTTTATGTTCAAGTTCAAGTTCCAAAATTGCAACATGGTAAAAGATCAATTTCACCCTTTTTTTTGCAGTTGGAACACACCTGTGACAGACACTTGGTCTCAGCAGAATTAACACTGCGGCATCCGACTCTGTGATCACATTTGTGATTCAGTATATTTACAGGTGTCCTCAGTGACATCTTGTTCTGTTTCTGTTGTCAGAAGGCAGCATGAGTACAAAACGTTACCTGACAGCCTGTGAGTGTTGACAGCTATCAGCTTTTTTGGAAAGCTTCCTTACCCAGGCCACAACACAAGATCTGCATTTCAAGATGCATGTTAGTATTTAATAAAACACTACAGATGGATATAATAATGCTGTATTAACTCCAGGACTCCACCCTGTTTGCGGATCCTCAAACAGAAAATAAAATCCCTACCAGCGGACTTCTGAAGGATCAATAAAACCTCACTTTATTATTTCTGTTTCTCTTGTTGTCTGGATTTGACTGATTAGGTGTTGTTTTAGTTTTAGTTTGATGAAAGAGCACAAACATTTCCTTTCAATGACTCACAACCTGGACCACACGTCATCCTCTTTATCTCCCATCATCCTCGTCTCTCTCCACTGTATATATGTAACAACTAAAAAATAAGTAAAAAATGCCATACAATTCCTCATCCTTCCTCAGCCACGAGGAGAGGAACCCGCAGGTCGCCCGAGGACACATCCATTCATTAAGCCCCTCCACCCCAGAGGAGGAATTGGACCGCGGGCTCCCAAGTGCATCACCATGTCACCTTGAACAAATCCAGATGATTAAGTGACAAGCACTCCCACGTGAGGATACTTTATTTCCCAGGAAACCCCAACGCTTCCCCTCCTATCCAATTTTCAAGATGCAAATCTTGAAATGTTGTGCTGAGGAAAAAAAACATGCCTCTCTCTCTCTCTCTCTCTCTCTCTCTCTCTCTCTCTCTCTCTCTCTCTCTCTCTCTCTCTCTCTCTCTTCATCCTTCTTTCCCCATGTAAGCAGTACTAATTGCCTTTCATAATTAGCACGGTGACAATAATTGTTGAACTGATAAAGCTGAGTGCTGTGTGTGTGTGTGTGTGTGTGTCACTTTCCAGTGTTCACCATTCTTCCTCATGTGTCTTCTGATAAAGTGGGTCATCAACGAAATGCCCCATATTTAGATCATACCAGGACAATTCCTATGCACATTTCCTGGCAAGTTTTCACATTGTTTCTCTGCTCCCCCGCTCTTTTCTTCTGTGTGTGCACGCACTGAGGGAGAGCGTGGGTAGGGGGGGTTCATTTTATAAGATGCATCCCACCAATGGAGCCTCCGCAACCTCACAGACAGAAGCTGGCATGTAAATTTAGGGAAAGCAAGACAAGGAAGAGTTTTAATTAGCCTGGTTAAGTAGGCGCTCGCGAAGCCGCCGGGGCTCACCGGGGGGATTACGACAGATTTATTTAGCCAAGGCTGCAGGAGACGCTGCGATATGATATATTCCAACAACAACAATAGCTCTGTAATCACGCTCCAACCCCAGAACCCCGGCTAATCTATTCCCGTGTCTCGAAACGAGCACTCATTTTATTCCCTCTCATCTAGAAGTCAAGAGTTTTGTTTTTTCTTTTTTTCTCTCTCTCCCCTTCTCCGCTGCCTCTCCCCCTCCTCTCTCCTGTGTTCAACCCTTGTGGGCAATTTAGGGAGGCACTCAGACATGCTAACACAATCAACAATCAGGTCGTTTGCTCTCTCTAATAGGCACTCTGGTTTTCAGTAAAAGAAGCCGTATTGTTTATTTGATTGTGTTCACCGGGGAGAGTCCGCTGGGGAAGTATTTGTTACACGTGGAAGGCGGAGGTGGGGTTGTACCGGCAAAGAATTGGTGCCTTTGTTTTGGAGAGACTACTACAGGAAGTCTGAACATTGAGGCACAATGAAAAAACCATAAAAGTTGCTCTCAATTCAAAGCCCTCTATTCAGAGCTTAGTGTCATTTTTAGATGCTTGTGGTGCACTTGTTGAGTGGGCATGCAGTTCAACCCCCCCACTCGACTTGAATTGTCATTGTACAAAAACATGCCAGCTATTTAGATATGATGTCATTAAAGGACATTTCAAGTGAGGCAATACGCCATGGATGTTTGTCTTTCTAAATGTTAATAACTGCATCTTTGTAAACGTTGTGTTGAGTGCATGAGAAACGGGATTGTGAGTTTCATGCAATGAATTAAAGTGTCTGCGAAACGTCACAGAAAACAGAAAAAAGCAGTACAATGTGATGCTTCTCTGCGGTGAAGCCTAACCACTGAAAAATCAAAAAGAAAGCCCACAATGTGTAAGAGAACACACTGGATGCAAGATGTAATCTACTGCAGCCCACGAGGGAATCCAGCAGGCCTGTTTTTTTCTTTTCAAGTTTGTGGCATGTTGTCACCTGTCCAAATACCCATCAAAACCATATGGGACCACACACACACACACACACACACACACACACACACACACACACATAGATACAGTATACACAGTAATTATTGACTACACATAACACCTGTTTCTATTCCGCTTGGGTAGAGCACTGAAACCCAGGCTGTTGTTCCTGAAAGGCTTTAGAGGACCAGGACACAGCAAACTACGTGCAGTGTGTGTGTATAATGGTGTATGATGAAGTTGTGTCTATTTTACTGAATTGGGATATTTTGTTGGACTAATATGACACGGTGTGGAACAGAATATTAATAACCATAAAACAGTTTTGTCTACTTTATGTTTTGATCATAGTGCAGGGTTTGCAGATTTCTATTAAATGCAACAGATGATCGTGCAGCAACTCAAGTCAGCTCCAGAACCTGTTTATGGGCAACGGTTCCTTTGATATCTCCCAAAAATTGTCGTTGTAATGTTGTGTCAGTTTTCCTGCAGATATCCATCAACATGAGCAATCAGTGTGCCTGCACAATCTCCTGCGATGTGTTTAGGCAACTTGGTTACTCAATTCAATTCAGTGTTGTAGAGCCCAAAATCACAAATTTGCCTCTGAGGGGTAAGGGATCTTGTCCACGGACTGCGCTTCAAAGTTGACTGAAAACAGAGCATGATAGATTAACGCACTCCTTTGAGGTAATGTTTATACCCTGTTAAAAGCCACCATATCCACACACATACGTAAACACATGTACGTGGATGGGAGGCCACAACACAGACATGCTCCTGGGAGAAGAGTGAAGCTCTGCAGGCTGACCTCACCCCCTTCAAACAAGCCACAAAGGAAAACATGATCTTAAAGTAAACAGGAGGCAGACAGAGAGAGGGGGTTAGAAGACAACCACCATTTAACTACTGAGTGACGAGCCGTATATATGTGTGTGTGTGTGTGTGTGTGTGTGTGTGTGTGTGTGTGTGTGTGTGTGTGTGTGTGTGTGTGTGTGTGTGTGTGTGTGTGTGTGTGTGTGTGAAGCTCTGTCCATCCTTATCTCCCTTCTGTATGTTCCTGCACCTGAGTGCATTTTAAAGGTTCTCGTGTGTGTGTGTGAGCATGTGTGTGTCTGACTCAATATGTGTTTGAGTGAGTCAGCTCCCCACAACCCTGCAAAACACAAACACACACACACACACACACACACACACACACACACACCACACACATGGCTGATGATAGAGCACATTTAATAGACTTGTGTGTGTGCGTGTGACTGTTTTTGTGTTAGACTCAAATGAATGAAGTTCAGAAAGTGAGACAGAGGTTGCTGAGGGTGGCTATGCTCTCCGTCCTCATCTTGCTGTGTGATTTAGCGAGTGTTAGTGACATAACCGGGGTAAAGCGGGTCCACCCTTTACTCTCATCTAATCTCTCATGCCGGACGCCTCATTTACTCACAGGCCTCATCTCATTACGGCTGCCCAAACAAACTTTGGCCAATTTCTTTTCTTTCTTTTTTGCAAGTTCAGCACCTGAGATTACATGATAAATGATCTGACAGCTGCACAAGACTTGACCATATGAAGCATTTTCTTGATGTAAACAATTCATTTTCAGCACGGTTGCATAACGCATACACTGCAATTTCCTGGCTTGAAAATAATGCACTGAGGTGATTTATCAAAAATGATTAAGCTGGAGGTACACAGCTGTTGTGCTTATGGAGATCCTGGCAGGTTTCGTTACTTTACACTTATTAGAATTTTCTTTTTTCTCATGAACGTCGTGATCAAGGCTCTCTTTTGGCTATTTGTGGAAATCGAGAGGGAAGCAGGGGAAAAAGCATATTTGACAGACTGAACGTACTCAGAGGGAAACTTACAAATTAGCCTCCGCTGAGGATTCTGACGTGCCTTCCCAAAATGAAAGGCCATGACAATTAGCATGAACCTCCCATCCCGGCTCAGCCGTCTGCCAAGCCAAGCTGAACTTGAGGGGGAGCAGGCGTTTTTCTCACTGTTTTAACATCCTCCCTTTTCGTTTTAATTAACACCTCAGTTACTCGGGGTGTTTGGGTTTCCTCAGAGGGAGCGTGCAGGAGCCTGTTTTTTTTTCTCCTGGAAGATCGTCACACCTGTTCAGTCAGCAGGTGTTCCAGTCATCTCTGCTGAGCAGAAAAAAAACACCAGAAAATTCCAGAAATAGGAAGCATAGGAATCTGACACTGAAGTGATTTTATCAGAAATGATAGGAATACATTAAATGTAAATACGCAGACAAATCTGGCTTAATTTGCAGATTTCTTTTTTATCTGAGCAGTTTGGTCTCGCCCCTAAATTCATTCTTTTCCGAGCTGTTTCTACCCATATTTGTGCTTTTTTTCTCTCTCTGTCTAAAGCAGGCAGCAAAACAAGTCAACACCATTGTCAGGTACATTAGCTATTCAGTTATTCTCTTTTTTCTTCCTCGCAGAATGCTTGAGTGTCTGCATTTGAATATCGACCAGGACTGTCACACAGCTTTCAGGTGAGCGCAGAAGCAGAAATATACAACCCAATAACAGTCCTTGGCAGCTGCTGTATTTTTCTTTTGTTTACCAAACTAGATATGAGCACATATTTCCCAGTGTTAACTCTCGTACGGTATAATTTCACGTCAAAGGACTTGTATTGCGTTCATTAATCTACCCCACTTGACAGTTATTTGGTCCAAATTTGATTTGCGGCTGTTGGTTTTGATCGCGGACGTATTGGGAATGATTTGAAAGCATTACGTCCTCCTTTGAATCCATAATAAATTTATTGCACCTTTATGGAATATTGCAATACAGGATTTGTGTGCTTTAATATTCTGTCTACAGTCATATGCTGGGGAGGAGAGTGATGCAGATGTCAAAACCCTGGCTTTCTCTCTCTCTTTCTGTCTTTCTTTGTTTCTTCCTCTCTTTATTTCTTTGTTTCTTTGTTTCCTTTCTTTCTCTCTTTCTTTTTAATTAACTTTTTCACGTCAGAGTTATTTTGTACCATCTATTGATCTACCTATCGTTTTGTCTCTGCAGTCTCTCTCCCTCCATCTCCTTAATCCCGTAAACTGTCTCTCACTGTTGGAGCACATCCTCCTCCCTCTCCCAATTAGACATATGAAATCATCCTCGGCGTATCAATTGGTGACTTTTACACCCATTAATTTGCCATAATTATTTCATTTCAGATTGATCTGCCTGCGCCATCGCAGATGGTGTGCGCGCTGAAGCTCCGTTCCCTCCGCTGATCAAAGGGAGTCATTTTAATTGGAGCCTTTTCAACGCTAATTGTTCTCTCTGTTGTAAATCAGTGTCTCTTAGTCTCCCCAGGTCTTTGTTAGCAAATTGTCTTGGCGGTTTCCTTGTTTCATCTTGGATGGAGTTTTATTGCGTTGCATAACTGTGTGATTGACTGTGCTGATTGTGATACGCAATCACAGAATTTGAGGCTTTGATCTCACTGTCAGTCATTTTAACACAGACGATGGCAAATATGTGCCAGAATACTGGAACATTATTGATAGCTGTGATGATGTTTTTTGTGTGACTCATCTTCTAACTAAATAAATATATGTATTACTGTAACAACTGAAGGCCAAGAAAACTAAAAAAAAATCAAATGGTTTTGAAATGAGTCTCTGGACGCTCCCCCAGACTCTGCAGTGCTTTGTAAGTTCTAGCTATACATCAGCTTTTGACTTTTTGTCCAAAGCTCCAGCCAACAAAAACAGCACCTGCCTTTGCATGTCCATCAGTAGCCCATTAACTCATGTCTGGTGGAGCAGACTCTTTAAACTGACCAGAATGTGGCTGGCTCAAAGCCTCTCCTGTTGACGTATGGAGATAAATGGACTCTGGCCTGTATTGTTCTGCTGACACGCCCACATTCAGCTTCATTGGTCTTTGTGACAGGCCAATGGGGGAGATATGTAAATGAGATTCAGAGGGGGGAAACTCCAAAATATTTTAATTATTTCATGCATCAACCTTGCTCTACTAAAGATTTTTCTATTTAGTTGTTTTGTTAACCCCTAAAAAAATACATCAAAAAGTAGAGATGTCTTTAGTCCTCAAGGTGGTTGTTAAGCGGACCAAAACTATTCTTGTTTGTGTCTTGCATCAATGATTTCTGACCTCTGACCTTTGCTAGAGGGAGTGGGTGAGAGCTTTTGGGGTTTGGGATTAGGTTGGGGGTTGGATGACCGCCGGGCCGAAGGCAGGAAGTGTAAACCGATACGTATCAGACCCTCATTTAGATCTGAAGCGGCTTTTCATGCATGACTGCAAAAAGAGCTCTACACTTCATATACACTTGGTCAGACCATGGTGCAAAGATCATTAAAGCAGAAATAATCCTGCAGTCTGACTTTTGAGCCTGTAAAACACCATTAGTAAAACTCCATGACTTCAGTACAGCTGTTCCACTTGCCAGCTCCTCTTGGTGCCTTATACGTGTATGTGTATTTACAGCATGTTTGCATGCATGCATGCATGTATCCGAGAACAAGTATAGGTGTGTTTGTGCATGTGCATGTGCCTAGGAATGTAAAAGGCTTCTCAGCTCTAATGGGTTAGCAGGACAGAGTGTTGTGTGGGAATCCCGGTTGGCCAGTTGGTATTTCTGTTACTATGAGAATCCAAATAAGTGAAATCTAATAGGCTTTCTCTCCCAGGGGAATATTGAGCAGGACTCAACAGATAAAGACCTGTTGACTGATGGCAGCTTAAACTATTGCGCTGTTACACTCCCAGCTTCTCTGGATACGTGTTCCAATATGATACAGAGAAAGGGTGGAAGCAAAAGATAACGATAGCAGTTGTAGTAGTTGGCTCGTCCACTTGAATTGTCTTGTGTGTCTTTACATTTCAATCTTTTCTTGGTGGAAGATGCATCTTTAATCCCCGTCTTTGTTTTCATTTTCTTCCCGGCTTTTGTAATTAGATATTTCACTTTTTTGCCAGACTTGTGGTGCAGCTCTTTGAATGGCGATGTCAGTTGGTCTTTAGGTGAGTCCATCGCTTCTATTGAATAGATTGCCATTAAATGGTGTGTATATATATATAGTGTGATAATATGAATATATATATATATATTCATAGTGGCCAAAAAGGATGAAGCTTTTGGTTACTGACTTTCTCTTTAACACCACTATCAATTTAAAATGTTTGGTTTTAGTTCAAATACCAACATCGTCAAGATGCATGTCATTTTGTGCGGACATTCCTGTTCCCCAGGGGATTAATCCTTGTGACTTTGATGATCTCCTGACTTTCTCCCTGGTGCCACTATGAGGTTGCCATTTTGTTGGCATGGCCACAACATTGCATGGATTGCCATGACATTTGGAACCGGCATCCACGTCACCCTCAGGATGAATTGTAACTTCTGTGATCTCTTTACTTTTCATTTAGCGTCATCATGAGGTCAACATCTTCATTTGTCCAGTACTTGGATCCACCTTTAAAAATGATTGAATGATTAGTCAAAGACGTAAATCAAGAATAAAAAAAAACATTTTGACACATAACAGCAGAGCTGCTTAATAATAATAATTAAAAAATGTGTAATACATTCACTTTGCTGTAATTTTATGCTATGAAAATAAAAATTGTAATATGTATGCTTGACAGTCAAATCTGCTTCAGACATTATGTTCTGATATCTTACCTTTCTTATGTCACAGGAATGTAATCCATGAGTCAATACCAATTATCATCATATGTATCATCAGCTTACAGTAAAAGCAGCATCCAATACATAGTTGATAGGATTCAAGAGAATCCTCCTGATATGCAAGTCAGGCTTTGCATATCAGTGATTGTGTCATTGAAACCAACATGAACAATTGTTTAATGTCATTTTCCTCATCATATATTCCAAGATCCCATTATCAAAAGTGTTCAAATTAACACTTATTAAGGGATAAATTAATGGAAATCGTTTGTGGTATTTTAGGGGAATATGCATTGGTTTTAAGAAACAAACCAGATCCTGGTCATTTAGTTTAGATGTTTCACAGACTCAAACGCCTTCTACCAAAGTGTCAGCAGATTCTTGTCTTACCCCCTGGCCTGCCTTCCCCTCTGAGCCCGAGATCCCTACATGGTCGTCCCTCTCTTTCACTTGGGCAGCATTCATCAGTCCAGACCTGCTGTGTTGCTACAGAATGTGTAATCACTCGGATATCGACCGTCTGAGATGTAGAAACACCGTGTTCTGCCAGTGGAGTGACAGAGAAGAGATGAAGTAGATGGTGTGTGTGTGTGTGTGTGTGTGTGTGTGTGTGTGTGTGTGTGTGTGTGTGTGTGTGTGTGTGTGTGTGTGTGTGTGTGTGTGTGTATAATCCACAGGTGCAAAGGCCTGCTCCTCCGGTCGGAAAAGAGAGTGTGTGTTCATGGGTAGGTGTATGTGCATGTCGGCGCTTGATATTCCCCAGCCTGCAGTCATTATGCCGGCATGGTGTGAACTGTATCTTCATCAGCCAAATGCTGCATGTTTCATACAGGAAACCACGAGTCAATGAGCATGCCATACAAGGAAACCAATTGACCTCTGTTGACTCTACATCAATGGCTACATTGACTCTTGTAAATTATTTCACAACTGGCTGAGCTTTCCTTCAACAGCCAACTGCAAAGACATTTTAAACAGTCAGCAGTGAATAAAGGAAGATAGTGTTAGAGAGAGCAAAAATGACCATATGAATTGTTCCACTATGAGGCTTAAAAGCACATAGTAAAATACTAATTGATTTTTGAGATTATGAAAGAAGACTGTGTTTAGAAAAATAATAAAGGTTTAATTTGCAAACATAGATAAAAAGGCTAATTCCAATTTAGAGATCGTATATAAGGATACAAAAGCTTCAGGGATACATAGGGAAATCGCAAGGACAGACTTTTTGTCCTTGTTTTGCAGGATGAAAGCTTTGAAAAATCTCTCCTTAAATGGATTGGAGCAGAAACACCATCTTGAGAAGCCGGATTCTGTGTTTTGGCTTCATCAAGTGGCAGCAAACGCCAAGACGTATGGATGAGAGGCCTTGTACAGGTGCCATGCCAATGCCCTAAATGGTTAAGTGCCCCAAGTGCCAGTTTGCTTGGCACCCAGACAACTGGCACAGCGAGGTGGTCCCCTGCATTACATTACTGTCAGTGAGAAATAGTACAAAAGCCTGACACAGAGACCACTTTCATTCAAGTGAATGCTTTCATTTGGATACTACAGACAGGAGGACTTGTGTTTTAATGGCCTTGATAAATCTGCCCGGCTCAATTTACCAACATGCCCAATTTATCCAGTATTGTCTTATAAATCAGATAATGAATGGCATTTCACTCCCATGGTGCAAATCATTTTTGGAATGGCTATTGTGGACAAACAGATGTAGCCCACTTTTGCCAGAAATTCTTATCCCTTGCATTAATCTACACCACAAGATTAACAATCCTCTTCCCTAATGATAAATGTGATTGTCGAAATGAAATAACATAATACCACAACGTTACGCCGCCGCCCCTCACACACAAAAGTAGCTAACTGACATCAGCAGCAGCACTACAATCAAACCGCAGCTCAGAGGATGACTTAAATAAAAAAAAGTTGTAGAACTGAAAGATCTGGTTATATATCAAGAAATAGTTCTGTTGAATTACAAGCTTTTCCTTGCTTTGTTGACATAGTCTGGCCGTGCTTGCTTGTTAGCATGCTCAGCGGGTTAGTTCGCAGTCGCTGCGCTACACCTGGCTCCTCGATGGTGGAATGAGCTCCCCGAGGACATCAGGACAGCAGAAAGTCTCTACATCTTCCACCGTAAACTAAAAACACATCTTTTCCGACTATACCTTGAATAAAAACAAAAATGTAGCACTTAGATGGCACTTACTTATAGCTCTTTGTAGTCTGGCTTTCTTGAAGAAATTGTACTTTCTTGATTCCTGTTGTTCTGAGTTGGTACTCATGGTTGAATGCACTTATTGTAAGTCGCTTTGGATAAAAGGGTCAGTTAAATGAGATGAAATGTAATGTAATACGCTGCTCTCAACAGTTTAAATCATTTGCAAAACGTCTGCATTACATGGTCTGCTATGGGCCGGTAATAGTTTGTCGAAGACAAAAGGCACCACTGCTGGCCACTGGTACCTTTTTGGTTCAGGAAGTCCTCTGTCATGCATGACTAGCGACTCGTGTCGCCTCCTCGTTGTGTGGGGCACTTGTCTTCGAATCCAAACTTCTCCATACCTTTTATCCTTCAGGTGAAGCTCCTAACTGCCGGCAGCTGCCATCTTCACATGACACGTGGCTGTCTACACCTTTCACATGCAAATGGTAGTTTACAGTGACAAGAACTGCAGTGCAACGGGTGACTTGCCACTCCAAATTGGGACAAAAAATATCAGGGCTAAGTTGCCCAGGCACTGATTTGAACAATCTATAGCAAGCAGAGGAGAGCCAGGATATATTTAGTTGTAACCATTACAGCAGTGAAAATATCATATCTTCTTGTCTAAATCTGAATTTATCAAAGAGACGTATGTTTGGCAGGCATTGCGCAGCCCTCATTAGTAAGGCTACCTCAAATGAAGTGGAAGAGAAGTTTCTCTCTTCTGTGTCTTTCAGAGGCTCACAGATGGCCAGTCGCACATCATTAGGCCTTCGAAGCCTGGACTGCTAGCTTAGCTAAACCGAGCAGTCCACTCCAGCCCTGGACCCTGGAGTGTGTGTGTGTGTGTGTGTGTGTGTGTGTGTGTGTGTGTGTGTGTGTGTGTGTATAATCCACAGGTGCAAAGGCCTGCTCCGGACGGAAAAGAGAGCATTAGCCCGGGGCAATGGAGGCAGGGAGAGAGGCAGAAAAAAGGGGCAGGGCAAGGCTGTTTCAAATGCAAATGGGATGCCCTGTTCCTCACAAAAACGTCCTCCAGTGGCACAGCTTGTAAAATATAGCACCCTATGGCTTCATTCAAAAGATATACCCACTAAGCAGGGACTGTAGAGCCACATGGCCCCCTGAAATTACTCAAGCATGTCATGAAGAAAAGTGAGCTCTTTTTCAATGAAACTAGTCAATGAATACACTGAGGCTTATTAGACGAGCAGCTAAGGTTTATTTCCTGTTTTACCCTTTGGACAGTATCTTGTCACACTGTATTATATTATATTGTGATTATTTTAGTATTTTGAAATTCTACTGATAAATTGACAGTTCCCTGAACAAAAAAGGTGAAAGAAAGTAAGTTTGCTTTCAGAAAGTGTGAAGTACCCTGATGGGACCTAGTGCATACCAAATGGCCATAATATATAATTTGCTTGCTGTGCCAAGAAGCAACTGCTGCTAAGATCATTGTTCTACTTACTTAAAACACCTCCTGATTATTAAAAGCAGATATAAAAAGATGTTGTCTGGGTTCTGCAATGCGCTTTCTTTGATTAACAGTTATAAATTGAAGATTATTAGAGTTTAAAGCAGCAAAATGAAAAACACTTTTTTTCAAGATAAGCAGGTAACTAAATAATGACCAAATGATAACACAACATGTTTTTGAATTCTGGAGGATATGTGAATTTAGTTGCAGTAAACATCTCCATGGCGGACATATCATTTTTCATTTTCTTACAGATGTGTTTATGTTGCTTGCATTTAAATCAGGGGCATATTTTAATGATGCTCTGGAGAGAAAAATCACTATTTTCCCCTAATGGTCTTCTAATCTATTCCCCACTTTGCAAACCTACAAATGAATCTCTGAATGCAAAATGTTGTAGGTTCAGATGTTGTTTCATTACTCACATGCTGGTGTGACTTCCCAAAATTTAGCACTCAGTAGGAAGTCTGAGGAGTGTTTATACATCTGCTATGGATATCACAGCACCCTGATGGGCGACAGGCTTTTTGAAAACTGCCTTTGTTTTTAAGACTCCCTCGACATGCTGCACTGATACATAAACTAAAGGAAAATGTTGTGCAGGGCATGACTGAGATACACTCAAAAACACAAACATGCCCTTGCATGCACACACACAAACATATTTAGTTTGATGCGGCCTGTGAGTTTTATAATACGGTATGGGATCCTAAAATATTATTGTTCTAAGGAATTCATTTTTATGAGGTTGAATTTCTATGACTGATACATAAATATACATTATTGTGTGTGTGTGTGTGTGTGTGTGTGTGTGTGTGTGTGTGTGTGTGTGTGTGTGTGTGTGTGTGTGTGTGTGTGTGTAAACTATGAATTATGGCCTATAGAAGCCACTGCACATGAACCATACGACAGGCTCACCCACACACAAATACACACGCGCTAGATAGAAACTCTTACACACATATATACACTGGAGCCTTTGAATACAGCATTATGACTGCCATGAGACTGAGAAGCCTGAGAGTTGGTGGATTTTCCCAGCATGCACTGAGGGAGGAGGCCGAGAAGCCTCTGATGGAACAAACAGATGCATGATGTGTGGCTGATCTGGCATAACACTGGTCTCTCATAAAGATACTACTGTCAGGGAAAGGATCTTTCATACATTAGAGATATTGAATTATAGACTTATTATGGTAATGACATTATTCGGAAATGAACATTATGCCTCACATTAAAGGCATTTATCAAGGCACAAACTGTGAAATAGTTAGCAGTCAGGTTGTATAAATACTAATGATATGCATATACAGGTACGTTTAAAAAAAAAGCTAAAAGCGTGCTTTTGTTGTGTGAGTGGAGGAAACCGTGAATTGTTCGTAGGAGGAGTAGGAAGGCTGGAGGTCGGCGACTGTGAGTTTATGACTGAAGAGATTTTAGTCTACGACAAGTGAGGAAGAGCGACTCCGCAGCCTGACTGAAGAGCAAAGGGCCTCATTATGTTGAGAGTGGCTTTAATATAACATGGAGGTCGGCGACACGTTTCAAGCTCAGTGCTCTTCAAGAATGAAAAGCTTTGCCTATGTGTCTGCATGTCATATTAAAGCCACTATTTACTGTACACCTTTTGATTTGTTCACTCCAGAGGCTTTGATAAATACATAATTGAACAATGTATTTATTAAGTTAGGAATAGCTGAGGTTCTGGTACTAGTAATGTAACAAATGTTGCGCGGTAGTTACTTAATTAAAGCGACCTGAATTTAATTAGCAATGGCTTGGATCTTGGTCACTCCAATTAGACACCTGCAGCAGACAACATACTTTATATTTGTCTTACAACTGATGTCAACTGTCTTTGCATTTGACCTTTCCAGTACACCTTTATTTAATGAGGCACTAATCAAGAGTCCCCTCAGGATCAGATAGCTTGCAATTAATAGGTCTTTAAATACAGAGAATTAGGTCTCTGGTGGCATCGTCACCGTGGAAGGCAAAATGTCAGCTCATAATAACAGAGAGGACAATGGAGGGGGAACTGTATCAGTGCCTTTTTCACTTCAGACAATTACAACGCAGGCAATTGTTATGCCACCAGGGAGCGGCTAACCATGCAACTCCCATCCTGCAAACCAGCCTTTGATCAGCACCACGGACAGCGGCCGAAGTGTCAAATGTATCAATGCTAATACATCCTGCCCTGGACTAATACAGTAGGTGCACATATCCCAACATACGAGATGTAACAATTACCTTGCTATAGATTAAAATCCCTGATCGCACTCCATAATAATAAAGAGTAACCCGTAGTCGCCCATCATCCTAAGGACCTTTCGCTCAGCAAAGTCATAAACAACACTACTCAAGAACCACTTCTTTTTCTTTTGGCGTGTCCGAGGCCACAAGGGACACAATGCGTTTTGAGTTGAGATTTGTCAGACAAAATTTGGATACATGGTTACATCTGATCTCGAGCACACAGCTGATAAATTGTGGTTTGTTTAAATTTTGTAAAAGACGTACATAAAGTAACGAATACTGGGTTGACAGAGAGCGTCCAACTACACATCGAATGCTCGCTTGCTGGATAAGTGAAAATATTCAACGTGCAAACTTCACGGGGAAATACTAAATGTCTTCCTTTTATTTTTTTAAATTGTCAAACCAAAAGACAAAGATCAAGTCAAAGATAAGAGGTGAAGCGATGGGAGTGGTGTCACTATGCAATAACTTTAACTTCATTGCGGGTGCAAACATTATGTAGCGGTGTAAATATTTGAGAAGGTGAAAAGAAGGGGGAGGAAGTGAGGCAGCATGAGAATGTTTGTTTGGGGAGACTTGTGTATGTATGAACAGTCATGTGTTGGTGTGTGTTGTGTTTCTGCACTGCCGTGTTTCCTTAAGCCTGAATACATCTCCGTATCTGATATTGACTTTTCTTGGGCTCACTGACCTCTGCCTGGATCCTTTCACCCAAACATCAGGTCAAAAATTGACATTTTCTACTTATGCGTGACTAGAAATATCTGCACAGAGAAGTCCTCCTCCCGGCTTACCAATCGACAACAAAATAAGTTTTGTTCTCCCTCCAGTCATTAGCAGATAGAGCCCCTCTTTCTTGCCCCTTAATCAAACAGGCAATGGTTTGACATGGCTGGTTAGCTCCCCGATAGAGTGCTCATTGTGCCTGTGTTCGAGGGCTTGTCTGTGAGCAAATCATGGGATCACTGGATGTGCATTCCTCCCTCCCGCCCCCATCCCCGCCTCTCTCCATCTCTCATCCCCTTTGAAAATGTCATGTTGCGTATTTATGTTATTTGCGTACAGACCCGGACAACGTGAGAACAAACATTGGTAAAAACAATCAAGTTGAAGGAATGAGACAGACTTTACAATAGTTTATCTACTGACTGGACATTCTTTTGAGACTAACACAGTTTACAGGTCAAAGAAGGCTGATTTGCCTCCTTTTACGGTATTGTGTTCCCATCAAGCCTTTCGTCTTTCAGCCTCTGGCTCAGGTACATGGCAAGGCTGCTCTATACTCCCCAAACACTTTCCCCCCCAAACAAGGTCGAGAACAATAGGTTTCAAGGCGAAGGCCCTTCGTGCTTGCTGTCTAGAATGTGATGAACCCTCGGGGGCCGCTGCTCATGAGAATCGTTTTATTTTTCCTCTTTTTTAAGGGTTCTCCGGAGGCACATGTGCTCAGCTCAATTCAGACGCAGCTGCAGATGAAGAGGAAGAATATCGGGGGGGCAAAGCATGGTGAGATGGAGGAAGAATGAGGACCTAAGGGGAGGAAAGAGCTTGTGAGGGAAATAAGAAAAATCAGATGAGAGAAACAATGAAAACCAAGCTAGTGAAAGACAAAAATAACAAAGATGTGAGATTAAGAACATACAAAGTCAAGTGAGGGAGTGTTTAAAGGTGAGAGAACAAAAGAGGTGGAATGTGTGAGAAGGAAAAAGATAAACAGAGAGGGAGGGACTGAGGCAGACAGAGATAAAGAGCGCTGCAATGGATCGAACTGCAGACTTCTTTCCATGCTGCATGTGAGAGAAGAAGAGACGGTTGAGAAACTAGACATTGTGGTTTCCCTGATCTAAATATAAGTCTGTGGTCAGACTCACTAACTGCTGTGTGTCTCTGTCAAGTGTGTTCTCTCGCCTCGTAAAAGCCAAAACAACACATTTCCATTCAAGGAAACATTTTATTTGTTATCTGACAAATTAACTCAAATACTTGTTTTGAATCCATTGTGCATTTAACTTCCCATAGGAAAATATAAAAAATATTAATTTCAAAGATCAAAGAATTGTATTCTAAATATAACCCTGACATATTTGAATTTCATTATGTAAAAAAAAAGTCAAAGGGCAACAAACATATGCATATCCTCATCTCCTGGATACCCTGCTCTGTAAAACAACATTGTAATAAAGCTAATGATGTGTTGTTTATTTTTGGACTGTGCCTCAAGTGCTCTAAATGTTTTGTTATTTTTAATATTTGTTTGTGAAATCCCATAATTTTGCCATGAACATGACATCAGTAACATTTTCTTATAAAAAAATGATGAAAGAATCATGTGGGGATACGCATTTTTCTCCCCCCAAAAAAACATTTGCCTCATGCGTGTGTTTCCCCTCATAAATATCACAAATCTCATGCTTTGAAGTTGCAATTGAACCGTTTCAGATTGTTATCTGTCTCAGGCAGTAAAAGACAAGTTTTGAAATAGAAGGGGATATCCGGCTGTAACTGTCCAAGCTCACATGCCAAACAAACAAGAGCCTTTTAGAAAATGTGCAGGTTTATCATACTGGCATGAACATGGAGTTTAACATCGTATCGCTCCCTCATATCTCGATACCTGTATTTCTCCTTCTGTGTCTTTTGACCTTTATCTCCCTGAGTCACGCAGGGGACACGTTCAAAAGCTCTGAGTGTGTGTGTGTGTGTGTGTGTGTGTGTGTGTGTGTGTGTGTGTGTGTGTGTGTGTGTTTGTAATGGGTAAAGGGTTAATTACTGCCAAATCAAAATGCAATTTTAGTGCAACCGTTGATATTAATATTTCCAGATTGTCTTTGTTTGTACTGTAAATAGAGAAAAGAGGAAATAATTGGTTTGCTCGACCCTTTCTGTTCGATACGGGGTCATAAAAGCAAGAACGCTTACACACAGTAACAACAACACACGTACACAAAGGTGTTCACCTAGAAAGCCACAAGACTCTGTAAGGAAGTTATTATCCAATATTCCTCACGTGTTCTTTTAATAAAATATGTAGCTGAAGGGAAGGAGTAAAAGTGGCAACCCAAGCTTATTTAAGGGCAACCCCGCTTAACAGAAAACATCTGCACTGTTTCTGCAAGTCATCTGTGCAGCTTTCTGTCCTGAAGTTTGGCAGTTTTGGATGAATTATCTTTAATAGCAGGACTTTTTATTTCCGTCAAATACAATCAAATTCATAGTTCCTTTGTTTAAGCTTAGTTTATTTATTCTTAATAACAACAAAGATAAACGGGGTTTTCCATATATTTCACTGTTATAATTTGTCAATAGTTTTGCTCAAAGATATAAACAACGAACTAACGGTTTTCGGCTTATAAAAAGAGGCACGATTTCATCTGCAGGCTATGTTGCACTTTTCTCTGTCAAGTTGATTGACAGTTTCTACAATTCACATTGCACTGCTGTTACTTTTCTCCCCAATTGAAAAGAAAACATGCTAAAGCGCCTCCTATAAAATGAGATTTATGAATATGTGAATACACGCTGTGTATACATAACAGCTGTTGCTGCCAAGCTGTGGTGATTATTTAATTGTTATGTACACTGCGGCTAAGATAACGCACCGACAAGGTAATTGAAATGTTATCCCAATCTTATCTGAGATGATTACTTAAACACTACATTTCTAATGCATGTTGAATTAGGCAATTACATGCGTTTAACGAGTACTGGTGAGTGAGAGAGTGAGCGCGATTGAGGGGGGAGAAGAATTAGCAGACAATAGCATGGGAATATTAAGTGTTTCAGCCACTGAGTGTGGGGTCAAAGATCACAAAGCGCTTATAGGCATATTAGCCACTTGGTTATGATAAATTATGACTATGCTATGTTGCTATGGCGACCACTGCACTCATAACCTGCATCCAGCAGAAAGAAATAGGGCCTTAACGAAGCCGTGCAGAAAATGTAATGGCAGAAGTCTACTCTCAGTTCTGATCTTGAATTAGGTTCAAATATTTCAGATATTTAGACCGGTAAGAACCAGTTATCCAGAAGGAAGTGTTTGTCCACTGAGAAGTAACTCTGAAGATGCTCAGTATCAAAATGTTGGTAGTTTTTATAGACACACAAGAAAAGTTGTTGTAATCATTTTGTGGAAAAACATATCCTCATAGTTTTATATGATGGAAAATTTGAGAATAAATTTACTTGAAGGGAAAACAATCAAGCAAACAAGACTTTTTTTCTTTTTCTTTCTACATCTTTTTATTGAGTGTGTGTGTGTGTGTGTGTGTGTGTGTGTGTGTGTGTGTGTGTGTGTGTGTGTGTGTGTGTGTGTGTGTGTGTGTGTGTGTGTGTGTGTGTGTGTGTGCCGGTAAAAGTCTGGATTCCCCACTGTCTGCCTTATTACTATGATTTGCCACTTACTTGACAATTAGACGCTAGCAGCTGGATGTTGATTTTTTCACGAAGCGGTGGGCGCTTGTCGCAATAGTCAAGTCACATCCCCCGTGAGCTCATTAAGGATGTGTGGATAGCTGGCTGATTGGCTTATAATACTGGAGATGGACAGCCAGGTCTGTGCTGAGGATAAGAGAGACAGACAGGGAAAGAGCAGGAGGGACAGACGTGGTTGATGGAAATACAGTGAAAGCTCCCACAATGCACCTGGTTAAGGGATATTTTTAGCTGCTATATCATTGCTACCCCTGAACCATTTTAAGTGTACATGCAAATGTGTATATGTCCAAGTCTACATATGTATAACAACAAGTGTAATGTTTGCCAATATCTAACCATCTGTGTGCACACACACACACACACACACACACACACACACACACACACACGTCACATGCTTTATAATTAGTTGATTGAGCTCTAACTTCATTACCATGACCGAGTCTTCTGCACACTAATCAATTTCCGCCATCTAGTAATGGCTTACCGCGCAGCACTGGCTGTCAATGGCAGAATTTGTGGGGATGAAGCACGTGGTCAACCTGCCACGGGAGGGAGGGAGGGAGGGTAAAGTCTGATTAGAAAATGTGATGCGGCGGGCCATTTACATGCAATCTGCGTTTTCAGCGTGTATCATATGTGTGTGTGTGTGTGTGTGTGTGTGTGTGTGTGTGTGTGTGTGTGTGTGTGTGTGTGTGTGCAGCTTTGCATGTGTGTACCTGGCTGCTCTCCTTTAATAACCACACATCCTGCTGCTGCCTGTTAAGACTGGCATTTTTACAATCTCGTTAGCTTTAACACTCCCTGATACAAGCTGGCCAAAAAACTCCCAGCCATTTCCTCTGTCTAGCTCCCCTAATCCCCCCTCCCTTCCCCTTTGTAGTCAACATTTTTTACATATTTTTTTTTTTAACGATGCTAGGGGTCTGGTTCTAAGGAAGGCACTGCTGGTCCGTCGGTCCACCACTTTAGGCCAGACTGCAGTATGTCAACAACGTCTGGAAGGATTGCCGTGGAATTTTCTACAGCCCGTCATGGTCAGCGAAGGATAAATCCTGTGGTGGCACCAGAAGGTTCATATTTTGGTTTAGTGAAATGTATCAACAATGTTAGTTACCTATTTTATCTACAGATTTTAAGAGTGTTTTAAGATCTGTCACTTTAGGGTTCATCCCTGCCCAATCATGAAATAGTTTCCCCCCTTACGTCTGCACTTGCAACATATAACAACTGTACCATACTTCTGCTCCCATTTAAACCAGCACTTCTCCAGCTGTGGGGCCCACAGCTTAGAGAGCTACGCCTATACTCATAGAACCATAGAAGCATGTTCAATATCGTATAGGATTTACACTCTGAGAGCTGTCATTGGGTAACTGACACATCCACTCTTCACGCAGCACTGCTTGATAAGAGCAGAACATTGATTATGTATCGTAATGGTCTCCATGCAGCCCATCTGCCGTCCAGCACATTTGACACTGAATGAGACAGGGAGGACTCAGATACATCTCCCAGATAGAAACGGATAAATGGGCACAGAGAAGCCCAGAATGGCTCAATACTTGTCTGCTCTTATTGGCTGTAGCTTCCCGACAGGTCAGATATTCAGCCTGCTGGGTGATACAAGCTCCACATTTTACAGTTGATTACATTGTTGTCATCAAATTTCATGATCTGTCTATATTTTTGCAATACCACTTATACCTCGAGAGGCACTAGTGAGCGTCACTGTAGCGTCAATCACACGTGGGCTTGTCAATCTCACTGAAGGTGCAGAGTCTGTGTACGTTTTGCTTATATTCAAAGTGGCAGAAACAAGAAAATGACTGTAATCTTTCTTTTGTCCTCCCTACTACTATTACTTTGCCGGGAGGAAAGCATGCGGCAGCGCTGGTAAGCAGCTGTAGCAGTTTGAATTTAGCCAGCGCAAACCCCAGTGATTACGGTCTGATCCCTGGGGACTAACCTTAGTGTTGCTGCTGTTACTCAGATTAGACCCAACCAAGCACGGTGTGACTCCCAGCGTTGACGTTTGCGCTGGTGGCTGAATTTGAGTTTCTACGGCCACTAACTGAAGGTCCGTCTCTGGGGCTGTCGCATGCTCTCCTCCTGGCAAGTAGTCTCCTGGAAGTGGGGTGGATGAAAATAAAATACAGGTGGTTTTGTTGCTTCTGCCAATCTGGATTTTATCCAATAAACAAACTATCAAAACATTGTACGGCACCTGGTTTGTTGCACAGTAAACACAAAGATGGCTGATGTAAATTGTAAAACTGACTCAGATGACTAATGTAACAAAATGTCAACATTTACTTTTAGCTTTGCACCGGACCCAGACACTGGACGAAGGTTGTATGTTTGCCTGCAGGTAGTGCAGACATCCTTGAGCTCTCGCTGAGCTTTTATTTAACTATAAGCCAACAGCACACGTTAAGATTATAGGACAGCAGTTGTATTTTGACCGCCTCTCTGAATTTCAGCCGTTTGGCAGAATTTGTGTACTATTTCCCTGCTGTTTTAAACTGTTGACTCTAAATTTAAATAGTATGGACTTTGTAATATAGGTAAATTGCTGCCTCTGTATGTTTTTGAAGCTAGTTTAAGAAATATCAAATAATTTTTTCACCAATTACCAACAGTTTTTGAGAAAATCAAAATCTCCTTCCCCTAGTTTTAAAAAGTCATGGTCGGCAGGTTTATCCCGAGCAAGAAACACAGCAGGAGGTCCTCTGAGTGGACGGTCAGCCTTGTAGCCCTGAGGCTATCATGTCACACACATACACACACGCAAACATAATGCACACCAGGGAACCTACAGGAATAGAGATGTTGAAGGAAACAGAAGCAGAGCCATGATTGGACATCCAATTAGTTTCAGTATGCACAACATGTTTAGTTTTAGCATACTACATCCCACGTATGGAGGTGTTTCACTTGCAGGTGGGGTTTTGTTGTTAGTTTTTTAAGAAGGCTAACTAAGTAAAGCCTGAGAGGAAGAGGGGACTGTACATTTATGTTAGGAAAGCAGGCCTTAAGATGAAGAGAGTATGCTCCTCAAGTGTTGACTGCACATCTGAAGGAGGTGAGGGAAGTAATGGGAAGCCTCCTCCAGCCATCTTACAGCGGAGTGTATCCACTGGGCCCCAGCGCCATTGCCATGTCCATCCCCACGGACCAACTCCCCCTTTACTGACTAGCTCCTCTGCCACTGGACAAGAGCTGCTGCAAGTCAAGCATGAAAGGGGGAGAGGGGGGGGGCCGAAAAGAAATTAGGGGTGTGTTAGAGAGAAAATAGCAGGGGGCATGAACTGCCAGCTGTTGTGTTCAGCCCTACATTTGTCCTGGAGTAAGAAATGCCACAAAAAAAATAATCTTGGAATGGATCACAAGCCCAAGAGTTTTACACTTCAGGTGTTGCATAATTTATGAATCACTGACCATGCTCCTATTTGTGCATGTCTAATACAATAAAACACAATTTCAACATGTTTGAATCAAAGTTTCTATAAAATGAGCTTCACCGATACTCTGATGCTCTGAAGAGAAAGGTTGTCTTTTAGCTACCATTCCTGGATATCAGAGTAAAGAGCAGGGGCCCTGGAGCTGCCTTGTCATTTTCAAGGTAACATCAGCAGGGTGGAAGCATTTTGTCACAGAACCTGAGCCTTGAGAGAAAGTGAAGTGTTCCTTGAAAGCAGCCTTTTAGTATTACACTGAAAGTAATCTGTTTTTGCAGTAAACTGGCAAGTATTTTGTTGAAAGGAATCTTTATTAAGTCATCACGAAGTCCTTGGCATCATAAAAATGTTGCTTTGAGCAAGGGCAGGTCCTAAAAGCTGGTCTACTTTGTTGTTGAGG
The DNA here is from genome assembly GCA_023566465.1 of Cottus gobio. NCBI lineage: Eukaryota > Metazoa > Chordata > Actinopteri > Perciformes > Cottidae > Cottus > Cottus gobio. The sequence goes on from CM042231.1 coordinate 12,521,620, forward strand.
CCGGCCCTCTTGCTCACACTTTTTCTGTTTGCCGTTCCTGCATGAAAATGACTCTGTGAAAAGCTATCTGTCAATTTCTGCCCTCCACAAAATACAGTTTATTGGCTCATTAGGATGCATACAATCTCAACCCCTTCCCCTGAAAAGTTCTGACTCTACTTATTATGTTTGTTTATGATTATCTTTCACAGTTTTTTTTCTTCTTTTCTCCACAATGACAGCACGTCTGATTACAACATGAGAGGGAGGGAAAAAGCAACAAGCCAAATCAGCCCCCTGAAGTGATATGTATTGGCTGGGGACATGTATTTTTCCAGCATTCTGTTGTGCTGTAATCAAAGGGAGTGGCGCTCTGACTGCGACTCCCATCACCAGAGGCTAATGGCTAATCAAACAGGAGGGCTGCCAACTCTCAATGGCTTTCTCTAGCTGTCCTGCGCTCTTTCCTTTTCTCTTCTTTGTTTATTCAAGGGATCTACACTTCACAATTAACATGCATGCTATTTACAAATGGGATATGTTTTAATTGTCCCTGTCAGCATGCTAATTAACAATATTTTTTTAGCAACTCTAGGTTGCTAACTTTCTCAACCTCTTTCAGATTTCTTGTATTGCCCGATGCTGTGCAGCTCAGGATGTGCAGCTTTTGCTCTCCTCCTTTGTCTCCGGGCCTTTGTGAAGAGCCACAGTTCAAGGGTCAAAGTTCAAAGGCTCTCTGACCCACGGATCTTTTGAAACTCATCAGTCTCAAACTCATCAGTCCTCTGGAGCATCCTGAGGAGGATTTGTATGATTAATCAAAAGGCTTTTTCCAAAGGCTGTCCAAAACTTCACAAAGCACAGACTCAAGTCAACACAGCAAGGTATGCCTCCATAACACCTCAGGATTCATTTGTGGTAAAATAATGTCAGTGAAAGACACTAAATTACAGGAATCGAGTCCATAAACTGCGTTGAGTTCAAACATGTTTCCTATACACGGACAGACAGTATTTACATGTGCTGGTGTTGTTGGGGGATAATAGTTAGTTCTATTTTGGCTTTAGGCTGGTGTAGTGTAGCACACAAAAACATAATAGAGGGTTTAAAAAGAGGGTTTACCAAAAATCTATTAATGCTGATTATCACAGCTTCACTAATGAGTAACTGCTGTTAAAGTAAATCCATAGCAGGAACATTCAGTGTGACAAAAAATTAAAAATGATTCAATCAAACTTGAAAAAAAAAAGATACCAACAAAAAGCCTGCTCCAAATGACAGTTGCTCTTGAATAGGCCCATGAAACCACATGCTGCATGTGCTGCTTGTATGGTATGTATCAAAAGTGCTCACAGTCTGGCTAATCTCAAACTAACTTGAGGGAGTTATAGGTTAACAATTAGGAAGTGTTCTGCTGCTGGACCTCAGTTTGAGTGCCAGTAGCGAGACAGCCTGGATTCAAGAGAAATTGGCTCTCTTTTACTTTCAAGTTGTTTGTATTTAATGCCTTCCACCTAACAGATGCCTCCATGGCAATATATTTTAATGGTCTAGCCTTGCTCCAGGCCATGGAGGTTGGATGAAATTGGAGAGTCTGGTGAAGACTAGAGTTACATTTAGTGAGGCAAAGAAAAGCCATTATTTGAGTGATAAAAACACATCAACAACAAGTTTTAGCTGTTGCAAATCAAACCCCAAAAATAAAAAGTCTCGTTAATGAATTAACAAAAACATATCTCATCATTTAACATGTTTCATTTAACATATGTAATTTTAAGAATCCATATAACGGGGCAATTTGTTTTTACTTTTTCTGACTCAGGACAGAGGTGTCCCCCCCCCCCCCCCACACACACACTCACACACACAGTGACACACTCAGTGGCCCCAGGCTGGCATCTAGGGCACAGTAATGTGGTGAACAAGCTTCAGGACACTCCCATCTGGTCTCAGTCTGCGGTGCCGACCGCCTGTCAGCCAACCTCTGGCCACCATCTGCATCCCATTACAGCCACAACAGGGCCGCGGAGCAGAACCCATGAAAAAAAATCTGCTGTGTTCCCCTCAAAGTCATTCTGTATTATTTAATTACTGAGCACACTCCATAAACCTCATGTTATTAACACAGTGGAAGCACATAAAAGTATATTGGATAAAGTGACATCGAGGCTCAATCAGTCATTGGCTGGTGCAAACAGAGAATTCAGGCTGATGACGGTCAAACATTTTCTGTAAATTCTCAGTGGTTTGTTTGGATAATTAGTGCATCTTGTTTGACTAATTATTTATCTGTAACCTTTAAATGGTTTACTTATTTTTGCAATAAGCCAAGGGTGTATAGAATACAAATCTGTAATGTCTTTGCATTATATTGCTGCATGAACAACCAATAAGTCTGCAAGTCTGTTACTAGTGAGTATGAATATTTTGTTGCAGAAATGTGTTATTTAAATTAAATTCACTGAAACAGTCACAGAAAGAAAATGAACTACCCCCCTGAATATTTTCTTTTTAAGGGGTTTCCTTGGCCAAAACAAATGCCTCTTTTATACAATAAAGAAAATAAATGAATTTACCCTTTGTGAGTTTCTTGGTTATTTGCATTGTCAAAAGACTTTCGTCTGTGCATAGAAACTCTATGCGAACAGCCAGATGACTGCAGAGTGGATTAGGGGTCACAGGTTTTGAGGCCACACTGCATGACCTCAATCAGTGCTAAAGGGGACGTTCCCAAATAGCTAAAACTATCCAGATGATGACCTTTGACCTCAGCTTTGCACCCACCAACCTCTCAGTGAAGTGGACATTGCCTCTGGCTTTGGAGGACCAAACGCCTATCTCACGGCTTGAGATTGGAGCGAGGATTAGACTTGGGGCCAACCATACACAAGCACAAATGCTGTCTATTTTCATTTCTCGCTTGTTTTCTCTCTCTCTACCCTCCCTACCCCCTCTCTCTCCTTCCTTCCTCCCTCTCCTCCCTAATAAGCAATAAAGCTTTTGTGGTCCACTGACTCCTGCAGTCTGCTCAATTGGGGAAGTTGCCTGTCTCCAAAACTTTATGTTGTTTAGATTTGTAGAAAAATAAAACATAACCTGCCACCTGCCTGCACATAGTCTGCAAAGCAGGCCAAACACAACAATTAGCCAGCACAGAACTGCTATGAAATCCCATTGTTGTGCGTCTGGTGATTGTGTGTGTTGGGGGGAGAGCGAGAGAGAGAGAGAGAAAAGAAAAAAAACACTCTCCACACTTGAGATATATAAGCACATTTCCACTCCAAATGAATTCATAGCATGTGGGAAAACATGATGGCCTGACCTGAATAAATATTGGAAGGGCTGTGTTCCCGTCCAAAAATGGAAATCAACCGATTGATTTCAGGATAGCGGCGCGCATATTTTCTGAAATGGCTTTTATCACAGCCAATGAAATTCATATAAGGAATTTGAACGTCTCTGTAATGTAAATATAATGCCACTAATCCGAAGGTGCAAGGCAGCTTGAAATCTCCTCCAGCAGGCGTGCACGGGCTCCTAAATATGTAATACCGTTAAATCAAATTAAAATACCACTGTCTGACCAGAACCGAAGCCAGCATGCACATCCCATTTAAAGATAATTGAACAAGCACAGTAAGAGGACCGCAGATTAGTTTTCACCAAAATTAACAGTAGATTGTTTCTGCAAACGCTTCCATTTTTTTGTGAATTATTCTCTTACTGCCGGCTTGGCAGCAGAGAGGCGCAGAGTATGTCACACCTCTTTTGTCAAACTGAACCCATTTCTGTCATTCGCCTTAGCCTAACCCTAACCCTAACCCTTGTACATGACATTCAACCTCCATGCCAACCCCTGCAGCAGGCAATGCAGCGTCCGCTCCCTTTGATGGAGGCTGTCTGTTCCTGAGTGGCACAGTTGGCCCAGATTGGTTTCATACCCAGAATCAGCTTTTCTGTGTCTGTTTCTTTTTTTTTTAGATTGTGTCTGACATTGAGGACACAACAGGACTTACACACAGAAACCAGCATGCTTTGTACTTCACACCTATGGAAGACCGGCCTCCTTCAAACTACGATCAGCTGTTAATAGACCTTAAAACTCGGACCGTCCTTTATCACAGCTCCCGAGTCAGCAGAAAGTGCTTCATACTTCTGATCATTTTAGGGGTCAAAGATCAACGTACTAACAAATTCTTAGACTTGTCTGTCAACACTTGTATAGTTTGACATGCATATGTGGATGCTTTTCTATGGTATTGATTACCAAAATATAATTACTATTACAACACTGCCTCATCACTTGTTTCAGCAAGTGCCCCAAAACAACATATGTTTACGTTAAAATGCACAGCCCTCCGGGGGCCACAGTTCTTATATAGAGACAAAATCCATCTAGGGTGAGTCAACAAGGCATCAGACTTTCACACAGAGGTTGATGTTTATTTTATTTTTCCAATTGACAGTCAATAATTATTAGCACAATTTCTCCACAACCGTAACCACATTTTTGGAAACAATGGTATTTTAAACTAAACAAAGTAGTCATTCTAACCCAAACCATGATGTTTTATTAAACCTAACCCAGACATGTTTTGCAAAACCTAAGCAATCAAGAATAAATAGAAATAATCAAACAATAGTCACGTCATAAAACATAGATGATAACATTGATAAACAATATACTTGGTCGTTTAATGTGGAGGACTTTTGTGGACAGTTGTGTGCTCCCTGATATTGATGTGCTGCGGTAATAACGAAACAGTTCATAAATATTGTAAACTAGTGTTCTGCAAAACCCCAGATTGCATTCAAAGACATCTTCTATCAACAATACATGTGCATGACACCTTCAGTGTGGTTAACGTTGGTGAAAGATTGTATTCATGGCAGATAAACTATGGCTTAGGGTAAGTAACTAAAATACACAGTTAAAGTTAAGGACAGATCGTGGTTACGGAAGGCAATCATTGACGAGCAGTGAAACCCAATCTCCTGCAGGAAAGTGAGAGGCGCTACATGCCTCTGCACCTCGCTGACTTCCAGAGCTTCCTTTCCACCATGCACCAGCCTGCTTGCTACGGATGTAAAACTCACTTTAGGTCAAATCCTACAAAAAGTAGTTTTACAGAGCTTTAAGAGCTTCTCTGAAAAGTTTTGCACAAGTTGAACGTGCACACAAACACGCACACTTCCTGAGGGCTGGTCATGTGCTTTGTGTTCTCTGTTCAACTGGATGTCTTTTGTGGTGAACTGGCCCCCCTCACCTTCGCTGCCCACGCACACTCCCACATACACACAAGCAGCCATTCACACATATGCATAAAGCCACACATGCACACTTCACTGATAGTCTGTCATGTCTTAGACATTGTTTTTGTGAGTGTTGGTGTGGAACAGATGGGAGTTAATAGTGCTGCCAAGCGGAATACCATTCAGAGAAAATTGTCAGATTAAAATGTCACTTTTGAGCAGCTTCTAGAAAGCACCAACATGCAGCTGCGTCAAGCAAACATAAATATGGGTCTAAACTGCTGACCTCACGCGGTAAACAATTATTGATCAGGTTCAATCATAAAAAAGTCTATAATCATGATGTCGAAGTAAAAAATAAAAAAAATAATGATAATAATAAAGTTAATAAAGTTAAATTTTTTAAATTAATTAATAAAATGCATGAATATTGCAACAATATAATTTTTGTGAATTATTTTGGCAACAGTAATCATGATGTTGTCTTAACCCGACGTTGAATTATTCAAATTGTTTTACACTTTATTTGTATGGATTAAACATGTTTATAAGTGAGCTTCAGAAGTGCTCAAAATATTATAATTATCTAATAGTGTTACAAGAAATGGAAAAGCTATTAGAGGACCTTGAGATTATTATAAATGCCTAACGTGAAGGCATTCAACCTCAACCTCGTTATTGTAGTTTGGTATGAAATAAGAAGCTCTCTTCAATCTAAAATGTATGTAGGGTAATTTGCCCCACTGCTTCTATCTGTGCTGGGTGGTCACACACAGCTGGGGTGTCACCACAGTGTCCTTGTGTGCACTCCACAATAAAGATACAAGAAACATTGTTGTCTTTGCCAATATAGTAGATACTTTTGATGCGTGTGTGTGTCCTCTCCACAGACATAATTGTTTCCCTAACTCACTGTGGGCAGGAGCCAGCATTTCTCTGTTACTTTTATTACATACAGGGGTGAAGTGTGGAAGGGAGTGGGGGTGTTTCCGGGTTCTTGTGTTTCAAAGCATGGTGTTAAACCGCAGGAATGCTCAGGCAGATTGTTTGCAGCACTTGACAGCCGCCTTTGAAGGAAGTTCTCATCGGAATCCCACAATCCCCGATCTAATCTGTGTGTGTGTGTATGAGAGGGTTAAGTGTTTAGTACTGACTATATTGTAAATGTACTGTACATGTACAACTGTTACAGCCCTTTGTTGATGTACAGTATATTTGTATTGTGCAGAGCTGTACACTAGCATGAGGTTGTTTAGGGCCAAAACTGTGACAGGGCGCCCAAAATCAGGGAGCTTTCCGCCAGCTGGTACTCATTTAAGACCAGCTGGCTACTTTATTATATTAATTTGCTATTCTAATAAAATAGTTTTTATTAACAAGATGCGGTTCACTATGCATGTACACTTTAAAACAATGCATGATGATAGAGAAACGTGTCTACCAGTATCAGTCCCGCTGCTACATGCTCTATGAATGTGTGTGTGTGTGTGTGTGTGTGTGTGTGTGTGTGTGTGTGTGTGTGTGTGTGTGTGTGTGTGTGTGTGTGTGTGTGTGTGTGTGTGTGTGTGTGTGCGTGTGCATGTGCACGCTCAGCTGAGAGGTTGTGTTCCTGTGGAGTAGAGAGCGGAAGTCATCTTCAGTGTTTAACAAATATTAACACTAATAAAGCCAATTAGACAAGCTACTTTGGAAAATACAGGTGGCAGTAACTCCACAATTGTGCAGTAAGCATTCAAATATCCACTGGGAGCGCTGCATTTTACATTCATGCCACATAAACATTTATGGGCTTAAGGAATGAACAAATTCATTAGTTATCTTTATTTACATTGTGCTTTTTACAGCAGAGCCATCTCTCTGTTGCTTTGCAAACACACTAAAACCGGCAATGTTGTCAAATTATCAGACCTATGTCATATAAAGACTCAGTAAAATGTCCAAGAACGTTTTGTATTTTTTGCCATTGACCAATTATACAAAACGTTAGATGCCCCAAATAAAATATGCTGTAGCCCAACGCCACTTCCTACAGTAGTACATAATATCAAGTTTGTAGGTTTTTTCACATCATTTTATCCATGGTGTATGTTTTTGGTTATGCTGTCATTGAGTAGTTTTCTCCTGCTTTGTGTGTCTACTTCTTACAGAATCAACAGCAGGATATCACATCAGCAAAGCAACAACAGAGGGGTGTTGACTCCGCAGCGTCTGCAGACACAAACAATCATATTAAAAGCAAAATAATAGCAGCACAGTTTTTACACACCGCGTTGCAAGCACACTCAGTGAACAAAGAAATCGCAGATGGAGGATATACAGGAGCATTTACCCAGAATGCACCTGTTGGTGATGTTACATCCTAGGTGTGTTTGACTTGGGTCACTGAGCGTGATAGCCAGGTGGAGCATTAAATCAGTGATTAATTAAGATACATGCAACATTTTTAAATTACGCAATAATGATATATAGCGAAGTACGACAAAAAACAACATAGTCATACTTTCGACATTAAACATCCAAACACGCAGACGACCTGCACGCCTATCACTCTCTTCTCGCCTCCTTCTCTGCCTCTATCTCTGCAGCCAAAAGCCTGTTCTACCAATCCAGAATTGAATCTTCTTTCTCTAACCCCAAAAAACTCTTCTCCATTTTTTCCAACCTCCTAGACCCCCCCTGTCCTCCTCCTCCCTCCACCCTTCTACCGAACCACTTTGTCGACTACTTTACTAAAAAGATAGATGACATACGCTCCTCATTCACTGATCCCCTGCCCATAACTACATCTCCATTAACATTATCCGCCTCCCCTTCACTTTCCTCTTTCACCCCTCTGTCCCCCAACCAAGTTCTTACCTTGGTATCCTCTGCCCGCCCAACCACCTGCCCCCTTGACCCCATCCCATCTCACATCCTCCAGTCTATTGCTCCTGACCTTCTTCCCTTTCTCACCCATCTAATTAACACCTCCCTCTCAACTGGTTGTTTCCCTAACTCTCTGAAGGAGGCAAGAGTTAACCCTCTCCTGAAGAAACCCACTCTCGACCCGTCAGAAGTCAACAACTACAGACCTGTCTCTCTCCTTCCCTTTCTTTCCAAAACCCTGGAGCGAGCTATCTTCAACCAAGTCTCCTCCTTCCTCCACCAGAACAACCTTCTGGACCCTCACCAGTCTGGATTCAAGGCAGGCCACTCAACAGAGACTGCCCTCCTTGCTGTCTCAGAGCAGCTTCACACTGCGAGAGAAGCCTCTCTCTCCTCTGTCCTTATCCTTCTGGACCTTTCTGCTGCCTTTGACACAGTGAACCACCAGATCCTCATCTCCTCCCTCCAGGACCTGGGTATCTCAGGCACTGCGCTCTCCCTCCTCTCATCCTACCTCAGTGATCGGACCTACCGGGTAACCTGGAGAGGATCTGTGTCTGAACCTTGTCCTCTCACTACTGGGGTCCCTCAAGGCTCAGTCCTCGGTCCTCTCCTCTTCTCCCTGTACACCAACTCTCTTGGCTCCGTCATTCGCTCGCATGGCTTTTCCTACCATAGCTATGCTGATGACACCCAACTGATCCTCTCGTTTCCACAATCGGAAACACAGATAGCAGCACGAATCTCTGCTTGTCTGACTGACATTTCACAATGGATGTCCGCACACCACCTGAAAATTAACCCTGACAAGACGGAATTACTTTTCCTTCCAGGAAAAGTCTCCCCCACTCACAACCTGACGATTACTTTTAACAACTCAGTCTTGGCCCCGACCCCGACTGCCAGGAACCTCGGTGTGACCCTTGACAGTCAACTCTCCCTGACTGCCAACATTACCGCAACAACTCGTTCCTGTAGATTCATGCTGCACAACATCAGGAGAATACGTCCACTTCTCACCCAGAAGGCGGCACAGGTTCTCGTCCAGGCTCTGGTCATCTCGCGCCTAGACTATTGTAACTCCCTCCTGGCGGGTCTACCTGCTGGTGCCATCCGACCGTTGCAGCTCATCCAGAATGCAGCAGCTCGACTGGTCTTTAACCTCCCGAAATTCTCACACACTACTCCGCTCCTCCACGACCTTCACTGGTTACCGGTGGCCGCCCGCATCCGCTTCAAAACATTGGTACTGGCGTACCGTGCAACGAACAGATCTGGTCCAGTCTACATCCAGGACATGGTAAAACCTTACACCCCAACTCGTGCGCTCCGCTCGGCTTCTGCCAATCGGCTTGTAGCTCCGTCACTGCGAGCTAAACACTCAACAAAGTCTCGACTGTTCTCTGTCCTGGCTCCTCGATGGTGGAATGAGCTCCCCATTGACATCAGAACAGCAGAAAGTCTCTACATCTTCCGTCGCAAACTAAAAACACATCTTTTCCGACTATACCTTGAATAAAGGAAGTAGCACTTTAGTAGCACTGAAATGGCTCTTACTGATAGCACTTTGTAGTTGAACTTTTTGTCGAAATTGTACCTTCTTGATTCTTGTTGTTCTGATTCTTGTATGTAACCGTAGAATGCACTTATTGTAAGTCGCTTTGGATAAAAGCGTCAGCTAAATGAAATGTAATGTAATGTAATGTAATGTAAATGTAATTTGCTACTCCCACCACTGCAAATACAATATTGTAGGTTACAAGTGCAGCAAAAACAATCTTTTGCATGCATACAAGTCAAAACCGTGTTCCATAATCCTGCACACATCTGCAAAATTGAACATCATTCACTCACTCTAACTCTTGAATTCCATGTTACTGTATCATTAATACCAACATAAACGCTCAAAATTGTATGTAAAACATGGCTGCATGGGCTCCCACCTGTGTCAATATGTGTCCGATTAGTAGCTTTGGGCTAAAGGTTTAGCTGTTTTCATGTTGTACGCCTCGAGGGTGCAAGTTGAATAAAAATGACATGGTATTAAGTAGTGGCAGCTCTTGTTGTTGCACACGGTAATACAGGGTGACATACATTTTACATGAGTTCCACTGACCGGCTCCTGCTCCAAGGTAGCTCATTTCATTTAAAGCGCGGACAGAATTAATTAGGTAAATGTCTCAGAGGTTAATCATTTCCCCCTTTTCCTTTTTTCAGAAACGTTTTCTTTTCCCTTTGTACTTTGCGCACAGGCGTCTTAACACACTTGTGTGATGATTTTATCCTCTCCTAATTGTTCTTTGTCCTGTATCTAATTGTGTCTTGCTTGCTCTTTTCCATAAATTAAATCTATATATTTAAAAGTCAAACTAGGTTACTTGTTTGATTTCTTACAGCAGTGCATGTGCATATTATAACTAACTCTCTCTCTCTCTCTCTCTCTCTCTCTCTCTCTCTCTCTCTCTCTCTCTCTCTCTCTCTCTCTCTCTCTCTCTCTCTCTCTCTCTCTCTCTCTCTCTCTCTCTCTCTCTCTCTCTCTCTCTCTCTCTCTCTCTCTCTCTCTCTCTCTCACACACACACACACAAACACACACACACTGATTAGAGGGTGGTCTGTAAAGCCTGGGGTTAAGTTGATTAATTAACATTGATATAGATTAATTAGCTGTAGCGACACTTTGATCTATGAAATCACCTCCATATGTGGAGCCGGCTATGTCTTTAGCTGTGGGGTAGTGTGCATATGTAGGCAGGCGACTGCACGTTGGATTCTGGCGGCATGCATGTGGTTGCACATCGGCCTCCAACCTCTTTTGATCCAGCAATATGAAGGACAGAGCAAAGGAATGAACAAATACAAGGTGGATCTGGATCTGAATGCATTCTATGTGTGTTTTTTAACACATTAATGGGAATTTAATTTGATGAAATTGTTGTTAAGTCTTTGTTTGGTTTTAAAATGCAAAGAACACATAATTGTGTCATGGGTTGAGTTCTCTATTTAAAAGACAGACTAGAAAGCATGACTGTACCCGCTGAGAAAAGAAACTGTGCACCCAAGAGGGTCGTAGTGGCTCAGGCAGCTAATGCATGTGCTTTAAATTTAAGACCCGGTGGACTCAAATTCCAGCCGTCAGCTGCCCCTGCTGCTGATCTCTCGTCTATGTAACTTGAATCACCACAACGTAAGAAGTCTTGTTTCACTGGTGCCGTTGGCCTCAGGCCTACATGAAGTAGATTAGGTTCGGCGAGAGAAGCGCTTTTCTTTAGCAAACCAAAGAAAGCTGTTTTGGTTTGTGAGAATGTATGAAAGAAGCCGCAGTGAATAACAATATTAATAAAGCACAGAGTGGAGGAAAAGTGACGCAGCTCATCCATTCCTCTTGACTTCCTTCCCTCCTTCCATCGCTCTCTCCATCTCCATAGCAGAGCTTCCACTGGCTGGCATCATTAAAAATCAATATGGCTTTTTATTTTGAGTTTGAACTGTGTGTGAATTGGGGGGTGGGGGGGGGGACTTTGACAATTCCCTGGTGCTAAGCCCTCCAAGTCACATGCGGTTTGTCAAGCTTTGTCAGAGGACAAAAAGGGAGAGCGAGGCAGGGAGGGAAAGTGTGTGTGTGCCTCCCTCCCTGCCTCGCCTGTGTGTGTGTGTGTGTGTGTGTGTGTGTGGGTACACAGTATACGGGTGAGAGTGCTGAGGATGAGTGGGGAGGCATAGCTGTCGGGGTCTCCATGGCGATGATGCTAGTTAGCTAGCTAGTGCTCGGGGGCCCTGGAGAAAAGTGACAATACAAGGGACTTAGCAGCAGCCGCAGCTCAGAGCAGCCGCACTGCATTAATGAGATTTTTCACACTTATTATACACACACTTGCAGCTAGCACCATCGCTGTCGAATGGTGTGTGTGTGTGTGTGTGTGTGTGTGGGGGGGGGGGGGGGGGGGGGGTGTGCGCTCATTGTGCACACACACAGGCCCTGTTTCCACGAGCGTGTGTGTGTGTTTGACAACAAAATTAGGAGCAGCCCGTGATTGTTTACGAGCAAACGCACAAATAAACCCATACAAATACACACAAAGAAATGTTTCACTCTCAATCAACGACTCTATCAAACCTTGCCCGTTCATAAACACACACACACACATAAACTACAACACCGAAGTAAACAAACAAACAAAGACTAAATCATACAGCTCGACTCCAGGCTGTTATTACAAACCATTATGCTCCTTTATTGTATTGCGTTGCTTCATCTCCAGTGTAATGTGGCTTGAAAAAATAATCCTGTGGTTCTTGTATCTCTTAGTTTAGAAAAGGATATGCGCAACGCTCCAGCAGCTGTAATAGCGCACAATGACAGAATGGAAGTGCAAAGACAGATGACAGATGATCTCTATCGTCCTTTCTTATCACTCGTTATTTTATGCTGTGACCGCCTTTAATATCCCAGATTATCTCTTTGTTGTGAAATACTTTGAAAAGCAACATAAGAAAATAATCAGCTTGTAAAAATGTATATTTGCAGCAGCTAAAGTGATGTGAAAAGTAGAGATGGGACCAAAAATGATTTGATGACAAAAGAATATGTGCCCACACAATCAGAAGCTGTCTGGTTATAACATGGTGAACCATATTGTTTGTATTTGAGAATTATTTCATTTGAAATTGAAATGAGCTTAGTGTGGTCTGTTTGTGGAGTCGTCTGTGTATCTAGTGTAATATTTACAATACTGTTGTCTTGTTATTTTTAAGAATGAAACATTTGGACATGTTTTGCTGCGTTCGACACAATCTCCACAAGCGAACAGCTGACAAAGAACACGACCGTCTGGTTAAATTACATGTCACATATCTTGTAATTTGAGCATTATTATGTCTGAATGACAATGTCTTTATCATCCGAGATGATGTGAAAGGAAGAGTTAGAAGAATATCAGAGTCTCCATATTTAATTTAATTTAATTTCTTTTGATTTATGTAAGAAGCACAGACCGTGTGCTGTAGTATGAAGCACACGAGGCCCGGCCTGCCTGACGGAGAGACGAGGAGAAACACGCCGAGAGGAAAAACAACTGTGTGCAAAGGAAATGAGAATCTCATTCTACAAAGGAAGTGCTCCTCTGCTGCTGGCTGCCGGCTCACAGATTAAAGCAGCTGTCAATTGATCAAATATTTGCATTTTCCTTCCCTTTTTTTTTTTGTATTGTGTGCATTTACAATTGTGAGTGTTCATGTACACACTCGTGCATAGAAAAGTAAGGGGACACACAGAGACACCTTCATTCAGAAAGCACACACACATTGAGACACACACACTCAGCACCATCCATTTTCATCAGGGGATCTCTGGGGGGGGGGGGGGGGGGGGGGCTAAAGATCAGGGGCTAAAGTGCACAGGGCTTGCCCTTATCACCGTGGTAACATCACTCTCAGGGGGAGCGTTCTCACCAGTGTGAGGTCACTAAATCCAACTTTGGATGCGTTATCACTGGTTACGTGCGGCGTTCCTGCTAAATGCAATGAGAATGCTGGATGCAGGCCTTCCATATGGCGCTTTTAATGAGTTATTTTAAAGCAACATTTTATAATGAGTTTTTTTCTGCGTCAGTGGATTTTAAAGACATGTTCATCCTTAGAAATATAGGTGCCGAATAGAATAGTCATCAAAATCATGATGCTGTTTATTACATAATGCAACAGTGTTGCTCACTCTCCTTAATGTTTGAAGGTTTAAACAAAAGCAAGTTAACAGTTATGTGATAAACACGTGACTCTCCAGACATCCGTACTGAGGTGTTAAAGGATGGCATTGAAGTATAGCGTCCTTGTTTATTGCCAATTAGCCAGCCAAGAAATATTTAACTGGTGTAAACAGACTGAGCAACTTCAAATTAAAAAGATGTTGATTAGAATCCAGGATGATTTTTTAGGCACCAACTGCCACTGAGTTTAATTTATAAAAACAAACAAGAACAAAAAAGGTAATTTAGACATCATATGGTATCATCAGTTATTTGTGAAGTCTGCATTTTAGATACATCCTCACCAGCTTTTGTCAAAACATGACTAAACAATACATGACTGATTTTGTCATGTATTGTTTTCATAATAACAAGAAATGCTGGATTTTTACTTTAGCCTCTGTGCGTGTGTGTGTGTGTGTGTGTGTGTGTGTGTGTGTGTGTGTGTGTGTGTGTGTGTGCCAGTAGAGAGCACGTGTTTACAGCCCATGTAAGTGTTTGAGTGCCTGTGTCTGCATGTCTCACCTCCTCCTCACCCTGCTCCGCTGAGAGATGAACAGATGGACACAGTGGGGTGGGGGGTTGGAGGACGGAGTCTAGCGAGGCGCATAGACACAAAAGGAAGCAGTTCTCTATCTCGTCTCCTTCTTTCCACAGAACGCGAGACACCAAGCTGTGCCACAAACGTGTCAAACTAACAGGTGATACAAAGGTGTCTTCGAGGGACACGACGGTGGGATGTTGCAGATTGCAACTGCAACATTGTGTTCAAGGCATGACACTAAAAAGGCACACAGGTGGCGGGATTGTAATTAGCAGGGCACTCACAAAGGACTCTCCAAGGAGGCAGTATAGCTGCAAAACTGTAATGTTTACATTACAACACACTGTAAGTAAGGCCTTTTCAAACAAACCATATTATACGGAGGTGACATGTAGAAAAGACTCATACCATACATGTGATAAAACGTCTGCTGCAAAAGACTTCAAAGTGAAAGGTCAGATAGCAGGTGATATGGGAGGTTGACACAGCAAAGATAAGGCCTGCAGAATCATGAAGAGGGTTCGTTTCTAGGACACTTTAAGGTGAAGCAACCCCCTTTGAGAGAACGTAGTACACTGTTCCATGGAAAGTTCAGAAAAAGCTAAAAAAAAAATGAAATATGCATGGGAAAGGCGGTCTTCACAATTCCAAGTAAACTATACATGTCTTTGGTTTGAAGTGAGAACTCATGAGAAACACAAGTCATTTTGGTTGACGTTTCCCATATTTTCCATGATCCCTAGTTGAATTTAAATCACACCATAGTGTCTTATTGGTTTAATTGGACTAAATAAGTGCTTATACATAACCACATGGCTTTGCAAATTAAATATGTTTCACTGGGAACATGAACCTAATCAAGCCAAAGAAAAACTTGAGCAAAGTAGCAACTTGATATCAAGATGAAACCAAACTGGAAGAAAAAAAAAAAGAAACCGAGGGAAAGCATGAATGTGCTCAACCAGCGGAAAGAGATGTGGTCTAACAGAAGGCTGGAGATGTAAAAACATGTCTGCAAGGATTTCATGTCCTGTCTTCTTTTTGCTAATTACAGCGCAAACCCAAACTGCCCAAACAGTTCTGTCTCAGATCTATCAGGCCTACAACCAGGCATATCTGTAGGCTGGGCTCTTCCCTTCGACATGTGCTCAACTCATGCGTGCCATTTCATAAGTACCAGCATGAGTTGAGTCACTGCAACATCTTTTCGGCTTGACATACAACTACAGTTTCTGTGACACATGCAATAGATCTTTTCTTTAATGCATTCTCTAATGCAAAGTTATTTAACGTGAAAACATGGAAACTTATTACATGGAATCCTCGTAGTTTCATTTTGTATCGTGTCGAGCATTATCTTCATCCCTTAAGGTCTGCTATTGAATTTGCAGACTTCACAGCGGGCCACCTGTGCAAGGAAGGGCTTTTGGGACTATGTTTTAAGTGTAAAATAATCAGTTGAACTATACAGACACACATTGGCCTAAGCGAATCACATAAGAAGCAAAACAAAATGAACAACACCAAGGAGTGAAAATCCAAGATTTGACAGGTGGTCATAACTCTGAGTGGCCTAGTGGTGAGTCAAGAAGAAAAGAAGAAGAAATATACGTTAAATATTCAATAAACATTTTTGAAACTTTGTGTTGTTTACTGACTGTGTTATTGGCCATATACTGTCCTCCTTATCCATCCCATCCTATTCAGACTCTCATTCTGTCACTTTAATTCTCTTTATTTTTCTCTCTCAAGGGCAGAGGAGTGGAGGAGAGATTCAGCAGCGCTCCACCAGTGATCTGCAGACCAAGCAAATTGAATAATTGCATGGAGCATGTGCCATTATGGAAGGTAATATTTCCATGTAATTGGCTGTGTGTGTGTGTGTGTGTGTGTGTGTGTGTGTGTGTGTGTGTGTGTGTGTGTGTGTGTGTGTGTGTGTGTGTGTGTGTGTGTGTGTGTGTGTGTGTGTGTGTGTGTGTGTGTGTGTGTGTGTGTGTGTGTGTGTGTGTGTGTGTGTGTGTGTGTGTGTGTGTGTGTGTGTGTGTGTGTGTGTGTGTGTGTGTGTGTGTGTGTGTGTGTGTGTGTGTGTGTGTGTGTGTGTGTGTGTGTGTGTGTGTGTGTGTGTGTGTGTGTGTGTGTGTGTGTGTGTGTGTGAAGTTTGTGGGGGCGACTGTGGGTCAGTGGTTAGCAAGTCGGTCTTTCAATCAGAAGGTCGGTGGTTCGATCCCCGGCTCCGGCAGTCTGCGTCGTTGTGTCCTTGAGCAAGACACTTAACCCTAATTGCTCACCGTTGCTGTGTCTACGGTCTACTGTATATCATGTAAGTCGCTTTGGATAAAAGCGTCAGCTAAATGTAATGTAATGAAGATTTTAAACCATTCTATAATAAATATATTTGTGGATACAAATATGTATTTATTAGTAGAAGTGCTTTGCCGAACAAAAGTATTTAAACGTCTTTGTTTGTGCAATTGTTGAAACGTACAAGCTGATGTAGCTGTATGTGTCTTTGTGTACACGTGTTTACTTGCTTGTTTACATGCTTGTTTGCCTGGTTGTCTGTCAGCTTTGGTAAATGGACAGACGTATCCGGCTTGCGCTCTCTGCCTGGAAGTGGGTCTGATGGGTTTTTCCTGTGACTTTGTCAGCTCCGCTTTGCTCTGACAGTCTCCTCAATTTGAGCAGGAATTAGATTTACTTCCCTCCGCCAGCGTCGGCCTTTCATCAACAAATACGGGGCGGCAAGATCCCATTTGACAAGCGCAGTATAGGTAGTAATACATAAGAAGATCTATCATTTTAAACTTTTTTATGGGACTAGGCGTAAATCCTGAGGAATATAGTGTTAGAAGGATGTCGGAAAGCTGGGAGACATCGGCTCTGAAGGACGCATACAGGAAGCAGTAAACTGTGTTCACTCTCCAGAGTTTAGAAAAAGTAACATTATTTCAGCACCAGCATAATATAGTGTATATAAATAAATGTTATGGCAATTATTATATGGGGGGTCGAGCTTTGCTTTTGTGAGTGACTCAAAGTTAAAAAAAGAAAATACACCAAAGTTCAAATTAAAATAAATTGCGGGTGGTTGGTTGAATTGCTTAGTGCATTAATACTTACGGTTAGGTGGACATTTTAAATATATTAATTTGTATATTTTACAAGCAGAATTTCAGAGAAAAGACAACAACAAAAATATTTTTCTAAACATGGGGTCAAAAGATGATCACATAAAGTAGTTGTGAAACAACCCAGCAATAACGATAGTCACTCACCAAGCATCTGTCCAGCTCACCACTGGTTCTCCTCACACTACAACAGAATGTGTCACCAGTGGTCATTATTACTCCTTATTTCTGCCTGTTCCCTGGACAGCAGGCCCACAATAACAGGAGTGTGCTCTGTCATGTGTGTTTGATTATGTCATTTAAACCTAATCACTGTCAAAACTAGCAATGGGGTCCATATTTCCTCTTATTATACTTGACCCAGTTTGGCCACTTATGCGACCTCATGTCAATTAAACATGTCACTCCAGAGTGTATACTGATTCTATTTTTGGAAAATCAAATTTTGATACTATTTTCTCACAAGCTAATTCTCTAGCTGGCCTAGAAGTTGCTCTTCGTGGTCTTAATGTTATCATACCAATCTCTTAAGCGATCATAAACAGCTCAGAGCTGTAACACGAGTTAACTTCACTTAAATGGTGTCTGGCAGAGTAGTGCAAAAAGCTGCAGAGGTTCAGTTCCTTTATACGAATAATTTGATATGCAGATGCACTCAACGTGTACTGACACATACAGCATGTGAGGGCATGTCTCTGCTAGAAACAAAGATGTATTACTTTTCCCCGTGAAATATCCCACCAAGTTTTACTCAACTGGGGTCACGGCGAAAAACAAGGGATGTGAAAGTGAGTCATTTATAGTAAGCTGAAGGGGAAACAGACTGTTATTTTTAATATCTTCTGCCATACAAACAGCTCAGAGCGATATGGGTATCGTGTGTAAGGAGGATGAGTGTTGCTCTTGTGGTGGTGAAGACATCCATCTGAGCTGAAAACTGATCCTCAGGGTCCTGACTCCAAATTATTTCGGTTCTGGTAAATTCAAGACACCTTAGAAATCTTCTTCACTCCTCACAACACCCTTGTGTTTGTGATTGTGATCTGAACATACTTGTTTCATGCATCCACACGGGTATTATCTATTTTTACATCAAACACAAGCCGAGTCGACGCCATTACTGCACCGCTCGCTGCATCGGCCTCCACAAGGCCTCGTTCTTATCTTGTTTTCCACAGGGGAAGTACGAGTTCTGAATTGTTTAGCTCAGCCTCTGCAGATAGCTATCATCCCAGACACTATTTGCTCGCAGCGCTGCACAGGAGCTAAGATGGATGCGTTAGCGTCGTCTTTTCATTGATGAGCAAAATAAAACTTTACGCTTGACAGTCTGTCCCAAAATGGGTTCCTTTGCAACCTGCAGGTGTATCTGAGGTGCGCTCATAATCCATCTGATGCTGTTCAAGCATGGGACAGCATGGCAGGTTTGCCTCTGGTGGTGAATTCCCCCAGTGCCTGTATGTGTGTGTGTGTGTGTGTGTGTGTGTGTGTGTGTGTGTGTGTGTGTGTGTGTGTGTGTGTGTGTGTGTGTGTGTGTGTGTGTGTGTGTGTGTGTGTGTGTGTGTGTGTGTGTGTGTGTGTGTGTGCAACAATGCCTTTGCTGGTGTGGATAACATATAGATGAAAACTAAATCCTCAGATTATGTATATCATTCTTGCTTTGC
This sequence comes from Cottus gobio, assembly GCA_023566465.1. Classification (NCBI taxonomy): domain Eukaryota; kingdom Metazoa; phylum Chordata; class Actinopteri; order Perciformes; family Cottidae; genus Cottus; species Cottus gobio. The sequence goes on from CM042231.1 coordinate 12,540,795, forward strand.
TTCAAAGGATGACTCTAAATCTAAGTAGCTTTATGTTTTGAATTTTCTAGTCACTCTAGTCTTTTCTTAAAAGTGGATTTGTTTTGCAATCAAAATACAATGGCTCCTTTACACTAGATATGGTAAAACACAATAAGATCAAGTGTGGTATCTTATTGAACTCAAACAAATGACATCTAAATTAAATACAGGAAGTGTTGCTAACAGTATTGTCAGGTAGTGACTCGACATATTGATTATACAGTGTGAATTTCCTTCCAGCAGAAATAAAATGAGTGGGAAACAAAACACTCAACAAAATGTATGGTGAGTAAAGTGTGAGATGGTCAAATAATCAGGCTTTTTTTCTCACACATTCACACCTTCACACTTGCTCTATTGGTCCCCCCTGTGTTTGAGTGTGTGTGTGTGTGTGTGTGTGTGTGTGTGTGTGTGTGTGTGCTTGAGAATATATGTGCTGGAACATTTCATTACACTTAGATGGAGATGTTAATAAGTACTACCCACAGGCAATCATCGATTGATCACAGTTTTCTTACTTATTGAGTGTGTCATAGACTGCACACACAAACAAGAGTACACACACATAAAGGCTTGCATAGGGGCATGAAAAACAACCAGTCGAGACAATGCAGAAATGTACAACACACAAACCCACGTCTACACACTCTGAGAATGAAACAGATCCGCATGAAAAATTATTCTGATCATCGTTTAGCAATGCACATGTTTTTTTGGACATGGTTCTCATTTGTTTGGGCTTTTGGGATCCAGACAGCAGCGAGGGAGCAAACCAGAGTCAGTGTTTTGGCAAGAGTGTGTGTGTTTGTGCCTTGTTGAGTCCCGAGGCCTCGTCGTGGTGCTGCTGCTGGCGGTGGCCTGTTTTGCATGCTGCTTTCATGGCTGCAGGATCGCTGCGTGTTTGTGCACAAGCGCGTGTGCGAGTGCAACTGCAAAGAAACGTGTGTTCAGGGTGTGGGTGAGACATCGCAGTGGTTTGACATATATTCTGCTGTGTGATCACTCACACACACACACACAGGCACACACAGGATGTAAGGTGCAGTGAGTGTAAGATAAAGGTGTCTACATGCATTTAACAAGGTGTTTTAAAAACATGACTAAAAGTAGAGGAGGTGGCAGAAAGATTCATATTGAACTATGTGAAGACATTTGTAATGCAGCAAAATCACAAACTCCAATGGTCTGTGAACAAAACCTTGTGTAAATACTTCACTATGTACTTTATACATTTAGTTTTTTAGATTGAGATAACACTTCCTTGTAAAGTTGTGGTTTAAAGAGGACATTACTTTATCCAGGAGCTCTTTTTTTTGTTGAGCAGCTCCAAAATATGCATCTCAATGATTAGTTACTCAGGTTCACAGACCCTTAATCTGGCCTGGATATGATGTGACTCTTTATCTCAACGGTCCTCCCCTTAAAGCCACATCATCGTTGCTCAATTTCACCACATTTTGTCCGGCCACCTTAGCCCCCTTATCGTATAGATTTACTGAGGATAGCCAATAAATTCCTATATCACCTTTCAAACTGTTATCATACACCAGTTGAAATAGGAGTCATTTAATGGGGTGTATTAAACGGCCAATTGAAGTGTAACGTGCTAAGGTTTTATTTCCATTGCAAGTGATGGTGGGACGTGAGAGCATAAACCCACAGACCATTAAATGAGCTCAATGAATTAATTTCATGCACGCACATGCACGTGTGTGTGTGTGCGCGTGTGTGTGTGTGTGCGTGCGTGCGTGTGTGAGTGTCTCTAAATGATTCAATCTTTGGGGGGACATCCATTTGTCTGTGCATATTTAACTAGCGTACCTGGAGGTAGAAGTCCTTGTGTGTAGTGTGAATGTTCATGTATGCGCTCCTTTGCTGTGTTTCAGAGTCTGTGTGTGTGTTTGAAAGGGGTGTGTGTTTGAAACCATCCCAGAGCCAGTCACTGCCTCCCCCTCATCAACCCGCTAATCACTGTGATTAGTGACTCATTTCATCATTACAGGTTTCATACCACACAATGCTTACCTCTGGATAAAACCATTCCTGGAGAGAACTTCTCTCTCATACACATACACACACATACACATACACACACACTCACACACACAAACACACACACTCACACACACAGACAGAAAGAGGCCCGGCTGTTGATCACACACTCCTCCACCTTCACCGCTGCAGTCTGCCATCCATCACCGTGCCACTGGGGAGAGAGAGATGGAGAAAGGAGAGAGAACAGGAGGAAAAGATGAAAAGGTGGAGCGAGAGAGAGAGAGAGAGAGAGAGAGAGAGAGAGAGAGAAAGAAAGAACACAAGGGAAAGACAAAGGAAGGAGTGACCATGTCTGTCTTTTTACCTTGAGCTGGGCCTCTCTTAATCCCCGGCCATGCACACACCCACACACACACACACACACACACACACACACACACACACAAACGGAACCTGCAATGTGAAACCAGAAAGCCTAAAAGGCAACCACATCCTCGAGGGGCAGCGTGTGTGTGTGTGTGTGTGTGTGTGTGTGTGTGTGTGTGTGTGTGTGTGTGTGTGTGTGTGTGTGTGTGTGTGTGTGTGTGTGTGTGTGTGTGTGTGTGTGTGTGTGTGTGTGTGTGTGTGTGCGTGTATGTGTCTGTATGCATATGTGACAACGTGCAGCAGAAGCTATACGATGCTGTATGAGGTCAGGTACAAGTGTAAAAAGTGCCGCAGACATACAGGAATATACACGCATGCACACATACACATGTTTTAAAATCATTAGATGTCATGTTGTTGGTATATGCAAGGTTTAAATGCCTAAATTAAACAAATGAAACAAATAAATAATGTACGTATTTAAGATTTGCTCTTCTCTTTTAGCTCCGTTTTTGGTCTCTTTTAACTCTTGGGGGAAACATCTGGCTCTTTAGGGGCCAGCTAGCTGTTAACTATGTCTGTCTGCCGGTTGGTGCTGGACAGTGGGTTTTTAAAGAAAAGTTGTCAATCAAACAGCTACAATGAGCTGAAACTAGCTCCGTAAAGCCAAGAGGAGCTGCAGATTCTTTGATAAATCTGCAGGTTTGTGCACCTTTCACGAATTCACACATTGGTTTCACGTTGTTATTTCAAATATTATAGATTATAAGGGGGGTTGGGGGGGTTTAAGTACATAAAAGTAAAAAGGGCTAAATGTTTGTTTTTTTGTATTACATTTCAGAATGGCTAAACCGAAACTATACACAGTTTTTTTTCTTCTTTCTGTTCTCACCTTGTGCCTTTCTGCATTAGTGCCACCTCCATACAAAACCTTGGTCTGCTCTGAACTTCAGACGAACTTCCTCTGGTAAACATCGTCGTGACAAAAGCGAAGTCAATCACAACAATGAGATTTGTCTGTGTGACCGTGAGCATGCACGCTGTGTATATATGCGCTTTATGCATGTGCAAAAGCATAATACTGTCTTTGTACACATTTCCTTTGTTTCATTCCCCCCGTTCCGCTGCTCATGTGGTGTGTCACAAGCGGAGCCAAAACACCTAGTTAGCTTTCTTTGATTGCTGATCCTACATCTGTGTTTCGATGGCACCTTGTCCGACCTGCTACGAATGATCCAGCCATGCAGGCATGACACTGAACGGAATCCTCCCCGTGTGCCAAGAGCCTGTAGAAATAATAATCCCACCCCGGGTCAGAGTACATTAACAGTCTCTTTTACGAGGTAGCATACCCCCAGAGCCTGTCAGAGGGAAAACCTTTAGAACAATGAAGATTGTTTCCTGGAGGCTCTAAAGCAAATAAATTCAGCCTGTAGGGACCTTTGAAGGGCACATGGCATTCTCACCAAGCTCCTGTAACTTCTCAGCAGCAGATAAGTGTTAAATTCTAATGCCCTGAATCCCTGCTGTGTATCTGCAGCCACAAAATATCCACTCATGAAAGAAATATGGTGGTTGAAAGGAAATGTAATAGCCGAGTTTTGAGAGAGCTACTGTACAAATCGGTGCTGGAACAGGTGTGGGGTAAAGATACTAAGACAAGGAAGTGCAGACTGCTGGGGCGAGGCTACAGGGTTGTGGTGGACTAATCCTAACCAGACCATGCGCTCGTCTGTCTTCAACCAGCGACACCTCATAACGCCGAAAGGTACGTGTGTTTAAATGTGTGCGTAGGGGGAGGTATAGGGACTGGTCTGCATCATGTTAAAAAAAAAAGAAAAAGGAGGAGACATTTTCTTCGGTCTGCAGTCTCTCCCCTTCACGTATACCGTGTGTGTTACATGAGCATGTGTGCATTTGTGTTTGGGTTGTCAGAGCCTCCCACCATATGGGCTCTTCTAGCAGGTGACCCAGTGGACTGCATTACTGGGACAGAGATGCACAACGGATCCTCATCTAGCTCCACATCTGCAGTGTAGATGGGGGTGGAGGGGTATTGGAGACTGATAAGATGCAAATTTGTGTGAAGCTCATATGCAGAGCGTTGATTCTTTTCTTGCAGATGTAGTTGAGCACATTACATCCCCTCAAATCAGCTAAAAACTTAAATTGGGCAAACCATTCTTAAGATTTGTTCTTTATTTGAATTACTGTTATGACTTTTTCCACTCGTATTGCGGTAGTAGTCGTAGTAGTAGTGCTACATCTCATTATACAATTTCTATTTCTTGGAATGAGCATTAATTTCACCGCAGGAAAGAAAACAACACACACACACACACACACACACAGACACACACACAAACATAGCCCCAACAGCAGTTCTCCTTCCTCTCCACTTGTCTCTCCCACGCTTACCTTTCCCTCCTACACAGTCTCTACTCCAACACCACATGAACAGTCTATAAACATGTCAGCTATTTAAAAAAACTGACTTGTTTTGGCATTCGCCGTCTCTCGAGAAAAGATAGCAGGCGTGAATGTAGATTATTCTCTTCAATAAATAAATAATGCTATTATTTCAAGGAACAATTATTTGTAGTATAATCTCCAAATCTTGACCCTGTTGTTACATTACATATAACGATTTTGACTGTCAGCTGTTACTTTCAGTTTTACACTCATTCTCCTTGGTTTGGAGCCAATGAGGCGACAGGGAGCTGCATCTACACTTTCCAGCTGCTAGGCGGCGTGGCAGCCATCAGCCAAATGATCTTTCGTTGTAAAGATATAGAAAGCATGCACAGATGTTCCCATAACAAATTGATCATCATGATCGGCTTGTGTTGTTTCTGGAGCATCTTTAACGTGTGTTCTGAGTTCGAGGCCTCGTAACGGCAAACAAAAAGTCCAGAAAGCCGCCCGTCAGCAAACAAGCAGAGAGAGAGGGGAGGAGGGGGAGAGAGGTGAGGGCTGTGGGAGCTGAGTGGGGTGAGAGGAACAGGGGCATGTTTACCTCTGTTCCCTTGAGGCACTGCTTTAGGGATGGGAGGGGGTGGGGTTGCCGGGGGGAAGAGGGGTGGTTCTGTGGACGATTTCACGAGGGGGTTAACATTTGATATTTAGGGAAGTAGAGGTTGTTTAGTCCTCACCTGGCCTCTTATCAACAATTTGTGTGTTGATCACTTCCTCAGATACATTTCCTCCCTTTTTACACAACTTACACTCGAGTGGTGTGGGGGTAGAGTACATGAAAAGTTGACAGTATTTTGGTCTATACTATTAAAGATTGAATGGTCAACTGGAAGTGAAGGATTTGTTAAAACACGCATTCCTGCTTGCTTCAGGTCAGTTTGTATCCACTCTGCCTTGCTTAAAAATAGAATTAAAACTTTAAATAATTCATTTCCGAAGCGCAAACCTTGGACTTCTTTTATATTTTGCCTTTCATTTTCTAACAAGTATCATGACTTAGTGAGTGAGCATGTAAAAAAGGAGGTAAAATATGAACCAACATTGGAATAAAAGCGGATTGTTTTTTAATTTGACTTTATCCACATCAAATTGATGCTTATAAACCACGTTAAAGCCCAGCCCACACCTCTGACAGCCCCCCTCACACTGCCTGAAACTCCTCACCCGTCTCTCTCACACACACACACACACCAAAGGCCCCCACCAACAAAGAGAAGGGGCAGCAGAGGAGCGAGAGAGGCAAAGAAAGGGAGAATAAGGAAAATGCACGCTTGACTAATTCTTGTATTCAGAGTCGGTAGTCCCTTCCCCTCCCTCTCTTCTGGCCGTGTGTGCATATGTGTGTGTGAGAACTGGCACACTCTAACCTTGACATTTTAGCATCACGGGGGCGATGATAGAAAATGACCACAATACACTTGGGAAGGAGGGAGAGCGGAGGCGGGACGGGAGGAGACGGTAACCGGGCGAGCGAGGTTTAAACGCTGACGGAGAACCGGAGAGAGAAATGTCTGATTATCTATATGTTTATATGGGCGGTTATTTAAAGGCCTTGGAGCCTGTGCTAGATGGATGTTGTTTTCTTTCAATCAAGGAGCCGTGGGACGCGCTCACGCTGCACACTGCTGGCACCAACACTCTTTACTGCGAGAGTAAGGAGGACGACGGGCCTAGACACTGTGTCTGCATCTGACTCTCCTCCACGTCAGTCTCCATCCATGGGTCTCTCTCTGAAGGCATGACGGGAACATTTCACAAACTGATCGAACAAAATGCTTGTCGAGGTTTAAACCGGCGTGTTTTCAAAATGCATATCGCAACGGTGGAGGTAGCTCCCATGAACTTGGCAAAAATGTTGTCTTGTTTTATTATACTCTTTTTGTTTACTGAGCACTTGGAAAATGACCGAGATAGACTCATCAACATCTGAGAAGTGCAGAAGACCTTGAGACCATCACTGCCCATGGAATCTTTGGACCAAACAGCAAAGAAAGAAGAGTCGACCGCCCCAGAGAGGAGAGAGAGGAGAGAGAGGAGAGAGAGGAGAGAGAGGAGCGCCGGCATGGAAGCGAAGCTAACCCAGCAAGGACTTGAGGCTAGTCCACTTCGCTGCCTCCTCCTGACTGTCTGACATCCAGTCACAGAGAAAAGAAATTTGATAAAATAAGATTTAGGCAAACCCAGCAACAGGTCAGTGACCCTCCACATCTTTACAGAGGCCTGGCTCCATCAATCAAGTGCACTTGACGGGCGAACCACAAGACCGAGTGCCACGAGAGGAGGTGGACTCTGTGTTCACATCGATGATGATCGGTGTTCAAACATAAAGTTGAATCAAATCTTTGATCTTAAGATGTCGGCTATAATATCAGAAATAAGTTTCATGCTTACGTTTCATATCAGCCTTTGCGTCAAGCTTGCAGAAATGCACAAAGCCACGTGTTTTACGTTGTGGAACAATATAGGTTTGTGTAAAAGTAATAACGCAACAACCTAATGTAATAACTGTAACTTGTGGTTATTTGAGGTTAAATCTGTCAAACAGCCCAGAGATAAATTAATATTTCATGAAATAAATATAATGAGATGCAGCCAATTTAACAGCTCCACCCACAGATATAAAATGATGTGTGGATGGAGCTTCGTCCATACTTTATACTCCAAAGCATGGACGAACTAAAAGAAAGTTTGATCTCGGCTTCAAGGAGGCCTTTGTTACTGGTTCATCGCTCCTCAGCCAGCATAGCCTTCCAGTGACATACAGCGCCCCCGTGAGACCACAAGGCAGTAAATGTGTAGACGATGTGGAAGATTAGCAGTTAACTCACCAATGATGTCCTCCTTTACATCCAATATTCACAAAACACACACACACACACACACTGACTAAAGGTAGAAATTATTCACCAGACTGCACTAGTCCTCAAGGCTTATATACAGTAAAAACATGAAATGTCTCGAGATCTGTCAGCTAAAGGCCTCTTAATTTTCCACCAGTAGATATTCTGTGAATATATTGTGAGTTGTTTCTTTAATTTCCCTAGCTGTCCCAGGTATTCAGAGACAAATTGTACATTTCCAGCCTTCAGGGCAATGAAAAAGCACAACAGCTTCCTAGTTTTTCTCACAAGTTAAAGATTCATGCTTGTACTTTTAAAAGATAAATAATCAATACACGTCTTGTCTCACACGCACAAATGCACCGCAGCCACTCTCTGAATATTGTATACTTAAAGATACCGAGAGACATTGGTCATAAAACAAGTCTGGCTCTCTCTGGGTGGTGGACTTACCGCTGTTCATGAGACCAATGATTTCCACTCCTGTGGGCAGAGAACTGTCCAACTCTATTTTATATGTATTTGCACAGAAGGTCTTTGTGAAAGAAAAATATATATAGAGCAATGGATTTAGCCTGGTACGTAGGACCAGAAAAGAGACTTTTACATACTGTCGGTTTAATTCAACTGGTGTCTACAGCCATTAGAAAGTTACAAATGTAGTGAAATAAAGGGGCATTCATGACAAGGAAAACGAATAGTTTACCATTTAGAGACACCTTTAGAAATGTGTCTCTAAATGGTAAACTATTCGCTTTCCTTGTGAGTTAGTAGAGGAGATTATTACTTTCAACCATACGCCACACATTCAACTTCTATTTGGTTATGTTTTACATTAAGGAACTACTAATCCAGCGTTTCATCTTGTGAGTAGCAGGTACAAATACTTTCTTCACTCCAATGACATTTTAGCTAAAGGGATTGATTCATTGTTTATCAACCATATATTGTGCAAGTGACCAAGTCATACATTCCCACACAACCCACAACACAAAACTATATTTTGCTTATGTGAACTACCAACCTCATATCCATGTTTATGTAAATACATATTATTAAGGGGAAAATGCACAATTTCACAGTCACACAAATTGTATGTTTTCAAGTAAAGACAGAAACTTAATGTTTAATTGTTAACATCAGATTTAATTATACTACATTTGCATCCACTCAGTAAAAAATGTTTCAATGGTTACAGTACCGAATGATTTATTATTTTTATATTAAATTTGTATTAATTCATTTTTGTTAGTTTTCCATCACTGTAACACAGCCAATTGTTTACAATGGAAAACGAGACCAAATGTGCCCTTTCACCATCTGCGTTCACCCCTTAGGACTGCCGTCCTTCGACCACGTTTATCACCATTTGCACTTGTAATGTATTAGGGACCCTCTAATGTACATATATTATGATTAAACTGCTGTGTGTTGGGGGACAGACTAGATACATCACACCCGAAGTTACTGATAAAGGGCAGGAGAGCTTATGCTGAGGACACAGGTACTCCATTATCCCCACCATCTTTTACGTCTCCATGGCAACTACACCAACACACACAAAGTCACACATAATAGCCTCTGAAGAGTAAAGAAAGACGTGATCATAACTCAGTTTACTTGTGACACTGCTGAATTTTGCCCATTGTGAGTTCCAGCCAATTGAGTAGCTGTGGTGCGGAGGCCAAAGGAGACCTGTTACTATTATAACAGCTTACCGGCCTGCATGTTACAGTTACCGCCAGCAGAAATCCAGAGGAAATTATTACAGTCATGGTGGAAAATAACTAGAACAAATTATGGGATGTGTTGGATGAAATGGCTTGTGTGGAGGCAGAAAGGTAGGACACACACATGCACACAAAAGCACCTCCGTCACAGCAGTAGCCTCCGAGCCTTTTTCCTTCTCATCGACTTGACCTATTGATGTACTGAATGTTGGAAGGCTGAGTCAATAAACAAGAGGAAAAGCTTTTTGAGGGGAGAGCAACTGAAAGAGTGTATCCACATGCACTCTGTCTTACTGTGCATGCATTCTGCATGTCTCTCCTCCCTCCTCTCCCTCTCTCTGCACGTACAAGTGACTTTGTACGTGCGCTCTTTGCCTCCACTTACATCTCCTGTCCTCTCGTCTCCTCTCTCCTCCCTCCAGACTCACAGAGCTGAGTCGTTAATGTTTAATGCTCACTCAGGAAGCAGACACGCTCAGCAAGGCTTGCACGCACACACACACGCACACAAACACACACACACACACACCCCTCCTGCATCCCCCTAGCGACGCCATCCTCATTACCAGCCTGAGATTTGACCTTTCACCCCCGGACCAGATGGCTGATGTTTTCATTCTGGAGGGAGGAGAAATTAACCAGGAGTGGCTCCACATCGCACTGCGTCACAAGGAAGGAAGGAGGACGAGTGAGTTGGAGGATGACGGCGGTGTTTGTCTATTAGCAGGGGGATCACAAAGAACTATTGCTGAATCAGGCAGGGTTATCGTGTATTTAGATTATTTGTAATTCCCAAGAGTTTTTAGGCCTGGGGAAACAGATTCCTGATGAGAGGGAACTGCTTGTTCACCAGCAGAGTCGATTTTCAGATGTTCTGACCACGTTACACACATCTAAAAAGGGTTCATAACTAAATTAAGGTAAATTGTTCCACACTCTCAATTCTTCCATTGGTCTGTAGACTGTGCCGACTCCAGAGAGACAAAGTCCAGATGAGGTCTTCACCACTTCACACATCAAAAGATTCCACAAATCACATACCATGGCAACGTCCATATGGGATTGAAGCTAAGCATGCAGGCAGCAATGTGGGAGAGGTGGCATTGTGTGTGTGTGTGTGTGTGTGTGTGTGTGTGTGTGTGTGTGTGTGTGTGTGTGTGTGTGTGTGTGTGTGTGTGTGTGTGTGTGTGTGTGTGTTGTGAGAGAGAGCTCTTGAAAATAAGTGAAAGCAGCAGAGAATTCATCAGGCATGTACGTGACTGTGTGCATGTTCGTGGGTGGCTACCAGTGTGTCAATGGCACCCTCCGGTGGTGGCGAGGTCCATGATGGGTTATGTGCATGTTTGTGTTTGATTGTGTGTGTGCATCCCAAGTCAATATTGTGTGTAAAGATCATCATCCCTGATAATGTCTCAATTGGCTGAAGAGGTCTAACACAGGAATGTTTTTAAATTAAAGGAAACAAAGAAAACCACCAAACAAACAACAAAGATGGCTAAATAAAACTTGCACTGTGCTTGCATTTCATTGTGTCCACCAGAGTAGACGAGTCAGAGGGCACGGCTGGAGAGTCTGATGGCATGTCATGACTCAGTGTGATCCTGAGGAAAGGCTGCAGCTCTGCTTATGTTAAAACCAACCACAATGTCTACTCAATAGGACCTGAATGCTGAGATCACCCGGAGACCCATGTGAAGGTAGTATTTGTGCATGTCTGCCCTCCTTTCTCTTTAATCAGAGAGTGAGTGGAGCAGAACAGAGCGGATGGTTGAATCCGGGGCTTTTATGACGATCGTCTGACTCTAGGCTGGCACTGCTGTCGACTAAATACACCAATAACCAGCTCCGGATGTTTCTCTGCCTCTACGCAGAGGATGGATTACTGCGAGTATCTTTTCATCTCACTGTAATCTTCTTCTCTCACATTACCTCCAGAGGACCACCTGACTTCAGACATATGGAGCTGGATTAAAACCACACAGTGCAATGAGTTCTGTGTATAAAGTGACTGTATGCCATGCTGCTCATTACACAGAATATCGTGTGGGGGGGGGGGGGGGGGGGGGTCTGAATGCAATGATTAACTCAGCCTCCCTGATTTTTGTTCTCATTTTTAGCTTTCTTTTGTCTTCATCCTTTACTCATTAATTATCTCTTTTCATTCTTTACCATGTCATTCATTTCATCTTCTCTCTTTCTCTTTTTAGTGTCCCTCCTATTTTTCCAAATCTCTCTCTTCTTTGTTTTTTTTTATCCTTGTCTGTCTTTCAGAGCACAATAATATCAATAAGTATTCACAACAAATTCATTCAAATGAAAGGATTTAAATAAACCACCCTTTCACCAAGCGTCAGAACACTGCAATAGTTGTGTTGTTCCAGATTATAATGAAAATCTTTTACATTCATATATGTTAAAAACAATCTTGTTGAGCATACTTTCAAACACTTTGTATATCCTGTCTCATAAACTCTAAAACTAATGCTGCCTCTGTCTGAACTCACATCGTTAGTCTTGGTTCTCCCGTCTCTTTTCTTAAAACAATCAGTCTCCCTGGACTAAAGAAAAACAGTCATTTATATTTTCTCTCTTGTATATGCAGTGCAAAAGGTCATTCATGTTCTATTTCAATGCAGGTGTGTGTTCAGAATCAGAATCAGAACCATTTATTGCCATGTATGTTTCCACATACAAGGAATTTAAATAAAGTGCACGGAATGTAAGTGTTATGTGAAAGTGACAAGTGTAGTGATAAAGTGTCATGTGTATTTACGTAAATATGAGGTATGGGGGGGTGCAGGGGAGTGACCAGTAGGAAATTGCAGTGTGGACTTTGTGTTTGGCCCAAGTGTGCTTTTGGTGTGGAAATGGAAGTGTATGTTGTCCCTGGACAGCATGAGTTAATTATAGGGACGAATGTTATAAAACACATCTTGCGTCAGTCTATACAAGTCCTATTGGAAGACAGTGTCTGGCCAGACTACAGGTTATTCAACAGGAGAGTAAAGGGATCCAAAATCAAGATCGGGGACAGGGTGCTCTTGGCCCACAGAAAGGAAAGCGGTAAAAAGAAGCTTGCAGACAGGTGGGACTCGACCGTCTACACTGTGGTGGACGTAAATACAGGGACACACACATACAGAATCCGCGACACAATCACTGGACGGGAGAAGGTGATCCACAGGAACTTGCTGATGCTGGTTAATTTCTTCCCTGTGGGGAACACATGTGAAATGTCTGACCTGGCCTCATCCTTGCTAGTTACAGGATCCTCAGCTTCGGGAGATAATGGTGGTGAGGCAGAAGAGACCTCGTCTGGGAGAGGGGCTGAGCCTCATAGTGTGGCTAGTGAAAGCCTTGACACTGACAGTGACAGAGAACCTCCTGTGACTGTGGGAGATGGACAAGGAGAGGAGAACCATTGAATGGATTACTCAGTTGTCTGTGTCAAATCTGGCCAAGGCAGGAATTACTGACATGACGTGCATTATTTCTGACCTCCAGGACTACTCTATCTCACTTAAGGATCACATAACTGATCAGTCTGTGACTTGTGATTCTTGCTCTTTGACTGCTGGAGATGTCTCAACAGGTGTGAGACAGTCAGACATTGCTTTTGACACCATGACACAGACGGATCACACATCTGACACTTTTTGTTACTGTTGTTCAGGTCTGACTTGCACACTGTGGTCGTTTCAATGCACAGGTCAGGTGAAGATTTGGTCGCTTAATCAATCCTGTGAACAGGCGTATACAGACCATGTCCAGGCAGGATGTTGTCCAGGAGTAGCTCAATGTTGAGGCAGTTTAAAACTCCATGTTCCAGATTTTTACTTTTTAAAACCCTAAGCCGGTAGCTTATGTATTTATGGGTCTGGAAAGTGTTTTATTAGTATACTGTCCCACTGTTCTGGTTTTCCTTTATAAGCACAATAGCTCCCCATATGGGGAGGTCGAGGGTTCACCCTCTGAGACTGAGCATATCAGAAAATACAAGAAGAATCTAAAATATAATTTAAATGATTTTTATTTTAATGAGTTCTTTTTATTTAGTATTATTTCTAAAAATCTGTTTCCTGCGGAAATTGAGATTCAACTCTTCTGCGCCTCATAAGCGTGAAGCGTCACGTGAAGCGTCACGTAGCAGCCACCGATCACAGCTGGATCAGCTGTCAGTCGACTTTAACATAGTTTGTTTAACATTTGGACTCAATGTTCAGGCCAAACTTAAATTATATAACTCATCAAACCCGAAACTCAGGAATGATCAGCCTCACGTGACTGAATGGAAAAATTACACAAAAGTGTTTCCTCTCTCCAGCTCTCTCTGATTTTAATTATATACATAATAAAAGTTATCGAGGGGATAAAAACAGAGAAATATTTGTATAAATGAAGAAAGTTGTTTGAGGTTCTTTTGTTGTTCAGACCTACAATGGATATACCAGATGGTGAATCAGAAAACAAATCTAATATATAACTTCTGTGATCGTCTTCACTCTGGGATGAAACTCCAGCGATCAGTCCGCTCAGCTGCAATCTGAGTCCAATCAAATAACTGATGAACACGGAGGGGGCGTGTCGAGCCTTAAAACACTTCCTGGAAGCTCGCTCTCGTGGATCATCGATCCTGGTATATTGCAAAATAGACAAGCCTGTAGTCTACAAGCGAACGTAGTCCTTATAACACGATATAGTTCAAACCCCTGAGCCCCCTAAGTCCCCCTAAGACTTAGTGAGCATTCATTTGAGAGTCCAAGGCAGTTCAACGTGCTGTACTACTACGAAGCCTGTAGACAAGCCTGTAGTCTACAAGCGAACGTACATACTTGTGACGTTTATATCCCTAAATTAGTACTATCACTTTCACAGTACTTGAGTCCTTCAAAGTATTTCCCACATACTTAGTTGAACTGTCCAAGTCTCGACAGGCGAATGAACTACCCGTCAACCACCGTGCTAGTCAATAACATTTTTAGTTTGTTGTCTTTTTATTAGTAAATTATACTTCAAGATGGAATAAACAAAAAATACAAACTGCGTAAACTCTAAATATGTCCTCAAAGTAATCTGTAATTATTTTTAAAAAGTAATCTGGCGAGCACATCAAAACGCAGAGCGACGTGACGCGGCGCCCTTGGATCACGTGACAAAGCCGCCGATCTGACCCGAAACACATCCTGGCAAATCGGACAGGAGAGCTCGTCCTTTGGTTTCGACCGATTGGGAGTCATTTCTTTCATTTGACACTTCTGGTTTTTTAAAGACGCGACTCATTTAAAGTTCGTCACAGTAAACATAACATAGGATGTAGCGCGGGGTGGGGACACGCCCCTTTCCATTATCTCTCTCTCTCTCTTTCTCTCTCTCTTCACAGGATACGCGGATAGACAGGCTTGTTCAGGAGATTAGAGGTGATACATTCGTTAGATATATATTTTCGTCGGCTACTTTAGCGGGTTATCAAATTGACTCACGAATGTGTGCGACTCACACATATATGCGATCATGACCCGGAAGCTTGCAGATCTTTTTGTAGACGGGGAATGAAGACGTGCACACAGAAGATGTTAACCACATATTTATGTTGCAATGATATAATCCTGAATGCTGTGAGACATGTAGTGGATAGTGCATACAATATAATATAAGCAATTTACATAAAATCTCAGGGAAATAACTCTAAAATAATTTTGGAGCACAATAAATAATTGAAAAAGTAAAACTATGTCCAGACTATTTCATGGAACTCTACACTGTAAACGTAAAAACCTGAGGGGGATATGTGCAATACCTGATCCTGGCCTTGAGTGGGCACCATACACTTGACTAAATGTCCCTGAATATACCTGAATATTGACCATAAATACATTTACTCAACACAATTTCACCAGGTATCTTCTCTTCACATAAGATCACTTGTATAATCTCTCATCATACTGTTTCATTCAGCAACAAAATAATTCAGATGTATTTTGTACCAGCAACAACTATAAACAATGTAATCCTGGTATTTTCAGTCTATTGAAGCTTCAAAATAAATGATGAGTGCCACATCAGAAACTTTTGGAATCATTTAAAGTTGTCATACAGTCATTGTCAATAATTGGACATTTTAAGATTAGACGAGTGCAGTCCACGTTGAAAGCATGCATGTTCAGAACTTCCTGCATGCTTGGCCTGTGTTGTTTCTACTTGCAGCTTTCTTGAGAACCACTCATATAAAACACGTCATAATCCACACTGGGTCCTCACGCCCCTTTTCTCTCTCTCTCTTTATATGTATATATATTTATTTATGTTGTGTATTTCATGGCACTCTACACTCTAAACGTAAAAACCTGAGGGGGATATGTGCAATACCTGATCCTGGCCTTGAGTGGGCACCAAACACTTGACTACTAAATGCAGAACTGGCTGCATGCTTGGCCTGTGTTGTTTCTACTTGCAGCTTTCTTGAGAACCGCTCATATAAAACACCTCATAGTCCACACTGGGTCCTCAACAATGCAAAGTGTTGCCTTGAGGCACTCCACAGGCGAGATTTATGTTAATTAGCCAAGAACTACAATAGGACAGTATAAGAAATGATGATCCAATTGTATACATTTTACTTCTTTTTTTAACTGTCTCTTTTGTAGAAATATGTACAACCAAAGCCAGATAAAACCAAGGAGAAGTTTCAAGTTTGCAAAGTGCTTGAGGTAAGACTGAAAATTAGATTATTTTTCTTTACAATTTAGGTTAAGGTCTAACAATACTCCATGTGTTCACTTGACTGGGCGTCTTTCTACCACCTCCAGATCCTTTTCTACCTCATTTTTTCCTCCGTCTCATGCACAGACATATACTTTACATACTTTAAGAACTATAGTGGGAGAAAAAGACAAAGAGTGATGGAAACAGAAACAGATTCATTTTCCATTTTGCAACTTGCACTGTGCTTGCATTTCATTGTGTCCACCAGAGTAGACGAGTCAGAGGGCACGGCTGGAGAGTCTGATGGCATGTCATGACTCAGTGTGATCCTGAGGAAAGGCTGCAGCTCTGCTTATGTTAAAACCAACCACAATGTCTACTCAATAGGACCTGAATGCTGAGATCACCCGGAGACCCATGTGAAGGTAGTATTTGTGCATGTCTGCCCTCCTTTCTCTTTAATGAAGAGACTTGGAATGCACCCTGAAAAGGTTCATGTTAAATCCCGCTAAATGGGAAAACTATGCCACCTGCTGTTGTAAATGTGTACCTGCGTTAATTAGTATACGGAAAGGACTTTGGGTAATCCCCAGAGCTAGGGAGGATTCGCTAATAGGTTGTGTAGAGCCTATGAATTTCTGTGGACAATATAGTGTTAGCTAATTGTTACAGTACATAAAAGTTGAGCTGGCTTTATTTGTTTGGGAAGTAATTGTCGTCACCATGTTTTCCTTATAAGTTAACTATTCCTTTTGTGTTTTGTTGCCAGTAAAGAATGCCACTAGTGTAGCTAGCTAACACTAGTGATGATTTGTTATAGAACAATAGCAAATCTCACCTTTTAAGTTGTTGACCTTCATACATCCTGATAAAATGTATTATAAATTGCTCCTAGCTATATATATGGTTACTAATGTGAGCAATTTATAAGAGCTAATATAAATAGTGTTTATATATATAATCTATAAACTCCCCCTAGGTGACAATATTGTATTATATATTATATTCTCGAAGCATAGTATAGAAGGGCATAATATATATATATATATATATATATATATATATATATATATATATATGCTTGGTATAGTTCAAACGCCTGAGCTCAATCATCACGAGAGTCCTAGGCCAGTTCAACGTGGTGTACTAGTACTACGAAGGGATCAAGGAGACAAGCCTGTAGTACAAGCGAACATCCTTGTGACGTAATCCCTAAACTAGTACTTTCAACCACGTCTCACAGTACTTGAGAGGCCTTCTCAAGTCTCGAACCCGGTGCTCTCGCGTGACAGACGAATGAACTACCGGTCAATAATGTTTATAAATAAATAATGTTTATAAATAAATAAATAATACTACGAGATGGAATAAACAAAAAAGACAAACTGCGTAGACTCTAAATCTGGCCTTAAAGTAATCTGTAATTATTTAAAAAAGTAATCTGGCAACGATCACGTCCAAACGCAGAGCAACGTGACGCGGCGCCCTTGGGTCACGTGACCAAGCCGCCGATCTGAGATCTGAGACCTGCAGTAAAACACATCCTGGCAAATCGGACAGGAGAGTGCGTCCTTTGGTTTCGACCGACTGGGAGTCATTTCTTTCATTTGACACTTATTTTTCTTTTTTAAGGACTCTCGCGACTCACTTAAAGTTCGTCACAGTAAACACAACATAGGATGTAGCGCGAGGACACGCCCCTTTCCGTTATCTCTCTCGCTCTCTCTCTCTCTCTCTCTCTCTCTCTCTCTCTCTCTCTCTCTCTCTCTCTCTCTGTTACTATGAACTCCTTGTACCCTAAAATAACTACAACTAAAATAACTCAACAGAAAAAGAGAGGAGAAAAAAACAAAGAATTAAAACCAAATCTCGGCCTGAAAGCCTCTCTCAACATTTCCTGCACTTCCTCTCCAGTAATTATGCAAAAACTTACTCTCAGCATCAACAACTATTTAATTTCTCTCTGATTGGTTGTCATCACACAAACAATATTCATCATTTACTTCTTGAATACTCATGACTTCCTTCTTTTCATGACTTCCATCTCTTTGCTTCACGACCTGGAAAACAGTATCAGGTATAATCCCACTTGACATAGCTCTGTCACCATTAATGGAACCAAAAATCAAATATTGATAAACCGAGCTAGAAATATCTCAGAGTATACTTCATTAAACCACAGAGGAAAGATTGGTACACCTCGTTTATGTGACTACACCTTCAGTGCTCAGCGTCTGACAGTATACATGGTGGGTTTCTAACCGGTCAACACATTCTTTGCTTGAGTAAACAAGAGAGGTTTGCAGCTACTGTGGGGCATTGCAAAGAGCAGCTGGTGTACACAGGCAGCTTCAGGGCCCAGGAATGTTGTAAAGCAGGACTGCAGTCAGGGGCTGTCGCTTTACCCGGGTGACTCAAGGGAAAGGAAGTGTAGGACTTTATGGTGGACTTGAAGCTACGGGCTCTCACATGTTTTGGAGAGCCCTTCAGAGGTGGAGGCTCTGAAGATGTTTTTACTGATTAGACATGTCAATGTTTTTTTAGTCCTAAAAGCTGAATCAGAAACATAACCAAAGTGATGAAACTCTGTTGTAATCAATGGCACTTAGATGTCATCATATGGCAGGTGATAATAGATTATGAGCTGTTACCTTCAAATCATATGAAATTCAGGTTTTTAGGCCTAATGGCAATATTGAATAGAAAAAATACGACATCACTAGTTAGTGAGACTATGAGTATGCCTGTGTATTACTATGCCTTCTTCAGACCTGTAACATTGTAAGAGGGAAAAATATTTGCACCAGCACACACATACACAGAAACCACACCGCGTCAGATTGGGATGCTCCCACAAGTTTGGGTTTTACTCAACTCTATTAATTAACTGGAAATAAAATGAATTTGGGAATCAATGCTATTCTTAATTCCAATATACACTATATTCAATCATAATGAAATACCCGTCCTATTAAAACTATAGGCTTTGGAAACATTTGTGTTGAGAAATGCGTCCTCTGGCGCACTGGAGGACCGGTGTGCTGACTGTTGCCTTCAAACACTATCGGAATTTTTAGAGCTATTATTCATAAACGATCAAATATATATATATAGAATGTGGGGGGTTCAAGTCTAGCATTCATTGATAGATCTACCTTAAGACATATTCTGGTATAATTTGCTTAATCTAATAATATTTTGTGAGCTATATTATTTAACAAATCATATAATGCATTTATCTAAATGTATGATGTAAAAATCCCAATATTGTGACGTTAAGTCTTCATCGTCCATTGTATTCTTAATGGGCATATTAATATATCTGCCTGTATTATTTAGGCAACTAATATTAATAGTTGTTCAGCTCTTACATACGAGGCTACTACGCTGAGATAAGTGGGAATTACGAGCAGTCAGTGAAGGCCTCATAGAATCCCTTCTTTTTTTTTAGGAGGGCTGATGTCATTTCAAAACTTAACTCGCACTCCCAAGTCAACGCGGTGAGTTGCTCACCTCCTTTTCTCCCCTGAAGAGCTCTCTCGTGTCTGGCGGATCGCATTGAAAGAAAACTCCAGGAGGTGAAATCAACTATAGGAGACACAAACTTCCTCTACCGGGGACGAAGCAGAAGGATTTTGCTGCAGAAATCCCGGGACCAGATCCCCTCTTTTTGCGGGCAAAGGCGGCTGAACTTTTTTTTCTTCTTTTTTTTTTCTTAAACTGCAACCTCAAAAAATGAATCGGAGCTTTAATAGATCGCAACCTCTGCGGACTGCGGATTGTAACGCCGTGGAGGTGAAAAGCAAGGTGAGGGAGGGTTTGTCATTTGTGGGCTCTAAATGGGGGTTTGAGGAGAAAACGAAGAGTTCACATGGTCGTCCCGTAACGGAGCTGGAGATTGTCGGACAAACTGTGTGCAACTACCACATATGTTCTCCTCTCATGGACAAAGCTCTCATTAGTTCATGAAGCGGGAGCTGGACGCACCCGCTGCTGAGTGTTTCTGTAATTTGCACTGATTATTATCTTCTTAATTCCCACCGTGCAGATTGTGCTGATTCGGCTCTTTCCCTCCCTGTCACGGAGCTGATGGCTAGGGAGGGGGTTGACATTAACAACCTAGCATTTACCATTGGTTACAATTATAAAGTGGTGTCTGTTCAATCGGATGTTTTTGCAACATTCGTCGCTTTTCACTGCGGGTTTTGCGCAACATAGTTTCCGCCTCCATTGTTTTGAGTAGTTTGTGAGAGGCTAACAGTGGAATAGGGGCATACATCACATTTACCAGCAAGTAAATTACCACAGTTATCCATCAGTGTTGATCTTATGCTATTTACACCACCAAGCTGTATAAGACATGTGAGCAAGCGTTTCCTTGTCAAACCTCATCTAATACATTAGAACCATTAGGCTTTGGATATCACTTTGATACAACTGGCTGCAGTTCAGGAAAAGTTATGTTTTTAATAGTTTTAGCTGACAACTGCTTATAGAGCATGTGGGCTTAGTGAAAGTCAAGCCAGATAAACACACAGCACTGTGTCCAATCCAGACCACAAAGGGAACAAACAGGGAACTATCTGTCACGGCCGCTCAAGGACTTCTTGTAACCAACATTTTCCTCCAAATTCCATTTAAGTGACGACCGTGTCGAGTGGCATTCATACGTATGTGGTTACGCGTGCCAGCACCCATGAGTGTGTCAGCACACATGTGAAGGATGAGCTCCTGATTGACAGTTGACATGCCAGATTGTGGTGACTCATTCAGTGCAGAGGTTGTTTTTTGGTTTTGTTTGGGCTGCCCACTGTCTGTGGTGTGGTGGGACAGGTGAGACCTGAGGATAACAGATACACTGGTGCTGGGTGAGAAGAAAAGAGAGGCACGTTTATTCCAGGATGCTCGTACAACATCATTGTTTAGGTTTTGTGTTTGTTCCACAGAGATGGGAGTCGTCGATTTGAGTTTGTTTGTTTGTGGGTGGGACTGACCATGCAGGTTTGATGCCGTCATGGCAGCTGACTCACCGTCATACAACGCCACATGCTTCCCTTTTTGGATCAGATATAACTCATCGATCCTATCGCGTCATTTTGTTTTGCTTCCTCTGGTTTTGTTATGAGCAACCCTACCCAGTAATACTCAACACCAAGTATCACCTGACCAAACTAGAATGACGGCTCTTATCATTCAAATACCTGCAGCAGGTAGCTCCTTTTTGAATGTGGAAAGGCAACAATTAGTCCCGAACAAACTGTATCTAGGCCTGCAGCAGCATGTGATGTGTTGCAAGAGGGTGTGACTAGAACGGCCCACTGAAATGTTTACAATTAATTAATCTCCTTCGCATAATTAAACTGGAGATTTTCGGATTATTTTACTTCTTATAAGGCAGCTGTGAATAATCTGTGTTGACTCGGCTTTTATAGAGACCCTTTGACCTGGATGACGTAAGAGTAGTTGTTTTGAGTGCACAGCCCTTTCATACAGCCTTATGGGACCAGTCAAATGACCCCCAATTTGTACAAATGTGTCCATCCTGTAGAAAACCCATTTCAAACAATAACTGATGTTGAAGCATTCACGCTCTAGTTTTCCAAGGAGTGGTATTGGTATGTTGTTGTTGTCTGTGGTGCAAGTGATGGGCCTGCTTCTCACTGGTTAGCGTTTGGTTTTCTTGGGGGAAACGGTTCCAAGGATAAGCTTATCAGGGATACCACTGGAGGTGTCTGGCTGCCTGTTGTGGAGCCTCGGCCAGGAGCTGGTTTCACTCACGTGAAGCTCTTATCAGAGACGGGGAGAGTGCGAAGGGATGTTGGGGGTTGGGTGGGATTCTTTTCCTTCACTTAGTTTTCCTTCTTTAGTTCAAAACCAAGAGTTGGCATGTTCGCAGTTTGAGGCCTGATCCCTGCAGTTGCACATCAAGGTGCATCTTTAATTATTCGTCTTTCAATGCCAAGAAGCTGTCTGATTTTCCAGTGAGTTGTTTCAGGTCGGGAGCAAAACAAAGTTGATGAAAGACTAGAAGTCAGTTATGTTCCCTTTTCTTCAGCGTCTCAGAGTTTAGTGTCTCCAGACGTGTTCCAACCTGTTGACATCACTTCGCCCTGATTGGCCGGGAGGACAGGTGATGTCAGGGCTTCTAGTGATGTATTCTTAGGTTTGGGTTCAGTGTCGAGGCCCCGTGATGAATCGCCCCGTGTTCAGACTCGTTCATACCAGAGGGCCGAGTCCTGCTTGTGAAAACAGATTGTTCAGACTGATCTCGGTGCCAAGAGAACATTCAGGTTCAGAGCAATGACGACGCTTACTGATACGCAGATGGGTGATTAAGACTTTAAGCCAAGTGTTGAAGTCTTATAGGGTTTATTACAGTTCGGTCATGTGTCGGTTTCACTTTCTCAAATGTTAAGAGCCGAAGACTTGACCATCCGGTTTGCCAACGCATGCTGAGTTTTATAAGCTATATGAAAGTTACGCTTTCAAAATACGGGTTCACATGTGTCCCTTTTGTTTCCTTCAGTGGATCAGGCAGCAAACCACACACCCCGCCTGGCATCCCCCTAGTCTCCGAACACACCTCCTCTTAAATTCATGTGTCATCTTCTAATTACAGAGCTGGTTAACGTATCCCCCGCTCCTCTTCCCTCCTCCCAGTCAGTATACTGCTTCTCTCCTCAGCTTTCCAGTGAGCAGTTCTTCCTCCTTCTCCTCCTCACGCTGCTCCACGATGATCATCATCATCATCATCATATCCACTCTGCTCCTCTGCTGTGAGCTGATGATTACAGTAACAAACGGCCACCTTCGTCTACAAATTACCTCTTTGATTCAGACTTCAGTGCTCCTGCACATTGTGTGTGGTTGTGGTTTGCAGAGCTTTTGAGCCTCAGTTGCCTCTCAGCTCCTCAAGTCCATTCTTGTCTATGAGTCACATGATGACCCCGCCGTGACCCACAGCCGCGCTCTCATTGGTGGTTCGATGACGAGCGGTAGCACAATTGTTCAAGTCTGTGCTCTTGTGAGTGGGAGGCGTGGCTGGTAGCCAGTGTCATTTATATGTCTGAAACAGCTTACTCATCCACCTGTATTGTTCTATTGTGCAGATTGCGCTTCCCTTTTCTTGCTCAAAGTTACATGTGAGGTGCAACTGGCATTTGTTTTTGTAATGTGGTGTGACCTCGGCGGTTTTGTAAGTTTTAGGACGGTTGTCATTTTGAATTCCTGTATTATGTTTCATGTTGTTGAATAATGTGGATTTGCTGAGTGTAATGTGTAAATGTATAATAATTATATTCCTCTGGCTGCATAAAACCAGATTTGCAATGGATTGCAGCTAATTTCCCTGTTCCATATTGTACAGAAGGTCATGACCGCTACTGTGACGCTCAGCGGACTTCCACCCTGTTATTGCATGTGTGCCAGTCAGATGGTTTAGATAAGTGCATGAGGTCTGACATCCTGGTTTCATCTTCCTGTTTGGTTGTCTGAGAGTCCCTTTTTAATGTCTCCTCTCTTTTTATCTTCTCTTCAGTATGGGGCCGAATTTCGCCGGTTCTCGGTGGATCGGGTCAAGCCTGGCAAGTTTGAGGAGTTTTACAATCTCATTCTGCACATTCACTGCATCACTAACACGGAGGTGATGATTGGCTACGCTGACATCCATGGAGACTTGCTGCCGATCAACAACAACGACAACTTCTGTAAGGCGGTGTCAACGGCTCATCCACTGCTCCGGGTCATCATCCAGAGACAAGGTAGGTTGTCTGGAAAGCCTTTAGGACGCCATTGCTTCTTTTTGGCTCTTTCTTATATTAATCACAGGAATAAAGCTCACGGTCTCTTTTCCGTCAACGTTAGACTCACAAACATTGTCTCTTTTAAAAGTGATTGTAAGTTAAAATAAACATTGGAGGGTTATTATGCAACTGGTAAACATTTAAATCTATTGCAATAACTGTATCTTGGGCTGCAACTACTGTGCTGACTCAAATCAATTTTCCCCACAGAATGTTTCCTCATCCAATTAAGCCTCTCTTCCCGTTATGGGAACTCAAGGACTTTTTGTTTACTTCATGCAAGGCTTTCTGAGTGTGTGTCTGTGGTTTTGTGTTTCCTGTCCTCTTATTGGCTGGATCTCTCTCAGTCTGTGTCTGTCTGCCTGGCTAAGTCTTGTGTCTTATCCAGAGGAAGGGCTCGCAGGCAGATGAACGCACACACACACACACACACACACACACGCACGTACACACACAGGCCGGTGCCTTGGCAGCCCCATAGAAATCAGGTCATTGAGCAAAGCCTGTATCCCGGCATACCAGACATTACTGAGAGACAAAAGATCTGCATGAAAAGAGAGACTCCTTACTGGGCTCCCTTTTCGTTTGTGTGTGTGTGTGTGTACATGTGAGTGTGTATTTGTTAAAGACGACACCACGGTGCCCCGAATGGGAACCAGTCCTGGTCTCTCTCTCTCGCATTGAACCCAAGTCTGGAGTGGGCCTTGACTGCCTGCCAGCCAGCCTGCAAGCATACAAATGAATCTATCACCATTCCCATCTATTCATACCCTCAATCCTTCCTGGAATATCCCTCGCTCGGTCGTGTAATGACCATGTACACTCCAGGGTATTGTTTTAATTGTCGTCCAGTCATTTAAATACAAAAGCTAGCCACCGTCTGGTGAATTATCTTGTCGCAGATTTCCAGCAAGAAATACGGGTTCAGATCTTCAAGAGGACCCACAAGACTCCTCCATTGTGTGGTTCACTGTCTTCAGAGCTCACATTGTCGGCGTTGAATTAACTTATTGTGCGCTAATAAGACATCAGCCAAAGATGTTAGATGTTAAATTGAAAGTTTGTATTGGTATTATGACAGTGTAAAGTTATTGTATTGTCAACTTTAGAAACAGAAATTGTATATTTGTGTCTTCAACTCTTTCAGTGCAAACGTAGCATTCCTGTACTCTGTCTTTACTTAGTTAGTATGCAGAGTTTCCCAGAGTATGCAAACTACAAATTATTGCATAATTTAACACATAATGGGTTGTTAAATAATGAAATAAATAAATCCAAAACTAATTAATGGTGATTCATAGCTACAGATAGCAAGAATTCTTCCCCTGGCCTTTGGCGTGAGATGTCACTCACATGCATCTTATACATCCAGCTGGCGTGTCCCTGTCCCATGAGATGGGTTTTGTACACAAAATGTCTTAAAGCACCAGAGGAACTGACCCTTGTTTAAGTGCAGATTGTTTTACGTATGGGCCTATGTATTGTTGTTGTGGTGTAAACAACATGCAGACATGGTGCGGGGGTTTAGGGGCATGTGTACTCTTGTGACAGATGATCAGGCAGTCTGAGCATCTCCAGCCTCACAGCAGTCTATTGTAAGTTGCCAGACAAAGAGGAGTGTGTTTTATTGCGAGTACCTCATGTCTCAGAAGAGCTGCCCTGCACCCAGACTGCTACATGCACGAGAGAAAGGGTGTGTGTGTGATGATGACTATCAGTCGGTGCCAGCCTGTTAGCACAGGTCATTAGTGGTGTCAACGTATCTTCTCCGTCTCCGTCAGCAGACCACCCCAGATGAAAGAAAAGACTTCACACACATACAAAGACACTGGGACTTGCCCCTCCGTCACAGAAGGGACATTTAGTTTTGTGACTTAAACTGGACTGCTCTTTCACATATGTGCAAAAAGAAAAAAATACATTGAATTGGGCTGCTTGTCCTTTAACAGCTCAGCCCACAAAGTGTATATACCTGTTTATTTCCATTAAAAGTAAATGATGATTTTTTTTTTTAAAAAGGAAAAATGTTAATAAGTTGCCACATAGAACGGAATGTAAAACAAGTCCATGGATGCATTGTAGAATAAAAGTATTTAAAGGTTTTTATGAGAGTTAAAGAAGAAACAGACGGGAGGAGAAAGGGGGCAAATGAAAAGAAAACTAGGGCAGGAGGGATAAAATGAAAGGCCATTACCTTTTTAGATCTTTAATATTTAATTTCCTCAAGTTAGCCCCTCACATCTACCTCGAGATCAAACAAGAGACAAGTTTCAGTGACTGGCCGTGTGTGTACTTTTGTCCATGTAACAATAGGTAGGTATTATATCGTGTGGTTCTCTTTTATCCACCCGACTCCCACCTTCCGGGCTAAGATTCCCATTGTTGGTAGGATCACTTGAGCACGTGCAGTAGTTGTGTGGCGACACAACGATAATCCAGCTGATGATACCTGTTACTCCCTGTGGGGAATGATGGCAGCTTGTTTAATGACGCCTTTACGTAGAGAACAGAGGCTCACACTTTGTGGTTTATTCCCAACAATGCACAATGGCCTCTCGGCGTCGATGATTGCACGGTGCTCGTTGATAGTCAAAGCAAGGGGAAGTTAAAGGATAACACCTGTGTTGTTTTGTATTTTAAACCAGGAAGTCCACTGTTTAAACATATAGGACTAGAGCCAATGGCAGGTTTCAAGTGTTTGGTTATGGTTAAAGTAAAACCTAACAATTATTACCGCAACAAAGCCTCTGGATGTTTTTAAGGAACTCAGTTGGTTGTGCTCGTCTCACCTTGGATCCTCACCAGTAGAGCAGTCTTTATTTATATACATAATAATATCAAAATATATATATATATATATATATATATATATATAATCATCTGTAGATTATGTATATCCTCTAAAGAGATGATCCTCTAAAGGAATACCCTACTATCTGCAGCCACATAACACGTATTACTTTTTCAGCAATGCAAAACTATTAGAAGATGCATTGAGCTGTAACACTTTTCAAATTGGATATATTTCACTTTAGCAGGGTGCACTCCAGTAGAAAATGAGGATTTGTTCAAAAGCAGAAAATGCATCAATCTGGGTGTGCACCCGGTAGAAAAGAAGCCCCTCTGTTAAGTTTGTTTACATAATAACTTCAGACACAGGCAGTCTGTTTGGAATGTAATGATTAACACAAAAAATAGATGGAGAGAAAGATTATCTTGAACTTGGATTCGTCTAAAGAGTCTAACTCCAGCACCCTCATTCTGACTGCTTTTAGTTTTTTGTTTAATGCATTTTTTTTTCCAAGTGAGGGGTCCTCCTGTGCTGGAAGAGGCACGTTGCGTTTACTCAGCTAGGTAGTCTGACATTTTGTCAAAGCTTTATGGTGTGTTTATCTTGGGAAACTACTGGAAGTACTAACCGTTTATTCATAGTCTGCCTCTTGTGCAAATCGATGCAAATTAGGTTGTCATTTAAATCGAGGTAACACTGCCTACACAGTTATTTTAAGATAACGCAGACAGGAAAACAACCACTAAGCTCATGAATTTCCACATTTCACCGGCGTCATCAACTGTTGTCAGATTAAAGACGTAATGTAATTGATCCTTGTGAAAACACTGTCCAGTGTTTCTTATCTATTCCCACAACTCTATTTTGGAGCAGAGTATGCCCTGTGAGTGAAAGTTGTTAATGCGCTAAAAGGCTTTTGGAGCTGGCAAAGTCTGGCAGCGTCTAGCAGGCGTTGGTGCGTGGCTGCTTAGCGTTCCCACACTACAGTAATCGCTGCAGTAAACTTGATGCTATTTTTTTTTTTTTTAATCATGCACAGTGGAGGACAAGTAGGGTTCAAATGTGTGTTTAAGTCCATGTGAATTTTACCTGTAATTACACTAATAGTCGACAAAACGGCCTTGATCCAAGCAAAACACAGGCCTGTTTTTTTGAAAGCTTAAATTTGGGTGGAAAATGTAGTTGTTTTTGTAGACCGTGCCAGTGGCCTGCACACAGACTAAACTTTCAACAAAGAGGAGAGACCCCCATTTGGCAAACGGCTGAAAGTTTAAATAAATAGAGCAGACGAGGTAGGCCAAGGTCGGGTGTGTATGGCTTCATATCTTGCATGCTGCGTATCGGGGGTTTAGACGACTGCTCTCTACACCTGTGAAAACTAGAGGGCCAGATATTGACGGCAGCCAAACCAAAGAGAGATGTGGCCCCACAAATAAAAAAAAAAAGCCAGAATTAAACAGCAGCTATGCCAGTTAAAGCTGACATTCAGACTGGTGCTGTTTCTCAACAACTTGGACCGCACAGTTGCTTGGCGATCAAAGAAATGCTATCGTTATTATATTTCTACGGCTGCCCTGACTGTCTGCACTTGGCGCTCTCCCTTTTTGTGTGTTATTACCAGAACAAAGCTATTAAACTCCAAACTGAGGGAAGATCAAGAGGAAAATGTAATGTTGTAATTACTTGAGAGAAAAGTTAATTATACGTTTCCGCGTATTAGTCAGCACTAGGGATGCAACGATACCATTTTTTACAAACCGATACGATACCGATATTTTTTATTTGTGTACTTGCCGATACCGAGTACCGATACCGATACTTCTTAGATTTGGTCTCCATGAAAGTGCAATTAATTTGGAGGCAGATTTTATTTTATCCTCTGCAGATTATGTCAAGCCTATAGTACAAAATTAACAGAAGGCTATCCCAAGCTTTAAACTTCTTGTGGAAGTCCCTCTAATGTCGGACCATAAAACGCCCCGTGTCCGGGTTCATAATGTAAGCGATAATATTAGGGATCGAGCAATTATATAGGAAGCTGTGTTCCAAGTTATGTTTCCGGTGCTTTTATTGTGGAGGGAGAAACGGAAAGGAAAAGAGGAGTGGAATTGTGGGATATACGTGTGTGAAGGAGATAAAAAAGTGGTTCAAGTTACCCTGCAGCGTGTTTTCATTTTATTAGAATTACAAATATAGACACACAACAGACACTCGGCTACAATAATATCATCCGTAGCCGCACAACAGCGTCTGAATGAGGCCGCTGCCAGCGCTACTTCTGGTGGACCAGCAACAGTTTGATTCACACCGGCAGGACGGCGGTGATGACGCGCAGAGCTTCTCAATTATAGATGTATTAAATATGGAACATTTCAACTCTCGCGTCTAACGTGCCGCCGGCGTAAATTTGCGTCTGTCGCAACCACACGCGTCTGTGCATAGACTTTACATGTAATCTGGTCGCGTTGGGACGGACTGATTACAAGTAACTCCGGGGCTGTCAGCCACTAACAAGAGCACTAATATGAGCACTAATATGTCATACACACGTATGCAACACCGGTTAATAAGCACAATATCAATAAAGTCTTGTATTGTACTCGCGTCTCACTTTTCTCCTGTCTATTGAAAGAAGTGAGCGCTGCGTAGCGAGGATCCAAGATGGCGGCTCCAGATTCTGCTGTTGAGACAAACTGGCCATCTGATTGGACGGCAAAACAACTTGGATAGCGTGATTGGCTGCTCAGAAGTTGAGACTGTTGAGACAGTTGAGACAGAGAAGAGTGTCTCCGGCTCCGCCACGGGGTTGCTTCTCCACAAAGCGCGACCAGTTTGTTGTAGTGAAATACTGTTGAGTGAGTATCGGTTCTTGGTATCGGCCATTGAAACCGATGCGAGTACGAGTATTTAACGCAGTATCGATGCATCCCTAGTCAGCACCGTACGAAGATGTCTCTGTTCAAACTGTTGACTTGACTTTACATTGCCAACATTTTAAATGGTTACTTTGTCATTCCATAAACTCAATTTGAAATTCATCACAGATGAATCCACATTATGAAACAATTACTTATTTTTTCCCTTTCTTTCTTTCAAGATTTTGGGTTATTAGATGTTAGTACCGGTAGATATGGATGATGAGCACAGGCTTGATCTTAACCAGACCCGACCTTTGTAGCTATGGAGTGAGTCACACCAGGAGCTGGTCAACCATCAGCCACACCGAGATAACACAAGACGGAATAAAGTAAATTCAAGTCATGGACGTCTAAGAAACGGATGCTACCAGGGTCATATATGGTCATAAGCTATGTCCAAAATGGTTACAGTCCCAATGTTATTGAACTGAAGAGCATGATTGGGTTTGTTTTTTCCGCTTTTCTGGTTTTGCTTAAATGTTTTTCATTTCCGTCGTAAATAATAAGATTGCAAGCAGACATCTTATCCTTTTAATCCTCATGTGGTCCTCCAAAAGGCTTAAATTCTTAAAATTTGTTTTCGGATGCTCTTTTGTTTCAAATGTATGTCAGATGCACCAGTTCAACCATTTTTCTCTTTTTTCTTTTTTCAAAATATAAATGCTGTGGATCTCACTGTGATTGGGGTCATTGGAATTGTTGTTGCACTACAAGCTGAGTGGGTGTCTCTCTAAATATAACTGAAACACAGACTTTTATAATTTATTTATTTCATAAACCAGTTGGAGAAACTGGATTGGTTGCATCACGGCCTGGTACCTGAGCTGCCCAATAATATCACTCTCAACAGTGCCAATATTGGTCCAGTGTATCAAATCAATGCATCTTGAATTACATACGTTCCCGTCTCACAATTACATAGGTGTAATTTAAGATATCTCTATAAATCCATAAAGCAGCTATTAAACATGTTAGAACCACAGTCTCTGGTGTGTTCCTGTCTGTATTTGTGACTGTCTGTGTGCCGTTGTAGTGGCCGACTGCAGGGACCCTGTCAGCACATCTGGCCACTCTCACACCATGGCCAAAGGTGTGAGACAACACGTCTTGTGTGTGTTTGCTTGCTGTGTGTACTTTTTTTCCACATGCCCTGTTCACTAGATGGGATTGTGCAGCAGATGTGTCAACATGCCAGTTAAAGCTTTGACCCCACAACATCTCATCCATGTGGACAAGCAGAAGAGCCACCTCAGTAATTAGTGCTGTCTCTTTATCCCATTCAGGGCTCACCGAGCTGATTTGGTCCTCGGACACTGGATTAGAATAGATGTCTTGATTAGTACAGATGATTCAGAATGTAGTCATGCCAGTGTGCAGCTTTTTTATGTCTCGCTTTTGGATCGTTTGTATTTTTTGTGCTGTTCATAAACTTGCATGCCAGCCACACAATCAAATACCACGATGGCAGAAAGAATCCTGTTCCTCATTCCAGCCGATCTATTTTGGTCGCGTCGAGGCACTGCCTTATTGCATTGCCTCAGTGCTCTTTGTGACTCTTAACAGAACGCCAGAGTCATTAAGTGTGAGTTTGAGTGTGCTCTGTTGTGCTTGTGCTGCCACTACCTCTAGTCTTTGTGCTCGGTACCAGAGAGCGTCCTCAGGCTGTGCAACCAAGGAGCTGGCTGAGTGAAAGGGATTGCTATGAAACAACAGGCCCCTCTCACTGCCCACTGCTCCTGGTAGGAATAGAAGACAGCAGCTGTCAGTTATAGCTCATCTCTCTTTTTTCCCCCCTCTTGTGCTCTTCTATGCTTTGCCTTTTCCCGAGTGGTTTAAAATGTGCAATTCCTGTTGGTGGTCTGATCATCTCGGTCCACATTCAAGAATGTTGTTTTAGTTGCTGCTGAGACCGATGCTCATTCTTTTCACTTAAGAGCTCAGGCATGACTCAATTGTCAAGGGCAAAGGGGGAGAAAACCACGGCAGACAGTGAGGAGTCAGCCTGACAGTAAGAAAGACAGACAGGCAGGGAAGGAGGAGGGAGGACTGGGCAGGTTGAGTCCACCTCCATCCTGTGGCCTGGCTGCTATCCTCCTGTTGCAATCTGAGCCAACAGAAATCAGGAATTTTCTGCATGGAGAAGAGGGGAAGCCCGTGCAGGCGGAGATGTGGCACCAGCAAATGCCGTGTACGCGATGAGACAAAAGGCCTTTTATTCAAGCTCTGTGTATGCTTTACACAGATACTTTGATGACACATCTGGGTCACATGCAGAGGGCAGCAGCATGGGAAAATGCACCTCCTTTTGAAAGCGCCTCATCTGGGGCAAGTGAGGTGTTCGAGGCCTCGTCAGTGTCGGAAAACCGTGTGTCTGCACCATACCAAATAAATCCTTGTCTCTACTGGGAAAGGTTTCAGTGCCGTAAAACCTCTTTAGGTAGTGTGTGTGGGCTTCTCAATAAAACCTGTGTGTGGCCTTTTCTCTGCATGTCTTCAGACAATGCCAGCCGCAGTTAAAGTGTGATGGAGGTGCCTGGTGCCTGCCAGGAGCAGGACAGAGAAGAAGAAGCCGTGTCCGATGGCGAGCTGCCTCTCTTTGTGCCTCTGAGTGCAAAGCCTCTGCAGATCAGCTTGGGGGACGCTGTAAATCACGTCAGCTGGCACAATAAGGGGCAAACGCAATCCACACCAATCCTGAGCATGCAGCCAGATGCAAGCATGCGCACACACCTGCGACTAATTCGTGTTATGTGCTTGTCATTTTCTGAGACTGTTCTCATAGAAGTGCTGACCTGTAACGAAGCAGAAGATGCACACGCGTGCTTTCAGACTGTTCATATGCATGACAAATCCCAGCTGACGCACACATTCAACTCTTCTCTGTTATTGAGGCGTGGGAGGGAAGGTCCTGTGTTTTAATTAAACTTGTAAGGGCTGTTGTGTTTGGCAGAACTATATTGGTGTTTGTGTTTCCTAAGTCCCTGCTTTCGTTTTGGTTTACGACCCCGCTTTGAACTGCGTCCTTGCTCCCCCACAGTGAAGTTTCCAGACATTGCGGGACGGGAGTGTCTGTGTCGGGGGCACTCCTCCCTCTTATCATCTGTTTATCACGTTCAATGTGGATTTCATACATTTATTTTGACGTTTCTATTTTTTTCAAACACAAAGTAAACAATGTTCCTTCTTTGGTTTTGCATGGTCACAAAAAAAGGTTGTTGAAAAAAAGGATCTGGGTTTGTTGAAAATTCCTCCTACCAAAACCGCTCGACTGTTTGACGCGCACGTTTCCTGAAGGATGTGGTGGATTTGTAGTTCTTCATATTGGTTCAAAAAATGAACTATACCCACAGCTGCTCTCAATTGAGGAAAGCTATCGCACCTCGACAGACCTTCTGTTATGACTGCTCTGATTCTCAAAACCTCAGTGGCTCAGTGGAAATTGAACTCATGCTGCTGCTAAATGAGCTCAGAGACGCAGGCCTTTTCTAAATTGTATGCTGGATGTGATGAATATAGCCAGTCCTTCAGGGACAAACAAACAACTTCCTAAGCCCCCACCAGCAGGCCACTCCTCTGCAGCATGAACCTTCAAAGAGAGAAAAACAAACTTGAAATACATCCATGCCTTTATTTTTTTCTTTGGTGTATGGCTTGAAAGTTCAACGAGATCCTGTGACGTGTGGCTGAATTTGCAAATTTTTTCCAAATTTCCCCCTTTAAGGCTACATGCTAAGCTAAACATTCCTTTGCTCTAGCTTCATATTTAATGGCCAGACAGATTGGTGTCAATCGTCTCATCTGACTCTCAGCAAGAAAGTGAATCATCTTATCTCCTAAACTGTAGATCTATTTCTTTAAAACATTCAAATAAAAGTGATTGAATCCAACATCACAGGTAAATTATATAAACTAATATGAGGATGGATTTTCCCCTCAAACGGGGCAGACACAATACTGAGAGAGTAGTTTAATAGCAGAATGCAGTGGAAAATTCCCCGGCCAAGATTAGAAGCGCGCCATGAGCGAAGTGAGGGAAGAGGGTGAAGATTTGGGGTTGGAGTGAGAGGGGAATATGCACGCTGGCCTGGGTGGATGTTAGTGGGTTTTTGAGGGAGGAGTTGCTGGTTTTGTGCAGAGACGGTTCGCTGTGAGGCTGCTCCCTGCAGTTCCTCCCTAATTACAGCTCTACTGGAGGACAAGGCCAGACATGCTCTTTGTACAGTGCTGGAATACACACAAAAATTCACACATACAAATGGGATGAACACAAGTGCAAGCTTGAGCAAATTATCTGTGTCCTTTTGGGAAATCTTAGTTTATCTCGCATGTAGGTTGGCTTGAAGAGACGGAAGCGTCACATCTGGTTTACGGTAATCTTTCACAAATGTACCCACCATATCTCAGTGTTTGTTTTGTGCTGGGATTCTTTCGTCCTCTTTTAGTACCTTTTTGGATTTGTCTGACTGACTTTTCAATGGTAGTTCCACTTTAAGAATCGTTTGAAGACCTTTCATTTGATTTCTCGTAATCCTCTAACCACGAGTAGTGCATCTACTTTGGGTTCTGTCCTGAGAGACGACGTATAGCTCTCTGGCCTAAGCAAACTGAGCCATGAGAAGTAGCTGGCACGACGTCGCCCTAGTATTGCTCGGCAGAGGGTTATTTTGGGAGTCCATAATTACAAAGGAGGGACTGACTTTGCTTCACAACAACTCTCCCGCACTAAACACACTCGCCAATTGCCGGTTGGCGTCAGAGCCACCCGGCTTACGCTGTCAATCGTGTATTGGCTACAACAAGAGGCTCATGCCAACGGTTGGTAGGTTGTGTACGGTTTAGTTAATAAACAATTAAATCTCTCAGCCCCCCCGTATCTTGACTTCTGCTTTGAAACGAGTGGATTTGTTGTGCATGGAAGGTGCATATGCTCTCAGTACTGTGTATTGCCAACACATGTGCTCCTTGTTCCTGAAACCAACCACACCTTGTAGCATGTGATGCTATTTATTTTACCCATTTGATGACCCTGGTCAAAAGTTCAGTCCCTCAGGCTAAAAAAAACATACATCACTAAATGCACTCAACATGAAAGCCTGTGCAAACATGGTTATGTGGGCTGTGTTCAAATGCAGTGTATAAGTGGACACTAGTTTATCTGTCTGAGTGGAGCGTCTACCCTAACCCCTACTGGAGGAATTAAAGGAACAATTACTGTCTGCTAAATGAGTATAGCCATATATAGGTCAGGAGGCTAAAACAATGAGACAAGCTGTCATGCCACCTCACCAGTCTGGCAATTGTTCAGCCATAACGCGCACACACACTGGAGGGATTTGATTGGCCAGAATGGAGCCAGGGGTATTTATGATTGGCTATCACAAAACACCAGAGCTAACCGTAGCCATCGCAAACCTTAACTTGAAAGAAAATCCTCTTAGATCAAAAGGATCTAAAGCAGGCATCTTATCTATGGTTTTCCATTGTATAATTGATTTATCTTGGAAGAGTTTCTGTATTATTTAGTCATTGGATTTTTGGTTTTAATGTTTTGATTTGCTTTACTATAGTCTGTCTCTTAAATTAGCAGCACTTTTTACACTGCACTGCTTCATTTTGTCATTATATGCCTCTTTAACATAGAAAAAAGTGAACAATGTCACCCACTGTACCTTTTAGTCATAGTCCCATGAAGGTGGACTAGTCTTTTCACTGAGCCCGTTTTGGATGACTGCAGTATTGGTGCATTCAGTATGAAAACATCAATAATCTACCATAAGCAAACTAAGATTGAACCTAAAGCCTTGCGCTTCTTCCAAATGTGCCATCTCGTGAGCTCCTGAACTGACTCGCAGATGTCTGGCAGCAATAGGCCGACACACTGTGAGAAGATGCTGCCCCCTCTCCTACCAACCCTCCCCCTCCTGCAGACATGTGGGCCACGAGTTGGTGGTTGAATCAGGCCAACTCAGCAGTTCAGGATGGGAGAGGAAGGAAAAGAATGGAGGAGGGGAGCAATGAGCCCTGACTCTTGTCCTGATATGAATTGTGTCCCAGAGACTCGCCGAAACAATGGACACTGACAGCTCATGTGGAAATACTCCCATAGACAGTTTTGTGTGTGTGTGTGTGTGGCGGGTAGTGATTTGGCTGCAGAGATTAGATGAAGTATTCCACAAAAGGAGTCAGTGGAGCAAAGCATGGAGCAGGAAGAACCAAGGATATGTGTCACCACACACAGGAAGGGTTCTGTTGTGCTGCGTGGTTGTGTAAGAGAGGGTGTTGGTGTTTCAGGTGCAGGGGAGGATGGGACTAAGGCCTGTTCAAGCTTGCAGAGGATTTACCCAATCGCACCCTATGAATAGGGGCCCCTCACCTGGAGGCGAGGAAGGGGCTTTTCATCACGGTGTCGTGGTCAATTAGGGCCTCGCGTTAATGACAGGATCCACCACCGACCAGTGCAACTCTCTTGCTGAATCCCCTTAAAAGAATTCGAAATGCTGTCGTCCAACTAAAGTGGACAAGAAGTCCATATTCAGCCAAAGCTGTCATTCTGATTTGCTGCTGAACGAGGCACAATGTCAGAGCTTCTCAATAGAGGAGGTGTGTGACTGCATTTGTCTGCTTGGATAAGGATGAAAAATTATCTCATTCAGCTTTGGAGACAACATTTTCTCTGGCCATTTATAAGTCGGGTTGCAGTGTGATGGATTATTTTTCTTGCCCACAGTGTGAATGAGATGAATGTCTCCCGAGGCAGCTTCATAACAGAGGATCACTTTTCCTGTGGGTTGATGGAAGACCTTCTCAGCGAGGCGCCTTCTGTGAGACGGACTAGCTCGCCCTTTCTCAGTCTCTTTTTTCCCCCTTAAGCCGGCAGTTAACAACAAATCCAAATTGGCTGACAGAAGACAATTTTATTTGTTTTCTGATTTTAAAATATGTTAATTGCAGGATCTGAATGACAAAAGACCCAAACAACTTTCTTAATTTATTAGAAAAAATAGCCTGTCATTTTTCCTCAATAACTTTTATTATGGATGCAATTAAAGTCAGAGAGCTGGAGAGTATCTCTGTGTTTCTGTCAGCAGAAACACCTTTTACGTAATTTAATGTCATTTCCATTCAGTCACGGGAGGCTGATCATTCCCGAGTGTCATTTAAATTTCCCCTGAAACACTGAGCCTAATAAATTAATTCCAGTGTTCAAGAGAAACTATAATCATATTCTGAGTTATGTAATAATGACATCACAATTTAAAAACATACAGGCGCCATTAAACAATACATAAGACAAACTCCTTCCGCTGCTAAAATGGATGCTTCCTGCGCTTGCAAGCATGAAACAGAACACAATTTTAATACTCAATGCAGTTAAACAGGCAACACAGAGAAAACATCTCTTCTCTGGCAGTGATGGTAACTGTCTTTATTTAGTGTAAGTACCGTCATGATAACTGTCTTTATTTAGTGTACAGTCATGATTACTGTCTTTATTTAGTCTAAGTACAGTGCATGTGAACAGTCACAAACTCCCCAAAGGTCTTTCCAGCTGTTAGCCGGCTGATCCAGCTGTGATCAGCGGCCACCTTGTTTCTCCTCAAACATATTTCCTTGTTTCCTCTCTCCTCGCATGGTTTCCTTGCGAGGAGAAAAGACACAAGTGAGGGAAAAGGGGAAGCAATGAAGAGACTTGGGATGGACCCTATTTGTGTTTGTGACAGGGAGAGAGACAGGCCATAATCTTCCTAGTCTGCTTGTTGTCAACTGCAGCCGATAAAAGATCAGGAGGTGGAGGTTAGAAACTAGGACAGTAGTAGATGTCTTCCTGAGTTCACTTGAGGTTTTGAGGAAACCGAACCAGTTGGGTCTCATTTCATGACATGTTGGAGCAGTATGGATGGGCTGAGGGACACGAACCAGACACATAAACACACGCAAACCAGAAAACACAAAAAGTATTTTTTTTCTAATGTATAATATTTCCACAGTATTTTTAGATGTGTAAGTTTCTATATTTGGCTTCCAAATATTGTTAACCTTCTCATGTTGGCTAAATACACAGAGTGAGATATGTTATTGCAAGCCTCCGTGGTTTGCTTTAATTCAGTCGGTTTATATAATGTAGTAAATCTTTCAGTTCACTTCTCCTTCAGAGCAACCGCTGCATTCTCGTTACGCGTGGGTTTATTATTTTTAGCTCTGGCTGCCAGTATGGCTACGTGTGATAGCAATTCACAAAACCTGTTTGACACCATTTAAATACCATGAATATTTTCAACATAACATCAAGTGTGTCTATTTTATTAACGATAAAACTATCTCAACGAGCTATTGCAAACTAACCGTATTCCCTTTTTCCTACTTCTTAGTGAGCCCACGTGAATAATATTCACACAGGACTCGTAGACGTTCTCTTCATTAATAAGCAATGTGACGCAAATCTAACTGAGAACAAATCTTTTCAGCCGGGGGGCTCATTAAACATTATTTTATGGTCAAAGCAGCTGAAGGCTGAAAGTTGTGCAGCTTGTGTTTTTGTTTGTGAATGTGGGAGACGAATTGATTGAATTAAGCATTTGTTGTGATGTTAATCATAGTATCTCTTTTGAGTCTCCCTCTTGTGCATCTTGGCTGTTGAGATGACTATAGAAATCTCATATTTTCGAGTCTCTCTGTTGTCTGTGCTATCCTGAAGTCCTGACTCTCACATCCAATCACTCATGTGGACTCTCGCGCAAACAGAAGGCCAGACAGGTGGCAAGGAAGCAGGTCCAAGTCTGCTGCTGTGACATATGTCACTGCAGCACTGCCAGAATCCATTTCCCTTGATCCAGTGGCGATTCTAGAAAATTTTACATGGGGTGGCAGAAGGGTGGCAAGTTGAAATGCAAGGGTGGCATATCACACACACACACACACACACACACACACACACACACACACACACACACACACACACACACACACACACACACACACACACACACACACACACACACGCCTGGTGTCTATATATATTTATTTATACAAATCCAGATAGTGAAAACAGACAAGAGCAATGGAATAGCTTAACAGTTAAGTTACATACGTAATGAAAATAAAAACTGAGAAAAAACTGCTATAACATTTTCTGTCAGTCCACCTTACTGTACTAAAGACGTTAGTAAGACGGTTAGCTAAGCTAACAGTAGTAACTTCAAGGCTAGCTAGCACAACCAAGCTGTATAGCGAGCTAGCTACTGTATGTTACCGACTTTTGCAAGCTAGCAATTTAATAAACGATTGAAATTACAACGGAACTGTGTATCTCATATGACCACCCATCACATTTTCTTGATTCACGATTCAGCAGTACTGTACCTTCTTTCATCACTGGAAGCCTACAGTAGGCTTGTCTCCAGTTAGTTGCGGGAGATGGGCAACCACGGTGACGAGAGCAAAGCGGACTCATGGACTCAACCATTTTACAGGGGAGGGGGAACTTAAAGATTTTAGAACAAGTTACCAAAGAGATCAACAGCTTAAGTAGCAAAAATATAATACCATTATATAAATGTGTAGTATATTATAGGAGACACTTCTGACAACCTGGGTGGCAAGTGGGGTGGCAAGCAATATTTTTAGGGTGGCAGCTGCCACCCCTTGCCACCCCGGTGGTTTCGCCACTGCCTTGATCCCATCTTTGCCAAAGTTCCTGTAAAATAGTTTGTCACATGATTACACAAGTGTGTTTTTAATACAAATTATTGGTCCATCTCTTCTCATGTCAAAAGTCCAAAATGTCCATTCCTTTAGTATTCCACACTGGCGTGTATTTATATAGTCACTGGGGTCAGTGGAGGCATTACCCAGGGTACCTGTGGGCCAGATGGCGGTGGAGACTTTGTGGAGCTTAAATCAACGGCATGTGTTTTCTTGGTTGGAAACATGCATATGATCAGCAGAGAGGCAGCTGGATTAAAACCAGAAGCAGTAGTTGGTTATATTGAGTGCAAATACGAAGAAAGAGGCAGTAAAGTTGGTGAACCCCCTCAACGGCACTTTTTCTCTAAAGGGGGGGGGGGAAACACTTGATGGAGTGGAGATTGTTCCTTTTGAAAGCTTGGAGGAATGCAAGACCAGTCTACTCCATCGTCTCCTCTTCCTCCTTCTTTGATGTTCCTCCCTCCCTCCTCTGCTGTATCACACACACACACACACACACACAAACATGCAGGTTAATCTCCTTATGTACGCACACGCACTCTCACACTCCCTTCTCTTAAAATACCATTCTCCTGGTCTTAACCTCTGTTCCCCTTGTGATTTGGCCCAACGTGTGTGTGTGTGTGTGTGTGTGTGTGTGTGTGTGTGTGTGTGTGTGTGTGTGTGTGTGTGTGTGTGTGTGTGTGTGTGTGTGTGTGTGTGTGTGTGTGTGTGTGTGTGTGTGTGTGTGTGTGTGTGTGTGTGTGTGTGTGTGTGTGTGTGTGTGTGTGTGTGTGTGTGTGTGTGTGTGTGTGTGTGTGTGTGTGTGTGTGTGTGTGTGTGTGTGTGTGTGTGTGTGTGTGTGTGTGTGTGTGTGTGTGTGTGTGTGTGTGTGTGTGTGTGTGTGTGTGTGTGTGTGTGTGTGTGTGTGTGTGTGTGTGTGTGTGTGTGTGTGTGTGTGTGTGTGTGTGTGTGTGTGTGTGTGTGTGTGTGTGTGTGTGTGTGTGTGTGTGTGTGTGTGTGTGTGTGTGTGTGTGTGTGTGTGTGTGTGTGTGTGAGTGATCGGGTTTGCTGATACTTTACCTGCAGCAAGTCTTAAACCTGTGTCACCCACCCAACCACACAGGCCGAGCCAGAACGGAGCAAACAAGGCAGCTCCATTTAACGTGTCCCAGATGTGCAGCCCGGCCCCTGTGTGCCGCGGTAACTGCTAGTGAAATGAGTGCAGGGAGTGAAGGAATGGAGGGGGTGCGTGCAAAGAGCTACCCAGAATGCATTTGCATGCAAAATATTCGGAGGAGGGAAAACTTGTCTTGCACACTGTTTTTACCTGAGTCTCACCTGATTCCTGTTCAATTTGTATCATCCTTTCTTTTTCTTTGTGTTCTTTTATCTACTGGAAGCATGGAGCAATACTAACGCCCACCCACAGATGATTTTTGAAGTCTTTAAGGCAACATGACAGTCCAGACTCAACGCTATATCTATTTATTTATTTTTGTTTTACCCTCCTGTATGCAGTAATGGAAGAGGGTTTCAGATCCTTAAGTAATAGTAGTAATGCTGCATTGAAAATAAGCTAAAATAATGCAAATAGTGATGCAGAATGGCTCCTTTATAACTTATTATATTTTGATGTATGTGTTTAATAATATTGAAAAGTTTCATCTGCAACAATGAATCCTATTTTATAATTTGATTTCCTGTTAACTTTTACTTGGTAAGGTAATTAACGGCTGTAGTGAAGTAGTATGACGCGGCAAAGAAATATTAAATATATTAAAGTAAAGCACAAGAACTTCAAAATTGTTCTCCAACACTGTACTCACCTATTTATGTTCCACCTTGGCCTCGTTCTCTTCTGTGCAGCTACAACAGCGCATGCAAAAGATCACAGAAACGTCCAGGAGGTTTTTACCCAAACCTTCAGTGCAGCTGTCGATTATAACCACGTACGTTTATCAAGCTTCTCCAAATTTCCAACCAGGCACTGCCTCAATCACCCCTGCAAGAATGTGAAATATGTCTGCATGTTTAAAAAAAAAAAAAAAAAAAAAGTTCCTCTTTATTCTATCTGGATTCTTTTCCCATGTTAATGTGAGCTGAACGTCTTGGCAGCGGTCAGCCCCTAAACACACAGATAGACTTCCAGGCCGTTTCCAGTGGAGGAAAAAAAGCGACATCCAAGAATACTGATTGTTTTGGTTCATTCCTCACATTTATACGGGTACGTCCCTTTGGAAGGGGCTCCACGTGCACTTAACATTGCCAAAGGTCAAAACTTGACCCGTCAACTCAAAAGGTTTTTATTTTTTTGCTTCTGTTTTTTTTAGATGTGATTGGATCGTTGTATGACACTATTCCTGAGCCCATGCTATGAGGAGAAAGCGATAGAAAGGGGCTCCGCATTTGATTAAATCATTTATTTTCTAATGCGAACAGGGCAAAAAATGCTAATGTGGCTAAGGGGGATATGTTTCAGTGACATGTACGCTGACCGTACTGTACCACATTGTACTGGGCTGTCTCTTCTTGGCTGTGCTGTCATGTGCTGTTTCATCCCCTTCTACTATAGGCCATATTCCTGGTGGTTTTGAAAGGGGGTGTGTGTGTGAGTCTGTGGGGCCCAGGAATGAAGCCCACTGCCACAGCATCCAGTGACCTAATGCAAAAGGCAGCAGGGTCTAGCACTATTCACCATTCTCTCTGCGTGCCTCGTCTCTCCCCCTCTCCAGTGATTATGGTCTCTCCTGTCACTAAGCACTTTGTCACGCTTGGCCGAAAACCATGATGGGGCTGGGGGGTTGTTGGGGTGCAGGAATGTCACTTGCACAGACGGACTGTAGCTGGATATGCTGCAGACAAAGCAACATGCCTGGGGTCATGGGTTGCAGTGTTAGCATACGGAAGTGAACTGCTGAATATATCGTGGCTGTGCTTTTAAAATGCAAAATATATAATATAGCCAGAGTGGCTCTGTCAATGGATAAGAAAATGTGCCTACCGGCACCGCTAAAGTTCAAAGGTTAACGTGCTATCTCGTTTGGCTTTTGTACAGATTAAACAAAGCATAAAACCATCAATATGACTTTTTAAGTTTATCAGAACATTTTTTGAGAGACATGGTTTTCCCTCAACATTGAAATATCTGTGCTCGAGATGCTAAATCTCATGTAGCTTCATGGATGTCCACTGATTGCTTGGCCTCAGTTGCTGCTGCTGCTTGCAGCTTTCTGGAGACCCGCTCGTCCAACAACTTGACACTCGTCTCTGCACTGCTTTGGGCCCTCAGCAATATTCTCATCAGGAGTGAAGTCGACCAGGTCAACGGTTGTCGGGAAAATCTGAAGAAGGCACATTCATGTACCCGGTTGCAATGTGGTCCTCTTTGCGGGGTGTTGCTGCCACAGCAGTCGGCTATATTGCTTCTGTGACGCAGTCTGAAAGGATTGCGTGTTTGCACGTTTCTCAACTGTGCTGCTGCTGTCTGGGTCATGTCCCTGAGTCAAAATATCATCACCAGGGGTTCACACCCCTGAGGGGCCACCACTAAAGCTGTTAGCAGGGTGTTGATGTTGTCGCCTTTACCCCAACTAAAGCAGCCCACATAGTAACAACTGAGAGTTATTCCAATGATAGTTATGTTTTGGAATGAGAAATATTGACTATCAAAATAAACAATATAGTTATTATATGGAGAAAAAACTAACATTAAAATGTCTCTTTTCCTTTTTTACAGCTGCTTTGACTCAGCCAAAGCACAGCCGATAATTGGAGCTTTTTTGTAAAGATGGATACAGCATGTTCCTCCATTTACTGCCCGCCAAGACAAAGATTTCCATTCATACAGATTAACATTTTCATGTGCCGTGCCACGCAGGCCCTGTGCCTTCACACATGCTAGCATCTGTAATACTGAGAAATCAGGAAAAACTAGTATACGCTCTGGTTGCAACACATGTATACCAAAAGTACTTAACACAGTGAGCCAACTTTCACAAAGTCCTGTGTGAAATATCACACGTGAGGCCCCAAACACCTCTTCACACATTATATTATGTCTGAACTTGCGCTTGGTGATTACGGTGCCTCTGAGTGGAACCAAAAGCATTTGAGTCATATTGTGCGGTTGAATATTCACTCAGGACCTCGTGTTTTTACATCAATGCTTGCAGAGTAGCGTACACTAACACATATACAAATTCCCTGTTGATTAATTTTATTAATTAATTTTCAAAAGTAGAAGTGTTTTTCTTTTGGTTCATTTCCATCGTATTGTGTTAGTCGTGCCGAGTCAGTAGTTAATGTAAGAAGACCTGCCAGGAACAAGTGTGCACAGAGCTTAATGGTTGATCATAAAACTCTTTAGACTCCTGTCTTTTATGGGAGATGGTGGAAAAGCAGTAGGACTTTAAAGGGCTTTCTCTTCACAGCTTTGGTTAACTAGCGGTGCGCTGCGGGGAAACCGACCATTTCTCTTCTTTTTCCAACAACAGCATGAGGCCTTCAATGGCAACTGAGAGCCGGATGCAAACTACTTGGCTGGCTTCTAATTGGTCTGTTTCTCCTGCCCCGATGCAGCATTACAACAAGACATGTATATGTTTCAGGACCTATTTAGATGATGATGATGTTGGGTAGTTCTCATTTAGTATGGCTGTGAAAAAAGATTAGCATAATGCCAGTGATGGATCACATTACTTAAAACAGCATCATGGAAAGCTTCGAATGGCCAGATGCTTTGGTTCAAAGCAGACCACGTCTTTCTTGGGAGGTTATGCTGGTCTTCAACCTGTTCGGAGATATCTCCAACTACGTTTACCACCGCATTCCTCGAGTGTCTTGCACACGCACACGCATACGCACACACACACACACACACACACACACACACACACACACACACACACACACACACACACACACACACACACACACACACACACACACACACACACACACTCATCCACCCTGCCACACACATCAGCAGGGAGCAGAATGTAGGAGTCACCCAGAAGCTGTCTTTCCACCTCTG
The DNA here is from genome assembly GCA_023566465.1 of Cottus gobio. Taxonomy (NCBI): domain Eukaryota; kingdom Metazoa; phylum Chordata; class Actinopteri; order Perciformes; family Cottidae; genus Cottus; species Cottus gobio. The sequence goes on from CM042231.1 coordinate 12,585,154, forward strand.
ACCTATTCTGACCTTGTGTGGGTTGGAGTTTTAACATCATGTGGTTTTCAGCTCCAGTATTCCTAAATTGAAGACCTTTTCTTGATTACTTTATGCCAGTATGGCATGACAAAGTTAAGGTTTACAATGCTGGAAAGTATGGCCATTTGGAAATCCCTCTGTAAAATCTTTTTTTTTTTTTTATCCATCCAGCTGTGTCAGAGCTCTCAAATTACTCTTACTGATACTCTTTACCACAGATGTTAAATGTTGTTTAAGTGAATAAATGTTTTTTCCATCCCTGTCAGCATTTAGCTTCGCTATTAGCTGTCCTTGGCTGGTGGAACCTTAAGTTTAGAACTTAAGAAATTTAGGGTAAATGCAAACAGCTGGTATGTGCATGCATGCTCTGTGTTCTTAGACTGTGTTTCGACTACATGGGCTTTTCATATTCCTTACTCTGATCAGTAAATAACATGTGTTGTTAAATAACAGTGGGAAAAAAGCACCAAGCTTTTCTAACGAGCTTTGATCTGAAGTCTTGTTTAGTCTGCAGATGCCTAGCAGTCAATCGCCGGTCTTTGAATAACGGGCTTACCCATCATGCTTCAGTGTAGCAGGGATTATGTTTGTCAGGAGTGGTTACGATAACCTTTTGTGTGATCGGCTGGAACGTGCTCACTTAGTTTAGCTGTGCGTGTGTGTGTGTGTGTGTGCGACTCCAACACTTTGCTGGATAAAGTTAGGACCAGAAAGCTGTGTCACCGGATAGTTCATCCTTGCTTAGCTTCTTTGAAGTAATCGATGATCTTTATGAGATTGGACTGTTTTAGAAAAGTAATTTTAAAGGGTCATTTTCGGCCTTTTATCTTTGACTGCAATCACATTTGGTTAAAACTACAAAGTACAGTAGTAGAAGCACGTGCCAGTTTACAATGAAACATGCACACACTCTTTTCTCTGGAGTGCTTTAGAGTTATTTAGTAGCAGAAAGCATAATGTTGAACTTTGCAATGGAAAACTGGTCCTGAATATAAAACCCTGCAGAAAGACAGACAGACTGGGTTTTGCTGCCACAGTCTGGGTTTATAACTGGACATTATTAATTTATGTGGCTTCTCCAAGTACTGCATTATCATGATGTGCCAGTGTTGATTTAATTTACCAAGGAGAAAGTATATTAACTTTATTGCAACTAAAGATAAAGCAAAGAAACACATTCTCACATTTGACAATCTGGATCCAGAGAATGTGTTTTGACTAAAAAAGGGCTTTAACAATAAATGGTTAACCAAAATAGTTGCCAACCAATCTTCTGTCGATAGACTTTTCAATGAATCAAGTATGTCTTCCAGCTCTTTTAAAACACTTCCCTGTACATACTTGTTCACATTCTACCACAAACTATGTGACATTTCTGAATGATTGGTAATTATCTAGATCCGTCCATGATGCATGATACTTTAATTGACTTGTTACTGAGGTAAATAGCTGCGGTTACAAAGTCGGCACGTGTGAGTTCATCACTTTGTTTACACTGGCTAGTTTTCTGCTCACTATGTTTACCTTTTGAGTTGCTGGTCTTACTTACTCGCCAACAGAAATAGAGGGGCGAGATGTGTTGTCGATATGAAATTGTTGGTTACATTGAAGAATAAAGGACATCAGTGAAACATAATTTAAACATAGATCCTTTCAAATTAGTCACTGTAAACTCATCTTTAACTCTCGCTCAGCTTAACTTAAATCTTTCCTCTTCCGCTAGTGCTCCATGACGAATCCATCACACCCCATGTCTTTGTATTTGTGGGTTTCTTTAAACAAATTATGCCAACACAGACTTCTTATGGGATTATGCAGAGCAGCTGCGAGACATTATATGTAACTAAAAAGCAGATGTGCACATAGGCTTTCTGACTGATAGATCATCTGTCCTCCTAAAGACGCTGGTGATGTGCTGTGCCATGTGGTTTCAGACTGAGGTGCGGGTGTGGAAGGTGGAGGGTGTTATACCAGAGACCTGTAATGAGACTGCAGTGATCCCCTCCAATATGGTTCCCATCAAAGAGACTTGCACTTGTGGCAGAAATTCCAGCCCTGTAGCAAATTATTTGTCTGGATTCAATCAAATGAGCTTCTGCCGAGACCCAGAAAACTAAGAATACCATGCACTTTAAGTTTGATCATATTCATTGGTTGCTTTTAAAGTGGCGTATTCAAAAAAACAACTTTTTTTAAATTTGAAAGCAGTAAAAGTTGATAAGATACAACCTTTTCTTTATCAGGTATAACACAGTTTTTGGCACAGCAGTTGTGAGCATTTAACAACATTAGTTCATGTTGTGCCAAGAGACGTCAATCTAATCTAATCTTCATCACTAACACTCATTTATTCTTCTTATGTACCCCTTCAATTTAGTCATCACCCATTCCCCGTGTGTACTGTGGTCCGTGACTGCTGACACCCACAAAAGCTGCGTCTCCTCTCCTGGCAGTGACTTTCACACTATCCCCCCCTCTGACTCTTCATTTCTGAGGCTCTAGTAAAACATGCTGCTTACTCAACATTCTGCTCAGGAGGAGCAAGAGGTGACGGTGGAAGTAGAAAACTTGTATTAATGATGAGTCTGCATTTCATAGGGAGTTGTATGGCAGACATCCACTCTCCTATGAGGCCAAAAGGTCGACTGGCCAGCTGGCTCTGCTCGCAGACTCCTTAGTCAGTGTTCTCACCTTCCACGGTGCACTTTGAAGACGGGGCCAAAAATTACAGTGTGCTTGCCCATAATAAACAAATAAAAAGCAGGTGTCCCAAACAGCAGGGTAAATATGACTCATTGCTGTTGCCATGGAAGAGCAGGAGCTGATGCTCCTGCCTGGGGACCCTCACTTCCTTTCACATCAGGCTTTGCTGAGTCCAGATTTCCTGTCCGCCTGAGAGTTGAAGATTAGAGAGCTAACAAGTTATTCCTCTTTCCGTCATAGAGCATACGCTGTATCATTTCTCACTATCGTGTCTTTTTCAGAACTATAACTCAATGAATGCATTCAGTTTGTTTTTTCTCAAGAGTATATTTTTCATTCACCTCTTGCAAAGCCGCAATCCTCCCTCGTTTATTTTATCTAAGCAAATCCATCCATAAGCATGTTTGGCAGCAGCTGTGTTGTTCTGAAGAAGCCAGTTCTCTATAAGGGATTTCATTGTTTTATTGATTGCTCTAAATCTTTGGTTGGAAACATCATGCTTTAACTGAGATTACCACACTGATCTTCCCTCGCAGCTCATTCTTTCCACATTGTATTATATCCTTTGGGGTATATTGTTCAGCTAGTGGTGGTATGTTAACTATATTTTGAGTTCATTGCATGTACTGAGGAGAGATAATACTTGTATGTGCCTGTGTAGAAATGCACACCGGAGATCTCTACAGCTGCTGCCTGGTAGCAATGGGGTGGGTCCCCTCTGTCAGCACAGGCAGGAATGCTCTGCACACTCAGCGTTTTATACCAATATGCGCACACAGAGAGCGAGAGAGAGTCTTACTATTAGCCTTATGTGAATCCAGTTCCCATGCCCGCATGCCATTTTTCATATAGGTTGGTCTTATACTTAACTCACTTGTATAGTAAACCAACAATAACTTACTCAGGCCTTGTATGTGACTTCAGTAATGACAATTGTGTTAAGCCACACATAGAATACAATGCTGTATAAATGATTAGCAGGTCTTTCACACACAAAAAGTGAAACACATCTGTGCATAGTTTGATCAAAGGTTGTTGGATTTGTAAAGCAGGTGGTTTGATTTAAAGATGTAGGCAAAGACTTAGGCACATGTTTGGTAGTTCCATGATGGAAACTTTTCTGTTTTAACTTTCCAGATCCTCCTCTGAATCTCTTTGTGCCTTACAGTGTTTAAATGTTCCCTTGTTGCCTTTAACATCTGTACACAGGGAAAGAAGAATGTTTTCAACTTGTGTTGCCTGCATATTAACAAGGATGAAACCTAATTTCTTACACTTTTTGTTTCTGTGTCTCCCTTTTGTTGCTTCACAGAAGAGGTCGACTATGCTAACTACGGCACCAACACGATAACGCGTAGGAAGAAGGCAGTGGTCGCACTGCGCAACAATGACATCAACCGCAAGCGGCCACACATCCGCATCGGCATGCCGCAGGACTTCCGGCCCGTCTCCTCCATCATCGACGTGGACATCCTCCCTGAATCTCACCGTCGTGTCCGGCTGTATCGTCACGGCTCGGACAAACCCCTGGGCTTTTACATCAGAGATGGGACCAGTGTGCGCGTGACCCCACACGGGCTCGAGAAAGTCCCCGGCATCTTCATATCTCGGATGGTGCCTGGAGGGCTGGCTGAGAGCACTGGGCTGCTGGCGGTCAACGATGAGGTGCTGGAGGTTAACGGCATTGAAGTGACTGGGAAGTCCTTAGATCAGGTAACGGATATGATGATCGCCAACAGCCACAACCTGATTGTGACGGTCAAGCCGGTGAACCAGCGCAATAATGTGGTCCGCAGCAGTCGAATCTCGGGGAGTTCCGGCCAGTCGTCTGACAGCAGCGGTTCGACTGGTTACCCGAGTTTGTCAGTGGCCTCTGTGGGGGTGATGTCCACTGGAGCACATTACCAAGACGATCTGGAGAGTGACGAGGAGACGGATATTGTCATTGAGAGCAGCCTAAAGCGGCCGTCTCAGAGGTCCAATGCTTCCCTGGCGTCCAATGCGTCCCTGGCGTCCAGTGCGTCTCGCACACACCAACAGACGCCAACAACAGCTTCAGGCCCAGCGGCACCTCCAAGCCCGCCCACACGTCCTTCATCGGTGGTCTCCACTGCCTCCTTCCACTCCCAGCAGAGTCTCAACGGAGGGTCTCACCACCACCACCACCACAGCAGCAGCCTCAGCTACCAGCTCCACAGAGACCTGAACCTTCAGCAGAACTCGCACCAGCAGTCCCAGCACCGCCATCACCAAGTACAGCCTCCGCATCACAGCAGCAACCCAGCCCTCCGCCACAGCAACGGCAGCCTGCACAAAATCCTCAGCTCCATGAAAACAGACCCACGGCACAGCCTTGCACTGCCCAGGGGAGGGGTGGAGGAGGACGGCACCGTCATTACCCTATAATACTTATATACACACACACACACAGACAGAAACATCCCAACTGCTCAGAGACTTAAACTGGAACACATATATATGTATATGTGAGTTTTAGTGTGTTTTGTCAGATACTAATTTTGTGACTTTGGTTTGTTTTTACGAGATCTTTAATAATTGGAAGTTTCAAGCCAGGAAACAAGGAAAATGTATTGTATATATCTCCTGTATTTTTTAAAGTTGTCTGTCTTACATCAAAAGATTTGTACGTATGTAGGTCGTAAGCATCGGAACAAATAACTATTTTTAGGCGAGTCCACTGTATCCTAGAATTCTGAATGTGCCTACAGCCTAATATCTTTTGTTAGTGACCACTTTTATTAAGATCCTTTTCATTTTTATTACTGGGACCAACTTGGGGTTTTATGGATGTTTTTAAAGAGTAAATCTATATTTCTTATATTCTGATAAATGCTGTTTAGAGTATGATTTTTTTTAATAGGTATTTTATGCATTGATGATTGTGATCAAATCCTTGTATCTGTTCCAATAAATTATTCTAAGTCTGCAAACTAGAAATGTGATGTTTGTTTCAACAATTTTCTTAGTTTTTTAAGACTGAATGGATTCAGTTATGTAATGAAAGAAAAGACACATGTTTTGAAAGGTTTAAGACAGGGCAAAGTGTATGTCATTTAATTGTTCTTATTAACATCATCCTTAATATCATCATTTTGTTACTTAGCTTTGGGTGCATACATTTGCTATAATTTGATTTGTTTCATCAAACAGTAAAGAAACGCTTTGTCTAAACCAGAAGATACGGGTTTAGAGGACCTACAAAGACAATGTGACATCCTAAGATATTTTAAGCTTGACAGGGTTTTAGCTCAAACTCTACAAAACAACACAAAATGTCAGGTTTTGGGATAAGCCCCTCAGAAACTAAAGTCAGAGGCTTTTCTCTAGTCTCACTGCTGACAGTCAACAAAGCAAATCCTATGGCAGAGGCTGACATCCCAAAGTTTTCACCAATGGCACAATCTGTACACAAGGAATGCATAACCACAAAACATGCCGTACAGGGGTGTGCCTTTGCTTTCTCTGGAAATAATTGGTAGTGTTATTATCATTAATTATCATCATCATTATCATTTTACAGTTAAAGTAGTACGGTTTTTTTTCAGTGCCTCCAGAAAACTTGAAAGAAACACTGAGGGTGATAATATGACCATTCAAAGTTGCACTTTAGAGCACTTTCCATTGTCACTTTAACTGTATTCCTGTTATGTAAACCTGCAATGTGTTGCATCAGGTTCATGCCTGTTGAAGGCAGCAGGTGGTAAGAAACATAGCTCAAGTTACATTACAAAAGAATTTGCTCAAAATCACATGGTGAAGATTGTATATTTGAAGGTTGACTTCCATTTTTCTTAATCATTATCCCAGCTATTCAACATGGACATGCATCAGATTTGTCCTTGGTCAGAGGCCCGCCAGCAGCAGCAAAAGTTGTTCATCTCTCTGACAATAATGTTTGTCTGGAGCATGTATTGAAGATGCCCCACTGCTTAAACAGCTATGTGATGATTGTTCAAATGTATATTTTATATTGAGGGGGGATTCATTGCTGCATCATCTCTCCAAATAAACAATCAATTATATTTGACAATTAGTATGTTGAAAGGTGTGTCAAACGTTCTTTTTAAGTTATGTGCCTAACAGTTCATTTCTATGCAGTAATCATTTCTGCCCTCTGCTGGAGGAAATGTCACAAATGAAAATACAAATGAAAAACACTGTCACAAAGTACTGACATCTGTATTATATAGTTTATCTGATAATATTTTTTTCAGATCAAGGCTTTGTTTCAAACCATTTTTTTAACCCATCCCAACTGCAGATCTATTAATGATAGTAGTATTAATGAGTATCATTGTGTCTTTCAATTTCTTTTGTGTTTGTGTTTTGTATTTTTTTATTTGACTTCCATTGTATATGTATCGAATATTTATATGAAATTGTGACAAAAAGTAAAAGTTGGCGCGACACTGTTTTGACCCTTCCGAGGCACCGTCGGCTGCACAACACACGTGATCCAGTCAGTTGACAAGGCAAAACACGGCAGTAGAGCAGAAGGACAGGCGCTATGGACCACCATCGGGTTGACAGGGTGGGCCTTCTGTCTCCCCTGGAGGAGTCCAGCGCGGAGATAAGTAGAGACAGCGGCATCGTCTCACAAAGTGCGAGCAGTCTGTCCATGGTGAGCGAAATCCTCAGCAGCGGCACCGTGTCGCAGAGCCCCAGCTTTGGCGCAGCGGCTAACGTTATTCCTCAAAGCCCGAGCCGCAGCGAGGCAGCGGAGCCCGGGACGCCCGACCAGCAGGACCCGGAGCAGGACGACGAGGTCCTGAGACACGCCGCCCTCAGCTACTCGTCCTACATCAAGGCGACGGCCGGAGAAGAGGTTTGTGCTCGCGGCTTTAACGCTAGAGAGCCAGCAAGTGAGGCAAAGCACTGTGAGCAACGTGGGCTCTTTGTTTACGAAGTGACGTTCATGTAGCACGCGCTTATACTGCTGCAGTGGTCATACGTGGCCAACTGATTGCTTCAGGTAACCAGCAATGCGGTTATGGACGAAAGGGAAGTGGTTGCTAAGCGACACTTGGTGGTGACATCATGACAGAGATGGGACAGACAGTGTCTCACATAAGTGTTAAGTCATGAGTCAAAACTGTAAAGTCCTAAAGTTAGTATTTGACTCATAAACTAGACAGCATTAGGTGGAATTTAAATGTGTACTGCATAAAGTTCAGTACTACTCTCTAAAACAGGGAGGTCGACTATGCTAGAGCGACCTTTCAAAGATGAAAAAGAAGCAACCCAGATGATGTCATCGTGTTATCTCGCTCAGATGGATATTTTGCATGTTTCCTCCCTTTTTGGTTGTACGCACAGCAGAGTCTTTCAGTGTAAAAGTCATAATATATGGTAACGTGTTTTCCTCCTGTTAACTCTGTGTGATTGGGTGCTGTCAGACTGATTTAAAGTATATCTCTTTTCAGGATTTTTTTTAGACCTTTGTCAAAGGTCTATAGTCTAAGTGAAGTCACGAGAAATTGGAGTCACAAGACTGACTTACTTGAGTCCAAGTCATGTGACGTTCAAATAAAACTTATTTAGATACAGATACATTGGTGACTCATTGATGACAATGTCATCACCAAAAAGACAATCTGTCTTCAGCATAAGGAAACAGTTGTATTGTTTTTGTAGCCTGACCAAATTACTGTCACTCCTGAGTTGTCACTTACTGGAAATGTGTGATACCAGGACATTTGCAAAGAAGGTGAAGTAACAAGCTGGTTTGTTGGAAGACAAATGCCCCTGTGTTTTGGCCCTGTGGTCCATGAACACTTAATTTAAAGGCATTTTATTGAATTGCAGCTGTAACTGGTGTGTGTAACTGCTGTTAAAGTGTATAGAAGCGGTCACAAACGTCCACAGCTGACTCAGTTCATTTGGTGTATTTTCAGTAGCTGTGGTTTCTATATAGCTTTTATGTGTGCAGTTTTACATACTTTTTTTTTAATGATTTCTCCTTTAGATACTGTGCTTGGACAAGAGCTTGGAAGAAATGCTGACGAGAGTAGATGAGTTTGTTGGAATGCTGGATATGGTAAGCCAAGTCAAGCTATGGCACTGGTAAATCTTATGAATACCCTGTATATTGTTTGTATTTATTATTATGCATATTTGCCTCTCACATCTTTTGGGGTTTTTCCTCTAGATCCGTAATGATACCTCCCAGATAGTGAATGAAAACCTACCTCAAATCCAGCAGAAGTCAGATGAAATGAGACAAATATACAGAAGAATTGATAAGTTAGAGGTAAGTGAGCCTTTTGATTTTGCAAGATTGAATAATTATTGAATAATAATGCTATTTGAAAAATACTACAAACATCTTCAGTTTACTGTTTTTGTAATGCACACTAGATCAAGGATTCTGCTGTGAATGAACCATGAAACCAATGATCTAACATGTGTGCAATGCTTTAGTGATAATTGACTTGAGCAAAATATCCTGTTCACAAAAGAGATATTATGAACAAAATAATCTTCATTAGCTGAACATTTCCACTTCCACTAATGGAAGTGCAGTATGTTCCTGTTTACAAATCCTAATAATGTTTTGTACCCACTGAGTAACGAATGAGGATACAATCCAAAACATAATAATTGTAAGTTATGAAAGCTATTGTTTTCATACAGTGTATTAACTTTTCCATCCGTCCCCTAAAGAGGTGTCTTTCTTACATTCACTAATACATTGTCACAAAAATGGTCCAGCAATGTAATATTTATTGTATTATTTCAAATGTATATTACGAGTTTACTCATCTGCCTACTATTTTAAAAAGATCAAATTAAAGATTGTGGAAAATCTATTATTTTGCCTGCACCGATAAGCTTTTAGTTTAACGTTGAATTGTCTTCAATGAGGTTTATCACAAATAATGATGCGCAGAATCTCCATTTAATCAGGTTTTTGATCCATTAATATTATTCTGGTGTGGCTGCAGGCCTTTGTAAAGATGGTGGGGGCCAACGTCAATGCAATGGAGGAGCAGGTCACGCAGGCAGAGGGAGAACTAGGAACACTTCCGGGTGCTTTCAAGAAGATCCTCCGCACCATGAGTGTACCAGGCTTCCTAAACGTGAGAGCGCCTTCATGCAGTTGAAATAACCAGTGAATTATGGTGTGAAAGTATCTTTTGTGCCACTAAGTTGAACAGAGAGCCTTTTCCAATAAACATTTAAAATCCTACACAGAAGTTGTTCCCCTCCAGGCAGTGCTATTGGATATTTAGGATTCATTTTGTGTTTCTTCATTTACAGAAACCGGCCAGCCCAAGAAGACCAGCACCACATCAGCGTCAAGAGATCCCCAGCGTGTTCCGGACAGACGATTATTTTACATCACAGCCAGAGCAGTGACACGCCAAAACATTTAACACATCACTTGGTTCTAACCTCAGAGGCCTGTTGGGTGAAATTGTAGAGACAACTTTTACTGCCATCGATTGCAAGAGGATATTTTGGTGCAGCGGCCTCAACAAAGCAATAGTAGCCTTTCAGAACAAGTCCCTGGAAGTCAAGTGCGGGAAGACTGCATTTTTGAGTGTCATTTTCCTGGCAGTCAGAGCACTGAACTGTAGCAAAATGATTTTAAAAGTGCCTCAATGGGTCTTATCTATGTCTGCTTTGTTTTCACTATTCGTGCAGAAAACAATGTTGGATTTGTGACATGTCAGGAGGACAACGTCATCCCACTTGCCAATTTGACATCGTAAACAAGGTACAATGGAAGGAACTGTAAGATCTTAAAGATGTGTTACATAAAGAATTAACCCAGCTTTTTTTTAATGAATTACATTCCTGTTACTGACATTTGTAAAGACTTGCACGCTGTTATGAATTAATCTGTATTTCTAATGTCTCATCACTCTCCCCGAGCAATATGGATCTCATCCAGTTAAGCATATAATGTCTTCCATTTCAAAATATTTGCTTTATTGCTCGCCTGAGTTACTGGCTGTGGATGACAGTTGCCTCGTACATATTTGATAGCACCTTCTCAATAAAAGCACACTATAATTGAGTTGTTAGTTTATAGTTCATGATGAAAGCTCGGGCCAGGGTTGGAGCAGTGATTGAGTTTTGTAACAATAGCTGGAGGTTGCTTGGATCTCGTTCAATACCTATGAATTAATATTTGATTCTTTATTTGCCAAAATAGTTAGGAATAAAGATGTTTAATTTCCAGGTGAAATTTGGTATGTGTTTTTTAATAACCATTAAAGATTGATTTGAGACAAGTTTAGACTCTTTGAGCCCTGAGTTCAGTTTTTCAGGCAGATTTGCCTTTAGTCTGCATACAAATGCCACTTCTTTTTATGGGATTAACGGCACTAACATCTATCAGGGTGTTGAGCTTGTTTTTTAATGTAATATACTTTAATACAATTTTATAAATTGTTAATAAGAAAAGGCAAAATAGATTTAAATACATTTCAATTAACATGGGTGTTCAGCTTGTTGGAGGTGGGACAGAACGGTGCTCCTTACAGACTAACTCAGGGCTAAACTTTAACCTTGTCTGGGCCCTCATTGGTCAGCGGCCACTGACGTCAGTAGTTTGTCACAGGAAGCGGCAAGCGGGAACCCCAGCAGTCTCCATTGAATCCATCTTCATGCTGTACACGGCCGCGAGTTGAAAAAGTAAACTCAAACTTACGGACACGGTAAAATACTGTTTAAGTGAAGTTTCCAGAACACAAGTTGTAATATAAAAGTGTTGTTGAGACGAGCATACCGACGATAAACTTGATCTGTGAACAGCAAATCTGTGTGCTAGCGTTAGCCACCATTACCTGTGACGCTCCGCTCAGGACTGCAGACACGTTCACCAGCGGAAGCGGTTGGGGGTTAACGCTAGGTTTCTAACTGACAGGGGCTCCAGTCCCACGCTATATCGCTAGGAAGTTAATTTGTTGATACACCCGAATCTGTTTCTAGTCTTTGTCGAGCACCCGGTAACTTTAAAATGTGTACTTACGTTACGCATAGTGGTCTCCTCATCGTCAAACAAATCAACATATGGGGAAGCTTTTTCCACCGTTTTGTATTCATTTTCTGATGTCTGTATTCAACGCAATTGAAAGTAAATGTGACAAAATGTGAGTGCTAAATCTAGGGTCACAAGAGACTGAGGTCTGGTGGTTTCTCGTTAACTGCAGCAGAAAAGATTTTCATGAAGCTTTCAATCCCCCAAAAAATCTGTCTCTCTTTTCTTATGGATCCTATCAAATTGGGCCAATACTTTAGTATGAGTTTTTCCTCTATCTTCAGTGGTACCACTTTGTAAATGTATAGGCTTATAATATAACTGCCCCATCTAGATCATGAGTGGATCTAGTATATAGATTACGAGTAGATATAATTACATGTCTACAAATGATATAATACTATTAGTGTAGCATAATCTTTATCAAATTTGAATACCAATGTTATAAATGAAGGTCCGGACTTCCCAAGTCTGTTTCACCTGGCCATGGCTGCAGCTGAAAAAAGGCAAAACAAAATTGCCATAAAAATACATCTAAGCAACATGTTAAATAAATGGATTACACCCATGTAATCATAGCCATATCTCATGATTAGGCAGTGATATTATAAGCCTAATAATTTACACATTTACATATTTATGACTTTAACTTCCTCGTCTTTGTGTAACATTATCTATCTATCAATCCACAAACTGAGCTTTGATTGGTCAGTAGGTGGTGCTTTTACACAAGTTGATCTCTTATCTTGGACATTACCTGCTCAGACTCAAGTTAGTTGTGCAGCATTGGTAAGCAAGGGGATCTACCCCAGTAAGATGTGAACCTCTGCCGTAGGACTGAAAATGCAGGGTTAAACCTTGAAGTTAACACCAAATCCTGCTTCGCAGTCCAGGGTCTAGGTCAGGCACAACAGTCTCGGCATCCTGTTGCTTGGTTGGTCTACATTTTCCTGCTACAGGACATTAGCCGGGAGCAGATAAGGTGGTGGGGTAGCCTTAAGTCCTACTTGGGTTATCTTATGCTATCCTCCATCTCGACTCCGCTCTCAGTTGCGTCTGGCTGGGAGGTCGGCAGTGGGCGATAATCGTCTCACGGTTGGCTCCCCACAAATGAATCCAGTCCCTTTGCTTCCTTCCCTGATGTTGTGTGTCAACATGAGTTCAGTGAATAGTCTCCAGCCTACTGACACTTTGACGAGACTCTTCTCTTTTACAGATCCAAAGCTTCACAGATGGCCTGCGCAAAAGAAATATGGCAAACGATTGGAGAGGGCTTTGTCCAAGAATATTATCACCAGTTTGACACTACCACCAGGACAACTCTGGGTGACCTATATGTACGTTTTTTCTGTGTCCATTTAATGATTGCCTGTTTTGATGTACTTCAGCATGGGATGTCACTAACAAACCCAATTTTATCGCACTTGACAAACACAGTTAAAGTTACTGTTGTAAAAACAACATTCATGGTCAAATATATTTATGTATGTGTGTATTTGATGTAAATAAAGGACTGCACACTGCATTAGCTTTAAACCTCACTTGTGGATGTGCTAATATATTGCACGTCAGGAAGCCATAGTGTGTGGACTTTTTTCATATCTACATTGCTGTCTACTTTTTGTTCACGTGCCTTCAGTATTTTTTGGGGATGTGAGCGACCACTCTAGAAGGTGTTTCATGTACTTAATGTTAACATGCTTTTTTTGCTTAGAGTGCTGATGCCTGTTTGACATGGGAAGGTTCCGTTTTTGCAGGGAAAGAAGCCATCTCTGGCAAATTAGCAGTAAGTATCTCTTCTTCCTCAGTTTGTGTTTTTCACAATCCACAATTATTATTTTGAAAAATGACTATGCTGTAATAAGCATGCATATATTAATAAATGATATTGTTTCCTATCTGCAGAGTTTGCCATTCAAGACTATTAAGCACATTATCACAGGACAAGACTTCCAACCCACTGTGGATAGTTGTATCTTCATCATGGTGTTTGGACAGTTGAAGGTAAGCTGGAACATTTTAGCCCAAAGTGAGTTCAACTCAGTCTGGCGCTCTTTGGGTTCCCTGGTTGAACATTTTTGAAAATAGAGCAAGGTTTTTCTTACAGATCAAACAACTGTACCCTGAATAATCTCACTATCTTTGAATATTGCATGTATGGTAAAAACTTTTGTATTTATTTTTTATAAACCCTTTGCAATGTGGTGTAGCACATTTCTGCTTTAGCTTACATCACAGTTTAAGACATCATTGTACTAACAGACCTTTTCTGCAACAGGTAGATGATGATCCACCAATGGCCTTTCATCAGGTGTTTATGCTGAAGTCCCAGCCCGGCACATGGGTCTGCACAAATGATATATTTCGGTTGGGCATACACAATTTAACAGGGTAGTGATCTGATTTCATAGGTTAATAAACATTGGAATCCAGCATAGAATTCATGCTATGGTTAAGCTATCATTGAAAATACAAGGGATTGAATGCAGTAGTTCCGCCATGTTTACAATGCATCTATAAGCATGCTAATTGTATTAAATGCCCAATAAAATAATTTCAGTTTGTACTTCCGGCTGTATTTTCTTGTTTTAATCATTTGCCCATGACAAAGACTGTAGGGTGATGAGTGAAGTGAGGGGGTTTCAGCAGAGTCTAGTATAGTGATGAGGAGGACTCATGTCATTTCACTCAGTGGATGATGTTTTGTCCTGCATGTCTCGTGCATGACCACTAGAGGCGCTGCTCCTCCGTGTGGCTGCTGGTTTAAAGGGTTTCACCAACAAAGCTACAGCTGCATTCACACACAACGACATGAGACGGACCACACGCTGGTATAACCGAATTCAACACTCCGAATGACACCGACGGTGAATAAGACTTCTTCCCAGGAAATGGACGTGAGGAGTTTAGATCGGCAGCCTGATAACCTTCAAGAGCCGGTAAGCAGGTGCAATACGCTAACGTTGACGTTGCTGTGAATTGTATTGTAAACGTTATACGCAACGTCAAAAATAACTAGGGACGCTATGTAGCATGGATGCGTGTTCGCTTCGCTCAGTCAAGTTAAAGTCTTAACTAACTTAGGGAGGTGAGTTTTACGTTATTACAGCTTAATGACGAACATTTGAACTGTTACAAAAATCGGCCTCGTCTGCTTATGTCACGTTAAGCAAGCTAGCTTAACTGTCAGTCACGATATTGAGAAAATGAAAAATGAAGCACTTGACAGGAAGTGACGAAATAGAAGTGCTAGCAATTATAATTACTTATGTAAATAACTAAAAAATAACTTGTATTCGGCACGTCCTTTGTTTTGGATATTGTTAGAGTTAATAGTTGTGCAGTAGCACATTTTAATATATGATTGAAGGCACTAAAATACCATAATGTGAGGTGGAAATATGTTGACTCACTGTGTTCTTGTTCATTTGTAGAATGTCTTCAAAGATAAAGACCCAGACTGCCAAAGTGGTTCAGAGAAAGAGGAGGAACCTCTGCTCCGAGAGAACCCTAGACGGTTTGTCGTCTTCCCCATCCAGTACCCCGACATCTGGAAGATGTACAAGCAGGCACAGGCCTCGTTCTGGACGGTGGAGGAGGTGGGTATCAGCTTTTCTGCACCGATATTATTGTAATTTTAGTGTTTACCAAGTTGGTTTAAGGGAAAGTTTTACTGCCCAAATGTGCCTTGACGAGAACACAAACTTGACAGTTTCATTCTAATTGAAGTAAAATAAATACTAATTACATTACATTTCACTGACGCTTTTATCCAAAGCGACTTACATGATATACAGTATACAGTCAACCGTAGACACAGCAACGGTGAGCAATTAGGGTTAAGTGTCTTGCTCAAGGACACAACGACATGGACTGGCTGAGCCGGGGTTTGAACCACCGACCCTCTGATTGAAAGACTGACTTGCTAACCACTGAGCCACAGTCGCCCTAATGAAGTAACTAAAAAAGTAGTACTACTTTTCTCTTGTCAATATGATTCCCACAAAGTACTATATACATAAATGTTGCTGCTCTCCCAAAACGCCAACAAAACTAAAAGCAACACTGAGTCATCCACCGTCTGTAATTTGATGTGTTGCCCTGCATGCCTTGTTATCAGCCTTTTATCACTAGAACAACCTGAACAATCTATGAGACAGACAGGTGTACTGTTGATGTTGTCTTTCAGGTGGATCTATCCAAAGACTTGCCACACTGGGAACGTTTAAAACCAGAGGAGAAACACTTCATCTCCCATATCCTAGCCTTCTTTGCTGCAAGTGATGGTATCGTCAATGAGAACCTGGTGAGCGATTGCACTCGGCTGTAACAGATGTTTTGAAGATTGTATGCGATTAAAGAAATGGAACATTTCCTAATCAACCTACCACAGGCACTAACGGATTGAGATCAGATGATAGTTCATACTTGTGTTTCTGTCTCATCTGACAGGTGCAGAGGTTCTGCCAGGAGGTACAGGTCCCTGAAGCTCGCTCGTTCTACAGCTTCCAGATTCTCATAGAGACTGTTCATTCAGAGATGTACAGCATGCTCATCAACACTTATGTCAGGGAACCGAAAGAGAGGTTAGTTTTTTTTTCTCTCTTTGGTCAAGTCCTCACTCAGTGGCAATGGTTAGGCAGTTAAGAGTACAGTATATCCCTCAGTGCGTTTAGAGCAAGTGCATAGCCATAGTTGGACAAAGTCTTCCTATATATATATATATATATATATATAAAGTACTGTGCAAAAGTTTTAGGCAGGTGTGAAAAAATGCTGTAAACTAAGAATGCTTTCAAAAATAAAAGTGCTAACAGTTTATTTTCATCAATTAACAAAATGCAAAGTGAGCGAACAAAAGAAAAATCTTGTTAATTGATGAAAATAAACTGTTAGCACTTTTATTTTTGAAAGCATTCTTAGTTTACAGCATTTTTTCACACCTGCCTAAAACTTTTGCACAGTACTGTGTGTGTATATATATATATATATATATATATATATGATGAAGATAAAAAACAACTGTAAGACTTGCACCTGTTCATCACAGGCTAAGCCAACTCCACTTTGGGGATTTCTGTTGCTTTCCCAGCTGCAGCAGCTTTTATGTAACCACAAACTAGTAGGGCAACAATGTCATGGCCTCTGAATCAACAGGCTATTTATAGTATAGTTTTATTGTTTTACAATATGGATTTTATGTTACACATTCAAATTCAATTCACTGTTGGGTCTCATTAAAACAAAGAGGCAAGAGTCTGTACTGTTCCTAGCTAGGCAACTGTATTTGTTATGCTGGTGCTGAATGTCTACAGCAAAGGGGGTCATTTTGTATGAATTGTGTCTTTCAGGGACTATTTATTTAACGCCATTCAGACAATGCCTTGTGTGAGACGAAAAGCAGACTGGGCCCTCCAGTGGATAAATGACTCCAAATCCACATTTGGTGAGGAATATTGTACCGACTACTATAAATGAAAAACCTGTTAAGAGGCTAAGTTGGCTCCAAACTGTGGGGAGCGTTCAAACAATCCATACCAAGTCCAGATGTGGTTTATGTCGTTTCTTAAAACGAAGGGAAATACAAGCAGTCACTGTAATAATTAAAGGAGGACCTGACAGTCAACAGAACATATGAGAGCCTAGCTCACCCTCTTTGTCTGTATCCAAGCCACCACACCCCTGTGCCAATTACGCAAAGTGATAGTAACCAAAAGAATGTGTGCAAAGATAAAACATTCAAAAATATTTTAAATCACATAATAACGAAGAACTCTCAACCAGAGGAGCATTTCATGATGTGTTCTTAATTGTAGATTTGACACTTTTTGTCCTCAGGGGAGCGAATTGTAGCTTTTGCAGCAGTGGAGGGCATCTTCTTCTCTGGCTCATTCGCTGCCATCTATTGGCTCAAGAAGAGAGGATTAATGCCTGGCCTTACCTACTCCAACGAGCTGATTAGCAGGGATGAGGTGAGATGAATTCACAAACAAATAAATACGTTGTTTATTCTCTCAAAAAGACAACCAATTTTGACTGCAGCTGTAATAAATGACAGTGGCAAGAGGAAGAGGATCTCAGGCTGCAAATTATAAATCAGAGCCAGTTCATGGGGGAAGTTTAGGTTAACCATGACATCCTGCAATACATTGGATAATACGCCATAGAAATGTTGAAAGTCATTGCTCTTGCTTAACACTGAGGTAGGTATTATGTTGGAACAATTTAGTTTGACACACCTGTGTAGCGAATTAGGCTGTGCAAGTCATTTCAGGCCATTAAACTAACCAAGCTTAATTTTGTATATTAAAGTCTGTATTTTCCACTCCGTGGCTGAGACAGCAGTGTTGTTTAGCTGTCCCATTCACACTTTGCTGTTTAGAAATGGTCAGAGTATATTTGGTCAGTTTGGGTAGTGAATATGGTGACAGTTTGCATATCAACAACAATACAGGCACTGATTGATCTTCAGATTTTTTTATTATTTCTGACATGTATATTGATGTGTCTCCTAGGGCCTGCACTGTAACTTTGCCTGCCTGCTGTACAGCTACCTTGTGAATAAACCATCAGAGGACCGGGTGAAGGACATCATCACCAAAGCGGTTAGCATTGAGCAGGTAAGCTAATATTATATAGGGAATATGCTTAACTTTACACTACATATTATACATTTTTTAAATTAGCATATCTCTGCTTGGTTATTTTGCTGTTTACTTTCTTTATATTTGCTCCCATTGCAATAGACCAAAATATTGATAACCCATACGAGTTTTGTTAATACATAAACATGTCATGTTCGTTGTTGCAGGAGTTTTTGACAGAGGCCTTGCCAGTGGATCTCATAGGAATCAACTGTTGTCTGATGAAGCAGTACATCGAGTTTGTGGCCGACCGGCTTCTCGCTGACCTTGGACTGGCAAAGGTTATTATCATATAATAGAAATAATGAAAGCCAAATGGCCATTACTCATTGAACCCCTTTATAATGTGGTAGCTGTTGTGTTAAAGCAGAAGACCCATCTGTTGAGAAGAATTGAAGCCCCATTACAAAATCTAGAGCTTTGCAAACATGACCATAATGACAAATGCTTTACCCAATGTTTGACAAAAGAAATGTAATTTATTAACATTAAGATGCATTAATGAATTGTCTTTTGTGAGTTTTAGTGTGGAGTTTAAGTAAACTTTTTTTATCTTCTTTAATCAAAAGGTATACCAAGCTGAAAATCCATTTGACTTCATGGAGACCATTTCACTAGAGGGGAAAACCAACTTCTTTGAGAAACGAGTAGCAGAGTATCAGAGATTTGGGGTGATGTCAAGCATGACAGACTGTGAATTCACTCTGGATGCAGATTTCTGAAATGAAGATGACCTACTGTTACGCAATATTGATATCTATTTATTTACTTAAAGCAGTTATTGACAAAAAACTGGCAAAAGTCTCTTTACAATTATATCACAGTATTACAATAGACAAATTAATGGTTGACAGGTTACAGCTTTTAAAAGGGAATGACAATTATGCCTGGAGTTAATCATCAGCCAATACAGTCTTCAAAGTGAAACCGAGTAAACAAATGGATCCTTCAAGCCCTTCTTGTGGCTGTTTGTTACCTTTACAAGGCAAGCATGTAAATAACATAACTCATACAAATATATTGATTCTTCTGTACCTAATTGGATATTTGAAGTGGGTTAAAGTTGCAATCTCGAAGATAATCATTCTTAATCAACCAAGACAAAAATCTTAAGGATTGCCACTTTAATATCTACAATATGTGTCTGCAGTTCTGGCAGCTGACCCCAATACTAGACTTTCAGATTATACCTTTTGTGAATTTTGTCATTTATGTACATTAAAATGTTTTTTATCGAGACTAAATAGTATTTGTGATGAATTGTCGGATCATGCAGTCATCAGACAGTCAAGTCCATTCAGTAGCTTTACTTTAAAATGCGCGTGATTTACGTCAGTTATAAACGTAGTATGACTACAATATTTAGGACTGACTTAATGCCCCAAACTGGCAGATATTGTTGACTTAAAATCGGTCAGAATAAAGCAGTGTTTTATAAAATGCGAATTCCAGTTTTGTTGTGATTGTACAAGCAGTTGGATCCGATTAGCCACTCCTCCGTTAGCACAGACGCTGCTGCCGATGAGAGCTAACAGCTAGCTAGCTAACTAGTACTACCGCGATTGGAAAAGATGGCTCGGGACTTGCGAGGGTTTGCGCTGGAAAAAGCCGAACTGCTCTCCAGCCGTTTGAAGGAGCTCCTTTCTTCGGGACAAGGATATGTCCGGGATCAGTTCGGGTTGGACTTGGGTCTGAATCCGGACGTGTACCCGACTTGGGTCATCCTGTCTACGGCCGCGGTGGGTCTGTTGCTGCTGCTCCGCCTGTCATGGGCCGCCGTCTGTGGCGGGCCGTCGGTCGAGAAAAAGCGGGGATCCCCTGGCAGACAAGGCGCCGATGAGCCTAGCAAGGCCGCTTCGGTTTCAACGGCCAAACCAGAAGAACAGAAGAAGAGGAACAAAAAGAAAACGATTGAAAAGGTATTCAGTTAGAGAGTTGTTCAATCATGGCCAATCAAAACAAGTGTCTTAAAACAATTAACAGCGTCAGCGCTTAACAGAAGCATTTATTCAGTAAGCGGAAAGAATACAACCTATGTAGCTATATAACACCTTTTATCCCCATTGTTGTGTCAATAAAGTTAAATGTAACGTTAACGTTAGGACGCCAACTTTGCTTTCTCATACACCATTAGCTTTACTTTGTTTAAATAAGCTAACGTTATCGAGAGACAATCATGTGACCTACTAACAAAAGAACACAAATAAATCAGTAAGAGTGAATCACGGCTTCTTGCTCACGCTACAGTTATGTAAATAATGCTAAGCTAGCTGTCAAGCCGTTAGCTAATGGTGGCGTATGCTAGCGAGTTGAAACGTTATCAAAGGCCAACACCTGAAGCCTGCCTTCGCATGTCTGATGAAGGAACTGGTGCCTACTTAAAATGTGAACATGGCATATTTATCACACATCTATGGACACGGTTTACTGCTTATCAAGCAGTGAGCCATGCGTTCAGGACTAACGGTGCGTTAGCTGTTCAATCCACGGCCAGGTGTCTTTGCAGACAGGTGAAACCAATTACCCCCGTTAAGAGTTAACCGTCAGCAGTATCCTGTGTAGTTTTGGTAATATAAGATGATGTTTCCTTCAACAACTTTAATGGTTTGAATGTAATGTAAAGGCCAGAAACACACTGACGAGGGAGATCAAGGTAGCTAAGAAGAGCTACGCTGAAAAGCTGCAGAACAAGTTTTCAGCCAACGACCACTCGTCGGTTTGGAGAGGCCTGGAAGTACTCACAAACTACAGGAGAAAACTAAATAAGAAAGAATTAATTCAGTTGAAGGAGGATCTGGCCATAGGTGATTTATTATAAAGTCTTATTGCAGTTGGCAGGAATGTTCTCCTGTATTATTCTGCAAATTAAAGCTGTGTGAAAGTAAATGTAATAGATCAACTGTCTTTTCCCCCCAGAACACTCAATCCAATGGACAACCAGTGGCTGCAGTTAAAGTGGCAGTGGTTGTTTCCAAACCAGACCCACAGATCAAAACCGAGAAGGTACGTTTGAGCAGCTGCTGGAAAAAGGAAGTGGAGACACAACTATTTTATTTGCCAGTGTAGCAGAGCCTCAAAGGACAACAATGTGAATTAAAAGTAAAAAATGAATGATTCTTAGAGCGTAACCTTTTTTGTATCCCCCATACTGTATTTTAATATAACTTTGGTTTCTCTCTCTCTCTCCACAGGTGTGTGAGGTACAGGCCCCAGTGCAGGTGAAAAAGAACAAGAAGAAAACCAAGACCAATGTGAAACCAGTCCAGCGTGGGTCTACAAATGATGGGAAGGAACCTGACGATGGTAAGATTCAATTGTTATAAGGGAAATGTCCTAACCATGTCTCCTTTTTAAAGTGTTTTACCAAGTACAAACCTCTCCTGTTTTCAGTAATCACAACCTTCTTGACCTCTGCTGTTTTGGTTAGCCCCACTTGCTACACTTAACATTCAGTTGTCCTGTCCTAATCAGTCTCTCAGTTAAATAATCAACCAAATTTCACCCACAGTCAATGGTCTAAAATACTTCTTTATCATTGTTGTGTACAATGATAAAGAATGGCAACGGTTTTATTTTGGGTTTTTTCTGTTCACCAGGTGCATGGGTGACCAAAGTCAGTAACAGAGAGAAGAAGCAGCAGCGCAGGAAGGACAGGGGCCCTGAGGACTCTGGTAGCACAGGAGGGGTGGAGGCTCCCAAGAGCAATGTAGAGGCACCTGTGACCCCAGCACCAGCCAACACCAAGAAGAACAGAGGAAACCATGGTAGTCGTCAAGTGTGATGAACATTTATTTAGCATATAGCGTAGCCAGGGATGTCATCAGTTAATTCATGCTTGAACAAGAGTCCTCTTGTAATATTGCAAATGTCTCAAGCATATTATTTTCCCACACTTGTTTCAGAGTCCTTGCAGTCCAGAACCACTGGAAAGAGGGAGATGGCAAGTGGAGCTGGTAAAGACAGAGCCAAACCCTTATTTTGTGTGACTGAGATAGGAAAAGATGTTGCGCTTTCTTTTTATCTTTGTTTTTTTTATTATTTTCCTCAGTAAAGCTTTGTCTAATATTAAGGAGAGATGTAGGATATACATGAAGCTGTCTTCATGGGTTTCATAACTGGACAAGCCTGTATACAATGGTTTTAAAATCACTTATTTTGGTCTGAACTCTGAAATACAGAAGCTGCTCAGACTAAAGAAAGCTTCCAGTCTGACTCTATCTTCCCCCAATGTGTTTCTCCACAGTGAGGAGAGAGGAGCCTTCAGTCAATGGTGGCGGTTGGACTGATATGTCTTTGAAGAACCCACGACAGATGGAGGGAACCAAGTGGAGTGCCATCCCCACTGCTACACATTACAGGGCCCCACCGAAGCCTCAGTCCTGGGGGCAGGAGACACAGGGTACTACCTCCACCACGACATTTTTACTCAGTAAATAGAGATGCTGAGAGTCCAGCATAACACAGCAGAGTCTAAGCATTAAACAGGGAGATTGATCAGTCCCGTGACTATTTATATGATCAGTAGGATGATTTGAGATTTCATCGTGTAATATCCTTTGTGTCTGTATGGTTATAACAGAATTTTCATTACCGGCCACAGTAACAATTAAATATTGTCAGTTTGACTACCAACATTTAAAAAAAGGAAAAATCTAAATAAGATTGAATTTTTACTGATATTGTAGTAATTTTTTAAAACTACATCCAACTGAGCCATCTGCTGGGCATACGTGTTATTGTAAGATAAATGGAAATTTAAAATATTTGTAAAGGGGCTATGTTGGCAGGAGGGAAAATCATTGTAACTCTAAATTGAAATGAACTGCCCGCTCAACTAAAACACCCACGATACAATATACTAAATTTTACAATGTGGGATAATCTCAGGTATTACTTTCTGGAAAAGTGTCACACGATTTACTATTAACAGAGCAAAGCATTGCAGCTGTCATATTCAAACACTGAAAATGGGAAAATGAATAATAATATAATCATAATAATCTGTGATTAAACCCTATTTAAGGCCTTGTTTCAACACTGATTGAATATGTTTTACTGTGGAAGACAGTTTAGTATTAGTAATTTATTGAATGGCGGCACACATCGGTTCTCAGTAGGATAAATATGTTATTCTTAAAGTCTGAGCTCCACTGTTTATCTGTCACTACAGCATTCCAACTATATAATATATTTCTCAATCAATCAGTTTTTGCGTTTTTCACACCAGCAGCATGGAGTGGCATTGATGGCCGGATAAAGACTGACCTCAACCCTGTGACCTTCTCCACGCTGGGACTAAACACCACAGGTTGGTATTGTGATTAACAGTCAGCTTGATCACTCGGTCACACACCAGACTCTCCTTCCAAGATGTGTAACTTGAAGACTTCTTTTTTTCACTTCCCTCCCTCTACCATTCACTGTTCGGTTGTCTTCTTAGACCCAATATCAAATTCAATGGAGCTGCAGTGGGAGAGGCGCCCTGATGTTGATGAAGAATGGTCTGGATTCAGTGAGTATTTTGGCAAGCCATTTAACACAACGCATCATTCTTCATAACAGCAGATCATAAAAAGTAAAACCGTTCCAAGGATTTTGTGAGAGGACATGTATGTGTATTTTTGAAATGAAATGCATCCGTAAAAGTATCCATTCCAAGACGTGTATAGGCTTTTAAATTTGTAATCTTTTCTGTAACTGCCATCCTGATGATGTGAATTGTTTTTAGATGGGACGGCAGCAGTGGACCCGAGCTCTGACTGGAACGCCCCAGAAGAGCACTGGGGGAACTATGAAGAGTCCCCGACGTTGGCGACACCAGCGCCTCCACGAAAGGAACAGCCTGTCCCCAACAAGGTATCCCTGACTTTCGCCTACGTGGCTTATCATTTATGTTGGACTTTTCTAAATTATCCCTTTGCATGGCCTAAAAAGGCAAAATAACATTCAATTTGGCTTTTTATATTCTGGATTTTATTGCTTTGTTTTATATTCTGCCACAAGCAACACAATGAGCAGCTGAATGCCTTTGATCCTCTTTGTGATTCATACAGTATATTCTTGTTGTTTCCATCTCACAAAGTACCTCTTCTTTCTACCATGTACATCCCTGTTACCAGAACTTGTTGGTGTCTGTTTTTGTTGTGGCAGGTCTCGGAGGATGAGAAGGACACTGCTGATCCTACCGGTGGAGCAGACAAGTCCAAGAAGAAGGGGAAAAAGAAGAAGAAAACAGAAGAGGAGGCTGCATCTGAGGCTCAGGCAAGAAAATAAACTAACATCAAGCTGCCCGATTGCTATGTTGCACTAAAGTATAAAACTGTGTTATTCATTGTATTTAATTGTACATATTCACATTAAATGTAGGCATTCTCTGTTTTGTAATATCATCACATGATTGCAGACGGTGAGCACAGTGCCCGTGGTCAATGCCAAACCCAAACCCCAGGAGCCTCCTGTCCTGGCCACCAAAAAGCAGAATCCCAGCGCATCCTCCTCTCAGAGTAGGTCGTTCATACACTCTCAATAAGGGAAAAAGTCCCAAATAGGAAATACATGTTCAAACCGTATAGTAACAATGAGACGGTTGTAAATACAACTCTCTTATTTATCCTTTTGAATTCATTTGCAGAGAAGTCTGAGCAGACTGTGGAGCCTCCGAAGCCCTCCCAGAAGAAAAAGGTCCGAAGGGAAACATGAAGTCACACCGGTCCATACGAAGCATATGCAAATGATTGTAGAATGTGTCACATGCAATAATTACCAGGTACAGAGTTTCTTTCTGAGATGCATTAACAGTTCTTTAGTTACCGAAACAAAAATAATAAAAGCAGTGGATATCACCTGCTTGGCTAAATATACTGAGGAATTGTGGTCCTGTGGACTCAAGTCTTAACTAATTTGCACTATTTGCTACACTGCAACCAGAGTGGAGTTCCTAAGGGATGAGGACTTGCAGTGGAGGTATATGTTCATGTAATTATTTTTTATGGCATCAAGTGTTTGTTTTTTCCCGTCCACGAGACGACGTTTATCATTTTTGTCCCAAAAATTCAAAACGGGTTTAATTTATTGTGATCTCAAAATGAAAGTTACAAGAGAAGCAAACCCATTTTGCTCCCCAGAATAGTGCACTTTATTTTGTTTGCCTTGCTTCTGCCCCTTTATTAATAACTGAAATGTGTGGGAGCAAGCTGCATGGGTGCTAGTCTCAGATCAGGATACGTTCAGATTATCTATCATAACTCACATGCACATTTGGGGCGGCTGTAGCTCATGGGGAGAGTGGTCGCTCTACAAGGTGACAGTTCGATCCCTGGTCTCCCCATAGATTGCACGTCAAAGTGTCCTTGAGCAAGACACTGAACCCCCAGTTGCTCCCTGGGAGCCTCATGGCAGCACACTGCTCTGTAATTTCTCTTGGAGCAAAAGAAATGGACTAAAACTCCACGTTTTAAGTTCCTCTGAAGCTAATATGAGGCTTTAGTTACGGTCGCCAAATAGATTTTATAAACTAATAGCCTTTACGAGACAGATTGTTGTCTTTGTTTTCCTTAGTTCTCTGGCTAAGGTGTGAGGAATACGCCCTGGTAGTCAAATAGGTTTGCTGCTGTGACAAAACCGTGACAATAAACCTACATGTGACTGCCAGGACAGAGTTTTGATTTGGTTAATCTCAGACTGCTTTTGCTTAGAAAACAGTATTTTATTCCTCATGTTGTACTCACTGTAAGAAAGTATGACCACACAGAGCCAGTATGGACAGGAGGAATGACCTAACTCTTTCGACAAACATATTACATGCGAGTGTTCAAAAAATAGGTTTGCCTCACCTTTTTAAAGTAATACCTCAAATACTTTCTCTTTGCAGTATAAACACGGACTGCCTGTATGTAGGCTGTGTGTTTTTATAAAAGCTCCTTTATGAAGACTGGCAGCTGTAATCAGGTTGTTTCTAAAAATAAAAGTATTTGGCCATAGAATTGTAACTCCACAACCATCCCTGCAGCGTAATCCACCGCCTCAATATCCATCCGTGTGTTTGTATGTTCCAAATGTTCAATGTTTTGCCACAATATGGCTAAATACACTGCTGCCTGAGTTCAGAGCAGTGGGGAGAGTCATTGCAGGACACTACAGCAGTGCATTTAGCCGGATGTTGTTGAAACTCTAACAATTCAGTATACGTTGACATCTGAAAAGTAACTAATTTATCAGTTATGTAACGGATCGGATCTTTTCTTTAAAGAAGATGCTTAATATGAAATTTGGATTCACAGAGGACTGTAGAGCACTGTAACTTATAAACCACCAGGGGGCACTGTAATGAGAAGTAATGGAGGAGGGGGGATCATCCCATGAAGCAGTAGCACTATTAAGTATTGTCCCCCTACTTTTATTATTTTGAGTATCTCTTTATCTGACTAGAATGTGTTGATTTTTTAGAGACTTAACGAACCCTTCTGCACTCTTGTTTTTTATTTTTTCTTCCAATTTTACGCTAGAAAAAGCCATGCCATATGTACAGATTGTAAGGGCTTTTTCCAGTTCTGTGATTGCACTGTGCACAAGGCTGTGATGACTTGTTTTTTTACTACCTTTTTGCAGAATGTGAAATGCATAATTTTGGGGGATTTCAGGGGACATCCAGGATTTATGATGGGGGTGTTACTTCAATTAATAATACATAGATATGTTATTGAGCAGCTTGAATTCCACATCAAAGTTGGTTTTAAACAACACACACACACACAATTACATATAAATATAAAAGGAATTACATTCCATTGCCTTAACCTGATGTATGGGAAGTGCATTGGCATCTTTTTTTTAGTTTCTAACCAACTGCAAGTTTTGATGTCAGAAATTAATTTCATCTTGCATGAATTTGATAACAGTACTTGTGTCCATGAAATGAAAGATTTCTTGCTTTAACTGTTAGTACTCGGTCCTGGAGTTCCACTCGGTGTATATACTGTAATAGCTTCTTTTTTTTTTAATGAGACACATTGCAGCTTCTTTGTTGGCTCCCAGTTCAGCGGACGTTAACAGGGTCTGTTGTGTTGGGGGACGACGAGCCTCGAGCATCTAGGTGTTGATCGGCTGCTGGTGCATATTGTTGCATATTGTTAGAGCTGGTGGAACAAAATGATACATTGCTGTGGCTTCAAGCGCCCTTTCATGTTTAATTTCTACTGATGATTAAAATTTATTCAATCGATGTATTTATAAACTTGTCTCTAGGACATGAGGGATTTTGTTTATTGAGGAAATTCAAATAATATTTCTATGTTTGTTTGGTAAAAAATAAATGAGATTTGCTTGATATTACATTGTCATAGAAATACATTTTTGTCTCTACGGTTAATTTACTAAAACTATGGTTTGCATTATTCATTTATGGTTATATTGAGGCTAAAAGTACCATAACAGCAAGGTCTACTATAGGCGAAAGATAAAATGTGTACTTTTATAAAAAAGAGGCTGACTGACAACTAGAGCGCCTCATACATTATATATATATATATATATACACAGTTAGGTCCATAAATATTTGGACATTGACACATTTTTCATTATTTTGGCTCTGTACACCATAACAATGGAGTTGAAATGAAAAAATCAAGATGTGCTTTAAGTGCAGACTTTCAGCTTTAATTTGAGGGTATTTACATCCAAATCAGGTGAACGGTGTAGGAATTACAACAAATTAAAATGTGGCCACCCTCTTTTTAAGGGACCAAAAGTAATTGGACAAATTAATATAATCATAAATCTAATTGTCACTTTTAATACTTTGTTGAAAATCCTTTGCAGTCAATGACAGCCTGAAGTCTGGATTCATAGACATCACCAGACGCTGGGTTTCGTCCCTGGTGATGCTCTGCCAGGCCTCTACTGCAACCGTCTTCAGTTCCTGCTGGTTCTTGGGGCATTTTCCCTTCAGTTTTGTCTTCAGCAAGTGAAATGCATGCTCAATTGGATTCAGGTCAGGTGATTGACTTGGCCATTGCAGAACATTCCACTTCTTTGCCTTAAAAAACTCCTTGGTTGCTTTCGCAGTATGCTTCGGGTCATTGTCCATCTGCACTGTGAAGCGCCGTCCAATGAGTTCTGAAGCATTTGGCTGAATATGAGCAGATAATATTGCCCGAAACACTTCCGAATTCATCCTGCTACTTTTGTCAGCAGTCACATCATCAATAAATACGAGGGAACCAGTTCCATTGGCAGCCATACATGCCCACGCCATAACACTACCTCCACCATGCTTCACTGATGAGGTGGTATGCTTTGGATCATGAGCAGTTCCTTTCCTTCTCCATACTCTTCTCTTCCCATCATTCTGGTACAAGTTTATCTTCGTCTCATCTGTCCATAGGATGTTCTTCCAGAACTGTACAGGCTCTTTTAGATGTTTTTTGGCAAACTCTAATCTGGTCTTCCTGTTTTTGAGGCTCACCAATGGTTTACATCTTGTGGTGAACCCTCTGTATTTACTCTGGTGAAGTCTTCTCTTGATTTTCGACTTTGACACATATACACCTGCCTCCTGGAGAGTGTTCTTGATCTGGCCAACTGTTGTGAAGGGGTTTTTCTTCACCAGGGAAATTATTCTTCTGTCATCCACCACAGTTGTCTTCTGTGGTCTTCCAGGTCTTTTGGTGTAGCTGAG
The DNA here is from genome assembly GCA_023566465.1 of Cottus gobio. Taxonomy (NCBI): domain Eukaryota; kingdom Metazoa; phylum Chordata; class Actinopteri; order Perciformes; family Cottidae; genus Cottus; species Cottus gobio. The sequence continues at coordinate 12,614,207 of CM042231.1, forward strand.
CTCACCAGTGCGTTCTTTCTTCTTAAGAATGTACCAAACAGTTGATTTGGCCACACCTAATGTGTCTGTTATCTCTCTGATGGTTTTGTTTTGATTTTTCAGCCTAATGATGGCTTGCTTCACTGATAGTGACAGCTCTTTGGACTTAATATTGAAAGTTGACCGCAACAGATTCCAAACACAAATACCACACCTGAAATGAACCCAAGACCCTTTTATCTACTCCTTGTAAATGAAATATCGAGGGAATTACACACACCTGACCTTGAAACAGCTCTCAATCTCTGGCTCACTGTCCGTTCACCTTCACTTCAGAGAGATATCATGTTATTGTTTTATGTGTGTACAAAAGGCCGCTATGTTATTAGAGAAGGTCACTCTCTAATGGGTCCAATGAGTATTGCTCAAAGCCCTGTTATGAAAATCACTCGCTAATGCCGTTTTAAGAAAAGATCCATCCAAAAACCCACAGGTTTCACACATTGTATCCTGAAACAATTCAGTAGAAAGTAGTGACATTATGCAACCAAACTAACAAATCAGTTCACCCAAACACTGGCTTTGGGATTGTATTGCTCTCCAGGTCTAACAAAAAAAGGATCATAAGGCTTTGAATTGCCAGTCATTACGTCAGAGCGTACATAAATACATCTGTTTAACATTTCACACACTCGTTTGAAGTAAGTTAAATGGGGAATGTTTAAAGCTGGAAAAATGGACCATCAGTTCGTTAAGTCCTCTTCAGATTGCGTTCCAGCATTTAAAGAGGTGGCAGTCTGGTCAGTATTAAGTCATGGCAGGAGAGGAAAATCCCCTAATGTGACGATGATGCGGTCCACCCACCAGAGCTTAGAGCTGTTGTCACTGGCCCATCTGTCAGGCTTGATCCCGGATGTTTGCACAGACAGAGACAAACTCACATGAAATGAAAGGCTTGTTTCTTCCTCTAACACTGCAATAAAACACAGATATCTTATTAGTCATTTGATTTAGTTTGAGAGTTCCTCAACAAGAGAAGGAAAATGTTAATTGTGTTGACATCATCTCAATAGGTCTCAATGTGAATCACCTGGTGTCAAGAATAGACCAAGCTAAATGAGCATGCCACTAATTGGGCAACCTGTCTTATTTTAAGAAGATGTCACTCCATGCAAGGTGTAAACCGCTGCATTGGACCACAGCCAGGTCAACCTGCACCAGCACTTGATTCCAAATGGAGCTCTATTGCAATTCAAGGTCCATAATTCAGCCCAGCCCTAGAGACCAGTGAAGGACCTGCTCCTCTGCTAAATGAGGGGCGACTGTGGATCAGTAATTAGCAGGTCTGTCTTTCAACCAGAGAATCGGTGGTTCGATCCCCTGGCTCCGCTAGTCCATGTTGATGTGTCCTTGAGCAAGACACTTAACCCTAATTGCTCACCGTTGCTGTGTCTACTGTATATACTGCTTTGGGTAAAAGCATCAGCTAAATGAAATGTACAAAAATGAGGTGCTGTGTTAAGGTCCATAGGAATTTATGGCTTTTACATCTGTTTAATAATGAATCACAGACCAATTCAGGGCATGGTCAAGGCTTCTTTTGCCAACATTCATGGGATTCTCTTTGATGTGCGTTGTAAAGGGGAGTGAAAAACAGAAACTCTGGACTCGTGGCTCTCAGCCGGTTTTGCTTGTGATTTGAGTCAGGCGTTCAAACCCTGGCTACGATCTGTGAGCAATTCAACCCAAAAGTGATTTCACTCTGTCAGACTTCTCGATTTAAAGGATCTAAAAACCCTGCGAGGTATTTGATCTGTTTCAAGGTTGTTGTTTTTTCTTTTTTTTTCTTTTTCCAACTCCCAACAAAACATTGCCATTGAAAGAATGCTGATCTCCTACAATGACACTGACTTCAATTAAATATTCCCAAACACAGACATGAACAAGTTCCCACCAACACCATAATAATAATAATAATGTGTACAGATTGTAAAGCCATCTGAGGCAAATTTTTAATTTGGGTGTTAATGTGTGCCACATATTTTGGGGAGCTATATCCAAATCAGTGAACTATAGTCCAAACCATTCAAATACTCCCGATTAAAGACATCAACGCTAGTGGAAAGCCTTGAGCCGAAAGGGGGATTTGAAAGAAATCATCGCGTAAACTTTGAACTGAAATATCTTGTGTGATTATAAAGCATTTGGCATCCATCCCTCGCATCCTGGTGAAAATCCTCCCCTGGTCACGTGACTCTCCTGGATGAGAGAGCCAGATTATCGGCTCTGTTGTTTGTCAGGAGAAACAGGCGAACATCGTTTCTACCCTCCGCTGGATGTGGCGGTCCGAGCAACAAGGACGCCAACTATTCCACCTTTTTTTTTTTTTTTTTTAGCACACAGTACAATTGAATAATTCATGAAATAACTTGACCATCGCAGCAGGATACATCATGATTTCGCCGTGGGACCGTTGGTACTCGACGAGCTGCTGCCTCTGCTGCCATGTACGGACAGGCACCATTATTCTGGGAATATGGTACATGGTAAGGCAGGTTTCTTTTCCCATTTCGGGGGCCGAGGTGTCCACAAACACGGCTGAATATGCATAATATCATATTTCATATTTGATTAATGTCGGTTGAGTTTGACTGTAGTTGCTGCAGTTTTCCGGTACTCATTTGTGATTTGCCATTTTGAGGATATCCTCGGGTTTTGTTGTGAAAGTGACCAGTGAACATGTGAACTAAATACATATTAGTTAATCATCCCGGCCCCTTTTCCGACAACGGCTTCCGTTTGGGTGTTTAGACGTAAAAACAAGATATATTAGCGCCGCCTGCGACGGTACGCCTTTAACAACAACTTTAACCGGGTCGACCCCGTTGCGTCTGTTCTACATGTGTAGCGGGTAAATATAGGCTTCCGTTTGTTTTAACCACGGGATAACCTGGAGTTTTAAACATAGTCCAGTAAGCCTGGTAAAGCCCCGACCTTTCGTAAATCCCACTCTCTGTGTGACCTTACTACTAATCGAGTAGATGTCGTGGAGTCGAGCCAAGGCCGGCCAAAGCACGTCGTGTTGCCTCCAGAAGAAGTTGAGACACACAGCACTGACATGCAGGAGATGGCTTCTTCTCATCGTTAATTCACATATCAACAGTTGTGCTGAAACAATTGTCCAGTAATTGATAATATAGTTAATATAGTTATAATATAGTTATCACCTGATTTCTTTTGTGTGAGTTGAATTTCTTTGTATTGTGGACAAAGTTGCACCAAACAAGCCCTTTGAATATGTGGCCTTTGGCTCTATGACATTTTGATTGGTATTTCTGACTATGTTCTCTAATAATGAATAAGCAAAATAACCAACGGAAAACTTAATAATAATATCAATACAAAAGTTGAGTTACAATCAACATTTGACAAAGCTAAAACTTTCATCTCATATACTTTTATCTCACTACAAGAAAAAGCCCTGGTCCATCTGATCAATTAATTCAGAAGGTTAACCCAAGGACCTAAAAAGTGATAACTCCAATATGATACATGTTATTAATATTGATCTTTATTTTCCCATAGCTCATCAATGCAGTGGTCCTACTCATCTTGTTGTCGGCCCTCAATGACCCAGTTCAATACCGCTACCACCTTACCAGCTCTGAGCTGGGAACCGACATCGATGTCATGGACGACGCAAGTGAGTTCAACTAATTCCCTCAATGTAACATATCTGATGTGGTATGTCTCGGATTAGATGTCCTCAATGAGGCATGCTTGTTATTCTACATGAAAGGTTCAAGATGCGTATGATTTGAGTGTAAGAATTGTCGAAGTTGTCGTTGTTGTTGGGCTCATTAACAAATTTCCCCTTGGAGACAAATAAAGTATCTATCTATCTATCTATCTAGTCGAAATGCCATCTACAAATAAATATAATTACCCGGTGTAGTTAATAATGCATTATTTCTCAAATATGTTCAAATGGTTATTCAGTTTGTAATTGTTCTTGTTGTCAACCGTACAAAACATTCAGTTGTATAAGAAAGGGTTAATCCACCGCAATAATGCCAAAAGACAGTTTAATTCCATTTTTATTTTTGAGATTGGAAGTCAGTGTGGCTTAAACATTTAATGACATGTTGTCAAAGAAAGATAGGCCTAAAACAGCAACAATGTTGAGGTCTTCAGGGCCTGTATCGATGGATTCTCTCCTCTCTATCCTTTATTAGAATATGACAGTTGGGGATTTCACACACATGGTTCATTTAAAGTTGATGTTCCACAGCTTGAATAGTCTAATAATAGCACTATACGAATGTGAGTAAAAATGTAAACCATATCAAAATAGTACAGTAACTAAATATCCAGACAAAATCAAATTCAATGGCACTATTATGTGGGTTTACCTCCCAGCTCTGTGTGACAGTGGTCATACGAATACATACAAATCCACAGCAATCCACAGAGCCCCGTGTGTTTCTGCAGCTGTAAAATCCCCCTCTCCTTTCTGCCCACCACTTCTCTTCCCACAGTGCTGCTCTCAGCACAGACATAGCTGAGTCGTCCATACAGAACACATCAGTGTGCATGTGTGTTTTTAGTATTTCTCCTCCGGCTGCTATCATCATCACAGTCGCCTCTGGAGCGCCTCAGACCCCGTCACTGGCTACTCTGATTAAAAACGACTGCTCTAATTCTCTATTCTAGGATTTAAAGGGCCATCTTGGCTGATAGCGTTGTTGCTTGTGCAGCACCAGTCAAATATTGTGGAACAGTGGGAAAGGACTGGTGTTGTGGTTCTCTAACAGGCAGTTATTCAATGTGCAGAGAAATTATGACTTTTGAACTCAGATGTGTGGATGACGTGGGTGTGGGGGGTGGCTGTGCATTTCCTTATGCATGCATTGTTTATATATAGTATGTGTTAACATCTGTCGTTGTATCTAGTGTGTGTGTGTGTGTGTGTGGCAAGGGAGGGATTAAGATGGAAGGGTATCATCATATCCTGGGTCTTATCACAGTATCAGTTCTGTTAAAGGCAATGTCGCTGGCTGCTCACCAACAGTCACGGTGATATAGTTTGCTCTCAGTTCTTCATGAGTTCGTATTATGCGACGTCGGGGAAATTGTTATGTTTTCATGCTAACAATGCTGACAAAAACTACCAGGGACGTATTGATTCCACTGCTGTTTCTGAATACCAAGTTTGATAACTGCTGTGGTGAATTTGGATCCCTTTCACCACACAGAACACATGCAGGTATCCTGTTTTAACTGGATGTCAGTGGATCCCTGGCATCTCATCTGTCGGTTTAAGAGCGGGGTGTTACATTCAGTCAAATTTAGCACATCTTCACAATTACAATTACCCACATGCAGCTGATCATGTTTTGTCCAAGGCAGATTGTGTGCTAAAAATAGTGAGGTTACTTAAGGTGCTTTGTTTTGTAAAATATAAGTCCTGATGAAGACTTTTGGATTGCATCACCCAAGAGTTCAAGTGAAATATTACAGCTGTTTTTCGCTGGTAAACTAGATTATCTGTTCTCACGTTGTTCCGTTTGTTTGTTTTTGCTTCTACAGATATCTGCATAGCCACTGCAATATCCCTGCTCATGATTCTCATATGTGGCATGGCAACATACGGTGCTTACAAGGTAAATAAACAAACCACAGGATTTAATCAGACATCTGACCTTGAAAATAAACAACTTGTCATTGTTCTTACGGACTTTCTTCATCTATTCACAATCTTTCCCATACAGCAACATGCCGCTTGGATCATTCCATTCTTCTGCTACCAAATCTTTGACTTTGCCCTTAACACACTGGTAGCCATAAGTGTGGTTGTTTATCCCAACACGGTGCAGGACTACCTCCAGCAGCTGGTGAGAACTATTTCTCTTCAACAGCTACCTTCAATAAAGACTACTTACTACTACTGCCATTATATACTTCTACTTCTATTGTTTTGACTTTTGACACACACTCATCTCAGATATGTCGATTAGGAGTCTATTTAAGATTTTTTTGGTTTGTTCAGGCCTGAAGGTTTTGTCAGGTGCTGGTTTGTAAAAGGACACTTCTTGTCTTTTGTTTATCTTCTGACATGTCTTTTTTTTTTTTGTCCTTCCAGCCGGGGACATTTCCTTACAAAGAGGACATCATGTCCACCAACAACATGTGCCTAGTTTTTGTAGTCCTCCTCTTCATTGGCTGCATCCTCTCCTTCAAGGTAAGCCCACTGAGGCTCTTTCTTAACAGCAGATTCTCCCAATCTGCCTATCTTTGGCCTTTTTGGGAGGATTTTGTAATTGAATCCGCAACATCCATCTGAACGATGTCAAAACAGATGTATAGAAAACAGTATATGAAAGTGAATTGATGATGCAACACATGTCTACACATTACACACACAAACTGAACATTTGTTCCCTGGACTGCCTTTTTCTTTTATAGATGTACTCATATTGTAACGTGGTTATGACAATTAAGTCTCACACTGCACATCATATGCATTATGAACCATATGGCATGTGTAATGAATCTGCCATTGTGAATAATCCCATTATCAATGTTCTCCATGAGAGGATCACACAGTCAGAGAGCAGCAGGCCAGGGACAACAGGAAACCAACTCCTGTCAAGCTAACTCCCCCTTGATGCATGGATGATTCTCTCTGCGTAGCTATGCTCTGGGGCTCTGGGACGAGATGGGACAGGAAGTTCCAGTCATCTGTACAATCAAATCCGGTTGTTTCTTCTCAGAGCTCAGATTATAAATGTTCTCGGCAGACATCCAAAGCCAGAGCCGGGGCTTTATGACGAGAAGCAGCCACTGGAAGATACACTGCTGGACTTACTGAGAGAAGAGTTATAAATGTCATGTCTCAGGCTGAGAGTAAATGGGGTAGTTTAACTACTTTTATGTGTGTTAAATACATACAGTATCATTTGGAAATTTTCCAAGCAAAATGAAAAGAATCCCATTTTCATTGACAGGCTGCACATACGGTATATATTGGCTACTGTGGTGATGATAGTTGAGTCAGTTCCCTGGAAAAGGGCCAGATTTGAAACCTCAGCTCTCAGCACAGAGGCAACACCTGCTGAAGTTCCTGCTGAAGCCAATATCCTCCACTTGACTGCACTTAGCTTAAATAACAGATAGTGATGGCAGGAAGAAGGAGAGCTGGAGAGAGAAGAGAGGGGGTGCGGCAGATAGAGTTGTACATGGACAGATGGTTGAATAAATACAGAAATAGGAATTATATGAGCAAGATGGTCAAACTCTGACTTTGCAGCAATGCATAGTACCAGCCTAGCGCATTATTGTCGTCCCTGAAAATGTTGGTATCACAGTAAAGAGGTCAACTTAGCAGATGGTAAAGTGGTTGGCTAGCAGGCAGCCTGGTTTCCTGGTCGGTTGCGCTTACTGCTGGCATAGGTATCGACACAGCAGCCTACTCACACACACACATGCACAATGAACCTCCTGTTCTTCTGCCAAGCCAGACGGACCTATACCCCAGTGCTGCCATAGCTTTACTGAGGGCAGGAGATGCCTGGTGAGTTGCCTTGGCTGAAATGTTGGTGGGCGACCAAGAAAGGCAACATTGTCATGGAAAGTGTCCTCATATTTGTTCAACTGTATCATATTGCCCTGTATCCTTGAACTGCCTGGTTGCAAAAGGCTTAAGCACATAGTGATATGATGCATGTCTGCTGTCAGCATCCCTAACCTTGATGAATGGATGAGATCGTAGCAAGCAGCGTCAGTAATAATGCAAAGTGGGGACAATGTTGTTAAAGGTCATTGTGTGGTCTTTGTTTTTACGTCTCTGGGGACAGGCCTACCTGATTGGCTGTGTGTGGAACTGCTACAGATATGTGAGCGGCAGGGGCACCACGGAGGTCCTGGTTTATGTCACCACCAATGACACCACGGTGAGTAATCACTTCCACCCTCTAGTTGCTCACCTCAAGGACACACTGAAAAGCACCCTCACTCACGTCATAATATAATTGCATTTGTGCAGCATTGATTTATTTTGGTGGCTTACAAGCTTTCGGTTTATTTCATAAGGGGAAGATAATTTTGATAAAGGCTTGGAAATGTGTTTTTTATCACTATGCATAGCACCAGTGTCAGCGATACAGTATTTGCCCCATTAAATACAATCAAGGGGGCAAAAGAAATGTTGGTTGTGTATGTAAATGCTTCCAAATTTCAAACATTGGGGCAAAAATCTCCCAAAATGATCCTGCTTGGCACATTAACTTTATTACAGTCTATCAGTTCTATGTTCAGCTGTGAACCAAATTTGCTTTTGTATGTTATTGCAGCTCAATGAGTTGATACCTCTAAATGTACAAGGTAAGGATTGTAGGCATTACTTGCACCATTATGATTATATAGCGTGAAGTGTGCTTAGAGCAGCCATTTAGAGGCTGAAAAATAAACTGAGATTTTATTTCTATAACTATTATGGCTCAGTGGCTGTGGCTCAGTGGTTAGCAAGTCGGTCTTTCAATCAGAAGGTCGGTGGTTCGATCCCCGCTCCGGCAGTCCGTGTCGTTGTGTCCTTGAGCAAGACACTTAACCCTCATTGCTCACCGTTGCTGTGTCTACGGTCTACTGTACACTGTATATCATGTAAGTCGCTTTGGATAAAAGCGTCAGCTAAATGAAATGTAATGTAATGTAATGTAATTAAATGCAAATTATCGCAATAATTTACTCTTTTAATAAGAAGACATATTTACATTCTGTATATTAAGAAATATATAAAATAAAGTATAAAGTAAAGAATTCTATCCTGTGCCTTTGTATATTGTGGCAGTAAAGTCCTTTCCCATATCAAATAACTTGTCCATTTCCAAGAGGTTCAGGTTGGTGAGGTCCAGCGATAAAATCACCATAAAATAATAGAATATCTATCATGTCACAGACCCTACATACATGCACAGGAGAAGATGATATGTGTAGTATTTTAACCATTAAGATAAAAATTGCCAAATTATTATTACCAGAATGAGAAAAGTGAGAACATACAATTAGTAATGTTCAGGATTTGCTTAATATTAAGATTAGCGAGAAATTGAGACCTATTTATGGTGATAAATACAAACGTGTACGTTTTTGGCTCATTAAAATCCCTTTAGAAGGTGTATTTCAAAGTACCAGTAGAACTGTGAAGTGAAACCAGTGTATCTGGGTCGTGTGACAGTCAGCGTATTGGCGTTGGTGCTGTAGGTAGCAGCACTGTAGGTGCTGTAGGTCACGTTGAGCTGTGATTGGCTGGCTGTGTAGAGCCGGGTGTCGTCCGTCCCACTTGTCCCCTTCAGTGTTGACTCATGGGGCTTCTGAGAGGCTTTAGCATAGTCACGGTTTCCATTTGTCTGTCCCTCTGTAATCCTCCACACTGATACATAAGACATTAATCTGTCTCAGTGCATGGCACCTCATCTGCATGTCATTTTGTCCTGGTTGTTGTCGTCGTGGCCCTGCTTCTCCCCGCTGACTTTTTTCAACTTATGGAAAACTTATGGTCGTTAGATCACTTTATGTATCAGGCTGTCAACTATTGTGAACTTAATATTTTATCAAATGTGATTTGGGCCAAATCCAAAACCCCAAAAAAACACTTGAATTAAAAAACAAAACAACCGAGGCATCTAGGTCAAAGCAAAGGCCACAGCACAAGCTGTGGGAATTTAAATGAGAGAAATATATCTGTGGCTCACATTTTATACAAGTTAAAATAAAAGTATGAATAGTGATGACATGGTTTCATTACTGCATTCCTCCTCTCCCCACACAGTGCTGAATGAAGAAAGCGCCCCATCTATTTTTACTAGTAGAGCCAGTAGGGTGTCTAAATGGCTTTTCACTGCATCTAACATCAAGTACCCAGCTGCTTATCTGCCGTGCTTTTATATAAACGCCATTAAAATGCACAAGGGTTGTCTCCCCCCTCCCACCCCCTCCTCTCTCTATATTTCTCTGTCCATCCTCATCTCTTTTTCTGGACATGTTACACAATTGTCTGCTTGTCCGCTTCATTTCAAATCCTCCCAGTGATGTGTTCGGCGGGCCTCCCTGGCTGCTTCACAATTCCATCCCCTCGGAGCATATTCTCTCTCTCTCTCTCTCTCTCGCTCACTGTCTCTCTCACTGAATTAGCAGCAGTGCTGGTTTTATAACACCATTTACAGAGAAAAACCTCTGATGGAGAGAAGGCAATCTGGCCTCTAAAGCCCAGGGATATGTGTGGATTTTATTCTTGCAGCTCTGTTGTTAATGAAGATGGAAAAGAAACCTGCAAAAGTGTATTGGGCTTTGTCTGAAATCACTTCCTATTTTCAACTGGGTGACATTCTATTTGGGTATCTTAATTCGGAGTGCGTACAGTTCTGCACTTATTAGTGTCCTCAGAAATTGCCCAATTGGCTCAATCACCATAATGGATAAAGATGTATTTGAGCTGTGCTTTGAAACTGAAAGACGCCTTCTGGTTATCCGTTGAATTTCAGGTTCTGCTCCCACCCTACGAGGAGGCCTTTGCCATACCACCGAAGGAGCCCCCTCCCCAGTATATGGAGGCATGAGCGACATGCTCGCTGCTGGACCCCAAACCCCAAACTCCTACCACGTCTCCCTCCTCCGACAGTAGGACCCCATCTCTGGCTGGAACATGCTGAAAACGAGACAAAAGTCTTAGAGGATGTTTTAACTTGGATTCCTGCCAACCTTTGATTAGATTAGGCTGACCCTGAGCCAGTATTGTCATCAACTCTTCCCCTCCACCACCACCACCACCACCACCACCACCACTACCACTCTGGTCGTTGTGACCGATTTTCCTCCCCTCTCGTGTCCTCTGTCCTACTCAAGGACAGAATCGCAGCAACTCCAACCGCTACCAATCCTCCCTCTTGACAGCTGCTGTCCCCTGTCAGCACCTCAACTCTTGCACCCCTGAACACTCTGTCCCAACTTAATTTGCACTTTTTCTTTGAGTGAAACGTGCACCGGTTTGGCCACCAACTGTTATACCCCAATACTGTGAATCTCCCTCGTGGTCTTTGTCCAGAAACAAACTACCTGTGTAGAGAAAATGACAGGAAGAGTGAGAAGGAAAGCGACATACATGAGCGGTTATGCAAGAGCACTTTTTTCAGAAGTTGACAAATTCCTTCATTGAATGTAATGTCGAGGTATTTTTGTATGACATTTTTGTATAACAGTAAAAACGAAGAGAGAAAAAGAAATGAATATTGAAAGGCTTTGCTCTTGTGATATCATGTGTACTGATGTGGCTTCTCGACCAGTATCAACAATGTCTTCCTTTTGTATCAATGTAACACACTGTATGTAAACCTGTGACCCACTGACTGCCAGTGAAAAACCTTGTTCACCCATTGATCTCAATCCCAATATTCCAGTTTGCCTTCCTGTCCCTTTCCTGTCTGTTGCAAGATCTCAAAAGCTGAGAAATACATCAATGTAATTTGAAGCACACAAACATAAATGTTTCTCACATACTGACTCGCTGGATGTCAAAAGGCGATACACATTCTGTAAAATCTAATATGTGTAAACATGTGTGAAAATGGTTAGTTCAGATGTCTGTCTTGTGTTCCCAGCTACAGCTTCAACAGCATCATCTGTGTTTTTATTGTGTTTTTCTTTTTTTACACGGATCATATAATCTGATCTTTTTAGTTGAGCTAACTTAGATGGACTGAGGGCATTTTCCTATGAAGGCGGCGCAACATGCTGCTGTACATGCAGAGACCGTGTGTGTGTGTGTCTGTGTGTGCGCGTGCTTGCCTGAGCGCTATGTGGGTCCTTGTACCTTTTATATGTGGTAACATTTCCGTTGCACATGCAGTGATATCGTGTTGAGATATTTCCTGTAATGGTGACCTTTATTTTTTTTAAATTAACGATGGATGGGAATCTAAAGCATTGATTTATCTTAGTGTAGTAGCACAAAATCAATATACAGTATATTAAGTTAGATGCTGTCTTTTGCCTAGAACTATTTAAACAATTATGAGAAATAATAATGGAACAAACAATATTAGATAAACCTAATCCCATTATTTCCAATAACTCCAAAGTAGTATTTGCTATCGACTTCAGACTATGCAACAGTGCATCCAACAAGTAAAACTAATACTGTAGTTCATGTTGTAGCCAGCCATTTGTTGGCCCTTTTGTCATTTTCCCTGTGTGAATTATGACCCACTGCTTTTGCAAATCCAACAAAGCTGAACATTAAATTGCACTTTAAATTCAGCGTGAGTTCACTGGGAACTGATGTGTTTTTGTTTGTACTCATCTTTACCACGGTATGCTTAGCTAACTGGTTCTAAATATGATCATCCACCCTCTTCTTGATGATACACGCTTCTAAAACACCACATCAATCAATATTGGCATTGTGTGATGTAACCGAAAAGCTGCATATTTTAAAGTGACCGAAGGAGGATTTCAGCTGCAGGGTTTAGAGAAAAGGCTTGTACAGTATCTGACCTGTGGATGGCTGGTGTCTCATTTTATTAGAATTACTTCAAGACTCTTCTCCATTGCTTTACATTCACATACGTCCTCTTGTTGGGTCTGCATGAGCTCATGTCTTCAATTCTCAATAATAAAAAGCAAAATCAGCCGCTGCCTGCTTCTGGGTTCATTAATTGATTTCATAATAAATCTATTCTCCATCTTCTTGTTTCAACTGTAAATCAAGGGGCACTCCAATTAATCTTCCACATGGACCTTTTTCTTTTTGACAGCAGCCACTTTGACACAGGTGTCTCTAATAACACTAACGATGGCTCCAGAGTGGAATTCAGCCATCGTTAGTTCAATCATTTACACCTGTGCTTTTCCAGTCGTGCCCTGTACAATGTTTTTGCAGGCACAGAGCGTGTGGCTAAAGACTGACTGAAGCTAAAATGCTATTCTTATTTAAATTACAGTGTCTGTGTCTTGTGATAGGGGTGTTAAAGGCCAGTTACCAAGGGCGGACTGGGTGATTCAATGCCAAGAAATTAATTATAAAAGAGCATCTAATGCTGGAGTTTCCTTTGTTTTCATTTAGACATTACATTAGTCACATTCTCTCTTATTCAAAATAAATTATAAATAGTCCAAACTAATTAATAAACTTAATCTGGAAATACAACCAGCAACAACATTATATATATATGACCATAAAAACAGTTTTGAGATTATTACATTACATTTTCATGTTTTATATGTCCGTACTTCCTGCTGCCTTCTGAAATTCAGTATCGCTTAGTGGAGGGTAACAAGCTGGCAGATCAAAAGGATTTACCCACATGCCTCAAAATGGACGCTGTCATTACCTTGGGTCTGACAACAGGCCGCCAGACAGACACGCTCACCTACTTTCTGCCACTGGGACGGGGCAGGAGGGGGAAAACCCAAATGGGTCATATTCTGTCTCTTTTCTTGCTTGCCATCAGTTTAGCCATCAAGTGTTTTGTAAACACTGACTTTGTCATCTAAAATGTTTTTATAACTATATGCACTATTACAGATACTTAAGATGTTACACACTTAGTTCCCTACTAAATATATCCCATAAGTATATCAAACTTATGTAATTTCCTGTCTGTTATGACAATGAGCAAAGTTTATGATCAATAATGTTGTGTGAGAATATAAAGCACTTAGCACCCTGCAAGTGTTCACTGAGGGCACATACCATTCAGTTTATGTTGCTATTGGTGACAAAATATTCAATACTGCATTGACCGACATGGCCCTACTCTGTTGCCTTGTGATCACGATTGATTTGTATTGAAATTACTTTGTTCGACATGAACTGGAAATAAATGTATTAAAGATCAGCCAAAATGAGACTCAATCAGGGGGAAAAAACTAAAAACAGTAGATAAGTGTGATGTTTTGGAGGATGCTGTATGGCCCTCAACAGGATGTAAACTATTTATGTTGCAGATTGTTTACGCTTGTTAATTCAAATCTTATTCTACAACCTCTTTAGAAACTGTCCTCATTTGATGCTGGGCATCTGCCACACGTGAAACAGATCATCTGGGATGATTCATTCGATTTAATTGGGAATCAAGAAAACAGCTTAGGGAAGCAGTGAGTGGAAAAACTGGGCCAAACCACTGGATGGATGATGGACGGCTTATATCTCTGTCTCTGGGATGATTCATCGGGTTCAGACTTGGGCCAAAAGCACCGACATCTGGTCTTGATCTGAAGTTCCAGTATGTCATATCTTGCCAGTTCATGATACCTTTCAGTGGCTGCAGATGGCAACGGCCTGCTGTTGGTATACAGGTCGTCAGGCATTGCTGGTCTTAGTGATCATTGGTTGGATCAAAACATTCAAATTAACCATTTAGGAAACCCAGTGCTCACCTTGCTTCAAACATATAGACTGGTATGCTACTTACACAGCCGTTCACCAACAAACAAATGTCCAACATGTACATTTGCAAGCTGCAGTAGTCATAACATGACTAAAGCTCCACACTCACGGATTCCTCAGGTTTAGCCAAGGTTAGCTTCAAAATCTGAAACAAACTTAATTCTGTCAAACAAATGTGTGAAGATGGGCATCTGTAGCAAAACATCTAATTGAAGAACTCCACATGACTGCTTGTTAAAATCAACAGCAGCCTTGATTTGGAAGGGCCAATATCCCAAAGTTGGGCCAGTCAATTTGAATTTAAAGCAACATTTGTCTTAAGTCATCTTGGCTCAGAAACTAATCATAAATACACCCAACAAGAACTGTATTAAGATTTGTTGGGGCTTTTTCATTAGTCAGTGGCTGAAAACAAGCGCCAAACCATTGTGTTCTAGGCTTCTGGTATATTATCTTACATTCCAGCCAGAGGACTTCAACTGCATGCGTGACAGACGCAGACATCATACTCTAAAGCCTTGAATACCTCTGAAAGGAGTGTCCGTACTTTTTTCAGTCAACAGGCTGCATCTAATACAGCCGACAGTCATCCCCAAGGTTTACGTAAGTCTGAAAATAATTATTAAAGATTAGCAGTTGCGTTTCTTTTAACCCTCAAGAGCATCTTTTTAAAATCTTGTGTACAGAATTATTTTTCGGCTGCTAAGTACTATATTGTTAACAGTCCTACAGAAAAAAAATCCCAGATGTTGAAAATGTGAATGGAATAACCACATCCAAGAAAGTCAAGAGGACCGATGCTCTCTGGTGGACACTTGCAGGATTGACAGTCTCTGAACAGGTTGGTTATATACATGTGGATATCAGAAAAGAAGTTATGGCAGCATGTACTGTTAACACCGATTTTATTTATAACAATGGGGTGGGGAAACAGCTCTACTGAGGGGGCTGCTGCTGGTCTGGCATGCTCCTGATGATGTCAGAATCACCTAAAAACAAAAACAAGAAGTTAGCAGATCAAAATAAAAATAGCCACATATAGAATGCAAAGACAGCCAACTATATATCCCCAGCATCAAACAGCTAATTGTGTATCATCTGAGCATCCATGAACGGTCCACAAAGCACATGAACTGGACCACATTCATGAGCAGGACCAACATTCACACAGGAAACCAAGTGGACCCAACATATTTTAATTTGAGTTTTGACTTTAAGTGTAGTTGCTGTATCTTGAATGGATCTATTGATAATATAATACTAACATGCAAACAGGTGAACGTTCATTTTATGGAAATGCATATTATGTCATCAATCACTAAAATGCAGCGTTGTGGTTGAAAAATGTGATGTTTGAAAGGTCCGTTTACGGCCGCAAGTTCTTTCAAACATGCTCGCTGGGACTACTATAGGCCAATATTCATGCATCAAGCTTGTGTAAGAAACATCACATCCGTCTATTAAATATTCTAGTATGGCTCATGTTCAATGTTGTGGCAGCTAGGGAAAGGTTGAGAAATTAACTGCACCATACTGTTAGAGTAGGTACTCACCAGGGTCAATGATCGCCAGTGTGCACACCCTGAAGTATTTGCCGCAAGCTGTGCCGAGCTCAATGTTGTTTCCACTGTAGTGATGGACACCAGTCTTGGCCAGCATGGCATAGTACTCAATCTCAGATTTTCTGAACAGAACAGAGAAAAGGAAAAATGTGAGTCAAAGCAGCAGATACAAATACAGAAACGTTGCCAAAAAACAAAAAAACAACAAGTCACACTACCTTAGCTTAACCCTAATTATCAGTGTGTAACTGGACAAGTTGTCAAATAAATCAGCCTTTTAGACCTATTGTGCTTCACATCATGGGCATTTAAGCACACTGAAACACTGCTTCGTTGCCTAAACAGATAAATCAGACTGATTCTTTAAAAACTTTTGAAATAGTTGGTGCAGCAATGCAAGCAATCATTTTTAACATGTAGCACACCTTTGCAGAAGCACACCCCTTTGTGAATGCTGTGGGCTAATAAAACGTTGTTGATGCTACATGCTCTTTCAACCATAAAAACTCATCCTTCTCATAACATTGGAATAACTACTTGCTAACAACTGCTAACATTAAATATACTTGTAATGTATCGATTATCCTCATACCTGAGGGCTGGGCAGTTGTTGGCCAGGATAACCAGCTTGGCTTTTCCCTGACGAATCATCTTCTGGGACTGTTTGTAGCCCAGGACGTATTTTCCACTCTTCATCACCAGCTGGAGACGCGAGTTAATAGACTCCATGGACTTTTTCTGGACAAAAAGATGTACATACCTCAAGTTAGTGACAGCACACAAGCTACGTATACAACTTGGATAGTTTGTTCATCGCTATGTTCACATAAATCCAAATATTTGCTATTTAACAATCGAACACACGGAGGGCCAGCACATCTAACATGTTGTTAACGTATAATTAAAAAGGGATTGATAACATAATGACACGTTTCTTTTAGATTTAGCAACCTAGCATTAGCTACACCGGGATTAAACCGTCGCAATATTATAGCTACAAACGCCTATCGACGAATGGATCGTTGGACGGGAGTAAGTCAACGGGCGGTCATGCTTATATACATGTACAGCCGACCTGATTCAACACAAAACTATACATATTGAGTTCGAATAACACGTTTACACGGAGAGCTACAGCGCTAGCTAGCAGGCCCTGACAGAAACACGTCTCCACGTGAAGCAGCAGCCTGGCCCTGAAGCAGCGCGTGCGATGCGGGCCGAGCCGACGCCACTTACCGTTTTCTTTGCGGCCACCATTTTTGCGGTTTAGTCCTGACCGGCCAACCTACGGGCGAGAGGAGGGAAGGAGAAGACTGTCGTTAATGTCTGGATGGTAACAAAATGATAAATTTAACAAATCCCGGTTACTTTTAATCAGAAAACTCAGAGCTCGTCTTACAGTGAGTTAACTCCAATATGGCCTCGGAGAGAAAGGAAGTCCCATAGTGCACTGCGCTGCTATCAGTCCGTGGGGCTGCGCAAACGAGTACTGCGCATAGTACTCACTGAAGATGGTTTAACATTAGAGTCTAAACTTTAGAGAACTTTTCATCAATAATGGACTATTTTAAAATATATAAGTATAACGAATGAACAGTAGTCTACAGCGAGCATTAATGAGACACAATTGCCAAAATAAACTCAAACTAAAATATATACAACAACAATGAACATTTACAAAATATATAAATAAAAGACCTTAACCTAATGCAACATAGACAATTATTAAAGCTAAACAAAATCATATTAAGGCCTATCTAAATTATCTTTTCCATTTTTTTTGTAACGGCAGGGATCTTTTTAAAGCTTTATTCCTTCTATCCATTTTACACACAAAAGATGTTACTTATAAAGTATACATTGCCTTGTAGATTTGACTGTGAGTATCTATAGGCTTTTTAAAACAACTTTAAAATGCTGAACAGTCATGCATCAACCAAATAAAACACTCTAACAGGGATGCATGATGCATGATGGGAAACTACTTACTTTGATACTTTGGGTGCATTTTATTTTGGGTGATTTCTTTGGGGGGTGATTTTATGAATCATACACTTTTAGTGTATTAGTTTTTTATAGTGGGGAAAGTATTGAGATCCTAAATGTCGCAATGGCACACTATAAAAAAAGAATACACTAAAAGTGAATGTAAAAGTTAACTCTGGATTCATATTTGTGTTCTAATCCACTTCAACAGAGCGCCTATAGTTCATAGTTGTTGCGAGTCCACAGGTTCCCTTTCCCCGCCCCAAGAGGTGGCGGCTGCTCACTGACTGAATAATGTATTTTTGTCCCTGCCCCAGCGTCCTGGAAAAAGCCTAAGTTACAGCACACAACAGCAGACCACACTTCACCTGCGTGCCCAACTGTTTGGTTACGTGTAGCCACAAAACAAATAGCTGAACGCTTTTTTGGAGGTAGAACAATGATGCGCAATTACGCACGGGACTAAGGGAATTTTAGGACCAGCGTGTCTTTTTGTTCCCATTCGGGGGATTGTCTGTCCATAGTTTTGAGCTCTCCATTTACATTGACGATATATATGCACGACGTCATTAGTGCAGCTACAACCTCTCCAAGACTCGTAACTCTGAAGATAACCATTCCTCTATGTGCACGGAACAGGATGGGATGCTCCACCAGTTCTCAAACTTCAGCGGTAGATACGACTCGACCCAGTGTTAAGCCCGAGGAGAGCAACGGAGCCAGCACAACAGGTGAGGCACAAAGTTTTACACTTATGCAGTGTAATACATGTGTGTGTGTGTGAGTAAAGTGGGAATTACACATATATGTGTTAAAAGCAGCTGTAGGTATAGCATTCATTGGGAGCATGTTTTAAGTGGCCGAACACAGAACAGTTCAAATACTGCTCTCAAAATAATCTTATGTTGCCAAGGGTACAATGGAAGCAACGATTTCCTAAAAATAATTTTGTCAGGGACATTTTATCATTTTCATGTAAAATAACTATATTTTTGCATAGTGTGACATGATCTATCTCTAAACGTTCAAGTAGTAAGGTAGACCAATAAATATCCCTGGCTTCACTATCAAGATGTTAATAGATGTGACATGTCTGTAAATATAAATTTAGTCTGATAAAACCACTCAAATGATGATGATTATATAAATTAAATGTATTAATAAAAACACATATTTGTAATTGTATTTCCGTTAATACTATACATAGCCTTGTAAAATGTTGGTTGTAATGGTGTCGTCATGGACGTTCACTGCCATTTCCAACTAGGGTATAATTCATATAATGACTGTGGGGAATGCTGCTCTGATAAGGTGAACCCAGTCTACATGCAAATGATCACCAATGTATCTCTGTGGGTACAGTATCTGATGTCTTTATTTTTAGAAAGCCAGAGCTTCACAGTGACAGGATGGGAAAGTTTATTGTCATTATTTAACAGTGGTTTCTGGTATGTTGGCCTTCCCTGAGAGAGACAGTGGCATGAAAGCAGATTTGGTGACGGTCTACGGTTTCAATTGGAAATGGAGAAGCCGCTTTGGACACTTTGTCGTAGCGGGTTTGAGATGGCCCGGTTGTGGTGCAAACTAGCACACGTGAAGATAAAACACCAACACTGAATCCTGTTTGCATTCAGCAGTGTTAAAGGAGAGTAGGAAATTAATTTACATTCAGAGGGTGTCAACTATATATTACATAGTATATATAAACTATATACATTGGCTGAATCTGTGTTGTGTGATTACAAGTGACTTTGTTTGCAGTTCTGCCAGTTTAAGAATGATTTGACAGAAGTCAAAGACTGTAAAAGATTCACTAAGTTGGATCGTCCCTGAGCAAGTGCCTCTTGCTCTGATTCTCTTTGCATTCCTTAAAGAGATATTACAGGCCAATGCAACGGAAGCATGGAGACACATTAATGCTCACATAAGTGAGTATACTGAAATATGTAGACTATACGTCCTGTGCTATGAGTAATATAGTGAGCTGAGAAACTGACACTGACCCTACTAATGTGTGTCCTGCAGCTGACACTGACCTCCTAGAAATAAAGTTTCAGAGTTACTCTCAATAACGTTTCTCATCATTGATGTCAACTGATAATGGCAGAGCCTCGGACTTTGCTTACAAGTTTCTCTCTAAGTTTCTCAGCTGAATGACAGTGACCAGTGAGGTGTTCCTCGTCTTAGAGGTCAGATGAATGTGTCAGGATGTTTTTTTTCTTATTTTTGCATGAGGCTCATTTCTCACTTGATGCAACTTCTCGTCCCCAAGAAAGAGAGATGACATCTATAAGCATTCATTTATTGGAATGTTTAAAGTATGCAGTATCCTTTAAGGGAAGTATTGTGACAAATATCATGCAAAATTAAAAGAGAAAATGTATCTCATTTATACAATGTAGATGAGCAGTCCAGACTTATGATCCATGCAAATGCAATGCAAATCCATGGGATAAAAGATGTAAAAGTAGTCATGCACAGTATCAAGCACCCAGCAACCTGTCCATAGAGCTAGGAACTGAGCAGTATGAGGCTGTCCATGTTAATTAACAACGATCCACATAATGATTAACCCTTTGTGGTTCCAATTTTGTCTCAGTGGGGGGTCTATTTATTACATTTTTTACTTCCTTCCGAATGATCTGTGGCATATGTTTTATTATTTTCCAAGTCATTTTAAGGGGGGAAAGTGTATGATAGCTTTGCATGGTCTAGCAGTCAGAGACTGGAGTTTAATCCTTAGATATTAGGAGTCAGAGACTTACATTTATTTGTAGGACACTTTTATTACAGACAGTAGCAGAGAGATGACAGCAAACAAGGAGAAGAGGTGCAACAAAGGATTTGAGCCGAGGACGCTTAGGCTTTAACATATAGCGTAATAGTTTTTACCCAAAGCAGATGGAACAATATCATTCGGGGTCATGTTTGCCATAGGTCACCCCAGAGAAAACATATACTACCTTGACCTTTGACCCTGGTGTCATACTACGTTCCACTGTGTTAAAAGGTCCTGTGCTTTATGCAAATGTCATAATTCAAACTCAAAGTAGTCCGTACATTTGAACTGGTTTTATATTTAATGTATATTAGTTCTACATTATCATCACACTGTTGGTTTGGATCATGTTTTTTGTACTGTGTTCCTGACAGGGGCGGCCAATGAAAATGGCACAGTAGCTGAGGACAGTGAAACTATTCCCGACCAGACACCTGCTGAGGGCGTTGATGCAAAGCCTGAAGATGAACCTGCTGCAGCTGCAACATCTGCAGGCGAGGAGCCTCAGCCTGCTGCAGCCAGTCCACCTGCAGAGGCAGCAGAACCTGCAGAACCAGCAGCACCTGCAGAGGCAGCAGCACCTGCAGAGGCAGCAGCAGCCGATAGCACTGCAGAGGCGGCAGAGCCTGCGGCAGAGCCTGCAGCTGAGCCTGCAGCTGCAGCTCCTGAGTAAGGTAGGTTGGTGTCAAAAACATCACTGGGACGGACCAATGACAATTGAGGAAAAAGACGGCGGCTGCAGAAAAACATACTCAACTTTGCATTCAGTTTTTCCTTTATTCTTCTGCAACATCTTTAGTTGTCCGTCCCCACTTCATCCCAGCAGAATGACCAGTTTACAGCTGTGAGCAGAGCCCTTGAAAAGTTTTAATTGTGAGCTTTATCTTTGAAGGAAATTATATTTTTATAGACACTATCACACCAACTGAACACTTTTCAAAGGTGATAAGGTTGTAGCTGCATGTCTGTGTCTGTATTTATTTGTATGTGTGTGACACGTTATCCATCCATCCATTATCCAAACCGCTTATCCTGTTTTAGGGTTGCAGATCGCTGGAGCCGATCCCAGCTATCATTGGGTGAAGGCACGGTACACACAGGATAAGTTGCCAATCTATCGCAGGGCTGACATGATATAATTTCTCTTTAAAATTCAAAGCTTTAAGTGCTTATTAAAGGATTAAAACACTGATTTTAGGGCATTTTTCTCATCATGATCTTCCTTTGTGGAACTGGTCATTAAATACTGTTTACACAATCGATAGAAAACAATAGTTCACAGTGTTGTTGTCGTATCGAGGGAAGGAGAAGTTATTTGGGACTAAGGTATAATTGTTATTGTTGACCAGCAGAAACCTGAGCACCACTCCGCCTCCTGCATAGTGAGCCAATTAACGCGGGGGCTGCCACAGCGCCCAGGTACATAATGTCCCTTCCACCATTCCCGACAGTCCCAACGCAATGACGATAATCAGGCGGTATCCAACAACACACAGACATGTCTTCCCAGAAACACACCGAGGCGCACATTTAAATGCGTTTTTAAGTCACACATCTGATTATTTAGTTAGTATTTAATCTGTCTTAACACTGCAAGTATGGGTTGAGTTCATCTAATTAGATGGCAGTCTATTATCAGATTATTCGAATTGTTGAATGATATTAATATTATGTTATTCAGGTGTGGACTTACAGATGAGTCTTTTCTTTAAGCTGCAGTCTTGACAATGTATTTAGGAAATGTTCTTCCTACTGGCTGTGCACACCTGTCGGATGCATACAGTGGTGTGGTGGCTGTTGATCTATTACTAATGTCTGTTGTTAAGGACTGTAGTCCAAAGATTTTACTTTCACTTCTAAGCACAGGAAGTACTCAGCAATGACTTTTGAGAGTTTTTTTAATCATTTGTATGAGTGCATAGAAATGGTTGGATGGCATGTAATTACAGTGTGTTTAGCCAAGACAGCTCTGTTGTTAGGGGACGGCATTAACACTTCCTCCCACGCTGAATACATAATGTAGTAAGGATACTTTTAACCACATGGCATTTGTACTCTCTGGAGAAAATTCTGAACCGGTTTCCTCTGCGGGTGCTCTGATAACAGGGGAATATGCTAAATTACAAATTAGTGAGTGCAACATAACGATCCCTGCTCGAAATTCCAAGAGAGCTCTTCAGAGCGTCTCGTGAGGATCTCTCTGCACATATAAGTACGTTTTGCTTCATGATGCAAATGACAATCAGCCGACAAGTTTACAAGGTCAGCTCTTAAGTTCTTCTTTGCCTAATGCAAAGTGTCTACCAAGAAGAAGATGGATAAGGTAGCCAAGCCAGTACACTGTGTGCGTATGCAATCTTGACCAACTTAACTCGCTCTCAGACCACAGATGGGACGGTCTGCATGTAATTTGTGTATGCTTTGCCATCGTGGTCTCATTAAGGTGCAATCTGAGTCCACATAGAAACTAGAGCATGCCAACACATATAGGGCTTCCACTTCGTTTCACAGCCAGCGGAGAGAGAGAGAGGGAGGGGGGGATCGAGTGTCACATAAGCAGAGCGGACACGGCAACTCATCCACCTCTGGATCTGTTAGTGGTCAGGGTTGAGTCTGTTCTGTAAATTATCCAGACTAACAAGGAAAGAGATGCTGCTGTTGAATGTTTGACATTTATCATTTATCTGTGAACGGAAGCTTTAAATGTGATAGTTTGTTGTTCACGTGTACACATCCCTTTATTTCTCAGCAGAGGAAGTTGGGACCACAGTGGAGGCATCAGGTGAGTGCCACCGTAATATCAACACAGTGTCACATGGTCCATACAACAACGCCACCCAAACGTGTTTCCAATCTTTTTGTTTGCAGCTCCCAGTGAATGTAGTGCAGCATGAACGACTGCACAGATGAGTTTATTGGAAATGTCTTGCCTTGTTGTTGTATGTGCGAGTGAAAGCATGTGTAGGTGTTATTGTGTGAAAGACGCCGCCATGTTGCCAAGATGCAGAGCCTGTGAATGCTTTCAGTCAGGGTTCCTCAGCCATCACTGAGCCTTGCTCCCCGCATGACGGTGTATTGCTGCAATTTATGCTTGTAAACTGTATGTACATATATATATATATATATATATACATACATACATACATACATACATACATACATACATATACACAGAGTTATACTGCATTTAGTGTTTATTTTCAGAAGATGTCATCAGTTCAGGATAACTTAAATGATAAACTGTCTTTGACATTTCTATTCATTATCTCATAGAAATTTATAATTGCAGATTTTCTTGATTTAACTTTTCTACAAACTTGTAATTCTAAGGAAACCAAAGCCAAATTTGATTCATGAAACTATATTATTTTTTGGGTAGCTGGCTTTGATTTTACAACAATGTTTGTAATGAATATGAAGCGCTGATAATTAAATGATTGTAAACATTAATAGAAGAGCACAAATGAAATAAAAGTACACATGGAAACTCTTTTTGTTTGTTTCTGATGTGTCAAGATTTCTTAAAAGTTACATCTAATGCAGGATGAATACATATGTTGTTGATGTTTTCGGGCGAAATAACCAGTCTGCAATCAGAGGTTGGACAACATTTGTTTATTAGGGAGAACTGCACTTGTATAATGCTTTATACGTTTCTCTGGAGCAAAACAGACGACGAGAAACCAAACCAGAAACAGCACAAAGAGGAAGCCGACTTGACCCTGAAACTGGTCATTGTGACCAGGGAATGTTAGACTGGTTGTACAGACAGTCACACTTTTGTTGAGGGTTTGATTCTAAAATGTTATAATACTGACTGTAGTTCAGAGGTGCAGTCAACCAGCTACAGCTGAGAAACTCATTTATGCTCAAAACTCAAGATCCTAGTTTGGCCTTTCATTTGCCATCTGTTAATACATTAAGTACCCGTGATGGTGAGACTACAACTTGTTTGGGATGTGACCGTCTAGTCAGGAGTCAGAGAGAGGGCCGACAACAGCAACCGCCTCAATTTCCACCAGCCCACCCTGAAGACAAAAAGAAGGAGACAATGAGGACATAGGAAAGGAAGGCATTGTGGGTAAATTCCAATAGTATATTGCAATGCTTCTCTGTAATATGTATTACACCAATATCTAGTTTAACATGCTAACATTTGTTAATTAGCACTACAGTACAGCACTAAACCATCTAGCCACCATGAATCTCCACAACACCATGTGTATTGTTATCTATGAACTATCCCACAGGGTACAGCAGCTATATGTCGGTGTCCACGTTTTGTTTGCACTTACTCTGGGGAGAGCAGCGACTTGGTAGGCAGCTCTGGCTGGAAAGTTACTGCTGAAAACTGGAGTGAAAACATTTACATTAGAAGTATATTGGAAATCCACCAGGTAAAACTACAACTATATGTAAATGTATTATTTGATATCTGGGTAGAACTTTACAATGATACATACACAAAACAGAAAAAAAGCATTTTACACAAGACAAAAAAACTTTCATAATAGAGTCAAATCTCCAAATGCATATACGAGTAACCACATTTATCAGACCCGGTCTTTGGATCACACGTCTTCCCTTCAGGGTCAGGGAAAGTTTCCTAGTTGTGGTTTAGGGTTGAGTCAGGAGGGAGGTGGGAGAGCTGGGAGACTATACCCGAGGGTCAATGGCCCGTGCGGCAAAGCCTGCTGGGAGGGTTCAGTTACATCTGTGCGCCTGCATGGCGGTGTCCATTTACAACTCACTGGGCGCTACAGCTTCCATTACACCCGTCTGTTGTGATCCGGGAGGAAGAGCCCAGACCGAGCGGCCTGAGAGAGGAGGCTGCATTCATGCAGCGGAGGACGGGCTGAGTGAGCTTGTCTGTCAGGTGACTGCTTCACCTGTCATCTTCTGAGAGATGTTGGTGAAATATGAGACGCTGCATGTATGCATCATGGAGTGTGCCGCTGGAATAATGACAGACTTTTACAGTGTTTTATTGTAATTTATCAATAAATGTAACTTCATTTTTAGGTGCACCTCCTTAAGTTTAACGCGATGCGTTTAAAGCATGGACCATACTGTATGTTTTGTTAGATGGAATATGATTTGTGTACAAAAGTTAAATGTGAAAGATTTTTATAAAATAATTTTGCTATTCCGTATTAAAATAAAAAAAATGAAATAATCATTTGAAGTCATAATAAGGGAGTAGAGTTCTAAACTGACAGATTTAATATTTGTTTCATTACATCATTTTTTACTTTCAGTCTTATAACGCATCATGCAATTGCAAATTTGATAAATCAAATTCTTGAAGGATTACAGTAAAAATCTGTAGTTATTTTGGCTCCATCCACAGGAAGATGTAGCATGACCATCAATAAAGACAATTTGAGCATCTTTAAATCAGTTTCATTTCTCTGATCAAACCTCCCTTCAGAAAGCCCACAGTTAGCGAGACCAGCAGGGGAGACATTCAGTGCCTTGCTCAAAGACACTCAGCAGGCTACACACTCGCTAACATGCCGGCTTGAATCCACTTCCTCTTCTTGAAGAGCGGTCTCCTTAACCACAACCCCTATTTAACAATAACACACTTTATAAAGAGAAAAGGAATAAGGAATAAGGCCTGTTTGATAAAATTAAGTGACAACCCAGTCCCATGGCAAACCATGACTCAGGTGTTTGTGCAAGAGGCTGTGACAGGACCACAACAGTGACGCTTATATCAAATTAAACTGGGCTGTATAGGTTACATGAGTGTAACAGCAGCTCTGACCATGTTGGTTAAAGGCTGCCCCTGTGTGGCTGCTCTTATACAGTAGAATATATAGAAATACAAGAAGAAAAAAACCATGTAGCACATTTATCAATTTCGTTGATGAGAAGACAACATCTACTATTTTTAATCAGCTTTCTAGCATGACATTTAAAGCACGACAAAATACTTCCTCACATGTTTTGTAGACCTCGTTGACGCTGTTGAAGTCGTTGATGTCGGCGAGCAGCACAGTCGTCTTCACCACTGAAATCAAAGAGTTCACTTATCTCATCTTCAGTTTTCTTGAACATTCAAATCCTATGAAAACAAATGAGCAGCAGCTGAGTCACCGAACAGCCGGACATCTCACCATTGGTGTAGTCACAGCCAGCGGCTTTCAGGATCTCCCCCATATTCACAAGAGCCTGAGGGATGATACACATTGTGATCACCTTCCTTTATATATCTAGATGGGGATTCGATTTTTTTGTGTAGTATTGAATTATTATACAATGTACTGTTGTGTTCTAAGTTGATTTCCTTTCAGTTACTTATAATGTTAGTAGTTTGTGAAATAATGTCCCACTGATGACTAAAATGGATCATCTGTCCCGCCTCACCTGTTTGGTCTGAGCCGTCACCCCTCCATCTACCAGCTGACCAGAGGCCACATCCATCCCCAGCTGACCCGAGATGTACATTGTTCTGTCCACAACCACAGATTGGCTGAAGATGAGAGACACACACACACACACACACACACACACACACACACACACACACACACACACACACACACACACACACACACACACACACACACACACACACACACACACACACACACACACACACACACACACACACACACACACACACACACACACACACACACACACACACACACACACACACACACACGGCGAAAATGAGTCAACAAATGAAACAAATAACTAACATAAGTTGCAATAACTTCCTTTTTTGAAGGAATACTGTTGATTAAACATAATTATGTTATATTATGTGGACAGCATGTAAAGTGGCATGCTGATATAAAAATGGAGATGACAAAGAAAATGGTGAGCACACAAAAAAAGTTGTACTTTTAAACTGTACTTTTAAGGATCTCAATGACCTGAATGTCATATCTAAACCCCACATCCATTGTGTGACACACATTTTTGTGGTAGTTTATCAAGTGAAATGACAGACAATACGACTTTACCACCAGACACCAACAATGGATAAGTAACCTTGAATCTGAGACTCCAAATAAGAAGTCAAAGTCCATTCAGTCTGAAGTAACTTCGCCCATTGACAGCTCATTGGCCAGAGCAGGAACACCCCTCACATTGTGCACAAACAAGAACACACACTAAACTGCTGTTTTTTTCTTAGGTGATTACTGATCATTTCAGTTAATTTGGTTTCTATCAATACATTATAAATCCCAACAGTTTTTTTGTTGCATTTCTATAGATAGAGATATGTAAAGTCCACATCAAGTATTTCACATGATTTAAATCCTCACCTGTATATTCCCTGTCTCACGGGGGCTTTTGACGTGTAGGGGATTTGTCGACGAATAGATGCCATTTCAAAGTCAGCTGTCTGTCTCTACTCTGCTGGGATTCTTCTGCTCTGATAAAAGTTCAACTCTGACACTTTTCAAGTCAAGCGGTGAGTTCATTGCACACCAAGACCCGCCCCCGATCAAATGTTGTCCTGTCCCTTCATTCATCCATAAAATGAAGTTTTATGTCCCAGCTTCTGCCCCCACGTGCCGCTACAAATAGACAGGTGTGTATATTATGTTCCGATCCTAAAGTTCCCTTACCTGTATGGGCCGATGGCAGCCGGGGCCGATGTAGTGTTCACGATCTTTCTGTTGAGGACAGACATGTTTTCCTGATTTGTTTTCTCACTCTTTCTACACCGCAGACTGGCCGAGAATGAAGGGAGTCGTGTGCAACAATGTGGCGAGAAAGCAGGGACAGTTGCCGTAAAGTCTACCGTAAAGTATGCCAACAAGTTCATGCTGCTTTGTTTTTTGGAGACGCTCCTTTGTAAATGTTGTGCAAACGGAAAATAGTGGCGACCATAGCAGAACCGTTACGGTACGACAGGTGGCCATTCAAGGTGGCTTCTGCTGAGTCCAGCTCAGAGGTTCAAGTCTGCTTTTATAATTTCAGAGATAAGATCAAAGGATTCCACTGCAGATATGGTTAACTATAAGTAACTTTTATTATATCTTGCACCTGCTCAAAATAAAGTAGTACAAACAAAAGATAATAAATTAGGTGGTTCAACCATTACATTACATTTCACTGACGTGATATACAGTATACAGTCGACCGTAGACACAGTAACGGCGAGCAATGAGGGTAAAGTGTCTTGCTCAAGGACACAACGACATGGACTGGCTGAGCCGGGGTTTGAACCACCGACCCTCTGATTGAAAGACTGACTTGCTAACCACTGAGCCACCGTCGCCCCCTTGCTTACATTCCACTCTTCCCTCTCAAGTCATTATATTGCAGAAATAATATATGAAAACAAAATATAGCTATATATCAAACCGTGATTTCAGATAACTACACGTATTATGGCCGATTCTCTGAAATGTCATATTTCAGATGGGGCTTTTATTTTGTACAGCAAATAGTTTCTGTTAAAGCTGAAAACCCAGCATCCATAATAACTCACCTGTGCAGTTAGAAACATTCCACTAAAAAAACACTAAACTAAAACATGCATAGTTTAAAACACGCAGAAATCAAGCCACATATATTTGACAAAGGGCAGAAATATTAACAGCTAAATCAGCTACCATATTTAAACCAGTGTCACACAATGAAAACAAGGTTTAAGCACATTTAATAAATAAATTGTGAATGCTTGTCACAAGTGTGTGAGTTGCAAATGCACTGCAGACTTAATTTATGAGAACGTTAATGATTTCTGTGAAAGGGGTTTGAAAAAGAAAAGAAAGATTGGATTCATGTGTCAACTCATTTTAGCAACATTGTCCACCAGATAGATAAGATAGTGTAACAGGTCAATTCATAAGATTATGGTATTAATATGCAGTATGTATGTTCTGAACCATGAAGACTGCATATTAATATTCACGTGTAACAGCAACCTCCAGACATATTGTATATGTATTTAAAATAAAACTTAATTCAAAAGGCAGGTGTAAAAAAAAAAAAAAAAAAAAGTCAAAACTAAACTACAACCAGCAGTTTGTTTCGCTCATTGAGTAGTAAGAGTTTTCCATTAAAGATTCAAAATTGGCCAACTGAATCCCACCTAAATGCAGAAAAAAGCACATTCTTAACCAAACACTTATATAAGCTGCAGAGAAGTTTGCCTGGAAAATCTTGACGTAATTGTAAAAAAAATGTGTCTGCAGCTTCTGTTTTTCTAAAATGTACAGCATCAGTCAGACACTTGAGTCTTTTATCTCAACCTGGTGAGTTTCTTATTTGAATACAACCATAAAACAGCCCATCGGCTAATTGTTTCTCTTCACTGACGCTTGGCATATGAGATGGCTCCACATATTGTCGAAATATTTTAGAAAGTTATATTGGAATCTGAAGTTAATCAATCACAGTGCGGAACAATTACAGAAAACATAATAATGAATATTAACTAATAATACTAAATCTGCAGGGCTTTTTAAAGATGCCACCGGACATTAAAATAAAAAAGTCTTTCAGTATGTTGGAATGCATTCGCTTGTATATTTCTTTAATACTTTAGAATTCATTTTGGTGCCATCTCTGGTTTTAATTTGAGTAAATCATCTTGATAAGTAAAAGCTCCAACTTTAAATTGATGAAGTACATCGGGGAAGTGGTACAGGTGGGTTATGAGGCACCAAGATGCCTGAGTCAATATATAGACAGTGCACTGGAAGTTTAAAAGAAGCCCCAATACAACATAATTAAATAAATGATAATTAAGACTAATACAAAGAAATTCCAATTGTCCGATCCACCATAAAAACGTGCATGATTCGTTCTTCACCACCGACATGATTTCCATCATTTCAAACCATCCTCAAAGCTTTCCACAGTCCACTTCAGACTCATCTCCAAGTGAGGAAATTAATTTAACCACCAGACCAGGTTTCAATTTATATTTTAAGGCATTCTCAACTATCAACATCATCTTGATTGTCTTTGGTCATGGACAAGCCTCCACAGCTTTTTGTTGCAGATATTTCCAAACTAGGCTCTATATTATATTTACACTAAAAGTGAAAAATCAGAGGAAAAAAGACCGCTTGTCAGTGACCACTGTGATTGTGCTGCTGCTGCTGCCAGAGGATAGGCTTCCTCGTGTGTCGATAGGGTTCCCCGAGCGTTTTCTGTGGAAAATGGGGAAGTCATGTTGTGACTTTCAGACTTATGATAGCCAAGCCTTAGTTCTCTCTTTGGCCAGAGTCCTGAGAATCATTCATAGGAAAGCAACTTTACAGGAGCTGTAGAAACAAATATAAGATTTAGAACAGTGGAACATCATCATGACGAAGTATAGAAACAAGGCAGACGAGTGTAGATTCCAGGAGCCAAAATGGGTGCAAAAGAGGCATCCAACTTCATTTAGAGGCCAGTTAGCAGGCAATCAGAACAGCAGTGGGCTTCCAACAAAGACAATACGGTCATCTTAGTTCCTCTGAGTCAATGGGATGTAAGTTTTGTGGTGAGGGTGGCTTTGGGGAGCCAAGACTAGTGCGAGAGGCACTCAGAAGTTCTGTTGTCGTCTCTTCTTTGCGTCCATGGCATCCAGGATGGGTTGCCTTTTGGCGGTGTAGCGCTGCCGGAGCTCTTCAATCTCGCGCTCCATCATGGGATCCAAGGCCGTCAGACGCAGCTGCAGCTCCTCAAAGTCCAGGTTCTTCAGCTGCTTGACAGTGCACAGACACACACAGACAATGAGTCACACTGTATGTATTTAGTGTAACATCTGCTGCTGTTTTGCTATTTTACAACTGAGGCACTGCTGTAAATTCTTTCAGATCAAACACAATTAATTAGAGCTGATCAGATGCTCAGAGAAGATGTTACTCACAAAGTCAAAATCTCCATCTTGGGGCACCTTCCAGTTGTCTGGGAAGACGTTCTTGGACTGGATGTGGTAGCCGGGTTGCTCCTGCGGCTGGTTGTGGTTGTAGTTCTCCTGCTGCTGGGCTGCCTTGTTGGAGTCCTGCTTGTCAAAATAGTCCATGAAGGACGGACGTATTGGCTGCTGAGAGGTGGCGTGTCCTGTGGAGGAGGGAGAGGTTTTCAACTCTTGATCATCTCGTCTCCTTAGCTATTACCCTGTTTTTGCCATACCCATAAGACAATATTACGGACAAGAAAAGCTAATAACATTCACACTCTCCTGTTGGCTCAAATCTTCATTTAGCTTTTGTAGCATAAACAGTGGAGTTTGGTGGAAACTTGGGGTTTTATGAGTTAAACTTAAGAGAAGTGTGAACGTGTTTCTCTTTTTCTCCCCATAACTGAATCAACATTATGTGTGTGTGCTCACTCCTCATGGATCCCTGGTCTTCCTCCTCATCTTCATCATCATCACTGTTGATGACCATGGTGCCCAGGTCTGACTCTAGCATGGTGCTGCCGTGCTCAATCATTGTCTGTGCCCCGTCACTCATGGTGCTGGTGGCCCGCATGGTTCCTGCACCCTCTGAGCCTGACTTCACCATGGTGTGAGAGTCCACCTCCGTCTCCTCGTCCTGGAAGACATTCAGTCGTATGGCCACAACATATAGCCGTTTAATTAAGTCAAATCTAGTGGTTGCTTGAACACAACCTTTATTAACATCTCAGCATACGTACAGAGTTGTCGTCCTCCTCCTCCAGCTCTCTCTGCTGCTCCTGCTGCCTCTTGGCTTTCATCTCCATGGACTCAGTGATCAGGTCTCTCAGGATTGTGACCGGCTTGGCTTGGCTGATAAATGCGTGCTGGACATTCACACACGCAAAACAAACATGTTTTTTTGTGGCAGCGTTAGTGGCTCATTGCTCTTCGACAATGTGAACACAAATGGACCACCCATTTAGTTCACCTCTTACATGTACTAAGTTAAAGTATTCCTACATCAGAGTGTCACTGAGTGCGTACACCAAAGTGTTCATGTTCTGCACTTACAAGTTTACATCAGTGTCTGTGTGTATCTGTGTGTGTGTGCATCCTCAAACCTGTAGGAGCTGCGTGGCTGTTGCTCTCTGCTCTGGATTCTTGACCAGACACTTCCTGACAAAGTCTGTAAATTCATCTGACCACAGCTCCGGCTTCCTGAATGTTGGAGGGGGGTTGGTGGGGATCATGAAGATCGCCTGGAGGAAGGCAAAGAGGTTTCAAAAAGTCAGGTGGAATAACAAAGAAATTCTGCGCTGAGATGTTGTGTCTTAGCACCAGCTTCTTGAACAAACTGTGTACACTCACTCTCATGGGATGGATGTCAGCGTAGGGAGGTTTGCCCTCTGCCATCTCTATGGACGTGATGCCCAGGGACCACATGTCAGCAACACAGTTGTAGCCAATCTCCTGGATCACCTCTGGGGCCATCCAGAAGGGAGTGCCGATCACAGTGTTTCTCTTTGCCATAGTGTCCTTAGTGAAGAAAAACAAAGTTGGAATCATCATTATGAACTTGGAAGTTTCCAAATAATTACAAAGGAATTCACAAAACCAGTAGAAGACTATACATTCATAGTGAAAGTTTGAAAAGAACACTCTCTTTGCTGTAACTGGTACAAAACATCAAGCAACTGCTATAAAGTTACCGTTAGCTGTCCAGCAACTCCGAAGTCTGCCAATTTGGCGTGTCCCTCGGTGTTGAGGAGGATGTTTCCTGCCTTGATGTCCCGATGGATCTTCCTCATGAAGTGAAGGTATTCAAGACCCTTCAGCGTTGACTTCAGGATAGTGGCAATCTCCTCCTCTGTCAACTGATGTGAGAAGGAAAAATACAACACATTGATAAGACTAACACAGGTATGTAACGCAAGTGTGACTTATTGTATTATCCATTACATTTTCCTCTTACTACATGAAATGAGTTTAGACAATTATTGTCACTGTCAGTGTCTACAGCAAAGGACCTACTCTGCAATCTATCACTCATCTATCATGTCATGTTATGTCAACGTCTTGGTCAAACTATCAGTGAGTATACACATTATAAACCATTTTCTCTAAGTAAAATATAACATAGAAACATAAACCAATAAGATTTTAATACAGCCACACTAATGCTCTTCAAATATCTCCGTAAGCACGCACCGTCTTGTTACGCAGTCTGATGATGTCAGACACAGAGCCAGCTCCACAGTACTCCATGACAATCCACAGGTCAGTGTTCTTGAAGTAGCTGCCATAGTATTTCACAACATAAGGGCTAAAAGGAAATGAAAAAAATGGTGGTTATCAACAGAGAAGAAGAAGTTTTGTTTAGAACGAAAACAGCAGAAGTGAGAAAACTGTAATTCAAGACAGAGCAGCTTGAACGCACAGAGAGCTGTACACCCTGCAGAAGCTAACCAATGCCGTTAAATCAAACATCAAACCTGAAGCAAAGTGCACTATGGAAGCAAATATGATCCTGAGGACAATAATCGATGTAATGAATGTGGAGGTTTGGGGAAAGCTGTGTTCTCCTCTAACCTGTCACACTGCTGCATGATGGAAATCTCCTTGATGATCTCCTGCAGATCAGACTCCACAGGAACCTGCTTGATGGCCACCACCTGGCCTGACTCCTTATGGATGGCTTTGAACACACTGCCATAGGAACTAAACACACAAACGCAAGTGCATTTACAGCGGACATCATTACAAAATGAATGCAATACACAACAAAAGAGGTGCATTTTAAAAAGTGCAGATGGTCTGATGGACTTAAAATAGTTTCAGGCCATGGCACACAAGTGGAAACAGAGGTTAGTCAAGCAAAAAAGAGCTTACCCTTCACCGAGTTTCTCTAAAACATCAAACACTTCCTCTGGCTGTTTGGTCAAGCTGTCCTCACTCAGCTTTTTCAGCTTGCTGGAAAAAATGGAACAAATCAGTTGTAACTTCAGTATACAACCTAAAAAGAAGTAGTGAAAGCAATCTAAAACTACCACTGGAGCATCTGAAATCAAAATCATAGTGCTTTCCAGCATTTAACATTAAGTAATACACATGTATTTTTTGGGAATAATGCATTAAAAATAAGGTGTTAAAAATATAGAAATAACCCAAATGTTTGCATGTGTGTTCGCTTCAAACAAACACTACAACAAGGGATTAATTAGTCTATGCCTCGTTTTATATTAAGGACAGATATTTTTGGTTATTAGCCAATAGTTTCACTCAGATCAGTTTTGAATTTCTCTATTTACTAAGTGCTGGAATTTTGTTTATTTTTGTCAACCATGTAGACTATTGATGGAAAATGTATTAAATATTTTGAATTAATAATTTAATAATATTTTATCACGTAAGATTACTAAAATGTTCAAGGTCCAGTTTCTGAAATGTGAGGAGGCGCTACTGTTCTATATCTAATATCATTGTAAATGACATAGATGGAATATATTTAGTTAGTCAAACAAAACAAACATGGTAATTTATTTTGTACCGCTTAAGACTTGCGCAAAAATAGTTGAAAGATTACTTGATAAAAACAGTATTTAGCTTCGGCCCTAATCGTACACCTTATAATAAAATGTAAAGCATTCAAAATGCTCACTAAAAGGCACTAACGATCATTAATAGCTACTTGACAACGAGAGGATCAGAAGCTTGAACACTCGGCATTTGACTGTCGTCAAGATACGAACTCTAAAATATTTAACTCGTCTTAATTGAGTAGAAAGTTTGACAGAAAACTGCTCAAGCTAACTAAGTTAGCATCAGCTAGCTTAGCGACAGTTAGCCTGTTAGCTAGCTAGCAGCTTGAAAGCACGTTTTAAACCGTCGGAACTACACGAACCTTTTGGGCGCAGACGTCTCCATAATGTATAACTTCAGATAATAAAATGCAATGGACTAATATTAAGTTATGGCAGCGTTGGGGCCAATAGTCAAGATGTGAACATTGTCGATAGAGTCGTTGTTGTCAAAAAGGAGGGCCAGCTGGGCGTTCAGATGATGGACAGTCTGGTGACACCACGTTTAGATATTTAGAGAGCGCCCTCTCTCGGACCGGAGGGGAACTCAATCACGGGACAACGTAGGTCCTTAGAAACATAAGAAAACAAGGAAAAGCCTGCAATAATTAAACCACAAACACTATTTAATACCATGGAATATGTCATATATGATGTGCGTTGTTTGGCATAGGTTAAATGGAAAGAATACGCTAAACGTGACGCAGTATCTTCTGACCAATCACGATCCAGGTTGCTCGGAGGTGGATGATGCTTGTACGCATGTGCGCAGGCAGCAGTGTGTGATGTGAAAAGAGAGGTAAACATTTAGCGTGTTAAAACGGTGAGTCTTATTTGTATCTTCACCTTTCGTGTATTATATATTTACTATATTCATACAGAATGTTGAGGCTTCTGAAATACATGTGGTGTTCACTGTGCCTCCAGCTTTAAACGGATCCTGTCCTGTGTAACGTGACAACATGCTTTTTCTACGTTAGCATGCTGTAGCGATACAGATGTGATTGTGTCAACATTGCTTCTTCTGTCTTTTACAGAGAAACAAAATGGATCCACAAAAAGATGTGCAACCACCCAAACAACAGCCTATGATCTACATATGTGGAGGTATTACATTATAGATTATGTTTGTGTTTATTGTGTAGCTGCTAAAGATGCTAATGTACCATAACTAACGTACTGCTATAGCTGCTGCCACAACTATTTTTGTTAACACATACGACAATACAATTACACATAGTTCCAGGAGAACGGTGGTACTGTATGTACTGTAACAATTGTGCTGCTGGTTTTTATAACATTGAATATTTTTCAGTTCCCACGGTCATGAACATTAGGCTCCAAATAGCATGGTTTTATACATTTAAGGAATCAAGTTTTTAGTATCGTGTCATGCATACAGGTTTGCAAGACACAACAAAATTGATGTAACCTTTTTTGTAGGATAGCATATATGTTTAGATATCACACGTCAAAAGATCCACATTTTACCATATTCAGACCTTCACTGCCAGAACTGATACCGTGTAGATATGATGTAACCTCAACAAAAAAAAGAACTTAACCCACATAAAGGTTAAACTAACATCACAATTGTTCATTGTCTGTACAGAAAATGTTGAAGGATTTTGTTGAGACACTTAATATTGACACACTGAAATCATCGGATCACATTACAAATAATACAGTTCCCACAAATCTATTTTCACATGAACATTTAAGAAAATCAGTTATGAAAATCACTGCTTACTAAATAAGCCGTATTACATGATTCACATTTATAAAAATAATAATAAACATTTTTAACATTAACCAACCAACACACACCAGGCTGAACTGAATAGTTCCATAGTTATTATAGCCTGTCAGATACTGCAATCTATATTAAGGAGTTTAAAAATCTATGAATGATAAATCAGGTGACAAACAAAAATCAATAAGAATCCCTTATTGGTGTTTAGGTGTTGTTGTTTTTGATAAATGTGACCAAGATGCATTCATCTTATATCTGGTGGACAAACTATGTAATAGAGACACTGTTTCTAAATTACTTTTAATCTTGTTATTATTCCTGTAGTGAAAATTATTGTAACTTATCAGCTGAAATGTACTCAGAAACCAACTCATCCTCAATAAACTTATGATTATTTTCTTGCTATTAGTACTACTACTAAAATGAATTGAATATATAGGATATGTTTTGTAATATTCTTTTATGACTTGCAGAATGTCACACTGAAAATGAAATTAAGGCCCGTGATCCAATCCGATGCAGAGAGTGTGGATACAGGATCATGTACAAGAAGAGAACAAAGAGATGTATCCTTTAAATGCTATGTGATGGCAACAGTTGGCAATAGTTGTATATGTAAATGATATGTATGAACTGAGAACTATACCTGTACATTACCTTGACTCTTTTATTTCAGTGGTTGTCTTTGATGCCCGATGAAGAAGAGAAGAGCAACCATTTAGCTTTTGTTGTTATGTACTGTTTTTGTAGTGGATGACCATGTAAATAAAACAATTGACCACTCCATATGTTTTGACTTTTAGGTCTGACTTATGGTTGAAGCTCAACATTTTCATTTCAACATGAGTAGTGCTGTTTTTTTACCCAAGAGTAACAGATGAAAGGTTTTGCTTTATTAAAAAACAAGATTTTTTTAATAGCCTTGATTGTGTTGACTTTTTTTCTCCATTTGATCCCTTGATTCATAA
The DNA here is from genome assembly GCA_023566465.1 of Cottus gobio. Taxonomy (NCBI): domain Eukaryota; kingdom Metazoa; phylum Chordata; class Actinopteri; order Perciformes; family Cottidae; genus Cottus; species Cottus gobio. The sequence continues at coordinate 12,652,104 of CM042231.1, forward strand.
ATATCAGTTTGCCCACACATTCTTAATACCCTCAACAAATCAGCAAGTATCACTTTTGAATGATAAAATCTAGATGGTTATAAATATGTACAATAAGTGAGAAATATTTTTTAAATGCAAATTTTTCAGTTCTATTCATTTGATTTTCTAGAATTTAGATTAATATAAAACATGTTTATGCTATGTGAAATAATATTATCATTCAGTTGTATATGATGATCCAACCTCTTTGCTTGGATTTACCTTAAAACGAACCCTTCTGCTAGAGACCGCATGTGGTTGCATATTTTTACGACTTGTCACCAGTTCAACCAATGACCGATTTCTTCATAAAACTCTTAATTGAAAGGCTGAAATTACTAAAATTATCTGGAAATTTGCAAGAAAAAAATGATGAGATGAGAATAAGGTCTGAACAAATTTACATAATTTTGTGATGCTAAATCATTTCTTAAGTTTCTGAGAAATATCATATGTTATCCATTATAGGCCAAATAGAAAAAGTGTTCAATTTGGACACTGTCAACCTTTTGGGGGGCCCCAACCCCTAAATTGGGAACCACTGGTTTGGTCCAGTAAAATGTAAAAAAATAAATAAAATTACAGCCCAAATAATTGCCTTCATATTCACAGCAGCCATTCTGCCATGTAGGAAAAGCAAAGATGTAACTAACATGTACTAACATTAATGATGGCTTAGTTCTATCCGAGTGTAAGTCACGACAGTGAGCCATCGTGCACAAAACTGAAGCAAATATTTCATCAGATTATTTAACGCTCTGTCCTCTTGAAAAAGACATCAGAAAAGTTTGAATTTAGAATGAAAAACAAAGCAATGCTTTTGTGAGCGAAAAAGAGCAAATTTAAATTTCCCATCATCATCGACGAGAAGTAAGAACAACATATTAGATTAGATATTCCTTTATTAATCCCACAGTGGGGGAATTTGCAGGATTACAGCAGCAAACAGGGTAAAGTGCACACAAGAGACATAGTAAAAAATCTAAGCAAGTAATATAGATAACAAACGGTAAAAAACGGTAAACATCTACAATACTGAATTATATATATATATATATATATAGACAGATTCAAACATATATATTTTTTTATATCATACAAATTATGGTTTCCCTCTTATTTGACATCATTCAAGTGTTTTTATGTCTGCCTGTATCCCCTGCGTCACCAGCCGCCAGAGCCCTGTACCCTGAGGTCTAATCTAACGCTGTCCCATCAGAGCTGTCCTGCTGCAGCACTGCATCGCACTCGCACTTCCCCCTCTGTTACGTCACACCCGATATCTCGTCCAGGGGGCGTGTCCTACAGAAATCCCCATCCAGGCTCAGACGTAGCTGCAGCTTCGCGAGAGGAAGAAGCAGGGAGGGAGGAAGCGCTTGAACACACCACAGAGGAAGTGCGGCTATGGGTAACGCACAGGACAAGCCCCCGGGCAGCGGAGGAGGGGGCGGCAGATCGCATCAGGCCACGGCGGGGAACGGGACGCGAAGCCGGGTTGGAGGCACCGTGGAAAAGCCCCAGACTCAGAGAGCTGCGTCGAAGGGGGTGGCCAATGGCTCTCGGAGGGAAAACAGCCCTGCTGGTGGACAAGAGGAGCAGGGCAGCCCTGCAGAAGACACAAGTTATCTGGACGCCCCCGCTGGGGCCCTTCCTCCTCACCTGGCCCGGCTCAAGAACGCAGGGAACCACCTCTTCAAACATGGCCAGTTTGGGGATGCCTTGGAGAAGTACACACTGGCCATTGATGGATGCGCTGAAGCAGGTGAGGGCGATGTGAGAATTCCCCCCATGAGCAGCGTTGGTTTAGGTTACAAAATATGTTTTACTCTCAGATATTTCTCAGTAGAAGCTCAGTAGAATCTTGTTAAGTTGTTAAACTTGACATACAGAATATACACTACAAACAAACAACTTTAATTACCTATTATTGACATTGGTAGTGTCAACAAAGTTGCACGTCACATGCAATTTCAGTAAGTCGTGTTAAAATTGCTTATTTTGTATCAACAATCCAACATCCAAAGAAATTCACTTTACAATTGTAGTAGAAATTGAACCACCTTAGAAGATTGAATCTGTGAATTTCTGGCATTTCTATTCAACAACACTAGTGTTTTTAACTCTAGTAAAGAGTCATGTAGTGAACAATAATAATGCTTTACCATATACTATATTTATACCTGTTTTGAAATAATCTTTAGTGTAAAAACATGCCCCTCTAATGTGCTTTTTGATGAATAAAAGTCTTCAAAAGCAACTTCTGATGGCAGTCATGCCACTAATGTAGAAACGACAACACTTTGGTGGCACTTAGTGAGACAGAAAGTCTCTTGTAGCATCTGTGTACCGGGCCTCGTAAGGGTATCGGATACAAGTTGAGTGTCCCATGTCAATTTTGAATGCATTATTAGCTTGTCATGCTGCTCAATTTATTTTCCAAGTCAGCCTGCATGTGCTCATAATCATACATTATGATTCTAGTAGAGGGAAAGATCCATCACCTGTGTGGATCAGTGATCACAAGTTCTTAGTCTAACGGCCAAAAACTGCAGCTGAGACTCGAGGCGTTGTTGGTGATTTGTGAATGCAGTGTTGGCACAAGACAACACCGCTGACTGTACGGAAGACATGAGCTGGTGCACATGGTTGCTTCTAGGTGGGATTGAATGTCATGCTGCACCTTTAAGAGCACTCAGCCAACTTTTACTCTTGTGGCTGGTAAGAGGAAGAGCTTTTTCTGCTATGCTCACTGCGAGACACAGGCTGACAAGAGCAGACTTAACAGAGAGACTCTCAATGTAAGGCACTGAAAACAATGTGTGATTTAGCCTTTTTGTGATATTGTCAAAAATGAAATCCCTCATGTTGAGGAGTATCAGCACAGTTGTCTTCAGTCTTTGGGCACTCAAGCAGCACGTGATAACTGATGCTGCGTTGTCCGTTGTGAAACTGCAGTGGAGGCCCAGAAGAGGAAGGACATTATAGAAAATGACGAGAGCAAAAGTAAAAAAGAGCTGTTCTAAATACGAAGTACTATTCTGCCCTTCCACCTATGTGTTGTTCTAAAATGAAAGATGACTGGATTGTTGTTTCACTCTTCAGATAAGTGGCTTGTATTTGTTCCCCTGCAGGCATCGACAGCCCAGAAGACCTGTGCATTCTCTACTCCAACAGAGCGGCCTGTTTCCTGAAGAATGGAAACAGCTCAGACTGCATACAGGACTGTAACAAGTACGTGACAAGTGTCAACTCTGTGCTCGTGTGTTTCTGTCAGATTTAAAAGAGCACTCCACCGATTTACTATGCTCTCCTGTAACCTAACTTTGTCAGGTTCATGAAAAAAAAGAATATTGGAATGGATGCAGCAGGACTAGATGGTCTTTTGTAGTGTGTGCACACTTCTTCCTCGTCAAAGTCTGGTGCCTACATTACTGAACAATGAAAGATATCAGCTTTTGTAATTAAATTAAATGTTTAACCTTTCAGCTTATATTAGATAAGTATCAGTATGTTAGTGTCTGATCTCAGTTGATTACTGCATGATTTTTGTTACATGTGTATTGAAATAAGCTGAAGACAAGTCTATATCTTTTTTTGCTGACATACATTATTGTTTTATGTTAGCTTTTCCATAAACCGTGTAATTTATTTTCATATAAAAGCTTCCTGTTTTATTATTCAGGTTTCGTTTTACGCTTCGTTGACACACACACACAAACTATGTGACTATGTGTGGTGTTAGGAGGCTGCAGGAATCTAGTATCTCTGTCCCAGCAAAGACTCACATGTTTATGAATGGAGAGCTACAGATCAGACCGGTTACACCTGTGTCACCGTGGACAGGTGTACAGAGTTTGATCCTCTGTCTCTGCGTCTCTCTGATCCTCTTAGGGCTTTGGAGCTGCAGCCGTATTCCTTGAAGCCCCTGTTGCGTAGAGCTATGGCCCATGAGTCACTGGAGCGCTACAAAAAGGCCTACGTGGATTATAAGACTATCCTGCAGATAGACACCAGTGTGCAGACGGCTCATGACAGCGTCCACAGGTCAGCTGAAAACAGTCACACATTATAAACTGTTGCAACTTAATGGGAGGTTTCAAGATTAAAGTGAATTCAAAAGTGTTTTTTTCCTGTTCTTTATGTACTTGTTCCATCCTTACACATATAGTTATAATCATATGTATGTTTAAACATTAGACACCATTCTATTTATGGTTTTTATGGACAAATAAATTGTCCAATATGGATTTAATAAGGGTTGAAGTGCCTGTAAATCTTGTGCCATCAAAGCTGGAGGTTTGATGGCACTTTAATTATGTTCCACATGCAAACTGTATAAAGTATGTCATCTTTACAGTGTGTGGTTTTTGCAGTTAGTATACAAGACATCAACATACTTGGCTGTCCATTTGTATTCAAATTCTTCTAGTCAAACAACAAAACTGTTGTTCCAGAAAGTGTATTTATTTTTCAGTCCGTGCTTTATGTCACAGCAGGAAAAGAACATGTGTAAATAGTGAATGATGACCGAACCCTGTCGTGGTTGCAGCATTAATCTGGCTAATTACAGTGTGTGTGTGTGTGTGTGTGTGTGTGTGTGTGTGTGTGTGTGTGTGTGTGTGTGTGTGTGTGTGTGTGTGTGTGTGTGTGTGTGTGTGTGTGTGTGTGTGTGTGTGTGTGTGTGTGTGTGTGTGTGTGTGTGTGTGTGTGTGTGTGTGTGTGTGTGTGTGTGTGTGTCCTCCGCCAGGATCACCAAGATGCTTATCGAGCAGGAAGGTCCTGAGTGGAGAGCGCAGCTTCCAGAGATTCCCGCCGTCCCTCTGTCCGTCCAGCTGCAGCACAGAGACAAACCAATCAGCGTGGAAGTAGCTCAAGCCCGAGCGGCCAGGGCTACTCAGGAGGAAGGTCAGTGACATCACTTCCTCTCAGCTTAGGGAGGCGTTGTACGTTTAAAATACCAACATGTGCCAGGTGTATTTATATCCTCCTAGTCTTCCCTCTAGAGTCTAGACCATTCACAAGCACATGTGCTCACATTCTAACACGTATAAAGTGGGAGAACATGTGCTTCCTGATCCAATAGAGTTTATAGGATTAAAGCTATCACCATGTATAACTGTGATTTACTTGCTGTTGAAAGCTTTTGTTCTGACATATAAAAGGAATCGGCCACCTTTTTTTTTTTTTGCTCTGACAAAATTGTTTGTCTCTTCAGATCATGCATGATAAATAGTGGTTGGAGAATTTTTTTCAGTAAACCATAAATTATGGAATCGTAAGGCAGCGGCAGCATCAGAAGTCGATCAGTGAGAATCAGTGTGTAAATGCTGATGAGCAGTGGTGAAGGCCCTCATGCTGGGAGTGTGTGTGTGTGTGTGTCTGTCTGGGTGTGTCATCAATAATGTAGAAAAGCGAAGGCGATCCACACGGAGTGTAGCACTGCTGTAATGGAACAATCCAGGTCAGGTTTCTTGTAGGATGCTCCTGCTCACACAGACCAGAAGGCTCCATATATATTTATATCATATATTTAAATATATTTGAATGTGTTGTGTGGTACACAATTATAGACACATACACTAAAATATTGATAAATAGTTTAATTTGTATGCTCTGCATAACATTTCCATACACAGGACTTTGATTTTACACAGATAAAGCACCTAACCTATACAGAGACACACACACACACACATAAATAAGAACAGCGCTAATCTCTGAATAGCACACTGCTGTTGCTGGGGAAACAGATGGGAGGTGGTTTAGCATGATGTCACTGTTTAACACCTCACGTCTATTAGTTAAATCCGGTTTTGTTTTGTTTTTAAAGGATAAGATACCATAAGATACCAACTTCTTTCTGCCTTCTTCTTTCTCCCTTCTTTCACCCAAACCTGTTCGCTACATTTTCTACCTGTCCACCAGACGCTCTTTGATTTTCCACCTGCTCCCATCACCAGACTCGCTCATCCACACACTGGCGTTTTGTGATTTACCTCTGAATTAAATAAATATTGAGAAATAATAAATGGACAATCCAAGACGAATGGATAAACATATACTTTAGGTAATCCCAATCAAATATATTTGAAAGGCTCCTAAAACTCAAAATGCTTCTTGATCTGCAAACGTAAACCTAATTTGAGAGTATTGTGCTTAAATATCTACAGATAATTTAGTACTATACTGTGGTTCAGCTGTTAATGCTGAAAATCAAAAACTCTCCTGATACTGGAAAAAATGATTGTTCTCCCTTAAGGGCTTAAGGGTCTGTTTGATGTATGGTTTTATTGTATATCGTTATGTATAATGTGTATATTATATTGGATCCATTAAAATACATTATACATTAAAAACATACTAGTGTTAGTGTGACATTATGTTTTTATCATCTTCTGAGGCGGTTGATCAAGAATACTGGTGCTCTCTGTAGCTCATCAAGGTCAGCTACAGAGCAATTTTGGAAATACAAAGTCTGACTGAAGAAGTCAAAGTAGTAGTACTACTGATTCTATTCAGTTTATTTTGTATAGCCCAAAGTCACAAATTACAAATTTGCCTCGGAGGGCTATACAATCTGTACACATACCCAGGACCTCACATCACATCAGGAAAAACGTTCATTCATCTGCGGATCTTGTCATGGTTGGGGGGAAATACAAATTTGTATAGTCATGTTTTTGATTAAAGTAGTATTAGTATTGATCAAAGTAGCAGAAGTATTGACAGACCTCTCAGCCAAAGAAAGAAATTACCTTGGAGACATGTGGCAAGTGTGAATTTCAAGCCTTGATGAGTCACTTTTCTTGTCTCACTAGATAAATAATTTAGAAGTGTGTGTGTGTGTGTGTGTGTGTGTGTGTGTGTGTGTGTGTGTGTGTGTTTCTCCAAGTCTTTCTCAGCACAGCAGAGAGCTCAATAAGCAGGAGTTGTCTCATCCCCTCTGGTTCATTCAGGCTGATGGGATTTATTGATCAGTCTTGAAAAAGTTTGTGCACTGGACTGATGGGAAAGGCTTCTTGAAAGACAATGTTCAATACAGTGTCACATATCTGTAACCTCATTGAAACTGAAGACAGAAAGTCTAGTTCTAAGGTTGGTTGTTTTGTCTTTCACCTGTTTCAGTGTTGCATTGTTGCTAAATTGCAAATTTCTGTCAACAGCCAGGAGAAAAGATGCCTCCTTTACTTTATTAAAACGGGAAGGCAACGATCTGGTCAAGAAAGGCAACTTTCAGGAGGCTCTGAAGAAGTACAGCGAGTGTCTCGCATTAAAACCTGATGAATGTGCTCTCTACACCAACAGGTATGCATCAAACAACCCTAGAGCGAGACACTTTAGCAGGAACGTACCTGAAATAAACTGTGTGACCCTAACCCTGTGTGCTTTAGTGTCACAGGAAGACATCCTGCTGATTCTAACCCTGGCTTATGATCTCCTTTAAGGAGTCTAACAGTAGAGGGCACCACAGGATCGTCCATCTCTCCAATCCATCACTTCCGTACGTGCTGCCTTCACTGACCCTGTACTCTATTCCCCTCTAGAGCCATTTGCCTCTTGAGACTGGATCGCTTTGAAGAGGCCAAACAGGACTGTGACTCCGCACTGCAGATGGAGCCGGGAAACAAGAAGGCCTTCTACAGACGGGCTCTGGCTTACAAGGGTTTACAGGTGCCCGCCTCTCCCGCATCATAAACACACACATTTAATTATTTGAAGCAGTTAGATTGGACAGGTGGCGGCTTTCATTTATCGCTAATATTTTTCATCAACTTTCTCGTGATACATTTTTCCAGGACTACCTGTCGGCCAGCAGCGACCTCCAGGAAGTCCTCCATCTGGACCCAAAAGTTCAGGAGGCAGAGCAAGAGCTTGAGGTGGTGACGAGCTTGCTGAGACAGAGCCTGATGGATAATACTTCACACACACCAAGGGTGAAGGATTGTTTATATGCAGTTAAAATATGTTTTGCAAATATTAATTTTCCAGATCATTATCAGGTTATTTGTCAACAATGTCAGACACTTAATATTATGTTATCATGATTTAGTTCAGCAGATATGTTATTCACCCAAACCATCTTTTCTTTTTAAATTGCCCAGACTATTCCTAAAATTAAAATAAAAATCTGTTTAAATTGAATTGGCTTCCTTTTAGATTATAATTGATGAACCTCATTTGCATTTAATGTTCAAAAGATAAAATAAAACAGGCTTAAATAATAACCGACAGTGTTGAAATTGCATATAAGCGAGGAAAAAAACATAAAATGTTTTTCTTGCAACCATAAGACATAAGAAAAATATATTATTATTATACGATACTTTTTTACCGATCCATGTGTTAAAATGGTAAAAACAAGCACTGCTTTATTGTGCCTTTTTATTGTTTCACTTACAAAAAAAAAAAAACGAACAAAACTGACTTTTGCTCATTTCCTCCAGGTTTGATGTTTGTGGAGGAACAAAACAGGAATGTGCACGTACTGTTCTGTAGCAGTTATGGAGGAAAGGGACTCTCAAAGCCATCATTTGCAGTAAGTAAGACCTGAAAAATTTGAAATGAGTGGCGGTGACTTCTGGGACGGGCTGCTTGGACGACCAGCTTTTCAGCTCCGCACCATCTGCAAGGTGTGCAAACCGCCCCATAACTCCTGAGTACACGGCCTTACATAACGGCAGCTTTATTTAAAAAGGCTAACATCAAGGTACTCATGACCTGCTTGCACTATAAATCATTCACGTGACGTAATGTACTGTACATACAGAGCGACTGTAACAGGCTGCAGAGCGCTGTTCTAGGGTGGAGTAACACGGGGAGGGGGAAGAGTGTATTATGTGTGCCTTATTGAGATTTCTACCACAGTCCGTAAGAAATACGCCAAGATTCAACTTTGATTTGTTTTAATGATGTTTGGTTCCATTACGGTTCACTGAGCTCACGACCCAAAGCACTGACAGAAACTGATACAACTCAACTGTATTGTACATAGAGAGCAGAAACTCCCAGGAAGATTTTAAAAAGCTGAAAGTCATCTGGTTCCATGTTTTGTTTTTTCCAAGGTTTCAGCTATTTCAAGACATCTGTCATTGTTTACATGTTTTATCAGCTGCTATTTAAAAAAAGAGCCAACACCTTACTTAAAGAGCCTGAAGAAGTGAGCGTTAAAACTTTAATTTAAGATGGTAAAATAATAATTGATCACAGTTAAAATATCCCATGAGCGCAGTGCTTCAGTTATTAATTATAAATTGGCACTTTATTGGTTTAGGAATTATCCAGCAACTGAGGGTAGCATTACTTAATCATGTACTGTAAGAATTGTAGGTCTCAGGTTCAATCTTGAATGAAACCAAGATGACTGCATGCGTCTTTGTGTGTGAATAGGTGTACAGTATTTACGTGTGGAAAGTCTCTTATCAGAATAGTTTTAATAGCTCTGAACCTTTGGATATGTTCATATACTCCCTCACAGCTTCCATTCAACAACAACTTAAACATATGTGGTAGAAAAGAGAAGTAACCAGCTGGGTGATGGATGACAGTCAATAGCAGTTCAGCCTGATGAACTGAAACTGCTTGTTGTGTGGCTTCCCCATCAACGGGTTCAGGTCTCTTAAAGACGCTTTGGGGTGCTGCAGAACTCCTTCATGACATCTTCAAGTGTATATCGGGACTTTGTAAAGCCAGACAGCGTGAGCCCCACACAGGTGTTTTCAATTCATTTAATTAGAGCTCCCAGAGCTTGATTGCCAGCTACCTGACTAACCTGTTTGGGAACGACAAAGACTTTTAACCCTCTAGCGGACGACAATAGGACCAGAGGTCTAATTAACTGAAATAACTGAAAAACCTGTGTTGGTGTGCTGGGGGGCATTTTAAATATCTTTCTTTTAAATCTCCCATCTCTAAACAATGTAAATCTTTGTACAGCACAATGTGCCACAACTTTAATTTCTTTCATACTTTGATGTATTTATTAATATGTCCAATCTTATTTGACTTGTTAACCATTTTTCCCTTGTATTGTCTAAATAAAAGCTGAAAAATCTCAACTAAATGAAAACACCCGATATGAGGCTTAACGTGTTGCTTTGTGGAATGTAAGAGCATGTACTGTATGTAAATAGTTTGAGGATGCAAATGTAAATAATAAACTGCTATATGAATGCTTTAATGTGCCTTTTGTTTCTGCAGCATGATTGTAGGGAAACAACAAAAACACTGCAACAAAATTGCTGGTCACTTGACACGTAATCAACTCAACCCCCACCTGTTAAAGTCGAGCTGATCCGATGTCATACAGTCGCCAATAACTGGCCGCACTACAGAAAATAATTTCCATGTCAACATATACAGACAACAAGCTTGATTGCACATTTTATTGTTTAAGGATATGCATTTACATGCACATAAAGCAAATAATTAGGGAATATATTGTGTTTCAAATAGCATAGGCTTCTTTCGACCAAGTTAGAAAACAGACCTGGCACTAGTCTTCAAATAATAATAAAAAAACTCACAGGAATTTAACAGGCATATATAACCGAAGGGACTATCCTGCAGCTGGAGGCATACGAGGCGTACCACAACTCTTTTAGTCGGCATCGCCGCGCCTGCTGAGCTCGGCTGGTTGACGTCCCAACAAAGTAATCTGGTCGGACTGGAAATTCACGTCTGATACTCAAAATGCAGATTGATTGCTTTGGATAAACGGGGTTTATTGCAAACAGGAGCCGACTGACAACACATGAACTGACTTTGGCTACTTGAGGGAAATATTTTCAAAATGATATTCCTAAAAATAAACCTCACAAATGTTTTGGTGTGTGAGATTCAAAGTACTACTCCAGAATCAGGTTTAATGCAGTGGCCTGAGAGCAGTCAGGGGAGGATGAGTATTTAGTGTCCAGTTTCAAGCGTTTTATGAAACAATATTATTCTCATGATTTTTTTTATTATTATTTGAAGACATACAGAATGAGGAAATAAAAACACTATACAAATGATTTTCCCCAAAAGGCACTGTGGATCCCCACCCCAAAAAAATTGCAATAATCATTTGCAAGGATTTAAGAAAATAATTAAAATACACCCAAACTCTGAATCAAAAATTATATTTTGATGTGGATATTACAGCGGAAGAATCAAAAATTTAACCCTATTATCATCATACATTCACAATGGAATATTAAATCAAGGATAGCTGTATGTGCTCAAAGACGAGAGTTTATCATTGCACCTTTATCTGTAAGAGTTTGTTTTTGTTATAGTTAGTAAGACGTGTGGCCTCGACTGGACACATCTTATCTTGTGAATAGTTATTTAAAAGCTTCTTTTTATAATTTCAAATGAATTGTTTGTTTGACATTTTAGTGAAAGATCACTGAAACAAGCCCAGCATTTCTTGTAAAGAAATGCTACAGTTACAAATACAAAAATTGGGCCTTTCTTAGTTCCATTAACGAGGAATAACTTAAAATTCCCTTTCCTTAATATACTTCCCAAAATTCCATAATGTACAAGAAATTGCAGTGAAGGTTACGTTTGCAAAGGTGCAACCACAAATAAAAAACTATTATTTTGCCAGTGCAGGTAGATGCTTATGAAGATGGCAACTGTCTTAAATCCACTTTATTTAAAAAGGGGCTACATTTTGACCCGTTGTCAACACAACTCCCACTCAAAGGTTTGGACCCAACACAGGGCTTCAACAATAAAATCAACTTTCCCAAAATGGAAAATAAAAATAAGCAAAGACAAAGCACGAAGAATCAGGAGTCACATTTTAAACATGATAACAATAATATTTTTTTCTTTTCTTATAGATGATTAAGGAAAAATATAATTTGTTACTGCACGGACTGGTCCCTCTCAGGTGCAACAATCCTTTAGCTGTGTTGTTTCTCATGCCGTTTTAAGAAGTCACAGAAGGATGCTGGCACAGCGGTGGCCCACAGTGATGACTTATCCATCCCCGATACATGCAAACCGGATTTCTGCAGATGTCATGAGGGAGGATAGGTTTAGGCTTTTAAATAGCAGCTCAACTAAGTATTGGAAAGAGTATCCCACATTTGACTTGCTCCTATTCAGCTTTATCACTTCTGCTTTTTGTAAGCAATCAGTAAAAGAGTAAAATAAAAATAAAAATGTGTATTCAGAACATCATTCAGGGGTCAGCCCTATAACCTACTTTACAACATTTCCGCATACATTCAACTCCACCCACTAAAGGCCTTGTCGCTCCAGCTGACATTTCAACAACAGACTGAAACCTATGGTTGACACACGTCTGGCTTGTTCTGTCACTGAAGAACAAAACCCACTGGTCTGCTTTGACTTTACCGTGCTCCCGTTTACTATTTTCACAAATCTCTATCCAACTCTCTCCCTCTCTGTAACTGTATGGACTGACATTCACACCATAGTCCCTCCTGCACCCACAGCAGGTACAAATATGATTAGATTTAAATGTATAGCTTTAAACTGAACCACCAGCTTCCCAAGACGAATGGTGGTCACTGAACAGTGAAGGTATGTGCTAAGGCTATCTGAGCTGGCAGTGGTAACACCACCAGGGCCCAAAGAACAGGAGTGCTTCTTTAGATGTCCATTTGTATACAGCGGTTTCTTGTCGGGCTTACAGGCTGTGCGGCTGAGTTTTTGGTGGTCTCCTTTATTCTCTTTTCCTTCTCTGGCTCCGTGTCTGCGATGGCGCATCCACTCTCCTCACTGATGTGTAGAAACGTCCCGCTACTTTCCTCTTTCGGTGAAGCAGGTGGAGATGACGACAGCCGGCGGTGGGGGAAGGCCGCATGGCTACTCTGAGGTGGATAATGCTCCAGGCGGTCGTTCTCCACCTCGGGCATGGGTGTGATGGTGACGTCATTGAAGGCGGGGGCGGGATGATGAAGGTGGGGGTCCGTTGGGGCGGAGCCGGACAGATGAGCCGGTCTTGAGGTCTCGGGGTCCGAGCAGCTGAGCTCCGAGGAGAAGTGGCTACAGTGCGAGTCGGCCACTGAGGGCAGGCTGCCGCTCAGAGAGGGTGAATCAAACTCAGAGGAGTTGGTGCTGGCCTGCTCCAGCAGCTGAGCATCCATATCTCCTCGTGTCTCGTTCATCTTTGAGTCTCCTTTGTTGCTGCTGCTGCTGGCTCTTTTCCAAAGCTTTCCACTTCTCTTCATGCTCCCTGAAGTGGAGGGTTCCTTTGACCAGGGGGACGAGGGGCAGCACTGGTTGTCGTGCTGTGCACAGCAGCTGGTGGAGGTGCATGAGCATGTGCCACCGCTAGCACCTTTAAGGCCGGCAGTGCTGCTGCTACAGCTGGCCTCATCCAGGCTGCTGCTGGCGCTGCAGTGCCTCACCTTCTCCGGTTTGGACTCCACGTCCGTCTGAACATCCAGACTATTGTCTCTGCGAAATAAGATCACGCTTTTACGACAAGTATTTTTGGCACATATCACAGCATATTTAATCAAGAATTAACTATTTTATGTGCTTCCAGCATCCTTTTCTACTAAAGCACACACAATTACTTCCCTTTGATCTATTGTACAACAAGGCTTCTGGAGTAAAGTACGAGAAAAACTAGGACAGGGATTCTTTTTAAAAGTAGGTCAGAAATGTGCTGATGCAACAAGTAGGATGAGTATGCTGACTACTGACCTTTCCAGAGGCATATAGGCATTGAGGATGGATCCTGCCATGGCTTTTGTGCTTGCGTTGTCACTGATTGTCCCGAGACTGACGGTGGCCGACTCCCCGCTCAGACTGCAGCGCTCCTTCTGGACATCAGCCTGCACTTCCATCCTGGAAATAACAATTGAAACTAAATATAAAAATCAATTACATCTCAACGAGTCGCTGCATGTTTGCTTTATCTAGTATGGGACAACAGAATATTATTATCTCAAAATAATCAACATGAACCAACACTTTTCTTAATGAACATTTACGGCGTCACAGAGGTCATCCAGGTCCATTACCTGTGGTAGCAGCTGCCAGATAGGCTGCCCGTGATGCTGGTCCCAGCGAGGGCCGTGGTGCTGGCGTTGTCGCTCATGTTGTCCCGCTGAGTGGAGGTCATGCCGCAGCGCTCCATGTGGCTCCCACTGACACTCAGGCCCGTAAGGCCCCCGACACTCGCTCCATCTCCGAGGCTGGGATTGTTGAGCCGAGTCTCTGCCACGGAGGTTGTGTCTGAGGAGAAAGTTTGGTTAACTTAGAGTAGCTTTGAACTGACAAATAAGAGTCATATTGTGCAGCAAAGAAACCAGAGAAAGAAAGTCATGGGTAAAAATGAGGAGGGAAATACAGATTGAGACATAAAGAAGAATTGGGACATTTGTCTGCTGTGCATAACAGAAATAAAAATGATATTGGGCCCAGGGGCCAAAGTTCATTCTTTTGAAGTTACATCTAAGAATGCCTTTTAAATTAATCTTTGATTGATGAATTCTTAGGTGTGTGTCGTCACGTCTCACACCTTATGTTGCGGCAAAGGTCCAAGCCCCTGTTTTGGATTCATTACTAGCGTTCAGTGTTGACTGAAGCTGTGAGAAGAATAATCCCTCGCCACAAACACCTCGTGGGAAAGCAAGACAAGCTCGACCTCACACAACCGCCAGCTTGACAGGGACGAACATGTGACAGGAAAAACCTCACACCTCAAACACCCATACGGAGTTTTGTCAATTCACCGGCTATGAATAATCCATATGGACACACAAAAGGCACTGACGGACGTAGGTGCAAGCTAAACAGAGCTTGCCAGCGCACACAGCTACCACAACTCCTTGTGTTCTGGTTGCTAAAAAGCTGCTCCAAATATATAGGAGCTAGACATAATTCAAGATGGTTGTGGCAATATTAATGACTCATAAGTCACTCTACAGTGACTGTATGACAGGAGAGAAAGTGTTTATAATATGTAAGCACATTTTTATCATTATGTAATGGAGTAATAAAGGTTTAACAAAAGCATTTGATTGCCATTGACAAAATAAGAAGTTAAAAATAATGCAAAAGTGGGAAAAATGCAAAACAGATGAGATAAGATATTCCTCTATTAGAACCGCAGTGGGGAAATTGCAGGATTACAGGAACAGACAAGTAAAGTGCACACAAGAGACACATAGTAAAATAAAAAAACAAGCAATATAAATGATAACGATAATAAAAACAGCAAAAGTTCAATGGAGACAAAAATGCAACAGTTTTATTTATATTCTTCTGTTTGGGTGGGGACAGAGTGCCTACCACAAGCGAAGGAGTTCAAGTATCTCGGGGTCTTGTTCACGAGTGAGGGTAAAATGGAGCGGGAGATCGACAGGCGTATCGGTGCGGCTGCAGCAGTAAAGCAGGCGTTGCACCGGGCCGTCTTGGTGAAGAAGGAGCTGAGCCGGAAGGCGAAGCTCTCAATTTACTGGTCGGTCTACGTCCCAACCCTCACCTATGGTCACGAACTTTGGATCGTGTCCGAAAGAACGAGGTCGCGGATACAAGCGGCCGAAATGAGTTTCCTCCGTAGAGTGGCCGGGCTCAGCCTTAGAGATAGGGTGAGGAGCTCGGACATCAGGAGGGAGCTTGAAGTCGAGCCGCTACTCCTTCGTGTCGAAAGGAGTCAGCTGAGGTGGTTCGGGCATCTAATTAGGATGCCTCCAGGACGCCTCCCTTTAGAGGTTTTCCAGGCACGTCCATCTGGTAGGAGGCCCCGGGGAAGACCCAGGACACGCTGGAGGGATTATATCTCCCAGCTGGCCTGGGAACGCCTCGGGATCCCCCAGAATGAGCTGGTAGATGTTGCGGGTGAGAGAGAAGTCTGGGTCAGCCTGCTTGACCTGCTGCCTCCGCGACCCGACCCCGGATAAGCGGTGGAAAATGGATGGATGGATGGATGTTTGCAGTCTTTCAATCTAAAATGTTGTATGGTTTGTTGAACTTCTTTAAAAAATGTCAGGATGTACTCCGAGTCTGTTGCTGTTATCTGGTGTACATTGTTTGTGTGCCAATTGTTTTACATATTTCTATTGACTGTTTTCTATCTGTGTTCGATGTTTCAACTGACTAAAATACAAATAAAGTTTAAGTGTACTTCCGGCTCTGACTATTCATTCAGAGTACTCCTGGCAACACGTAGGAAACCAGTGGCATTGCTTTAGTTCCAGATGCTCACCTGTGGCTGCTGCCCCGCTGCCTATGTTGTCATTTTCGTCGTCAAACTCTATGCGCACCCCTTTGCCATGGACAGCCGACACTCCACAGCCACCGCTTCGGCACAGAGAGATTGGGACAACTCCGTAGACGTAGGCCAGCATTATGGGGACACCGATACCTAAACAACACAATGTAAACAAACACTTAAACTGGAGGTTTTATTAAGGTTCAATGGTCATCTGTAAACCTAAAGCATATTCCTTTCCAAACGCTGTGAAAGAAACTCCCATCACTTTTAAACAGTTCAAAGCAGAAAGAAAAGAACAGCATGTGGCAAATGTTTTAGGACAATTTCCAAACCAGATGATGCTTTTATACTGCTTTATAATAATAGCAGCAAAATTATTTTAAATAATCTAAATGTTGTTGAGAAACTAAAAGCCGTGACGGAAAAGAGAAAAGAGAGTACTGTCTTACCGACAGTAACGGCTGCCACCACGGGCGACACGATCACAGACAGCGTCACACCACCTGCTATCACCAGGTTCCTCTTGTGTTTAGAGATGTCCTTGCCCTCGTAGCGATTATGGATCTGAGGAGGAAAGACATTGTTAATTACCTTACTCTTTAGATTATATACATGTGTATTACATCTCACATTGTAGTTCGATGCCTTTTATTCATCTGTCACTCCTCAGCAGTCTGGTGTTAGCGCTCACCTTTCTGCCCACATAGACCGGGATGCCAATGATCATGGCCGGGATGGCGATGCCGGCTATGAGGGCGATGCCCACGGGAGCTCCCACCAACGTGCCGAGCTGCCAGAGGATCTTCTTCTTTCTGCTCCAGGGCTTCTTCCCCCAGAAGGTGCAGCCTGATGGACTGAGAGGAAATGGGTTGTCAGAGCAGAGAGAGTGTGTGTGTATCATGTTTACAATAACTAGTACAACTGGGGCTGAATCATAGCTAAAGTAATAAGTACTGAGAATTATTATTATTATTTTAAATAAAAATCATTCAATTTCTTTGACTATTTATTAGTGCACAAAAGTGACAATCGACAACTAAAGATGTATTGAACTGGAGTAACTACTGGGGCAGATGAGCAGTTTTTTTGTCTCACCTTAAATAGTGCAGGTCAGAGATCTCCTTCATACACAGCCAGCAAAACTCACAGCCGCAGACTGCACAGGTCATGTGATTACAGCTTCCATCGTTCATCTTGATGATGTAGGCCGCGCAACGAGGGCATGGCTTGATGTCGTCACCTAGTGGTGAAGGTTGAAGGAAAAGCAGCTGAAGCATTTTGCATACAGTATTTTGGGGTGAATATTTTTAGTGCATATTGTGGCTGAAAAAGGTGATGGGTGTGCTGAAGGTACAGATGAGTGTGTGTGAGTTTGAGCGCAGGTGTTTATTCGTATCTTACCTGCGGCTCCACTCTCTTGGCTGTAGCTGAGGGAGGAGGACCTGAGATTTCTCAACCGGAGGGTTTGGGCCCTTTGTTGCCGTGCGGTGTCACATGTCTGGTTGGGATGCCACAGCTGTTTGCAGTGGTAGCAGAACTCTGTCCCACAGCCCTCACGCCCACAGGTGATCTTCGGGCAGCTGGCACAGCCAAACGCAATAACTGCGTAACTGAGAGAGAGAAAAAAAAATGGTGGTTAGTATTTGCTGATAGAAGAGCATGGATGTAGTAGTTTAGAACAACACTGGGGGGCAGCAGGGATAGAATAACAAGTGGAGGGATGTGCAGGAGTTTAAAACTAGAGTGGGTAAAACCAAGGGGCAGTTTCTAGTGCGTTTAAATCCAATAATCCAATAGACTCTCACAGTATTGCTGCTATTCACGTCGGCAGGAATCCAACACATTGAGAAGGGTTTGTTACATAAACACATGAAACTAGATGACTTTCCAGGACTTCCCCGATGAGCTCTGTTCCAATACATCTGTACTGGCACAATCAGTTCTGTATGACTGCCTCCCCCCACAGTAACTCTCCTCAATCACAACAGTGGTCTATTTAAGGGGAATTGTAAGGTAAACAGCATGATCTTATTATCGATGTTATAAACAAATATCCCACTGGCAATGCATTATAGTAAGTAGTTTAATATATTTGGGCTTTAGACTGTTAGTCTAACAATACACTGGGCATCATTCATTTTCTTTATGTTTTATAGACCAAATGATTAATAAAGAATACATTTGGGAAATGAATTGATAATGAAGAATAATGCCTTCTTGAGAGATGACTTGACAAACAGTTCTTAATCTGTTTCCCGTGCACCGTTTACAGTAGAGCAGGGAGACGAGGTTCATCACAAGCCTTTCTTTGCACGATTATTGTTAAAACCTCCAACTGCTTTCACCCTCAGTAAGGGCGGACTTTCTACTGGGTTCCTGTCAGCTGACGGAAACATAAACAAATGTAACTGACGTCACGGCATCCTTTTACGATGCTTTTTTATTAATGTTCCCTAGAAACTGGCACACTTTGCAGTCCGGTATCAGGGGTGATGAGTGGGCACCATGCACCTGGAGACCATTCTGTCTAGACAGTGTCCAGACGGTCTCCACTCACACCTGGGTGAGGCAAAAACTGGCAAATGGTGTACAAGTCGTAACGTGGAAATATGTAGGACACCACTGTGGAGTCAAGACGCTACATTCCCTTCACGTCAAACATTTCTTCAGAGCATTACTTACATTTGACCCAATATCTTGACCCATTATCTTGCACAAGTAATTATACACCAGTTAGCAGCGACAGCGTTTACCGGCAGATAGTGTGACAGTGAGCCAAAACGAGACTGATTAGATGACGAGAGCAAGAAGAGCTGAAACAAGCTCATGAAAGAGCCATTATTCTTACAGACAGGGTCAGCAGTGTTCATGCAACAAAGAGAGAGAGAGAGCGAGAGCGAGAGCGAGAGCGAGAGAGAGAGAGAGAGAGAGAGAGAGAGAGAGAGAGAGAGAGAGACAGACAGGAGGGGGTAAAGCAATAACTCAAAACTGAACCAACAATGACAACTGCATGCTGGGAATGTTGGTTGGTAACTGCTCCAAAACTCTATCAAGCACTACACATGGAAACTGTTTTTAAAAACACTACTGCCAGCATGAGCAAAATAAAACAACAAACAAAACAAAAACAAGAAAAGACTGCCACGAGTGCAGATGAACAGCAGCAATTATGCTGCATGCCTGGTGGCTGTTATGGCCGGCAGGTGCGGCAAACAACAGGTTAAACAGGCTGACCTCGTGAGCACAGGGAGCCGAACAACATCAGCTTCAGTTCAGGCCCCTGTGAGCGAGCTGTTGAATCCCTAACAGCTCCAAACATACGAGACCCTGACCTGACCCTCAACTTCACCACCACCTCCTTGTGAAAGACAGGAACCAGAACAACAATCTCCTCCTCAGAGAATCAATAGAGTTTCAATGGCAGGTTTCTTAGGAGCAGAGGCTGAAGGACTGGACTGAGGTTTACGGGAACCCATCTGACCTCAAGCTAATAATTTACATTGCCGAATACTCAAATCCAATGACTGCGAGTTTGTGTTTTACTGTTTATTATGCTCTTACTTTTTCTGTTCCTGCAGTTTCATTATTGTAGCATAATATATTGGTCACTCAGTTTTACTGTGAAGCACTTTGTAACTTTCTAGAAAGTGCTTTACAGCAAACAAACTATGAAGGAGTGGTAATGATTATTAATTTTAAAAACAGGCAGGTCACTGCCAGCTTTAGTCATTCTGTGGTTAGTAGAATTCCAGGTAAGATCTGATCACAATAGGCATCATCATCCCATGCTGCTCACGTCTTTTTTGGCTGACTCATGAGGCTGACAACAAACAGGTCTATTACTGCTACGAGTTATTTATAACTCAGGCATCAATGCAGAAGCTGGGCGAACTTCAAAAAGGCCAGTTTACAGCCTTGAAGCTTGTTTAACGCAGCTGCTTGCTATGTTATTTTTGGACTTCTGTATTTCAAAAGAACAAAAATATCACATCTCAGGTAACCAAAATATATTTTATTTATTTTTTAATATTCAGCAAAGTTGAAGCTTGTGTGGAAATAATCCCACATGCTTGATGTTTTAGGGGTAACTGGCATTAAACGATCATGTCAACCTCTAACTTTAACAATTAAAAAATGATCTCACCTGAATTCAGCTAGTGGGTCACATTTCATGTAAAGCGCAGGTTGACCTCATGTGTTAATCTATGAGGAGGCTATATCTTACCCGCAGTCGGGTGCCGGGCACCAGCGGCAGTCGGGTTCAGCCACCAGCCACCTCCTCAGCATGAACTCCTCGTACTTCTCCATGATGGCTCGGTCCCCCAGGATCATCTGGATGTCGTGGGGATTGAAGCGCTCGGCGCACTCGGGGCAGCAGATGTTGATGCGAGACTCGGAGATCTCGATGCGCAGATACTGTCGCAGGCAGTCTGCACAGGAGCGGTGGTGGCAGGTCATGATGTCTGGGAAGAGCTCGCGTGCATGGCGCAGCAGGCACAGAGGGCACTCCAGCAGCTCGGATGAAGAACCCGACAGTGATGAAGTGGATGCTACAGCCAGTGCACTGTGGGCTGAGGTTTTATCATGGACCGTCTCTGACTGGACGCTTTCTGTGCTGACAATGGCGTCCATACCAGCTGCAGCCTGCAGAGGCCTGGACTTGCGCTTGGGGTCGCGGTCAGGCCGACGCCGACGGCTGAAGATTGAGTGGAGGGAAAGACGGCGCTTTTTGGGGGTCTTTCTAACTGAAGGGAGGCTGACAGAGGAGGCAACAGAGTGGAGGTCTCGCTCTGAGCCTGTGCTGCCATGATGCTGCGGGTACAGGCTGCTCATTACGCCAGAAGGGGCGCCGCTGGTGGTACGACCAGAAATCACCACATCAGGAGGGGGGAGAGGGAGGGAAATGTAGAGAGGGCCTGGGGCTTAAAGGAAAGGATGGTCAGGGGACAGGGTTGTGCTGCTGTTAGCTAGGACATAGATGATGGAAGCCGCTATTGAAGGTCTGGAAGTCTGTCGGTCCATGGTTTCAATCACAGTGATATGTAGATGCTCAGATCCAATGCACCAACCTGACAGAGACAGAAAAAATGTAAATCAGGTTCATCGCCAAAGCTATATGCATTAACCTTTAATGTTCTACGGCACTTGGATGACAAGAACTGGAGATAGATTTCTTTTAGGCTGTTTCTGACAAAATCTAAGACAAGATGGCTCTCAGGGCATTCACTGGCTTGTGTGTTAAGGGAAGACCACCCCTTTTTTAAGTAAGAGTTCTATGGCAGGCTTCAGGCATCTTTTCAGGCGCATCTTCTGCATTTGTGTGTTCGTGCATGTGCAATTGTTGACATGAAACATCTGCAGGCTTTCCCTGGAGAGCGTGCGTTAGTCATGTATCGGCAAAACAAGACAAACGCCTTGTGCTTTTTCCATCATGTATCTCAGACGGGGCCACAGCTGTGTCGGTGTGTCTCTAGAGCAGCCACACCCCGTCTCAAGTGCTTCCACATGCTCTTATTTTACACAATAGGAACAACCAAAGCATAACTCATCTTCCTTGAGAGCAGTGTGCGAGTAGTTCATAGGACCAGAGGGATATATGTTTGAAGGTGATACTACACAGAATCAAAATAGTACAAGTATTTAAAGTAGCATTGACTTCCAAGTAATGAGGAGCACATTTCATTCTTAAATAAAGCACCACAGTTTGTGGGTGTGGTGCTATGCAAACTTCCATAGAGTTGACAGATCCAAGAGATTCATTTACAATTTTTGGATAAACACCTTAGTTTTGGATTCCTAAAGAGACTAACTAAGGGAAGAAGCAGAATAAAAATGAGTACTAATGTTTTATTATTTGCATTTCTTCAACACTCCAGTGCTGGTGCTTTATTCTTTTTGCAACAAGAACACCCAGTGGTAAAAAAAAAAAAAAAAAGTAAAAACATCTGGAAAAATCGCTAAACTCTTGCACTATACAAGAAAAAGTCTGTTGATTTCTCAGTCCGAAATCCACTTTAAAAATCAGCTAAAGTGAAGAAACAGTTTTTTGTTTCATGTCTTCAAAATTGTCCAAACTCATATCCCATTTAAAAAACAAAACAGCACTGTAGAAAAACGACGGACATCAGCAAGAGGTGCTGCAGCTGAGGGCTAGAGAGGTTATTCAAAAATACTCTCATCTCCCTAGTGTTTGACCACAAGAGACAGCATTTACTATTTCAACATTTCAACACGTTACCGCTATTCAAACACATTTTGTGGCCTGGTTGAGAGATTAGTTCAATCTTTATTTTAACTGCTCGCTGGGTTTAAGACACAGGACTTTGAACTCGGGCCTTCCCTAAATCAGGAATTTCAGAGACTACTCAGAGTCGGCACTTGACAAACCTATAAATACAAATACATTATTCGATTCATGAGTCCCCTGATCAGTTTAAGGGGCAGTGTGAGACTTTGCTTTCATTGGTCCTCCTAGCAAGTCCTCAAAACTATGGCCGTAAGCAGAATACCAACTGGACAAAAGTGGAGGAAAAGAAGAATGTACCTCCTCTTATGTTTGACATTAGAGACTAACTTCAGGAAAATTCCAGAGGGAGCCAAAAGCTGACTAATTAACGAGCCTGCTGAAAATCCCAATCGAGACAGCAATCCTGCAAAGCACAGACTCTCACTCTCTTAACCTACAAACCTTCTTCTGACTGGCTGCGGTTCATCTCCCCGCATGATGACATGCAGGCAGCAGCGAGGTTTTACTACTTTAGTGTTTTAGCTGTTCAGCTATAACTTCAGTCAGTCAACACGTGCCAAGCCTGCTGCACGTGTTTAGACTCTCCTACGTTCATTAAACTAAATTCTGCCTCCAACACCTACCGATGTGCATTATTGCATTATTGGGTGATTTGATCACAAGTCAACTCTAGGCATAGGTGTGATTGCCCATCCTTCAAACTGTGCTGTGTAGTGTAAATTTAATCACACTCAAAGCTGCAATTCATCTCAACTTGCTCTTGACACATGTATGATACAGTGTCTACATTTGGCCAACACCCTGCCGGTCTCACTATTCACAACTCTCTGATCACCTCTGCTACACAAGAGCTTCTGCAGTTTGCTAGGAGTGGGATTTACTAAATAAGAGGTGAAAGATGAAAAAGTCTCACCGACGACACTTAGGTATGCACACTTGATAAATCGACCGCTTGAGCCTAAAGATGTGCTCTGTGGAAAGACCACATTCAGTCACTGACACAGGTCAAGAAATGAATCATTAATCCCTTAGTGTTGACATTCAGTCTACTCCACACACCTTGATCATAATACAATAAAAAAAGAGCCATAAAATATGGGCAGTGTAAACCCTGAGTCCATTTACTTCATTTGATGTCACATTCAGAGTAGTAACACTGTGATATAAAAGAGATAACAGCACTGTTAGGACTTAGAAACAACACTTCAGGTAGTAGAGCTGCTCTAGATTCAATCATGACGCCAGAAAACATAAACTGTAGTTTGATGGGACCAACTACTGAAATGTAATAAACATTTGCATTTTAGAGTCGAGAAAAAAAGGATTTTGCGGAGTTTTTCTTTTTTTTTACTGTGAATCATTAAGCCATTAGCACTGCAGCCATGCTGTAAATAATACAGTGTTTTAATTGCTCGATCTGAAAGAGTTTAAGAGTCACAATGAAAACCCAGAGCCTGCATATGACATCTGAAATTCAACACCAAACCCCAATGGGTTTAGCGACGTGGGATGACGTGAGACAGACAGACACATCAAACAGTTTGCTGGTGCTATTTCCTTGAGGTGAGTCACAAAGAGGATATCCTTCAGAAAAATATGGTGGCAAAAAAGATGCCACCAGCTCCAAAGACATACTACCAAATATGGAGAAAATATTTTGTGAAATGGGAGCTTCACATTATCTGGTAACCTCTATAAACTAGCAAATTAAAATACATTGACTATCATAACACTGAAGTCTGTCTTGGTCCAATAACACGTGTTTCTAATGATTAGGTCAGTGACCAGATAGCTTAACTTAATAACTTCCACTGTGAGGTCTATCCGGCTGAAGTGAAGTCCTAACACTATAATTCCACGTCATAACAAAGCCTAGCTATTTGGTCAACTAGCCAAGTCATGTGAGCAAGAGGACATTTTTAACAAGACGGAGAGGCAATCACAAGCAACCCAATGTGAAATTACACTCCCAGGGCGTAATTCAACTGGAAAAGTCGGCCTCTGCACTCTACTGAGAGTGAGTGGGACTTTCCATGCGACTGTGGTCAGTGTGCATGCGTTTGTGTTCGTGCACGCACATGCATGTGTTCAAGCTGTGTGGCTCAAGGCCAATCACATACAACCGCGGCTCTCACACACTGGGATGGTGTCCCAGTTCCTGAGTCAAACCCCGGGGGAGGACGCCTGCTTCGCCAGAATGAATGGTTTCCACCTTCCATCAGCTCTTAAAAGAAATCCCATCAGCTGATGCTACGTCGTGTCAACCATCGACGTATGATCTAAATATGAAGTTGCTCCTGAAGAGACGGTTCAATGAAAGGTTACTGCATTTATCTATTTTTTTTATCCACAAGGTAATTTGTGTTAAGCTGGGCGATTGGAAAAATAGAGACAAAATGTGTTACTTGGTGCTGCCGTGGTAATGCTTTTAACAAGTATGGCCCTCCAGACCACAAAGCAATAATGTTGGCTCTTGTATTGCAATAAACAAAATAAATCCAAGTTTCCATTGCCTGTAATTTTGTAGAGACAATTAGGTACAAAGCTAGACTGCAATGTTAAATTTAATTATACAGGTCAGTGCCTGCTCACTGTTTGAACACTATTAATATGCTACAAACAGAACACGAACCGCTCACAAAGAAACATACTTTCCTGAATATTAACATTAACAATGTTACACTGCATGTCTTCTGCTTCCAAAGTAAACAGGAGTGCAAATAAAAACAAAGCAACGGCCAACAAGTCCCAACTACAGACTTGATTCTGTAACTTATTCATTACAAATGAATGAATGAATGCCTTGGTTGACAATATTGATTTCAGATGGTGTGTAATTGAGCCCTTGAATTGTTCGAGGTCAAATGAAGTGTATTTAGAAGGACTCCCTGCAGTGTTTCTCAATGCTGAAATCCAAACTTGGGGATAGATAATGTAAACTTCCTGGGATTTTGCGAGTTTGGTAGCCTATGCCTGTCCCACAACAATGATCGGCTTCCATTACTGGAAACGAGAGGCTCAAAGTGTTCCTCTGCAAAGTGTTCGTCACGTACGCTAATTTCCTCTGACATTCCAGCTGGAGGACAGACTTCCTGATCGTGACAATGAATTCAGTTATTATGGCTTGGGACAAAGTAACATTATTTGTTTACCTCCCACATGGAGAGGAAATAGTTCTTCAACTGTTGTTGACAGCACAAGACATTCTTCTGAAGCAAATTAATACTGGGGAAAGTTATGTGAGACTGCAAAGCATTAATCAACTGTGGGCCAACTTTCTGTCAGCTGGACATCGAAATAACCCAGTGGCTTAATGAATCTCTATTTAGCCTATTATTTGCCAGCCAAAGTATAATAATAATATCTGATGTTCAACAGAAAGTGGGAACAGGAGGGAGTGAATGTCTCTGAGGCATTATTTACAAAACAGTCGGATTTAGACAACAGGGTAGCATACTTTTCCGTTGAATCTGATTCACTGTGATGAGCCAGTACAACTTAAGATGCAGCTGAAGATGCAATGATTAAGAGGTGAAATTCTCTACACTACAACAACAAAATTGTACCTTATCAAAAAGCTAACTTAAGCATGAGGTTGTATTATTTCTCCATTCACCACCATGGAGATTGCAAACAAAGCTGTCTTGGGTTTGCCCCACTACAGAAGGGAAGATACCATACGCCTACTGAATAGAGAGACATCTATGCCGCCCAGTGGGGTTCTGACAAGGACGATAAAGGAGAAGAGTCCCATCATGGTTGTATTCACAGACTAAACTTTGCTGCTCATTCATTTCAATGACAACTTTATTTATTAACAGAGAGTTTCTGTATGCACTTCCTGTTTCCAAGACCGCAGTAGCAAGCAGTAATTTATTAGTGTGTGTATGTATGTATATACACACACACACACACACACCATTATATTATCAAATATTTCTCAAACAATTATTTTCCAATAGTCCATATCCTCAAAGAAATAGTGCTCTGTAAGTAGAAAAACACTGATAATGTGGTCAAAAACAACAATGTCTGCTGCACGCCTACCAATCTCCACTCCTGCAGAAACTAAAGGGGGAATGTAATACCTGAGACGTTTGTGGTGCCTTATCATGGTAAAGTCAATTATTCAGAATGCAGATTGTTACTGGGTTTTTTTTTGTCACTCACCACCACCATCTAAGGCTGAAACCAAATGTTGGATTAAATGAAATTTCACATTTGGATCTCATTGGGTAACCACTAATCAACCCTCGTCATCATAAATCACATACCATGGCAGTCTTCTCACTGTCTGCCTTTTCTCCTGAGGTCTTTGCACCCAAAAGAAACAAAACAAAAAACAAGCTATTCATATTTGCTGATAAAAATAAAAGTCACAAATTATAGTCTAAGATCTGTAGAGTCTGCAGATCTAACTGGCCAACATCCTGGAATAAGCAGAGGACCAAAACTGGGTCTGAAAAAACAAATGTTTATTTATTTATCATCTATTGTCATAACTATAGTCATATACTCGTCTTGACACTTTGATTACAATCTCCATTGGGAGACTTTGTTTTATCTGCATCCACATGGTTGTATATTCTTTGGAATTTCTTCTTGATTAACAGGAATATCAAGATAACCAGACTGTGATAACACTTCTTCCTTATGGTCCCAAGTTAAAAACCTGTTTACTTCTCTCTTTCCCTGATGCACAAATGTTTGCCAAGTCATGCATCAAGGCAAAGGAAAAGTCAAGACAAGTGTCAATGTTTGTACAACATATTGTTTTCCTTAGATTCACAGCCAACATGGGTGATGGATCATGTGCGTCAGTCACAGGTCAGTGTAGCACTCTTCCCAATGTTTGAGGTGTGATGATCGCTTGATTATACAACTACATCTTAAAATAAAATGTTTTGATTGGCTTTATACGATGAACTTAAAAAGGAAAATCAAACCGCATATCTACTGGCAGTACATAGTCAGACAGGGGGCTCTTTCATTGGAACAACAAGCTTAAAAACATGTCTCACATTTGAATACATTTTGTTTTCTGAAAAGAATATACAGGACACATAGCAGATCTCAAACATTGTAATGTCAAATATTCGAGATTCTTTCAACATGAACTGTGATCATAATGTTGTCCGCTGCAAATTTAGGTCAGGTAACCTAAAACTGAATCAGACTGGAGAGAATGTTTGCCCCAATTATTATTATTATTTAGGGGTAGGGGTGATTGTGCACGCCCTTGTGTCAAAAAGTGACAAAGAAAACGCAAGAGAAGCTTCCTTCACTACAAGTTTATTCCGTTGTGTTATGTAGAATGAAAGATATAAGCTTTGTGATATAGGAGAAGTTGGAAATTGCTTCAAAATAACCATACAATCATCTTATTTTTGTGTAAAGCTAGGAACAAAACAACGTCTGTTAAATATTGTACGGTCTGTCATTAAAATCAAAATCCCTTGTTTGTGGTAAGAAATACCACTTACAGGTAACTGAGTCGTGGCATGGGAGGAGTTTGAGCACAAACGATTTCATTCACAAAGTCTGACACTGAAATTGAAGTTAAACAGTAACAGGTCACAAGGAGAAAGCAAAGCACGATGACTCACTTATCGAATTAATTCAGCAGGTGTGCTATAAAAGGTCACACATCAAATACGGAAGGACTGTTCAGCAATTTAAAATGCATCTATTCAGTAAAACATGGTTGTCTATGCTATAACGACTCGACGACAGAAAAACATTGACAGATATTATTTCCAGTCACTGAAAGGTGCCTAGACAGGACAAATCACACTCAGGCGTAAAATTACTTTACATGAAGAAAGAATGCTGTAACCAATGTGGACCAAGCATGATGAAATGACCGAAATTGGGCACATTATGAATTACTATTGAGTCGATTATTAGAGCTAAAAACATAGGAAACCTTTTGTTAAAAATCCTAATCCTGATATTGTGCAGCATGTCTATACCACAGTCAGTCCTCATCGGTTATTAATACAGCAATAAAACAATAATTAGTTGTCTGGCACTACCACCGTGATTAACAGCGAGCTATTTATGATATTTCAAATTTTAATAAAGTTGAGAACACGTCTTCTGAATCTTTAAATCGTGAGTGCAGATAAGTAAATCAAAAACACAGTTTTTACTAAATATTAGTGGCAACGTTGAAATAACCCACAAGAAACGAAACCGATCCAAAATATGTCACCTGCAGCTCGACACAGGGAGCACCAGTTTCTGTTTACACTTTGTACCTGGCTAACCAGCGTTAGCCTGCTAGCTAACACGGGCATATCTTAACTTTAACCTCCCAGAGAGTTTAAGACGAGGCTGAGCTATGATGTCTGCTCACCCAGCGGATGGTTGAATCGACCCTACGCTTCACCTAAGGGAGCAAGCGTGACGGCCAAACAACTTTATCTGGTGCCAGCGGAGGCTGTGCGCCCACCAGTGTAACGAGGAGTATATTCAAGCTAACAAAGCTAAAAACTGCGACCAGTTAGCTGCTCGTCCGCCTCGAAGAGGAGGAAGTTGTGATCTGTGTCACATTTACCAAACGCTCGTTATACAGATTATTCACACGCACACTTACCGGTATATTTCCACCTGATCTACTATTAATTCACAGCCGAAGTGAACACGGGGGTCTCCGTCTCCCAGGAAGTCGTACATTTTTTGCAGAAAACTTCGCCGGACAGCCTGGATACATTCCCGAGTGACTGTTGATGTCAAGCCAATGGGAGATAGGCAACCATGGTACTTCCGGTCATAATTGTCCGCTTTTCACAATAAATTAAATCCGTCCGTTTTCAATAGATAGACAGCCAACAGCGGAAGAAGTACTCACATTGTTTACTTACGTAAGAAAACATGTAATAACACAAAAAAAACTCCATTACCTGTGAAAGTCATTTTAAAATATTCTCAAAGGTGCTGTAAACTGAATTCAAAGCATATATATCCCCTTGGGGTTAGCTGACAGCCACAATGGCCCCTCTGTGTTCTGAAATCCATAATTTAAAATAGCTTGAGCTGCGCCTTCATTATCTCTGCTCCATTACGCCACTATTATATTTACATAGCAAATACTGCTTTGCTGCTATGTTAATGCTCTGAATACAGTTTATATCATCTTTAAACTGACAATAACAGCATGCCGCTCATCAGAGTGCTATTACACAATATATTATTTTGATTATGTTTAAGAATAATACAACATAATAATGATGATAATAATTCTTCATATATATTTAATGTATTGATCCTATATTTCTTATCACAATATATTCAAAGTGAATAGTAAGTAAGAACAACTTTTCCTGATAGCAGCTGTTGACTTGACATAATATGTTTAATGTTTACCCTCCAGACCAATACATGTGTAGCAGCAGCAGGAATGCCAGTTGCCCTCCAGCAGTAAACAAAGAAAACGGAAGAGGTGTAGTGTGAAGAAACAAATGTGTTTTTATCCTTTTATCAGTTTATGATTTTTATTCTGTCCTCTGAACTTAATTCTTGTCTCGTTTTAACTTGCTGTTAAGCTGTTGTTGGAGTCAAATAAATACAATATTCACTTTTAATATGGACCGTTGATATACAGCATTGCATAATAGAATGCATAATTTTGTTTGTCAATTAAAACCTTATATGTAAGTAATCTTATACCCTCGGTACAAACCTGGTACAAATGTGTTTCTTCTATATTAAATCCCTGTAGGTTATTGCGTATTAATAGGTTCTATGTTTTATGTTGTTTCACTTAATTATTCTGAAGACATGAAATTAACGTTTGCATATTTTGGTCCGCTGTTGTTTCACAGTATGCTTTCTGCTGACATTTTAAAAGAAAGACCAATAATCTTAAGAGTGCACTTAATTTGAGGTCATTATATAAATATGTTTTTGGTGATATTGGTTACATACCAGTTCCAGCGTTTATCAGTGTAAATACTGCTATCCTGTGGCCACTAGAGAGTAGTTTTGTTATACTTCCATCATGAATTATGATCCTGCCATCTCGTTCGTAGGGACGTTATACTACATGTGCGTGCACACACAGGTACCAAAAATCACAGCTTAACATATTGTTTAACTGGTGGGGAACAGTTTTTTTGCCCACAAATGGAGGTTACCAACTTGACAGCACAAGGACACCAACACAGTCACAAACAGTTTCTGCTTTTTGTAATGTCACATTGCTCGCCCGCAGATCCCTTGCGGTCCTTTTCTTCACATACTTTGAGAAAAAACACACACCAGAGTAAAACTTCATCCTCAGTTTATGCTAATTGTGTATATATGTCAGTAGTTTGAAAGAGAACATTCTGTTCAACTTGTTTTTATATCTTGTGTAATTTGTTCACACAGAATACTTTGGTAAAGCCGCCCATGAGGTCTTCAATTCCCCCTCAGAGAAAAAAAAAGTTTAACAACATCGCAAACATATTCTACACATTTATGGAAGCAGTATTCCTCACTGTAGCTATCACAACTAATATATATTGTGTCACATTTGCCATATATTAAATGTATATGGCCACATGATTATAATGATCTAAATGGCTTCTTTTAAAACATGTTCACCATTTAAAAAAGCAAACAATCTCATGAGGCATTTTTTTCATCTCTGTTTCTTAGTCTATCCTGGCTCAAAAAGAGAAGTAAATGGAGAAAAGATCAAATATTGTTGAACCATCATAGGGGACTGACCTGTCTGAAGTGGAAAGCCAAATGTAACTGCTTTTGACCTCTTTGTTGACCTGTAATCAGACTCATCACTCAGTAGCACAATGGCCATCACATTTCTCTTGAACTAAACATTTTGGGTTTTGGATTGTATGTCGGACAAAACATCCAATTTGAATGTGCCACCTTGGGTTTTGAGAGATATTTTGTTTTTAAAATCTGTTATTTTCAGATATTTTATGGGCCAAATTATCAATTAACAAAAATAAGAATAATTATCAACAGAATAATCAATAATCAAAATAGTCATTATATTTGTAAGATACGTTTTTATTTTAACTTGATCAACTAGCCAACAGCATGTCCTATAAGATAAGATAAGATAATCCTTTATTCGTCCCGCAGTGGGGAAATTGTAGGATTACAGCAACAGGTATAGTGCACACAAGAGACACATAGTAAAAACAAGTAGTGTAAATATAAGTAAACAGTAATAAAAACCAGTAAATAATCCACAATTGCAGTATTATATATACAGACAGAATACAAAATATTAAAAAATGTATTTATATTGCACCAGTTGAAGTGTATTAATAAACAAGAACTTTCTCCCCCAAAAAGATGTATGTGGTTAAATTATATTATTAACTTGTTCGTACACATGGGCGCTTCAGATAGTTAGTGATGCGTGTTGGACATCTCGTGTTCACTCAACATCTTTGCCGGGTTTGTTTTTGACAGCCACCGTAGGACCTCTTTCGGCGCATGCGCACAGGTCGCTCCTTCGGATGTCAACTGCACCAGAGAGATAACGGACAAACATTAGCGACAGCTCGTGAGCGTAGGGAAGTTATAATCCTTTCACAAAACGCGTCTCCAGCCTGTACAAAGTAATGAAGTAGATAGCTAGACAACTAACCACACGTACCTTGATTACAACAGACTGGCGTTGCCTCGGTGAAAATGGACCAGGAGTTTGAAGACATAGATTCAGAGGGCCGGTGGCAAAAACTCTACCTCGTAAGTCTGTTAGCATAGCTAGCATCAAGCTAACACCGGTAGTAGCTCAACAAGCTAACAGGTCGGCTAGCTCATAAGTTATCCGACATCTAACCACTCATTCATCGACAATTTCCTTCGTATTTTAGTTCTAAGTGTGTTTCCCCTGCGTGTCTGTCGACAGTGTAACAACTAAACTCGATAGCGTGAATGTCAGCGTTAGTTAAGTCGGTGTTAGACGATGTGTGTGTTTAGTGTGTGTTTTTTAATGCTGCATGTGGTTGTCGCTCTCTGATTAGCTAGCGTAACGTTACAGAGGGAAGTTATACTTGACTCACGTAGGGTGTTAATAGTTTGTCTTGTTTCACTGTGATTATTGGCCACACACATCTAGCTAAGCGAGGTTGTTAATGGTGTTCTGCTCATGTTAAATGATTGTAGTCGTAGGATTGAATCCCTGTCAGGGTGCCATAAACTGTAATCGGGGATCTATTGTTTCTAAATAATCTTACTGTTTTTCAGGAAATAAGGAATCAGTCCCACGAGTGCGCCTACAAAGTGGCAAAGTATCCAGAGAACCGCAACCGAAACAGATACAGAGACGTCAGTCCATGTAGGTAAACGTTTGTGGAAGTCTAAACTTTTCAGTGTGTTTTCCCTCTAACAGAGTCTGTCAATTTACAGCTAATCTTATAATAATAATTACATACATTTTCTCTCATGCTACTTGCAGTTGATCACAGCCGGGTGAAGCTGGAGAGCACAGAAAATGACTACATCAATGCAAGTCTGGTAGTCATGGAGGAAGCCCAGAGAAGTTACATATTGACACAGGCAAGTCCAAGGCTTTTTATTCCAGTAAAAAAAAGAAAAGGTTTGTCCAACCAAACAGTCCCAATATACAGATGACCCAATTAATGAATTGATGAATCATTCATGCATTGTAAAAGGTCACTACTAAATATATATTGTGATTTAAATGATTGCCATTACTTTATAGTAAACAGTTCAGTTGGAGGCTCGTTGGTGTTCTCTAAAAAACTTGTGCCAGAAAAGCCAATAAGTGTAGATTGGGTGAGAGGGCCAGTTTCTGTTCTTCAGACTGAATTGTGTGTACATGTGATGTCACTGAGGATGAAGGATGATAAGGAGGGCTTGTTTTATTTACCTAACTCATTTAGTGATGAGTAACGTTTCTGCATCACTGTTAACTGCGTGTGTCATTTTGTGACAAATTGTGTGTTTATGTAGCTACAAAGTAAAGTAAATCTGGTGAAAGTGTGCTCTCTCTGATGCTATATATTTGAAATATTTAGAAAATTTCTAAGTAGTAGGAGCCTATTTAAATTTCAAAACCATCGATGATTAACTTTCTTAACTTTTACATACAAGCACAGAAAACGATATTGCAATTTGTTTTACATTTTATGTAATAGAAATGTTTATGTAAAGGTCTTCCAGTATTTCATACCTAAGCTTTTTTTTGTTTTATACTTATTTGCTGAGAAAATGGAGAATGAAAAATTATAATATCACCTGGTGCGTGGTCTATTTTGTATCCTTTTCTGCATAATCTGTGAAAAACTAAGGTGATACAAAATTGAGTTATAGTTTACTTTTTGAATGCTGTGATAAATCAACAAATGTATGTCCTCCCAACACACTTGCATACAAACAATGTTGTTGGTGTATAGCCATGCATATATCAGAACAAACAATAGCTATCCTTATTAATCAGGCCATAGATAAGATCTTTAACATAATAAACAGAAACTAAACACAGGGGCGTCTTCATCCCACACAACTTTGAATAAGCTCATGTCTTCAGGAAATGAAAAGACTAATAACCACTTTTTTCATGTCTTGTTTTTTTCTTGCGAGTGTGACCACAGAAAACTGAGACTGGGCTGATAAAACTGATTCTGATTCCCTAAATGATATTGCTCACCATACACTGAATACTGTTTCATTAATTAAAAGCCACAGAAAGTTTGCTAAATTCAACATGACACGACTGAACTATCAAGTTTCTTGCATTAATTGTGGATTTCAGCCTTTCCAAGTATGTCAAGAATCAGGATTTAGAGAACAGGCAGACTGTTTTGGGACGTTATCTTGCAAAAAATGTGTGAACCTTCTGTGCAATAATATTAATTTGTGTCACAACAAGTTGTGTGGCAATTGTTTTGTCTGTAGTGGTTATTTTTAAGATGAAGCAAACCTAGACTGCTTATAATTTACCACAGCACTAATAAGAGACGGTGGGATATGAATTACTTATCAGGTTTTGGATCTTTCACAGTCCTTAAGTAATTTCCATCCTAAATGTCATGCCATCCAACAGTGTGTTACACTACATGATGGTATTTCTTTTAACCCTGTTACATTTTAGTGAATATACAAATGACAAAGAAAAATCAAAGACTTGTATACAGTATCTCAGCATTGTGTGCATGTGCGTGCGTGTGTGTGTGATCTATTCTGTATTACTTGAGAGACATTTAAAGACCTTTCAGAGTGCAACTCAACCACATTGTAACCTTTCACATGCTTGACCTTTTAAATAAACACTTGTCAGTTGCACAGTTATTAAATTAATAGTAGCCTAATGTTTTCAATGTCCGGTCATGATAAAAAGATTACACACATTTCAATTGAAAAGGATTTCCCAGTGTGCACGGGACTCATTTTCGCCTCCGGTGTAACTTTTGTGTGCGTGTGTGTGTGTGTGCTCGTGTTCCACAGGGCCCCCTCAGGAACACCTGTAGCCACTTTTGGCTCATGATCTGGGAGCAGAAGACCAAGGCTATCGTCATGCTCAACAGGGTCATCGAGAAAGGCTCCGTAAGTACGCGATAATAAAAGGCATCATATTGTCTGGTCTGACATTTGTTATTTGTCTGGCTCGTACCCGCCCACACAAATAGACTGCAGAAATAATTAACAAACCACAGAAAGACTCGTCATGCTTGGACCACTTTATCCACAGCAACATCCATACAGTGTGAAATGCTTTATACATCGTGTTTGATTAATCTTGATTTTGAGTTTAAGTGGTCCACTGTAAAGCTTCACTCTCCAGACAGCGGGATAACAGGAATCCAATGTTTTGATAGTGTGTTCACAGATGTACAAGAGGACTTGGAATGCAGCCCAACCTCGCAACTCCTTTTAAATCCACTGATCCTGTGATGTGCCGATTAAACACGCACACTAGCAGCTGTGATCTTTTTCTCAGTAAAGCAGCTGGATTGGATCAGGCTGGGTCATGAGATTCTCTCACTGACTGTTTTCTTGGAAATGGAAGATAAAAAGTACCTAGTCCACAAGTATTCTTAATCTCACAAGGATCCGTTATGTAGGCCAGCTCTCCAAGCATGCAGAGGGACGGCTACACAATAGATCCTAAACCTATTCTGAACAGTTCTGGCTGTTTTCTATTTACCAAGACTACTTACTTTGTTTGAGATTTTGAGATATAGCTTAAGAATTTGTCACAGTATTTGACTGCAGGACTGACAAATGACTTGCTGTTCCCTGAACAATATTGAGTGCATTACGAAATCAGGAATTGTATTGGAATTGAGTCTGGCTTCTCATCTTAACTTTATGTGAGCCAGATTTGATTGTTTCCACTCCTGGTTTTTTAACGTCAACATTACAACCACAATGGTAATTTGTATGGCACATGTTATACATTTTAGGAAATTCAGCTCAAAGTGCTTTTCAAGAAAACCTGGTTCAAATACTTATAAAAGAGGAGGCAAGTAAAATAATGAAAGCTTTTTAAAAGTACATTATATGTATTTTAGGATTTAACCCAATACTTGGTTCAATATTCATTCCTGTTTTCTTCTTGCATTAGTACTGTAGTATTACTACTGTTTCTAATCTTTTTTTTTTGTCCTTCCACGTAACAGTTTGGTGTAAGGACTGTAATCACAAAATGAAAATACTTAAAAGTAATACATGAGAAAAATTGTGAAAACTAAATATAAGCAAAACATATATTCTTGACTCAAATCTTTTGTATTATTATATTTGCAATGTCAGAAAACACAAAAGGTGACCTAAATTAGACACCAGCTGTAGCACAATAGCTGTGATTTAATTGGGTTTGTTAAAGCTGTTTATGGTAAAGCAACATATTGAGGTTGTGAACATGTATTATTGTTTGTGTGAACTGTTTGTGTGAGTGTAACATGTGTAGGTATGTGGGGAAGAGAGGACACAAAGAGGATGTTTATCCGAAGCATTGTTTGATTTATTATTCAGCTTTCGTCTCAATGGAAAGGGTCAAACTGTCCTCCTGTTAGTCGTCAGCTGATTTGCTTCAAGGCCACTCGGCTCGCATCTGCTTTTCCTCAGGTGTTTCTTTGTCCGATGTTTGGACGTCTCTTACCATGTTTCTCTGCTTTCTCCTTGTGCGACAGGAGAAGTGTGCTCAGTACTGGCCCACAGCTGAGGAGAGGGAGATGGCCTTCAGAGACACCCGTCTGTTGGTCACGCTGCGGTCAGAAGACACCAAGTCTTACTACACCACCAGAGTGTTGGAGCTGCAGAATATCAGTGTAGGCCGGAGTTTTACTTACTATCAGGGACGTTCCCGTTTAAAGGTGTCAAAGAGGACTGAAATGATTCAAGGGTATCACACCAAGATGCACTAGAAGCACCTGTGTTGGTTTTCTGAGGATTCTTAGAAGTGTAATCATCACTAAGTTTTCTGTTTTCACAGACCGATTAAACTGAGTTTTGTATTACCGCACAACCAAAGTAGTTTCAGTGTCAGTGCGAAAAAAAATTGCAAATGAGCTGTGTAAAATCCACAGTATATGCTTTAACTACAATGTCTCTGCTGTAACGTTATGGCTTTCTCGCATCCATCTTTCATCTGTGTTTTTATATAAAAAAATGAACACAAAATTAAAAATATCAACAACAAAATATTAACTGCCAAGGCAGTTTTAAGAAAAATATGCATGAAAAAACATACATGTCTTGATTTGCTGTGGCAAGTTTTCAGAACTTGGTTTCCTGCATGAATTGAAACTGAAACCGTAGTTGTGTTTGCTTAGTTCAGCTTTCAAACACTGGAATATCTCAGGCTACTAGAACTGATTAAAAAAAAAAAGCACTGACGAGCTTGAAAATAAATACGGTAAGTGTTGTACCTGCTAACGGGACCTCTGTCTGCTCTCACAGACGGGGGAAAAGAGAGAAATCTACCACTTTCACTACACCACGTGGCCAGATTTTGGGGTCCCAGAGTCCCCGGCATCCTTCCTGAACTTCCTCTTCAAAGTGCGGGAGTCAGGAGCATTGGGGGTGGACCACGGGCCCGCTGTGGTGCACTGTAGCGCTGGAATCGGACGTTCAGGGACATTTTCATTAGTTGACACGTGTGTGGTCCTGGTAAGTCCGTTTGAATCAGTGTTTCCATATTCTGACTTGTTCTTTTCTAAAGTGACTTGATTTGTCTTTTAGATGTGTGTTTGTGCATTTTTTTTGTTTGACTTGCTTGTATCTAAAAGCATGGAAATAAATACATATACAATAAATACTTAAGTGCTTGTATACAAAGGGATAATGAATCAGCATAATAGTTGACATCTTTATATATGTATATGTCACCAAAATGACATTTTGCCTCACAAATCCTTCAAAATACAACCAACAAATTAGTCAGTAGATATCGAGGGAACAGGGTCTTCCTGGTCAGCTGAGCTTTACAATTCTCTCCTGTCTAGATGGAGAAGAGGAAAGACCCTTCATCAGTGGACATCAAAAACATCCTGTTGGACATGAGGAAGTACCGCATGGGCCTGATCCAGACCCCTGACCAGCTGCGCTTCTCCTTCATGGCTGTCCTCGAAGGATCCAAACACATCACTGGAGACTCCTCTGTACAGGTACCTGCACCACACACATTGTGTGTAAACCTATCACTTAGTACACAAAGTACTTTTTCCTCTCCATGGTATCTCTTGTTTGATTGTAAATCCAGAGGTATATGAAATATATATATAGATGTGTGTGTGTATATATATATATGTATGTGTATATATATATATATAATATATATGTATGTATATATATATATATATATATATATATATATATCCTTGGCCAGAGCCTTCAGTAGTTTGGGCATCGAGGGTGAGAGAAAGAGGAGAGCCATCCGCAGTACCATCGATGCGGCAGAGAGAGCCTCAAGATGGCTGTGGCTCAAAAGAGGGGAGCCATGGAGTCATGGTAGCTAGCTAGCCATCTGGACACAAGCTGGGGTCTGATCAGCCCCGGCTGGGTCACCTGGAGGAGGGCGTATGATGTTGAAAGACCCGAAACGTCCAATGATACCAGGAACATCACTGAAGATGTGTCCAGATTAGGCATCAGTAGATGTATGTACACAGTGTCAGTGTAATGTCAAAAGGACTCTCTTCCTTCCCCCCACCCACCCACCAATAAGTTTAATACCAAAGTGGATCTATTTAGATTTTACCGCTGCCTCCATCGGCATCAGAAAGTGTGGTACCATACTAACAGAAATTTAACATTGACAGACCAAAAAACACTATCTGGATTATGTACTTGATGGAATTGTTACACTAGATGGTAATCCAAATTAGCCTTTCAGATTGCACATGTAGGCTCATTTGTCGGTGTTAAGATAAAACTGTTACAGTTAATGAATGCCTGTACTCATGGATGATGTGGGGATTTTAGTGGTCAAAGGTCAAGGTCACTGTGACCTCACGTCCGTCACATTCTTGTGAACACAAATGTCCGATTGGACTCAAGGGTGAACTGCTCAGATTTTAGTGGTCCATGGTCAAACTGTAGTATTTTGTTTAAGCCCATGTAATGAATGCTTTACATAGCAGGGATTTCTGTGCATCAAGCGTATGTGTTTTGGTATGGGGACATCTTGATGTCGCATCATTAGGAGCAAACATTTTTGTCGCACACTGGACATTTCTGACAAAATGGTATAGTGCCCCGCTTTGCCAACACATTTAAGTCTTTACTAAATCCCTCTCAAATGATTTTGTATGTATTTATTGTATCAGTATAACAAAAAATAACTTGGTAAACTCTCTTCCACTTCCCTCTGTATTTACTCTTCGTCTCCCCGTGTAGAACCGGTGGCGGGAGTTGTCCAGGGAAGATCAGGAGCCGACAGCAGAGTCTCCCCCCTCAACTCAGCCCCCAGCCAGGTGTCCAACAGAGCGATACAACGGCAGCCAACGAGGAGGTCAGCTGGAGGAGGGAGAGGACTACAGACAGGATAGCAAAGTACCAGCACAGTCTCCTTGCAAGGAACAGGAGCAGGATGGCGGCACGACACAGTCAGTACACCAAGTCGGGCCAATGGCCGTAATCAGCGGATACATGTTCTGAATAGGTCACTGGGTATAGGTTACTAGACAGACAGCTGTTTACCCACTTCCTCCTTTTTACACAGCAAACGACGCAGAGAAGACAGCATCTCCAAATCAGGCACAGCAAAGACACCCCAAAGCAAGCCCAGGACAAATGACTCGGAGAAGAAGAGAAAAAGGTGATTATATCTTTTGGATTAAACTACATGTTTTTCATTCAAAGCATCAAGTTGTTGTTACCTTCTACAGGGATTTGTCCCCGTGGAACACTTTTGTATTCATTACATGCTGTAATTTGTATTAACCAACCCAGACAGGTGTCTAATCCACCATAATTGTGAAGAAAGAGAGCTACTATTGATGCAATCTCTACATAATGGGAGATGTAGTAAATCTGCAGCGTGACCTCGTTTTGCAGGCTTCCTAGTTTTTAAGTTTCCTTTAGACAGAAAAAAAAGCAGCAACTCTACAATTTTTGTAATGTAAAAGATATGCTAAAGAAGAAGATACGAGTCAGTTTTCAGCTTCATTTCTTTTAACCCCATAGAGGAAATCCAGGAAGGCTTTCCCAGTCCATGACTCATCCTCCTATTGGCACAAGTTAGACTTTCTAATTGTATCCCCCCCTCTTCAACATTCTCAGCCATTTAGTGTGAAGCCACCTATGTAGCTAACTGACTTCTACTTCATGTTTTCATGAAGGCCGGGCGCATTTGCCCTGATGAAGCACTTATTTCTGATGACTGTGCACCTCCACAAATGGCTCACTAAGTAATTTCCCAGAAGCCCTCCTTTATTGTGTGACATGTCAGTGTTGTTCCAGTAACTCGGCCCAAACTGCACCATTTCTGACGAGGTCTTACTCTTCTTCTCGGACAGTTTGGGCTGCATTTGCTGCACATGACAAGAGCTGGCCTGTCCAGTGGGGGGGCAGCGTTTCTTTACCCCCCTCTGTGACAGCATCAACCACGAAGAGCACATTTACAAGACAAGGTTTACCCACAGCTTTTAAAAAGAACGCCCAATCTTGTACACGGAGGTGTGAGTGTACTTGGTGTCTGCTGTGTTTTTGTTTCTGTTGAGGTTTTGCTCTTCTTTTCATGATTTGCTTGGCTCCTGCGGTTTGGAGTTTGTTTTGGCTGCACTCTAGCATGGTGTGTGTGTGTGTGTGTGTGTGTGTGTGTGTGTATATGTGTATGCGTACATTTGTGGTTAATGTGTTGAAGCTCTGAAATGTCAGGTTCAGTTGGAATAATGCCAGATGCTAAATTATGCTGTGCATCAAAGATTCAAATTGTGTGGCATCCTTTTTATCCGTCTTTTCAATCCTGTCAAATGTTATCGAGCACATTAGCATAAAACACGGCAACCACGAAGGTTTTCACCTCACGAAACTGTTGCTTTGCACATAAAGGTGCTGCTATTGCAATAAAGAAGTATGGTTTGTAGGACAGAGAATGTAGAGTCACTGATGGTCTCTCGACAATCATACAAAGGAAGAAATTAAGTAATACAGCAAGGACGAGTACATCCTTGTCCCGGTCCATCGCACCACATGTGTCGGGGCTCAAGCTCGTCTGTCTGTTGCATGTTGCTGTGGTTTTACTGCTGCTCCTAACTTTCAGAGTTGTTTCATGAGGTTGTTGCGTTACTTCTTTAAACATAGCATGTCAGTTTTGCTAATTGGTTTGTTGGTTTTGGCCTGCATCAGTTGAGTGCCTCGTTAAAGTTCGGAGGTTCAGAATTCATCAGGAGATTTATGGTGAGATCTCGGAGGGCCTTTGTTGATTAAATAGGCTGGAGGACCATTGAACAATCATTAATTTTGGTGTCTTTTGCTGTAGTTTTACAAACTAGATTAAAGGTTGCAACTAATTATTATTTTCATTATTGATTTATCTTTCGATTAATCAGTTTGGTCTAAAGAATGTCACAGAATAAATAAATAAAAACCTGTTACAATTTCCCAAAGCTAATGGTGTCTAATGTGTTGTATTATCCATAACCCCCGAAATAGTCCTTTAATTACAACATAAAACGAAACTGGTATATTTTGATTCGATGCTGCAATAACAATAGTTATATCAGAACTGTTGAGTATTTTTTCATTGAAAGAATAGCAAAGGAATTTCTTGACGGAAAAGAGGTTTGCTCTTCTTCCGACTGGCCTGACAAGAGTTTGATGACAGATGGTTCATCCAATCACTTGCCAAGTTCTTTTTTAAAGTGCCTGCCTCTTTCCAAACCATTCGGCAGATCAAGTTTCATCCTTGAAAGTCTTTGTTGTCTGACCAACAGAAGAACAAAAACCATAAGATACTTAATTGACATGGTCCAATTGACATAAATAGGAAATGAACCAGAGAATATTTAACACTTTTGCTTGACAATTGATCTGTTCATCAACTAATCAAATTATTGATTAATTGTTTTAGTGCTACTCGTATCTTCAAAACCCTCCTACATAATACTGGGATGAGTCTTACTCACAAATAAACAAATCATGTGTTTTAACGCTCTGCAATAACTAAATGGAAAATGTTGCAGCTAAGAGCATCTGAACACCGTGTGACACGCTGCTTATTAAAACATTATTGCAGCTTCCGCTACATTGCTGATTGGTCAAAATGATCCAAGGCATCGAGCCACAGCTCCTACTGGCCGCTGAGCAAAACTACCGTTAGATTTTCTCTCTGTGGTTAAGTTTAATCTTGCAGCCTTGACCGAGCGCTGACTTGAGTGTGTGGTGTGACTTCCTTTGATTTGAGCTTCACTGACACGTCACTGAAAATTGTGTCTTGCGTTCAACCTCTTTAAATACTTTGTGTCTTGTGACAGGGCGAAAACCAGTGACAGCTAACCACCTGCAGCCGTGCACCTACAGCTCTGGCAGCAAAGCCAACATCGGCAGGGATCTCCAGCTCTCTCCCAACCTCTGTGTCCTTCTTCCTCGACTCCAAACCACTCTTCCTCACCTCCACCGCAACAGCCATTTCTCACTATTGCTTGTTTGTTTTTGTTTTTAGCTCCCAGCCCTGAAACATTATTCAGCCACCGCACATCGACCCTCTTCTTAGTCGCGTTAGCCGCATGTCACTCCTCAGTCCCTCACAGCTTTCCCGTCTCTCCTCATCCTCTCTAAACTGTTTACAGCAGACACTTCGACATTCTTTGAAGACAGCACATTTGAAAAGAAAAACACACCAGCGCTTTCTCCCCCAATTACAACTCAACCACAGCCTGCGCCGCTTTTTTTTTTGCTTTAATGTTATTATTTGCAGCTTTTACATTCTATCATGCATTTATGAAATTCCGACTGATACTAGGGGCTAAGCATTGACAATTTGTAATGCTGTTCATATGTGTATTTTTAGATACATATCCCTTTTTTCAGAGGCAAAAATAAATGTTCTATTTTTTATAAGAGATTACTTGAAGTTTTTCAGCAGTGATGGGGGGATTGGTTGAATAAAAAGCACTGCCTCCTCCCACATGTTAATTTCAGTGGCATGTAATATTTCCATGATGTAAATAGTGTTCTTTTTAAAAAAAAGATGTGTAAAAAGACATATTTTTGCTTGTAAAAAATACTAAACGAAAAGACAAACAACGATGTTACAGATTTGAATACAGAAGAAAGCTGATTTGATGACTTGTTCTCCTTTTGAACTGAAATTGTCTTAATTTCCCTTTTTCTCTTAGATTGTAATCTACAAATAAAACTGGTATTATCTAGTTTACTTAACAACCTGTCTTTGCTTTTTTCTGGTTACTGGGCATCATAAACTTGTATTACACAATGGAAATAAATATATGCAATAATTTGATATTTGACAAGATCATGCAAGAACAACTAGTACCAACAGAATGGTTCTTCAGTGGATTTGTACAAGTGGTACTTGCCAAGTTCACCAATTTTTTTTGTTCTTTGAATTTTATTTTGGGTACAAACACAATTTACAAGTGTCCAGACCTGTAAGCATTTACAGTTTTCTGAGGTTAGCAGCATTTCAAACGTGGCTCACAAGTAATTTAAGATAATACCAACAATTTTCAGGAAGCCTATTGACACTAAAATGTCTGTTAAATATGAGGGGACATCTTTTTAGCTTAGTTGATCATACAGACTGGAAACAATCCGTACAGGGTTCTATAAATTGCTGCTTTGTTAGCTAAGACAGAGCTCAGGACACCACCCATAAGAACAGCAATGCTTTATTTTAAAGGATTTACAAACCAGATTTAATATCTTGAGCTGAAGATGAAAGTAGAATTTGTTTCTTCATGCTAAACTAATCTAACAATTTTCTAGTTATATTAATGGCAAGTGGCCATGGTCACTTAAAGCAGTCCCAACATTTTTATTTAATGTAAAAAAGAAATATATTTTAGGGTTAAAATACTGTCCACATCCCCTGAACTATTAAGAAATTATTTTTACAGGCCTAATAATATTACATTTAGGGCCAGCAGT
This sequence comes from Cottus gobio, assembly GCA_023566465.1. Classification (NCBI taxonomy): domain Eukaryota; kingdom Metazoa; phylum Chordata; class Actinopteri; order Perciformes; family Cottidae; genus Cottus; species Cottus gobio. The sequence continues at coordinate 12,696,104 of CM042231.1, forward strand.
GTTTTTCAGAGCCAAACAATTGTATGATTCCCTCTTTAAAAATACATTGTGGACATTTTTTCCCCACAAGCCGGCAAACACAGAATCCAAAACAATGATGCAACAGAACAGAAACCCACAAACGTGGCCAAACAGCATTACAAAGTATGTATCAGACTAGTGGTCTGATACATCCCCCCCACACACACTGTTCGTTGTTGTAACACGTTTGTAGAAAGGAATCAAATTACAGCGGCGGTACTGCCAGGAAGACGACATGGCACCTGGCCAACCACTTCCGGGTAGGCGGGCCGATGCCGGGTCCAGTGAGAGTTACAATCAAAGTCTTTATAGTTTTAGATAAATTCACACTGGATTCTTGTCAAAATCTTTTATTGTGGAAATCAGTAAAACGATGCTTGGAAATCATATTCAATTCCTGCACAAAAGATAATTATCAAAATATAACAGACATATATCCCAACATGTTTGAGAGTGGGGTCAGTTAACATCCAGGTTTCAGGTCCATGCCAGGTGAACTCAGTATAATACATATATAAGACGTAGCTGCTGTTCCTAGAAGCTAATTATGAGCTAGAACAACTAAATGTGTGGTTATCAGAACATTGCTGGGGGAATGCCACTGCCAAAGAGAAGACTCCAGGAAGTTGGGATCTTCCATTTGTTGGACTTTTGGCTCTGAAATGAGAATTATGAAAACTATAATTAGAACGATATAATCTTAGTAGTAGTTAATCTTAGTATTAGCTGTGGTGACTATGGATGAATACCTCATACAACCCCACTTCAAAATCTCATTAAGTCACATTATAGTATATTGACAGTTCTAAATCTAACTAATCCTTTCCACTATCATACATACTTTTCTTGAGCAAGTTTTAGTCTCTGCAAGTTTATTTTCTTACCCTACTGAAAAGTATTAGAGGCAAATGTCTGTCATCTAACTGTATGTCACTTACAGGATTGTCCAGCAGATGGAGCCAGTCGTTGAGGTGGTTGACAAGCGTGAAGGCGTCTGGGATGTTGTCGCCTTCTGAACAGAAGAGCAGCAGCACAGCCAGCGGGAGATCCTCTGCACAACTGAAAACAATATCCAGCACACATGGTCAGACACATAAGAAACACCCCTGATCAATCGGTCACTGGGTTCTTCCCGTGACCTCATTAGAAAAACATTTATTGTAGTCAAAGTGTATTTTTATATTTTCAAGATATTCGGCAGATTTTCAAGTCACATTTAAGAACACGTCTAGTAGTAGAAACACACAATACTCTGTGACATGTCATAAAAGTTCATTTTACCTTTTAAAGTGTAATGATCTGAATTAGTGTGACGCTTGAGAAGCGTTAGCTTTTGGGACTCAGCATGTTTTTTTCAGTGCAGTATGTTAAAATTGTACAGACGAGCGACTCTATTATGTAAAAGATATGGTTGGTAATGCTCTTTAAAAACATGTTTAATATATTTAATTAAATTGTCATTACAGCTATCAATTAATAAATCCAGTCATTTAATTGGGCCCAGATGTCAAGTAACTGCCTGTCTCCATGCTCGCCGTCCAAAAGCTATGAGCTTGATACTTTGAGTACGAACATTCATCACAAGCTTCTTTCTACACACAGTTGGAGCACAAGTATGACTGCATTTAATAAGTAAATAACATTGAATGCTGCATGTATAACCAGCTCAACGTGCAGTTTGTTGCTGTAATTGGTTAATTATATAGAACTAGGACGCATGTCTCATAGACACAAGGCAGTTACAACCACATTTTCTCTTCTTAAACTTAAGTATATAAAATGATTCATGAGAACCTCTGAAATAAGTCTACTTTAAAAAATGAATAAAACTGCACATAAATCAAAAGGTTCATTGTGTTCTTTCAGATCAATCGTGATTAGCATTCAGCAGGAAGTCGCCAACGGCAGCTTTCACTTGGTACCTGTCCATGTAGAGTCCTTTGGTTATGCCTCCTCCAGGGACAGAGAGGCGTGGCTCTGTGTTGGCATCGGTCAGTCCTGGGAAGGCTGGCACCCGCTCCATCTCCATCCAGCCAAGCTCCTCCAAAGCAACCGCACTCACCTTCAGCAGGGACGGAGTGACCAGGTACCTCAAAGGAATGCTAACATTGACACGCACTTGTTAGCAGAGGTGGTAAACAGCAAAGGCAAAGACACGCAGTGATGATGTGGGGAGCGTGGTTAGGTACCCCTTCAGCTGCTGGTCGTCCCTCTGGTAGGCGTGGCTGCTAGACAGAACGACAGTCCTGGAGAACTCGCTGGCTTTGATCCAAGACACGAGCAGCTGACGGAACTTTTTGAATTTTGTCTGCAATTAAAACAAAGGTTAGAGCTATAAATACAATAATGCCAATGTATTTCTAGGTCAATGGACACAAACTACATCATCATGGAAGGTACAAGTTGTAGTTAATAGTCTCTTAAAACATCTCAAGTAAAAAAATAAATAAAAAAAAGGCAAAACTGGATTATACAATTTAGATGATCGGCCTCAAAAAACTAAGCCTCAACTCATGCTGCTGCAACAGAAAAGTTTTACCTGAATAATTGGCGCCCGGATTTGAAGAACTGCCAACTTCAGTTCTGGTGCTGTGTAAACTATGAAGAGAAAGGGTTGACAGATTAATCGTGGATTTTTTTGGGGGATTTATTTTCACTTTACAGCAGTGATGAGTACATTGCTAATGACCTGTCTCACAAAGTATGCAGACACCAACTGAGAACATGTTTTGGTCTATTCTGCGGAGAAAGGGCATTCAGTTATCATATTAGTCATTGACAACCAATTACTTGGAGGACTGGTGGAGTAACACAATAAAGCTTTGTTTGTTTGAGCTATGAGCACACAGAAATGGCCCCAAATGCTGATCCTCGCAGTATTCTCCGAAATGCCAGAGAGCATACAAACAAAATGTACCGTGAAGAAGAAAGAGAGAAAGGGATGCACAACATGTTACAAAAGTTCCAGTTAGAATTTTGAGTGCAATTAAGTCGCCCAAAACATATCCAACCCAAATTCATCTTTAACAAAGTTAAATGACTGATAGCCTTCCTATTATTATTGTTTTAAATTCTCTATAGATATCCGGATAATATCATTATTGTGAATTCTTAAGACCATGATAATCCTGGAGTGATTTGATACCGTGAGCTACTTCACAGGTGAAATTGGCTCATTTAGACGGTACCTTCTGCAGCGGTGTGCAGCTCCTCAGCGTCTTCTTTACAGGTGGCGTATGGATTGTTTCCCGTCATGGGGATGAGACAGTCTGTGTGTATGTAGCCCACTCTGCTCATGTTGAGAGTGGACACAATGAGGTCCACGGCCAGCTGGCCCACATTACCAACAGCCACTGCTGGCTGGGGAGTGAGAAAGGGGGTGAGGGTAAACAACAATAAAAAGATGGATGACGGGTATTTGTTGCCATTTACTGACTTTATACAAACCAAATGATTCCTCTAATAATTAAAATAATCAGCTGATAAATCCATAATGTAAATAACGAATCTCAGCACTATTAAAAAGAAGTAAAGGGTAATACATAAATGTAATTATTATCTAATGATGTAACATTTCATTATATAACAGTCACAAGTGTCATTTACCTGCATTGAGTACATTTATTTGTAATGGCGTATTTTAACAGTGTGGTATTGATACTTTTCCTTAAGTTAAGAACTTGAATACTTCCTGCACCAATGAAAATGATCATACTGGGTTTAATATTTGTTGTTAAATCTGTTATTTGTAATTATCTAGCTAATGCGTTGAGAAAAAAAAGGAAAAGAAATCCGGTCACAGGACTGTAATAAGCTCGTCCAAAAGGGTCTGTCTGCCTGCCTGCCTGTCTGAGACACTGTTAGTAATCCTCCACGAGCTGCTAGCTTGACAGCTTTGATTGGAAAAGACTTTACAACACTGAACTTTTACGTTGCTCTTGCTAGTTTCTCAACATAACAAGCAATAGACGAAACATCTCTTTAGTACGAACACAAACTTCACAAGGCTGAAGAACAGACTATGAACTTCACAAGGCTGAAGCACCGACCAACGTCACTGGTCAAAGTGAAACTACAAACCGTTGTGTCACTCACCATAACGAGGGTGAAATCTTTGAAGGTGGGCGTCGTGTTTTGTGAAGAGATAAACATGATGGCGTTTAGCAGAACCAAACAGATACTGAGCAAGATAATTAAATATGATTATATTATCTAAAGTTATTTTCGCCCGGCTTCTGTTTTCATGCCTGCATGTGGGGTCCTTCAGGGCTTCTGCGCGATGTCGATCGTTGATTGAGCGGCTATAGTACCTGCTGTAGATGCCTGAATGGACTGATCAGTGTATTTATTTCTGAAAAAAATATTTTGTAAAGGTCTGTACCGTCTGTCACAATCAGACGATATCGATCCTTTATTACGTATACTTGAAATAGTATTATAGTTATAGTTTATTATAATCAGGCATATTAAGGGTCAAACTGCAGCTCCGCAAAGATTTCGTGTGCAGTAAAGATATGAAACCCCTCCCTTTTTTAAACAGTGAAATCTAAAACACAACAATAACAGTTACAATACTACTAACCACAAATAGTAAAATAATAATAATAATAAATAGAATGAAAATATTTGAAAACGCCTCATTCAATTTAGCAGTAAGCCAAAAATGTATACATAAAGTAATATGATAGTATAGAATTTGAGATGAAGGCAATCATGAAATCAAAACATTTGAATGAGAAATAAAAAAAGAATGATTTAATAATGCATACTCAAAATTAGGGATGCACCGATACCGGTCACCGATACCGATACCGGTATCGGTGGTCGATACTGCGTTAAATACTCGTACTCGCATCGATTTCAATGGCCGATACCAATAACCGATACTCACTCAACAGTATTTCACTACAACAAACTGGTCGCGCTTTGTGGAGAAGCAACCCCGTGGCGGAGCCGGAGACACTCTTCTCTGTCTCAACTGTCTCAACAGTCTCAACTTCTGAGCAGCCAATCACGCTATCCAAGTTGTTTTGCCGTCCAATCAGATGGCCAGTTTGTCTCAACAGCAGAATCTGGAGCCGCCATCTTGGATCCTCGCTACGCAGCGCTCACTTCTTTCAATAGACAGGAGAAAAGTGAGACGCGAGTACAATACAAGACTTTATCGATATTGTGCTTATTAACCGGTGTTGCATACGTGTGTATGACATATTAGTGCTCATATTAGTGCTCTTGTTAGTGGCTGACAGCCCCGGAGTTACTTGTAATCAGTCCGTCCCAACGCGACGCAAATGTTTCGCGCGACCAGATTACATGTAAAGTCTATGCACAGACGCGTGTGGTTGCGACAGACGCAAATTTACGCCGGCGGCACGTTAGACGCGAGAGTTGAAATTTTCCATATTTAATACATCTATAATTGAGAAGCTCTGCGCGTCATCACCGCCGTCCTGCCGGTTTGAATCAAACGGCTGCTGATCCACCTGAAGTAGCGCTGGCAGCGGCCTCATTCAGACGCTGTTGTGCGGCTACGGATGATATTATTGTAGCCGAGTGTCTGTTGTGTGTCTATATTTGTAATTCTAATAAAATGAAAACACGCTGCAGGGTAACTTGAACCACTTTTTTTATCTCCTTCACACACGTATATCCCACAATTCCACTCTTTTCCTTTCCGTTTCTCCCTCCACAATAAAAGCACCGGAAACATAACTTGGAACACAGCTTCCTATATAATTGCTCGATACCTAATATTATCGCTTACATTATGAACCCGGACACGGGGCGTTTTATGGTCCGACATTAGAGGGACTTCCACAAGAAGTTTAAAGCTTGGGATAGCCTTCTGTTAATTTTGTACTATAGGCTTGACATAATCTGCAGAGAATAAAATAAAATCTGCCTCCAAATTAATTGCACTTTCATGGAGACCAAATCTAAGAAGTATCGGTATCGGTACTCGGTATCGGCAAGTACACAAATAAAAATATCGGTATCTTATCGGTTTGTAAAAAATGGTATCGTTGCATCCCTACTCAAAATGTATTGTCTCTGAAAATGATCAACAAAAGGACCATGGTGCAACATATACATTCTTTGCATAAATTAATTGAACAAATATATTAAACAATTGGAAATGTCTGCATTAGCTAATAGAAACATGAATACTGTTTATCACAGAAATTATGGCAGATTGTTACACATAATGACTAAACAGTTACAAACTAATGTATGCACTTGATCTTGCATTCAGAAAAAAATTCCAAATACAGACAGATGAGAGACCATCAATGAAGTCATTTTGGTTTGACTTCATTGGGAATAACTTGACCATTCAGTACAGCCAACGCATTTTCTACCATCTTCTGCACCATCTTTCTTATTGTAGCGTTAGTGTTGGTGCCAACATGGGGGGTGATCAGCACATTAGGAAGGCCAAGGAGAGGATGATCCCTGCACAGGAGGAAGAGGAGGAGTTGTTAGGAGCCAGCAAAGAATTGGCAAATTGTAAATGATCCTTCCTTTGGCGTTTTTAATAGCAAAGGTAGCAGACCTTAACATTTAGAGATGTCATTAATTGTGATTCTGGTTAAAGAGTGTGCTAAGACCTTGGTAAGGGTTCAGGGTGAGTCACATCTAATGCAGCTGCACGAATAATTCCAGACTGCAAAGCTTTGACTAAAGCATCCTGGTCCACCACCAGACCTGAGGCATGAAAAGTCCAAAATGAAACAACAGTGTTTCAGAATAACTTCACAGTAACTTTTGAAATTCTAAATACATTATTCTCACCTCTGCTGATGTTAACCAGAGTTGCTGTGGGTTTCATGAGGGACAGCTCTCTGTGGCTGATCAGGCCTGTGGTTTCAGGGGTCAGGTTGACCGCCAGTATGACAAAGTCAGACTCTTTCAGCAGGTCGTCCATGTTCTCCCGGTAACTCGCACCAACCGCCTGCTCATCTTCAACACTCCTGAACAGCGCAAACAAAAGATGACGCTGATGATTAATATTGTCTCTTTGATGCGTTGCTTTAACATATCCGAGATAGCAGTGAGAACTGAAGTAGGCAAAGCTTTTTTGTCCATAATTGGATTTGGACATAATATCATGTCTATGTTCTAATTGTCATTAATCATTTATCACTACCTATATATTTTGACTGTACAACAGTTACAGGTTCAGGAACTTCAGGAATAGGTTCTAACTATTACGTCGTCAAACTTTTACCTCCGGTTCCTGTTGTGATACAGGATCTTCATGTTAAATCCTTTGCCTCTTTGAGCAATTTTGCAGCCAATGTCTCCCATTCCAATAATCCCCAGAGTTGACCCTGTGACTTCAACTCCCATCAGGTTTAGTGGTATAAAGGTAATTCTGCGGTCAACAACAACTTGGTGACCTACAGAAAAACAGGTCATATCCTCAATTAGATGGTTTATTTCATCACCAAAGACACATTGAGGCACATACGGCCTCTTGTTTGTCCTTCTGCGAAAAAAATATTTAGAAGCACGTTACAGATTAAAGTTTCTGTAAGACTTAAGTCTTATGTAATTGTAAGAATTCAGTTAACCTTTGAGAGTTACTTGATACATGGTGATTTTGGTCTCTAAAAGTAACATTTACTTGGCTCACCTTCAACAATCTTACGTGCCGATGCCAGAAGCAGACCCATCGCGAGATCTGCAGTGGCATCGCTCACTACACCTGGCGTGTTGGTCACCTTCACTCCCAGACTAGCGATGTACGGCAAATCCAGGTGGTCAATGCCCGCTCCTCCGCTGGAGACCACCTTCAGCGAGGGAAGCAAACTGAGCAGCGAAGGCTCTGCTGCAGGTAAGCCCTTCAACATCAATAAGGCCTGGATCTTTGGCCCGTGCCCCAGAGACTTTTGAAGGAAGTCTTTGTGGCAGATGATATGGAAGTGTTGATCCAGTCCATCAGTGGACTCTTTAATGTAACCTTGTTCACCTACCTCTGAGATCAGAGCCCATGGTTTGTTGTCCTCCATTACCTCTGAAACAGGGACAGGACATGTTATATATTTCTAAGTCTATATAATAATAATGGTCTTTATAAGCAATGCAAGTTTATTTGCATCACTTCCACTTACTCTGGTCTGCCATAGACATTTTGCTGGTTGTTTCCTGCACTTATATCCAAATTAAATTAAATAAAAAAAATCATCCTTGGTGTTAGACCACATCCAGTTTACATTATTCATTTAGTTGTCATTGGTTGAGTTACTTTCTCTTGTTTATTTCTAACTGTTTGATCAGTGCAAATGCAGTGCAGAAATACAACCTGTGTCTGATATGCACTGGCATACAGATATGGACATTTCCAATCACGTTGAACACAATATGAAAGTCAAATTGTTTAATTTTTCCATTTTATTCTCAATTTTGAAGCTGTTCTAAAGTCTGTTGAAATATGAGCACCATAAAGGAATCATTCTTCTGACTTTTTTTTAAAGAATATCACCATGTGTAATGAATGACAGCTGTTCTGGTTCTGGTAAGTGTGTGTACAATATCAAAGTAATACATTTTAGAGAGGCTTTTGTCAGAGAGGCTCTGACAAAAGTAACACAAAACACAAAAGTAAGGGAGGAGAAACGAACACGACAGGAGGAATTAAGGATATGGTCCATAGTTACAAAATAATTTCACTTCAGATTAATAGTAGACCACCTCAAGGTGTCATTTAGAGACAATTACATTATTCTGAATTTTCAAATGAAAGCCCTTCAAAATCTCAAAACACTGCTACTTTATGATGAAAAAGAAACTTACCTAATGCGGTCCAAAAACAGGCAGGCACAAGATGTGAATCCAGAAAACCTATTGTACACTAAAACCCTGTGAAACTAGCTCTATAAAACATGCTTTACACTCCACACACAGAGAGCTGACAACTTGTCAACTAAAACAGGGAGAACAAACATACTAAATACATAAACTAATTAGTGTCAACATTGTCAGGTAAAAAGGGACATGGAAAAGAGAAGGAGTGAAGGACAGAGACAAACTGGTGTGTCAAACCAGGGGGAAAGGTGGAGCACAGGGGGAGGATCCCCAGGCTCTGGTTGGGGAAGTTGATTATCACTCTGAACACTTTAATTAATTCTGGTGCAATATCTTGTGTATTCAATATTCTTCTATACTGTTTTTATTTTATTATGTTTATTACTGTTTACTGTTTATTTATATTACTTGATTTTTTAAAATCTTTTATTTACTGTGAGCAATGCTGCTGTAATCCTGTAATTTCCCCACTGCGGGACTAATAAAGGATTATCTTATCTTATCTTATCTCTTCCCAGTGCAGGTGCTGCAGCCAATTGGCACGTGGCAGTGGACACACCTGCATACAATCAGCAATCAGGGGTCCATATTTTCTGAGAGCTGGGAAGCAGCAGGAAGGAAAACTGAACCGGAGGCCACGAAGAGCTTCTGAGCCGTGGAGCGGAGCGGAGCGGAGCCGCATCGGACAGGCGATAACCAGAATACTCACCTCTCTCCTCTCTCCTCTGGTCTTCCCAACAGAATACGACCCACCCAAGGCATGAGGCCGAAGACCCCGACCGGGAAGAACCTTTTGTTAGATTTGACCCCATCTCCCTTTTCCCTCAGCCTCTTTATTAAAGGACACTTTACTGTCTTGGAGTCTCATATTTTATTCTTGAATCTTATCTCCCAGTCCCCCGAGTTGCCACAGGTGGGATTGTAGGATGTATTTCAAGATCATTGCCAAACCCATTCATTGAAAAGTCCAAAATTAGACAGTGTTTCAGAATAATTTCTCTCACCTTTGTACTTCTTTAACCAAGTAAAGTCTAGAAATGCATTATTCTCAACTCTTGAACAGCACAAAGAAAAACATGAATCTGACGATTAACATCTTATCTTTGATGTGTTGCATTAGTAGGGGGATAGTAGTGAGAACTGAAATATGCAAAGCTTTTTTGGTCCATAATTGAATTTTGACATGCTATTGTGTCTGTATGTTCTAATTGTCATTAATCATTTATCATATAGATATCTATCGCAGACATGTATATACACACACACACACACACACACACACACACACACACACACACACACACACACACACACACACACACACACACACACACACACTATAGTGTTTTTGGAAAAGTAATTATTGTGGCTACTGGATCTGGCTAGCCTCTGGCAATTGTATACACTGCAGGGACACTTTGTCCTCGTCTGTCAAAAACTTGCTTCATGGAGAACGATGTGTGATGTTTTGTGTTGCTTTCAACACAGTCAGTATGTCAGCAAATTTAACACATGCTGTGTGTTAAAATGACACTTTGTGTGTTTATATATATATATATTTTTTTTTTCTCCAAAAAGTATGCAATTTTTGTCCATGGTAAAATTGCTCTAAAATACTCGATGTAAATAAACAATGTAAAATTCTGGTGACATTTATTTAATTTCATTCATATAATTAAAACATTTGACAGAAAATGACCACTATAAAACAAGATTGTACACAACCTGTACAATATGTCTGACTAAGCACACAGACAGAGGAAGCCACATTAATTGTGCAGCAAATACCGATATCATATCCAAATTCTTTCAAATTTTCAATAAACAGATCACTTTTCAACCATGATTGGAATGGGGTTTGGGACGGTAATTATTTTTGTCAGTGGATCATTCAATTTCCAATTAAACATACTTAGAACTTGATTCCTATAAGCCAAAGTCTTAGAAATATTTATGAAACTACACATAACATGAGCATGCAGGGGTCCATGCTTACTTTCAAATCTCATGCACCATATCTTAAAAAATGGGCCAAACTTTATTATCATTTGATATAGAGTAGTGTTAAGTTCAAAAATCTTTGGGCGGTTGTGCGAAGAGAAGTCCCAGATGCAGAAAGTTATAATAAAAATTGATTTAATAAAAAGATGATGAACAGCATTTCAAATAGAATCACACTAATAACTACACAATATATACAAAATATATCCCATGGGAGAGAGAAATCCCATGAGACAGAGATCCAGTGCCCCCCCCCCCCAGAGGAAGGGGGTCAGCCCCCCTTCCTCTGGCTAGCATCTCTTACAGTCCATTGATTGGACAAGACCTCGTCCTCTTAGGTGTTTGTCAACTCAAACCCCCTCTCGCATAAACAACAGTACTCAGGACTTCAATCAACCCCCACTCAGGGACATTCCTGAGCACGTCCTCCTTATCTATCTGCTCCAATCTTCAGGCTGCGTAACTGTTTGTGGGCTCCTGATGTTTTCAGGATTCCTTCCACAATCACTCAATACATTCCACAATTCTAATTAATACATTTGTGTAGTACATACAGTGTCATTCATTTGATATTTGATAATCCATACAGAGTTATTTATTTGTCTTGACCCTCCAATGTAAACTCTCTAGCTCTCACTAGGAGCACTATAAAGCATTATTTTCTAACAATCCCCCCTTACTCACTATTTATAGTGAGTATACAAAAATCATGTAAGACACTCTCTGATTACAGTAAACTCAACTACAACTGCCATAATCGTCATTCGCTTACAGACTAAATCATGTCCCCCCTTGATAAACAGTGCATCAATCAAAAGCTTATTTCTTCATCTTCAACTCTTAATTGATTCCCTTGAATGTTTTTTACTAAATGCAGCGTAAATCAATTTCTGCAGGAGTCCATGGATGCAGCAGCATCCTCAGGGGATCACGACTGTAGTGGCAAGACAAAGTGTGGTTATTATGGACAGAAAAGTATTTTCCTTTTCCAAACATACTGTCCAACCAGCTTGTGATGGGATCATCAATCCCAGCATTCTCTGCAAGGTTCTGACTCAATGCCGAAAGACCAGTCAGCGCTTCGGTCACTGATCCATCAGGAGCTGTGCTGCTTAGGATGAAAGTAAAACAGGCAAATCCAAACATTGTACAGACTCCGCCTTTCTCAGCATCACAGTAAAATTAACAATGCCTTTTGGCTATTGTCAATAGTTGTTAACCAGTTTCTCCTTCTAAAATCAACACTGAGCTCCCCTTGATAAACAGACACTCCCTAGGCCTCTGGGTGTTTGATGATTTCTTCACTGGGTTGAGACAAGTGCCCCTATTGGTTTCACCTCCCTTTGTAACCAGACTTCACCACAGAGGAGATGGGTGCCCGCTTAGGAGTCCTCAGTAATGCAGTTTTCTGCAGACAACCGATGCACCTTCTTGCAGTAGGTGTGATGAATCCAGGATGCTCTCTCTTTGATGTGCGGACAGCAGTTGATGTGCTAATGATAGTTGAAATGGCCCTTCCCCCCTTGGTGCATTCCAAGTATTTAGCTTTACGACCCAAGTGGTCCAAATGGTCGGGGGATAACAGAAGAAGTCATCTCAATTCCTCTTACATTCCTGGTATCATGCTGCTGTGTTATCCCTTGTACTCTTCCTGCCAACAAACATCCTAAACTTTGTCACCAATATGCTCTCTGCTTAAGATTTACTGGACAGTTTCTTAGATAACTTGAACTGTTTTGCTTATAGTCATGTTTAAGGATCTAGGATTACAAATGCTGTTCTCACCCCCCCACCAGGCAGCAGATCGATACATACCTGTCCGGCAGAAGGCACCCAGAGATCTGCTGATCTTACCAGAATGCCTCAGCTTTGCCAGGTTTGGGGTCAGCCCCCCTTCCTCTGGCTAGCATCTCTTCCAGTCCATTGATTGGACAAGACCTCGTCCTCTTAGGTGTTTGTCAACTCAAACCCCCTCTCGCATAAACAACAGTACTCAGGACTTCAATCAACCCCCACTCAGGGACATTCCTGAGCACGTCCTCCTTATCTATCTGCTCCAATCTTCAGGCTGCGTAACTGTTTGTGGGCTCCTGATGTTTTCAGGATTCCTTCCACAATCACTCAATACATTCCACAATTCTAATTAATACATTTGTGTAGTACATACAGTGTCATTCATTTGATATTTGATAATCCATACAGAGTTATTTATTTGTCTTGACCCTCCAATGTAAACTCTCTAGCTCTCACTAGGAGCACTATAAAGCATTATTTTCTAACAATCCCCCCTTACTCACTATTTATAGTGAGTATACAAAAATCATGTAAGACACTCTCTGATTACAGTAAACTCAACTACAACTGCCATAATCGTCATTCGCTTACAGACTAAATCATGTCCCCCCTTGATAAACAGTGCATCAATCAAAAGCTTATTTCTTCATCTTCAACTCTTAATTGATTCCCTTGAATGTTTTTTACTAAATGCAGCGTAAATCAATTTCTGCAGGAGTCCATGGATGCAGCAGCATCCTCAGGGGATCACGACTGTAGTGGCAAGACAAAGTGTGGTTATTATGGACAGAAAAGTATTTTCCTTTTCCAAACATACTGTCCAACCAGCTTGTGATGGGATCATCAATCCCAGCATTCTCTGCAAGGTTCTGACTCAATGCCGAAAGACCAGTCAGCGCTTCGGTCACTGATCCATCAGGAGCTGTGCTGCTTAGGATGAAAGTAAAACAGGCAAATCCAAACATTGTACAGACTCCGCCTTTCTCAGCATCACAGTAAAATTAACAATGCCTTTTGGCTATTGTCAATAGTTGTTAACCAGTTTCTCCTTCTAAAATCAACACTGAGCTCCCCTTGATAAACAGACACTCCCTAGGCCTCTGGGTGTTTGATGATTTCTTCACTGGGTTGAGACAAGTGCCCCTATTGGTTTCACCTCCCTTTGTAACCAGACTTCACCACAGAGGAGATGGGTGCCCGCTTAGGAGTCCTCAGTAATGCAGTTTTCTGCAGACAACCGATGCACCTTCTTGCAGTAGGTGTGATGAATCCAGGATGCTCTCTCTTTGATGTGCGGACAGCAGTTGATGTGCTAATGATAGTTGAAATGGCCCTTCCCCCCTTGGTGCATTCCAAGTATTTAGCTTTACGACCCAAGTGGTCCAAATGGTCGGGGGATAACAGAAGAAGTCATCTCAATTCCTCTTACATTCCTGGTATCATGCTGCTGTGTTATCCCTTGTACTCTTCCTGCCAACAAACATCCTAAACTTTGTCACCAATATGCTCTCTGCTTAAGATTTACTGGACAGTTTCTTAGATAACTTGAACTGTTTTGCTTATAGTCATGTTTAAGGATCTAGGATTACAAATGCTGTTCTCACCCCCCCACCAGGCAGCAGATCGATACATACCTGTCCGGCAGAAGGCACCCAGAGATCTGCTGATCTTACCAGAATGCCTCAGCTTTGCCAGGTTTGGGGTCAGCCCCCCTTCCTCTGGCTAGCATCTCTTCCAGTCCATTGATTGGACAAGACCTCGTCCTCTTAGGTGTTTGTCAACTCAAACCCCCTCTCGCATAAACAACAGTACTCAGGACTTCAATCAACCCCCACTCAGGGACATTCCTGAGCACGTCCTCCTTATCTATCTGCTCCAATCTTCAGGCTGCGTAACTGTTTGTGGGCTCCTGATGTTTTCAGGATTCCTTCCACAATCACTCAATACATTCCATAATTCTAATTAATACATTTGTGTAGTACATACAGTGTCATTCATTTGATATTTGATAATCCATACAGAGTTATTTATTTGTCTTGACCCTCCAATGTAAACTCTCTAGCTCTCACTAGGAGCACTATAAAGCATTATTTTCTAACAGTAGCTATGAATCACAGATGCAGTTTTATAGTTTAAAGATAGAATGTCTTGTCCAGTAGCTCTTTGGTGCACGCAATGCTTTTTTGCACATCAGTTAGGGTGGAATTTGATGCAGAGTACATTTTGGCCGCAAATGAAGCTTCAATGTCACCGTGGTCTGAACAATTAAAATGTGTCCAAAACGTTAGAGCAAGATGACGTAGAAACATCCTCTGACACATTACTGAAATTGATCATTTGTTCCAAATGTACTGGGTTTGCAATCTGAGTGTGTTCCCTGTTGAGATGTCTGGCATAAGAATTAAAGTTATGGTATGTTCTTTGACAGTGGTTTTGTCTGTATACAATTTTATAATCCTGTCCATCTGAAATTGCATGGACTTGCCTAGATGTCTGATAAGTGTCCTTACTTGTTTTGAAATAGAGTTCTTGCACTTGGGACAAGTGTACACTGGTGGTTCTACTTACAACTCTGCCTGGAGCTTTGCGATAAGTTCCACAACTTTCGATCTCTTCCCACCTGAGATGGGCATGTCATACACATGCTCAAAGAAACATTGTGAAACCTCGTCTTGAAGAGGGATGGTGACTTTGTCGTTCTTTGCGATGATGATGTACTGAGCTGTTGTTCCGGGGTGTCCTAAACACACCAGCTTGGTGGACTCCCACTGCTCACTCAGGAGATCCCTCTAGAAGGCTGGGGATGCTTGTTCCAGTGTGGAAAAGCACAATGATATCAAATAGGGCTGGTAAAGACCAGAGCAGCTTTTCTTACCGGTTTTATGTCCACGATGTACGAAAGGGCTGATTTCACACTGCATTTGGTCCATCCTTTGACCCTCCCTGGCGCAATTGGAGGTAAATAGTGTGTGAGCATCCCAATTCCATAAACTTTCCTTCTTCTATTGACATCTCCTCTTTGTCCTCTCTTTCAGAAAGTCACATTTTTCCCAATGTGTTCTTTTTCTTATTTGTGGACACTGCTCCAATACATGTCCACACATACAATACAAACAGCAAATATTTGGAACTGTAAGTGACATACTTCAAGTTTGAGTCTGAATGATTATATTTTCTTGCTTTCACTCTTGGTTGGCTCAGTAGCCATAAAGGCAGCAATTGCAAAGTTATTTCTTTTGAACTGTGACTTTTGCTGTAACTTTGCCTTGTTGTCTCCTTTATTTACACCACCTTGAGTGTCCTGGATGTCATCAAAGATAGGATCAGAAATAACTTTGACTTGTTAGTCAATGAACTTGATAATGTCCTTAAAGCCAGATCTGCATCCTTGGGTTTCAGAGATGTTACATGCAGTTGCTCTCCACTTCTCTCTGAGCTTGGAAGGAAGTTTCTGCGTTGTTTTCATGTTTGCTGGCCTATTGCATTAATTTCAATTCTGCAACTCCTCTATATCATTGTAACACTATCGTAAACACAATGCATATGCCTATAACACTTTAACATCTTCTGCTTTAACAGCAGGCCATACAAATATTTTGTCCACATAGGCAGCTGTGACCTTAAATTAATTTCCAAAGTGTGTTCAAAGAAGATCTTTGGCCACACAATGGCTGCAGTCGAATAGTCCTTTTTGGTTAGGAACCTTCCTAACTGAGTGAAATGACCCGGAAGTACCAAATTGGCTGCCATGATAAGTGCTGGTCGAATTCTCTAAATGCAAAGGAAAGGAGCTTCAATGCTTCCTAATTTAGGTCCTTTAGCTTAGGATCCACTGGACCTTCCTTTACGAAAGGAAAGGAGACAATTCCTTGCAGCTGCCACATTTAAATTGGCGCACCATTCGGCCGTTCATGAGAACAAACGATCATGACCGACAAACGCAGATCATGTAAATAACCGATCAGATTATAATCTGCATGTAAACCATAACAACATAAAGGGATATGAGACATTGTTAGTGGGAGAACGTATTTAATTCAGCATGTTTGAAACTGAACAGAGTTTAGAAGCTTTGTACTCTTTCATATTATTTCTTTCATTTCTATTCCAACCTCGTTCATAAAGTAATAATTTTGAGCCAAGTTGTTTATTAAATCGTCTGCATGACGCAACACTTTAAGAAGTATTTAAGATGCGCGTTATTGTGGTCCGAGATGGACTACAACATTCTAGTTTCATCGCTGCAGACCGAGGTCACTAACATGCGCGTCATAACTACGTGGCTTAGGGAAAGTGGAGTCAATCCTCTAAACAGCGCGGTTGTCCTTTCCTAACTCCTCATGAATTCTCCTTCCCATCTTTCCTTAACCCCGTGACGTAATTTTTTGACTATGCGACTGCAGCCTCTTTTGAACCTCTTTTTGACGCCACATGCTGGCAGCTACCAGATCTCGAGGCTGCCTCCTAGTGAATTGCTTCAGATAGTACAAACAGTCTCCTCTGTTTGTTTTAGCTTCCACACAAT
The DNA here is from genome assembly GCA_023566465.1 of Cottus gobio. Taxonomy (NCBI): domain Eukaryota; kingdom Metazoa; phylum Chordata; class Actinopteri; order Perciformes; family Cottidae; genus Cottus; species Cottus gobio. Next base: position 12,713,253 of record CM042231.1, read on the forward strand.
GCATACAAGCTCTGATGAATGATCTGAATTGAAGAGGATCTTCAGCGAAAGTAGGAATTTCTCTGTGTGGAAGAAAGTGAGAGTTCTGTGTCTGTTCATAGAGTGCCTTTACTTTTACATTTTGCCTGAGCTCTCCAGATATTAGAGGATTGCCTTGAGATTGTGTTGCTTGTTGACGACCAGGCTTTACATCTGATTGATCAGATGTTTGCCACTTGTAGTTTGTCTGAATACCTGCTTTGTATTTTCATATTTGTCCTCTTCCATTGTTATTACCTCTATTGGTTGAGCGTTGGAAGACAATGAATATTTCTGCTGAAATTATTATTTTTGCTGTGGTTTGTATTGTTCTGCAGATGATTGAGTGCTGTTCCTTTTATAAAATAGGAGTCAATTACATGTCTTGTTTTGAGGCATTCAACACTGATCGTTTTGCTGTAGATCAGGGGTGGGCAAACTTTTTGGCTCAGGGGCCACATTGACTTTTAAAATTTGACAGACGGGCCGGGCCAGTATTAGATGGATAGAGTGTTTGTGTGAACCAATATAAATTATAAGTAAAAGCCAATAACTAAAAAGTAAAGAGAACTTACATTACTTACTAACGAATATAACTTAAATGACTCAGCTTTTTTGTTTAACTCGCTGGCTAAGTCTTCGTCAATTAGTTCTACACGCCGAGTCACTGTCCTGCGTGATAAACTACATTTTTCAAATTTGTTTTTGCTCCCTGGACACAAGAGACCTGCTGTCTCTACCATGCATTCTTTCAAAAACTCCCCTTCAGAGAAAGGCATGCTGGCTTTTGCTAATTTAAATGCTAGCAAATAACTTTCCTTGGTGCTTGATACTTGACTAGCAGTTTGTCTAAAAAAAAGCCCCCCTGTTGCAGAGGGGCTCAATGCAGGAAGCTGGCAGGAGGCTGGCAGGCAGAACCCTATATGTCACATGAGTCCCGTGGGTCTGATGTGCGTTCGTTATGCCGTATAAAACGGACCATGTCTCCGTGGCGCGCTTGCCTGTGGGGGAGGGGTGGAGGTGAGCAGCGCAGACAGCAGCAGCTGGACTCGCAGCCTGATGCGCTGCAGAAAGCACGGCACGTAAAGACCGCTGTAACGCTTCTCCGTTCCCGACTTGAGTTAAGAAACATCGATGCTGGTCTTTTGCCGTCATCGTGCTTCGGGAAACTCAAGTCGGGGACGGAGAAGCGTTACAGCGGTCTTTACTATAATTTATAATTCATAATACTAGGCGGGCCGGATCAAAACGCCCAACGGGCCGGATCCGGCCCGCGGGCCGTAGTTTGCCCACCCATGCTGTAGATGCTATTTCAGTGTCAATTTCGAGTTGCTCCTTTTCCCTTCCTTTCCCTAAGTGTTTATTACGTTAATGCAAACTGGCAGTTTACTATTTTAATTTTAACAGCATGGATTCTAGCATCAACCCAAGGAGGAATAAGTATAAGATAATGTTATACTTGTTCATTATGAAAGGGAGGACTAATAACAAAAATCAATTAATCCCAATGATGTATGCAAATTGTAACAATGAGAGAACTTTGAGGTATGATAAATTATAACAGATGAGGAAAATGTGGTAGCAGTCAAAATAAAGTTGAAATACACTTAAACATTAACATAATCATGCAGTCATGTAATTTTATATCCAACATCTATTTACACATACCATTAAACATTTGCTAATTGATACATTTGTTATCTTAATACTTAAAGAATTAGAGTTTTCCCCATTCAAAGCTCCTGTACTCCTCGTGCCATGTTCAACTGCAGTGAAGCCAGTCCACACGTTTTCTTTTCCGGTGCGCATATGTACTCTGCATTCCGGTAAGGGCGTGTTAGAACTGACTTTCAAATAAGGGCAAAGTTCCGGTGAACGGGATAGCCAGTCCATAGGTCTGTACATATACATTAAACTAAATGAATGACAAATTAGTTAAATTAATTAAGTTTTCAGTTTTACATGCAATCTGTATTTCAAAGAAAACAATGTTCCGATTGTGCATACTTATACTCACTTTCGATAGCGTACCACCTCGGAAGGTACCTCTTCTAATATTAGGACATTCTGATGTAGGATTTCAAAATTATAGCCCTTCAAATTGTCATTCATGGGTTAACTTCAAATCACAAATCATGAGCAAATTTATCTCTAATTTTAGATTAGAGTTTGACCCTCCTGTCATGTTCGGGTAAAATCTGACCAATTTAGAACTAATCAATCATACACATTGTGTTTACCATGTGATTGCCTCAAGGCTTTATGATATCCTCCACACTAGGCATTTGAAAATATAAAATTGCTAATAATCAATGGTTTAGTCAACTTTGACACACACACACACACACACAAATTTAGCAATACATTTTCACTGTCTATTCACAGCAGTTACTCATGTAAATCACTAGTCTGAGACAGTCAAATGTGACTGGGCATTTCTTTTCTGCGCCAAAGCATAATTTGATGTTTGTCTCAAATCTGGTGCAAGGTGATGTGATCATGGGAGAAAAAGTGACAGGGAAGAAGATTACGCTAATGTAGTGATTCTCAAACTTTAGTTGCGCCCCACTTTGGAAGAAAAATGTTCATGCCCTAACAAAATTGTAAAAAGGGTCCACGCTGAATTTGTATTGAAATAACTTTGTGACTCCATCCGTGCCTTTTCAAATAATAGAATAAAGAAAATTGCTATTACTTTCAAGTAAACCAGATTGCTCCAGATAAAAAATAAAATGTGCAATCACAAAGGATTGGCCAGTCGCCAAGAATCTTGGCCGTCACGCATGCGCAAATTGTAACAATGAGAGAGCTTTGAGGTATGAGAACGTATAAAAGATGAGCAAAATGTGGCAACAGTCATTCAGGCAAAATAAAGTTGGAATACTACACTTGAACATTAATATAATCATGCAGTCATTTACAGACACATGAAAAATAAACATTTGCTAATTGATACATTTGTTATCTTTTTACTTAAAGAATCATGTTGACCACAGTAATGATGGCAGATTGTTAGACATAACCACTAAACAGGTAAAAACTAATGTATGCACTTGATCTTGCATTGAGAAAACACTTCTAAATACAGACAGATGAGAGACCATCAATGAAGTCATTTTGGTTTGACTTCATTGGGAATAACTTGACCATTCAGTACAGCCAACGCATTTTCTACCATCTTCTGCACCATCTTTCTTATTGTAGCGTTAGTGTTGGTGCCAACATGGGGGGTGATCAGCACATTAGGAAGGCCAAGGAGAGGATGATCCCTGCACAGGAGGAAGAGGAGGAGTTGTTAGGAGCCAGCAAAGAATTGGCAAATTGTAAATGATCCTTCCTTTGGCGTTTTTAATAGCAAAGGTAGCAGACCTTAACATTTAGAGATGTCATTAATTGTGATTCTGGTTAAAGAGTGTGCTAAAACCTTGGTAAGGGTTCAGGGTGAGTCACATCTAATGCCGCTGCACGAATAATTCCAGACTGCAAAGCTTTGACTAAAGCATCCTGGTCCACCACCAGACCTGAGGCATGAAAAGTCCAAAATGAAACAACAGTGTTTCAGAATAACTTCACAGTAACTTTTGAAATTCTAAATACATTATTCTCACCTCTGCTGATGTTAACCAGAGTTGCTGTGGGTTTCATGAGGGACAGCTCTCTGTGGCTGATCAGGCCTGTGGTTTCAGGGGTCAGGTTGACCGCCAGTATGACAAAGTCAGACTCTTTCAGCAGGTCGTCCATGTTCTCCCGGTAACTCGCACCAACCGCCTGCTCATCTTCAACACTCCTGAACAGCGCAAACAAAAGATGACGCTGATGATTAATATTGTCTCTTTGATGCGTTGCTTTAACATATCCGAGATAGCAGTGAGAACTGAAGTAGGCAAAGCTTTTTTGTCCATAATTGGATTTGGACATAATATCATGTCTATGTTCTAATTGTCATTAATCATTTATCACTACCTATATATTTTGACTGTACAACAGTTACAGGTTCAGGAACTTCAGGAATAGGTTCTAACTATTACGTCGTCAAACTTTTACCTCCGGTTCCTGTTGTGATACAGGATCTTCATGTTAAATCCTTTGCCTCTTTGAGCAATTTTGCAGCCAATGTCTCCCATTCCAATAATCCCCAGAGTTGACCCTGTGACTTCAACTCCCATCAGGTTTAGTGGTATAAAGGTAATTCTGCGGTCAACAACTTGGTGACCTACAGAAAAACAGGTCATATCCTCAATTAGATGGTTTATTTCATCACCAAAGACACATTGAGGCACATACGGCCTCTTGTTTGTCCTTCTGCGAAAAAAATATTTAGAAGCACGTTACAGATTAAAGTTTCTGTAAGACTTGCTCATAAAGCTATAAGTCTTATGCAATTGCAAGAATTACTGGTATAAATAAACTGCTATATATAAATTTATTTAAATATTACATTTTTCTTTTTTTGTTTGTGTTTGGTACAAAGTATGTAAAAATGTATGATTTTGGTCTTTAAAAGTAACATTTACTTGGCTCACCTTCAACAATCTTACGTGCCGATGCCAGAAGCAGACCCATCGCGAGATCTGCAGTGGCATCGCTCACTACACCTGGCGTGTTGGTCACCTTCACTCCCAGACTAGCGATGTACGGCAAATCCAGGTGGTCAATGCCCGCTCCTCCGTTGGCGACCACCTTCAGCGAGGGAAGCAAACTGAGCAGCGAAGGCTCTGCTGCAGGGATGGCATTCCACATCAATAAGGCCTGGATCTTTGGCCCGTGCCCCAGAGAGTTTTGAAGGAAGTCTTTGTGGCAGATGATATGGAAGTGTTGATCCAGTATGTCAGTGACCTCTTCAATGTAACCTTGTTCACCCACCTCTGAGATCAGAGCCCATGGTTTGTTGTCCCCCATTACCTGGAGTTAAAAACACAGTTTAGAAGAGATTACTGCAACAGAGTGCTGTGACAGGCCGATCCATGTGACGTCATAATACTAGATACTAATCACAAGGTGCATTTCATTTGCCAACGCATCTCCACGATTGATTTCCTCGCATCTTTGTACCGCCCAAAAGAGATGAGTGTGAGGTGGTGAGAAAGATAACACTCTTTATGACAACATAAAGTAAATTTGTCATGAATGAAAAAGCTGCTCTTTGGACTCGTTTTGAAGGATTTTAGCAGTAGCCTACATTCAACATCAAGGTGAAAGTGTCAGGTTATGGTGTTGGACCCAAAAGCAAACTGCAGACGAGCGGGGCAGATGGTGTAAACAAGAGTTTATTGTCACACACAGGTAAAGGCAACGGGAAAACCAGGAAGTACTCAGCCGTTCACTGTGAGTGGCTCTCGGTGCGGGCTCGCGATGTGCAGGCTGCCGGTGCGTTGGCGGCTCTCGGCGCGGGCTCGTGAAGTGTCTCGTGACTCGTAGCTCGTAGCTCGTAGCTTAGCTGGCGGCGTGGCCCGTGGCTTGTCGGGTAGCGTGGCTCGTGAGGAGTCCTGATCTGGACCGGGATCTGGGTCTGGGTCTGGCGGGTGTGTCGTGAGCCAGGCGTAGCAATCACTCGACGCTGGGCTTCCGGGAGGAGGTCACCTTTAACTGCGCCGTGATGTTGTGATACTCTGCAGCTGCGAGCGGCAGGCGTACTCCTCCCAGCTGCCCAGCATTAACCTGATTACACAGGAGAGAGAAAAAGAGACACATTCTGGTCGCAGCCAGGGTTACTGTGGCACCCCCTGGTGGTGGTGCCTCCAGGATCCTCACAGAAAGGTTATTAAGGACTGCGGTTGGAACAGCGCCTTGCAAGGCACTACACAAATCGTGAAGGGTAAGGATTTTGTTAATCTTAAATAACTAAAATGTATTAAATAAAACAGTTTGAAGAATCCTGCCATTGTTTTTATATTACAGCTTCCCCCCTCTTTTATGTGGCAGGTGCTGAAAATACTTAAGAATAAACCGCTGTTTCCTCGCTCACTAAAAGCATCCCCTCTCTTTAAGGTGCATTAACGGGATTGGAAGATCCTCTATGATGGCGGAGAGGGAACAATTTCCAAGCCAAGCGAAAAGAGAGGACGCAAGAAAGCATAGCTGCGTTTAAGTACCCATATTACAATACTGTTTAGTATGCCAGAAAAGTATTTTGTATGTCAAATGCAGTATGCAAAGAATTTCAGGATGTTCTACTACATCCCATTACATTTTGTAGTAGCTATGCAAACCAGCACGCTTTTCTGACCCAATATTTCGATCTCCTGTCCTGCACATATATCAGTGGGTCAAATCACAAGGTGGCATGTTATGAGGAAGTAGTATGTCCTAATTAAATGCATACTGCATGCAATTACCTACGTGGTAAAGGCAGCTACAGAATATAAAAGTAAAAAAAAGTATGCGATTTGGAAAGCACTGTATGCTTGCATGTTGAAAAGCACCCACATTTTCTAAGATGGATGCCTCTGGTTACTCAAATCCCTTTGCAATAAATACACATTTAATTAAAAAAAAAAAAACACGTCATTATAACCAGTGGCGCACTCAAAGGTCACCTATGAATAATGACAATTTCAGTAAGAACTTAACTTCTCACGTGTGCAGTTTTTCTCTCCTCTTGAACCAGGAAGCACTACTTGGGATATGTGGAGGACTTCAAAATAAGAGCTTCTCCATTACAGTACTATTGCCTCTAGTCTTACTCATTCTACAATTTAACTACAATATAATAATACTACTAATAACACTTTATTTTGTTAGTTTTCAGTGTGTTATAAGAATCCAGGCCATAGAGACTTTTAATCACTTTGTAATTCATCAAACTCTGTTATATTTGTCTTTACATTCCACCATCTACAAACCAAATGCCAGTCCAATGATTTCTGAGCTAAAATGATTGACTGCCTACTAGTGCACACTACTGTAACCCTCATTGTGATGGGTAAACTAATCATGTTGTATTTGGTTGCATTGAACTGATGAAGTTGCATTAACTAATTAAAATATCTAAGACATTTAACCATAAATGGACCATAATTCAGCCCTAAAATCTGAACCTGAACCCAACACTTAGCTCTCCGTCCTATCCATCCCATAACTCTATAATGTTACACTCTTAATTCCTTTTCGGCCACAACGATTATATGATTATAGGACCTTGCACCCAACCCTTTCTTTATATCAAACCGTAAATTGCAAATTGAACAATAGGCCTACCTTTTTGTGTTGCAGTCGGCGTAAAGATCTGTGAATGCTTGTTACTTTAAGAAGCCGGGTTGATTGTTCTGGACCCAACAGTCTCCTCACACACCGGATGTAGCAGAGACTTTGCATTCTGGCTGATATGGTCAATATATACATTACCCGGTGATATACCACCCAGAGTAAACTTGAGCCAGAGACTACTGTACCAAAGAAAAAATGTTTTATTGATGGATGGAGTAAACTATACGTTTAATACATAAATTTAAAGTGCACAAACAAGAAGGTAGAAGTGTAGAGGTAAATTAAAACAAACGGTAAATAATAACACAATGTTTAGATAATTTAGGAGCAATTCCCACTTCACACAGACCAAATAAATGTCAGTAAGGCTGAGCGCCTCCTTGTGGCACCTCTCTGACTACTGGCTCCCTAGTGGTGACACCTCTCTGACTACTGGCTCCCTAGTGGTGACACCTCTGACTACTGGCTCCCTAGTGGTGACACCTCTCTGACTACTGGCTCCCTAGTGGTGACACCTCTCTGACTACTGGCTCCCTAGTGGTGACACCTCTCTGACTACTGGCTCCCTAGTGGTGACACCTCTGACTACTGGCTCCCTAGTGGTGACACCTCTCTGACTACTGGCTCCCTAGTGGTGACACCTCTCTGACTACTGGCTCCCTAGTGGTGACACCTCTCTGACTACTGGCTCCCTAGTGGTGACACCTCTCTGACTACTGGCTCCCTAGTGGTGGCACCTCTCTGACTACTGGCTCCCTAGTGGTGGCACCTCTCTGACTACTGGCTCCTTAGTGGTGGCACCTCTCTGACTACTGGCTCCCTAGTGGTGGCACCTCTCTGACTACTGGCTCCCCAGTGGTGGCACCTCTCCTGTTAAGACTGTTTAAAAACAAAAACACAATATACAAAAGGAACCTGTACGAAAACATTTCATAAAAACATGCATCGGAAGAGTAGATCCACCTTTCTACACTGTTGGAACACAGCCCCCTCTCCCAGTCAGAAACATGCAGGTGGTTTTATGGAGTATTAAGCGATCCCTCCAAGTTGATGTCCCTCACCAAACACAAAGACTGATAAACACATTTATGATTTAATGCAATGAACTCAAAAGATGAGATCACATTTTTAAAATCATGCTTTTAGGACATGCACAAAAGAAAGAAGAGCTTACCTAATTAGTCCCACAACAAGGCTGGCCTCAGGTCTGTGACTACCTAGGAAGAAGGGGCCTTTTTATAGGCTCCACCCCTTTGCCTGGGTCCTAATCATAGGTTGCCTGTGGCCTGCTTTACCACATCTAATTTGATCATGTTACACAAAAATATTAGCCCAGCAGGGATTATCTGTAAAACTGGATGAAATATCTTCAAGAAACATTAAATAAAATAATCAAGAGATTCAGAATAAAACAGAGATAAGTAATGTGTTAACTCTACAACTATGTATGTGTCATGTTATGTAAAAATATGCATGCAGTTAAAGTCCACAGGTCAAGTTGCAATGAATAAATTATTAACTTGTAGGTTAACAATTTCAAATGGGTGCTTGGATTGAAAATGCATGAAATGATCTAAAACAATATTTGATTAATGTAGAATTGAAATGTTTTACATGGCATACAAATGTATATACCTGATGTTTGTTGAGTTCTCACCTTAAGGTGTATCTTGAGGGTTTTTTCCCCAAGCCTGTTTGTTCTTGACTCACATTGAGTAGAAACTGAGGGTTAAGAGAGAATGCGCGGAGGAGGACATTTAGGTTAGTAGAAGATTAAACAGATGAAACTTGACATTTTGACCCAATAGCAAAGAGAGGTGAGGAGGGGAGGAATTCATTAAACATAGTAACGGGCAGGCAGAAGCTTCCGGGTGGTGATTGCACAAGACTGTGCACAACTCCACATGTATGAATGTATGAATTCACAATAACGAGTGTCAAAAATGTATTAAAAGAAATGTGGTGACATCCATATTTCTTCACTTAGCTAATGACGGGCTGGTCCTGGGGCTCGTCTTCATTTTGGAACTAGCTGAGGTCAGAGCATAGAACCCTGAGGTCAGAGCATAGAAGGTCAGAGCATAGAACCCTGAGGTCAGAGCATAGAACCCTGAGGTCAGAGCATAGAACCCTGAGGTCAGAGCATAGAACCCTGAGGTCAGAGCATAGAACCCTGAGGTCAGAGCATAGAACCCTGAGGTCAGATCATCCATATTTCTTCACTTGCTAGCTGCTGACTGGCAGGTCAGGTGCACTGATGGGTGAGAATAAGCAGCATATCTATTTAAGTCATTGCAGCTGACAGTAAGTATAAAACATATTTACAGTTAACTTCTAAGTTTGTCACGTTGTGGTTTTTTTTCAAAGGTGATCAGATGTTGTTTGTTTTTTTAACAATCAGAAATGGGTCAACAAAAGGTTGAGATTGAGAACCCCTGCTCTAACAGAATACAAATGTCCATTGATCCTGTATCCATTAGATGGCAGTATTACTGTGTGGCAGCACAGTGACTTCACATGTGTTTGAAAACAACCTGCCTGCAGCAGGTTGGACAGGTGGACATGAGAGTGAGTTCATATAAGGTTTACAGTCCTGAAGAAGTAAACAAGTCTAGTACTTATTTCACAAGATCAAAGTTAAGAAAAATAAACATAATTTTGTGCAACAATCTTTTCTCTCGCTCTCGCTCTCTCGCTCTCTCGCTCTCTCTCTCTCTCTCTCTCTCTCTCTCGCTCTCTCTCTCTCTCTTTCCCCAGGTATTCCAGCGAGAAAGCATGCACACCACCAGGATCCTGAAATCAAAGCAGCTAATTGGAATTCATCCATCAATAAAATAATTATTTACACCTGTGTTGTTCCTACTGTGACAAGTCCAAATGTCTACATCACCTTATAAAACTGTTTGTTTTGAAACAGCTTATTTTAACTTTCAATTTTTCATTCTGTGTTAAAATACAACTACATTGTGGGATTTAAGACACATTTTAATAGGGATTTACATAATGTATTTGGGCAGTTTGTTTTAATTTTCATGTGGTAAACAGTGCAGAAATACTAATTCTTCAATAAGTTAGGATAGCTAACCCTAACCCATATGTTAGCTTGCTTTTTATATTTTCAGACTAGTATTATATGTTTAGCTGTATCCTCTTCCTGTTTGATTTTGAGTTAAATGTAGATCTCTAAAATTTTAAACTTTACCAAAAATGCTGTAGTAGACAAACGATATTTGTTGAGCAAGCTGCTTTTCATTCAGCTGCATGCATTCACACCCAAAATCAGTTTTTACTACTTTTTGACTACTGTATTTCTGTATGACCTAACTCTCTGGTGCTCAGTGAAGTTTTGACTCAAATGATTTGTAAATAGATGCAGATGAGAAACTCACAAGGGCTCTAGGGCCCCTATTGAGCTTTTAAAATGCAACTACCCCCTAGATTTGTCAAATGTTGGTAATAAGGAGTTAGCGATGATGTGATTGGCTTTAGAGCACCAGGGAATGTCATGTAGCATATACCTGTTTTTCACTGTTATGTAATCTCCCCACCTGAATTTAAAGTATCTGCTCCTCTCCTCCTCTCTTCCCTGAAGCGTGTGTGTGTGTGTGTGTGTGTGTGTGTGTGTGTGTGTGTGTGTGTGTGTGTGGGGGGGGGGGGGGGGTGGAGGCACTACCTTTTCACACAAGAGTTGCTCCTCTTTGCCTCCTGTCATCTTCCACTTCTTCTAATGCCATCTCCCATCCCCTCTGATGCCTTCTCTTTGTCTCTCCTTCATGCATCTTCTTTATTTTATCTATAGCGGCCAGGAGTCATATGGCCAATTCAGATCTCCAGACAAGCTGTGGTTCGATCCGACAGCAGGTGGCCTTTCAGCAAAGTGCTGACTCTGGTGGTAGACACAGCAGTTATATACTTGCTTCCTCACACAGCATTTGGAATACTGTTGACAATGCTCTACTTTGATTCAAGGAAGTATTATCACATCACATCAGGAGGTCAAAGGGCAGGTTTTTATATCTCCATGCCAGCGATAGTCGTTGCATAATGTTTTGGGGTTATCCCTCTATTCGGCTGTCCTTTCTCTTGAATGCCATATCTCAAGAATGCCTGGAGGAATCGTATACTTTTCCTTTTCACTTTTAGTACATATCCTGCAGCTGCTTTTACAAAGTATGTACTGTTGCATGCCGTATGCATTAAATTGAGACATATTACTTTTTCATAACATGGCATCTTGTACTTTGACCTTCTTGCTCATATATCTGCTGCGCAAAGGATTGTGGGTCAGAATAGCTTGAAAAGCATGCTGGCTTGCATTCTGCAAAATGCAACTGGATAAAGTAGACAATAGTACGTTTGGCATACTGCATTTGACTTACTTTCTATTGGGACATACAAAATATATTTCTGGTATACTAAATAATATGGCATGGGTATTGGGACACACAGCAAATGTGTCATATTTTTGGCCAAAACTCAAGAATTCCCAAGCTAATTATGCCAATTGTGAAAAAATGCTAGTACAATATAATGATGAAGTTATGACATTTTGGACACACAAACCGTGAAAGGGTATGTATTTGAAGCACAATGCATCCCACAATTTATCAAGTTCAAAATACTTTGAATCAGCACAGTCCCGTGTCTTTTGCAAGCTGTTATCAATAGGTCTGACCCCGTAAAAGAAATGTACTAATACTTGGAAGAAAGAAGTACCTCTTATACATTTTTCAGTTTACCAGAGATGTGCTCCTAGGTTTCTTGGAAATAAGTCAATCAGCATGAAAAAGCAAAAGTAATGACTAGTCTACTAAAGGAATCGTAGTAGACTGAAAACAAGACTAAGACGATTGATTAGTCGACGAATCAACTAAGAGGGGGCAGTCCTCATCAATAGCTAACACCCAGTATATTTTCAGACCCTGGTACCACTAGTGGGGGAGGTGTTGAGAGACATTTAACTTTAGTAAAAGTAACAATGCAAGAGTTTAAAAATAGCACTTCAGTATTATCAGCAACTCAGGGGTTTATCCTCTGGGGATGTTACTAGACAAGTTCAGAGGATTTCCCTTCCTGCAGGTGCTGTTGTTGCAGATGTACAACAGAGAATCCACACCTGTGTCTCTCTGTTCTGAAGAAGCTCAACACGCAGCTCGCATGATGTCCTGGTTGAGAACAAATTCACCTGATGGGTAATCCAGTCAGCCTGAGCATAAGTCTGCTGCTCATGACGCACTGGTCGACTAGAGCCGTCCTTGTTCGCTGACTGCTGAGGTTCAGCTGCTCATCTCTGATGTCCAGACACATATGCTTTGTCTTATGGGGTACACCTTCAGTAAACACTAAACATCTATAACCTCTAGCAGATCATAATATCACATATTGCTCAGTAATTTTGCAGAGTAAGTAAAAACTTTACAAAGTAATTATGATGCAGTCTTCTTTTTTTGTGTGGAGAACTTCTGAATGTGCAGAGATCTTTCCTCAATAAGATCACCGTCCTCGGCCAAGTCATGACTGCCAGAGAGCTTAGCTTACCTCCAAACTTTGGCATCAGTCCTTAGTGGGTTCAGAGCGGCACAACGTTAGCTCTGCGTTGTTAGATAACAGATAATCACTGAGGAGTTTGGTCCTCTACTGTGCATATCAGTAGCTTCTCCATCCAGCACCAGCTACTTAACCTTGTCTCTAAAGCCGCTGTTACCTAACGACAGAGCCTGTGTAGAGCCATGGGCTGGCTGATTTAGAAGGTGGCGCTCGAGTTCAAAGCCTCTTGGTGTTAGAGCTGTGGCAGACCAGGCCTTACTGGTGCGTATGTCTGTGTGCGTGTGTGCGCATGCGTGTGTGTGTGTGTGTATGGACCAGTGCAGAGATAGGGATTGCTTTCCAGTCAGATCAATGTTATGCAAACCTATTAGTCAGATGTTGCAGTGCTAGCTCCACAGTACTCAGGGACTCTCCCTCAGGGTCAAACTCACTGATGAGCCCTCACTTCTGTTAAGAGTGCATAACAATGTTGTGTGCTGCTTAAAGTAATTTACAAAGAATCACTGCATTACAATGTCGAAAGACGATGCATGCATGTGTCCTGAATGTTTTCAGACATTTATTACTTCTCTGTTATGTTTAATTTTTTAATTCAGCGAATCATTCTATCTGTCAGTGAGGTCGGGAGTTCGCTGACTCAGCAGACGGGAGGACTTCTCAGTGTACTTTATAAGGCCATCTAGAAAATGCTCCCTGGAAAACTGGGCTGAATAAGCCCTGTGGCTTTGACTTCCACTAATCATCTTAGGCAAAGCATGGCTCCCAATGTGCCTGCAAGGGAACACCTGTACTGGGCCACAGCAAATGCCTGGTGGTTATCATCACGATAATCTCTCTCATCATTATCATGCAACAGTCAGTAATAAATAAGCTTATTATGTTTTCGCTGCAACATAATATCAACTAGATGTAATATAAGGGAATGCAAAAAAAAAATGACTTTAACAAAAGTCAGCCAATAATGTATTGAACTTATCCTCTATTTTAAGATTTTTAAATATGTGTAATGCTGTTTTGAGTGGTTTTAATTATTTTTGAATTCCTCTCAGCATCAATTACTGCAAAATAAAATAAAGGATAACATTTTATTCATCCTAGACACAAAGGGGAGCATAGGAAATACAGAAATGAGGAGATGTACACCATAAGGGAAATGTAATTACAACTAAGAGATACTAAATAAATACAGGAGAGTATAATGTATGGAGAGAAAAAAACTATAGCCAACAATAAATATAAATCGGGAAGCTATATACATTTGTATGTGCGGTAATAGTTAGTATTTGGCCAAATACAAATCGGTTTCACTGTTCATTATTACTATTTCCTATCAGAGTTATTTAGGAAATATAATGAAGCAAGCCAACTTTACTATGCTGACTTTAATTCTACGTAACTACTATTACATCTGTAAACATATATAATACAATATAATAATTTAATAAAACTTCTGCGTAAACGTTTTAAACGCTAATCGCCGTCCAGGTGCCGGTTTCTCGTATTCAGGACAACGCGGCCTCCCATTGGCCGCCGCCGCATCACGTGACGAGCGGTGGTGACGTCACCGCTGGGCGAAGCGGCGGAGTCTGAGCCGCAGAACGAGCCCTGTGGTGTTTAGACTGAGAGCAGCCCGGAAACTACAGCTCTTGAGTGGCTCCTGCAACCTGTTGCCCCGCTTGTCTCTGAAGCTGTCCCGTTCGCTCCGGTGACGCGAGGTAATGGACGAATAGAGACCATTAACAGGCCCTCCGCAGGAACTTAAAAGCGAGGTAAAGTGTCGCTCGTGTCCCCCCCCACCCCCCTTCGCAGTTTGTCCTCTTCCTGTTACTTTTTTCCTCTTTATTTGTTTTGCTTGCAGCTCAGTTGATATGAGTTTTCAGGTCGAAGCTGTTAGTTTACAGCTCCCACTAACACGATTCGTCTGCATAATATAACGGGCGTAATAGTTGTTACACTTTGCAGCGCAGCAACATTACAAGTTGCAAACAGCGGATAAAGCTTTGCCCTGATTTTTAAACAAATGAGGATGCTTCCTCTATCCTAAATGAACCCCCAGAGGTGCTTGTTGTCTTCATACACTCCATATTTAATTGTGGATTGAGTGGGGAGGGCAAGAAGTGAAAAAGGAGTCCTCCTGCAACCACACAGGGCTGAGTGAGGAAGGGTGTCTTATTTCACCGAATACAGTCAGTGGATTGAAGTAGGAGAGAGGAGGGAGCATTAATGGTCACTTGGTCCAAGGATAAAGTGGTGCTTTATCTTGACAAGTGAGTTAAAATGTTTGTTTAACTGCGAATGAATGCCATTGGTAGATGTCCTCTCATTATATGGTGAGTGTACATTAAGAGTGACGTAGCAGTGAGATATATATGTTTTAATTTGAATGAGTTTACAGTCTTGAGCACTTCAGCATTACATGTTCTAGAATAGTTCTTAAAATCCAGATACAAAGGACTTGAATGTAAAGTAACGTCAAAGAAGATCAAGGATGACATTATGAAATAGTTGACTGATTTTGATGAGCTGTGTATCTATCAAAGTAATTTATTAAGCTAACATGTTAGACACTTCCTAAATTTGAGGATTTTTTGCTTTTTCTTATATTTAGTAAATAAATTCAACAACATGTTTTTACAGTGAATCCTTTATATAAGAAAATAGGGACCAAATAAGCTGCGTCTTAGTTTTGCTGAGCCCAGGAGGCGGTATTTAAATGGTCGTACTACAACAGACCAGTTAAAAGATATGTTTTATGAGAATTGTTTAACTAAAACAAAATAAAATAAAAATAAAATAACAATTTGCTACATTATTTTCTGTCATTCTCCTGAGCCCAAGAAGAGTCTTCAAACTGCCAGCTTGATATGTAACAGTCTGTTATCCAAAGAGACATTCAATATAAAACAAGTAGTGCTGAAGCAATTCATCAACAAATAGGTTTGATTGTAGACAAATTCTTCTTTGTGTCATATATCAAATAATTAAACCAAAAAACAATTGACAAGTTAATCAATAATGAAAATGTGTCATTGGGTACAACCCTACATTGAATTAATTTATCAGTGGATCATATTGGGTTCAGGTTTCCATGAGACCGTCGAGCAGCTAAAGTAAGATTAAGGTCTGAAGACAAGATTGCTGCCTTTTGAAAATGTCTTGTAGAATTAAGCCCTATGCATTGGCCCTGTGCCAATGTACTTCTTTTGGTGGCTTGTAGTAAATGAGTGCCACTAATTTTGTTTTTTATGTGGGATGTAAACGAGAACCTGTCGTGGCTGAATTTCCTCTTGTGCTCTCTGTGAGGCATTCACAAAGTGATCCGAGTGGACACAGGCGAAGAAAACTGATTTAGTTTGAAGTACAGTGGCTTCCGAGTGTTTAATATGTTTTTAAGGAGGAAGCAAAGGGAAACACTCCTCTTCTCACCTCAACGCAGCAAGGAAGTTTAAAGACCTGCGGAGGTGCTGACACGAGGGTGGAGGCAAGATAATAGCCCCCTTGGTGTCAAAAGCAAAACCCTCCAAACATTTCAAGATGCTGAACTCTTACAAACATACACTAAATTTAAACAGATGTTCTCTATTTGTGTGCGTGGGTTTTTTTTTGGGCCAGACTGACCACATTGGCAGCTTTCTCTGTAGTTATGCTCGTCTGTGCAGAAGATGGTGCACACTTGACTTGAGATCAGCCTTTTTTTCTTCTTTTTTTAAAGCAGACAGGGAGAGTGATTGGGAGTAAGCGAGGATGAGTGGAGAATTAAACTGAAGGAGGAAGG
The DNA here is from genome assembly GCA_023566465.1 of Cottus gobio. Lineage (NCBI taxonomy): Eukaryota > Metazoa > Chordata > Actinopteri > Perciformes > Cottidae > Cottus > Cottus gobio. Next base: position 12,729,799 of record CM042231.1, read on the forward strand.
AGTGAGAGAGAGCTTGAAATGCTGAGACAAAGACACAGATTCTGGCCTGTCACACGGATAGTGTTTTTGGAGAGAAAGCCACATTTCACACATGCTGTGCAGCAGATATCGCTGGCAGAGAGGGGTGGGAGTTGTTTAGTCATTGGCCAGATTGACATTTCCATCTCTGTAGCCTTTGTTTCTACAACAGGCGGTTTCAGAGAGAGGCACATTTAGATATTCAGTGCAAAGTAACGGCACTCTCCTCGTGCAATCAGTGACAATTTTGTGTGTGTGTGTGTGTGTGTGTGTGTGTGTGTGTGTGTGTGTGTGTGTGTGTGTGTGTGTGTGTGTGTGTGTGTGTGTGTGTGTGTGTGTGTGTGTGTGTGTGTGTGTGTGTGTGTGTGTGTGTGTGTGTGTGTGTGTGTGTGTGTGTGTGTGTGTGTGTGTGTGTGTGTGTGTGTGTGTGTGTGTGTGTGTGTGTGTGTGTGTGTGTGTGTGTGTGTGGTCTCTGCCTGCCTTCTTGCATATTCTGTCAGTGACACTTTTTTTGTATTATCTTGTTCTCAATAATGGCTTCTCTGTCATGATTGTGGTTTTCTGCGTCGTCTTGACGCACAAAGCTCTCCGGCTGACAATGGGAGCTCATGTGTGCTGCATTATGATGAAGTTGCGGCCTGGTTTCTCAAAAGATGGATTGAGATATAGAGAAGTTGAGAAATGGTTTCAGGAATTATCAAGCAAATACAGTTTTCAAAATGTGCTTTAATTCACATGAATCACATTTGAAGTCTTCTGTAGAATAACAAATTATATCTAGAGAAACAATTGTACCAATATTTGAGTCGTTCTGACAGTTGTGTTGGAGAATTTACCAAATATTCACATTCACAATGACAGATGAGGCAGTTATGAAGTATAATCATAAATATTAAGGAAGTGTAAGAATAAGTTGTGGCTGTTTTTAAAAAGTTTGTGTTTAAAGCCTGATTTGACCTTCAGCCTCAGTTTGATGTGAAACTGTCTTTTGTTTGTATGTCGTGAGGACGTTGGCTTCGACAAGTGATTATTTTCATTGTAGACCAATCTGATGATATTTTTGAGTAATTGTTTGGTCTTATTTTGAAGTTACGGAGCGTATTAAAATGTATTTTGTTCCACTATCAATCCCAAAACTCAAAGATATTCAATTTATTATCATTTATGACAAAGAAAAGCAGCAAACGCTCACATTAGAGAAGCTAAAAGCAGAGAAGGAAATGGAACAATGATTGACAAGATAAATCCAATCAAAAGATAGTTAATTTGCGTCAATCAATGAATCCACAGAACGTTTCAGCTCTAAACTGGATGATGTTCATGTCAGAAGACTGTTGGCATCAAAATACTTACTTTCACTTTTAGTTTCAGTGTTTTACTCGTATCTCTCTGTCTAAACGTCTTACCTTTGGTCTTCGTGGCAGCTGCTCTGCTGAAGAGTTTAGTTTCTTCAGACACACTCTGGTAGAGACTGGACCAACAGTAGATCAGCCGTGACCGTACATTCAAAAACACAGGAGATAAAGTTGCCTGCAGATATTCAAAGAGCCACTAAAGCACGCCACACTGAACAGCGCTCGTCACGGACACTTGTAACGTGAGTGTGGCTGCTCCCAAAGCTTGGCCGAGCTGCAGCAGGGTTTGATGGCATGAAATGTGCTGCTGATCAGGCATGGGGTTGCAAATGGGCTGCAGCAAGACGCTGGCCAAAGAGATAGATGTGTGTGGTTGAGGAGAGCTGCAAGGCCTTGTTTTTAGATTGCCATGTGCCAGAAAAGCAATGGCTAACACAAATTAACCCTTTTTTTCTGCACTGTATCATACTGTCCAATCCTTTTGTGCTCAACAATAGATGCTGGTTTCAGTTGGTTTGTTAGTAACTGCTCTGATGTGACAATCAAATGCTCAACATACCGAAGGTGGAGTCTTCAGTTGCTCTCGTGCGGAAAATGTATGAGGTTAAAAGAGTGGTTTTGAGTGGAGTCTTTGATGTGCTGTTTAATCTCTGTAGTGTTGCTAGTTTGCGACCATGTCAGTTTTTGTCCTCCTGTACTCTACTTATCTACGCATTAATTACACCCATGTTTATCACTGGCAGAGCGTTCAGAGTCACAGTTGTGACATCAGCCATTGTTGTGTGTAAAGTTCTCCAACTACCAACATCTTTATTTAATCTACACACTTATCTGACGATTTTACATAAGGAAAGTACTTTCACACAACATGTGTCAGCTTTTGTGCATCAACTAAAAGGCAAAAAATAAATGATCTAAAGATTTGTTGTTTTAGTTGTTGAATAAGTCATTTCTCTCATCAAAAAGTGCATGATGCAGAAATGTGAGTTTTTGAGGATTTCTTTTAATGTTGCCATAAACCAGTTGTTGTTGTTCAAACACTCAGCGCTGAGCTCTTGCAAAAACAGATGACGTGAAACCGATTACTTGCTTTAATGGCTGAGAAGAAAGAGAGTTGTTGTAATATTGCCCTCCTCAAAATCATGTGTCTGTGTGGTGTTGCCTGACCTCAAATTGCACTTGAGTCTGGCTAGAGCTGCTTCCTCTCAGGCTTGTTCCAATTTGTTCTCAGTTTTTAAATCTATTATTACAGCTGGGATATAAATAAATAATTATTTTTTTTTACCTTTGGTTGAATATCATATTGCAGATCTTGCAGGTCAGATAATTGCCTGACTGTTAGCTAGAGAATGACTGGGCTAAGCACTGCAGCCTGATCGCAGATGGATCATATTGCATTATGAATGTATCATTCATAAACTCACATTTCTGTCACCGACTCTCTTTCAGTCACTCTGGCTCTCTGTTGGCCTCCCCATAGCTTTATTTCTGCTGTCTCTGTTCTGGGATTATCTGTGGGACATTTAGGTTAAGATTGACCTGAAGGATATAAATGGAGTCTTCTGCTGGTTACGTAAGTAGGCAACAAGATGTTCTAGGATGAATGTCGTGTCGAGGGCCTTTGACTCGAGCAGCCAGACGAATGAGCCAACAGTTCAGCTGCTGCAGTGCAAAGCTTTAGCTGCACATAAATAGTTCACAGATTCACATTGATTGTTTTTTAAAGTTGTTTACTCACGACTAACAAATATTTTCATTTTGGGGCTATTTTTATAATAAATAAATAATTCAAGCATTATCAAAGTACTTTCTATAACATTTCCAATGTTATACTGTACCAATACTGTTTTGGTATCGAGGTTCAGATATAGTATTATTGGGAAAAACTAATAAAGTGTTTCGTAGCTCTGACAGTTTGATTTAATGTTTTTGTCTTCAGTTGCAAACCATTCATATTGAAAACATATTAAAGCTGAATTGATTAGCTGGTTAAAGTTAAAAAAGTATATCTTTTTTTAAGCTCTGAGGATTTGCTATATCATAGTATATTGAATATCTTTGGACTGTTAGTTGGACAACACAAGACGTTTTAAAGCCCAAATTCTCTTTCATGGAAATGAAAGCAAGATGTTTTCTTGATGTGTTGCCGGATATATGATGCAGCATTGTTGGTGTTAAATCTGTCTCAAAGTCTTGCAGGTTGATCTTGTCCTCTGCTAAACGTCTCAAAAACTGAACAACATGTTTGTCCTGTCGGTGTTATTAGAAAATGAAAGCGGCAGCCGGTCTTCTGCTGGATTATACCACCTGCCTGATCTCAGGCCTGCTCTTGTCTCACGGGCTCGGTGTTCACTCCCTCGCCGTTACCTCATCAGGTGCTAGAGACTTGGCTCAACCACGTGACCTGTCCACTTGTCAAAGCCTCTCTTATGTAACCATGCCATCAAAGGTCTGCCAGCAGCAGCAGGTAAGAGTCTTAACGGTTAACTGTAGGCAGTGATCTCTGAGAGCCAGAAATAGCTGAGTTCTTAGGGATGACTAGTTGAGATGTTCAGTGAGGGTCTGAGCTCTCGTCACAAGATTTCTTCTTTTTAGATACAGAAACCTTCAGCTTGGCGAGATAAAGAGCAGTGGGGTGCAGTGTTGGCACACAACGTCTACAATACCTGCATGTCTGTGGACAGTGGGAGGAAATGAAAACCCACAGGGAGTGATGTGCAAACTTCAGATAGAAACTACACCCAGCCGTGTAGTCTGAAAAACAAGCCAAACATTTAAAAAACAAGTCAAATAGTGTGCTAGTAGTAATGACAGAGCACACAGCGTGAGATAAAGACCAGTTCATAACACATCATAGAGCAGCAACTAATTATATCATTATCAATTAATTATTTTTCCATAACAATTTCAGAAAAATGGAAATTATTATTATATACATTATTGTAAAGCCAGTAAGAGCAACACTAATTAACCTTCCCTCCCTCATGTCGAGTGATGGGGAGAGAAACATTTCTGTTTGTATGAATAGTGAAAGGAGTCTCTATGATTAGAACCGCAGCTAAAAGCAAACAATTAAATAAGCCGTCGGTCTGCACAGAAAGTGTAATTAAATGCCATTGTGAATCAAAGACAGCATGTAACGTAATATGTGTTTTTTTGGACAACTTGCAAATGCAAATTGCAGAGTATGAGGCAGTCCCGATCATTGCATAAAACAAATAGTGTGTGTGTGTGTGTGTGTGTGGGTGAGAGAGTAGGTTTAGGGTAAACTGACTGAGCTGGTTTTAAATCACTGCATTTTTATGCATTCAAAATGTTTAGTCCAAGACATAGGACCTTAATTTGGTTGTGATGAGGCTTTCTTAACAACACGACATACCACTGTGAGCTCATAAACTTTTTGATAAACTATCGTTTGCTGCAAAATGTTAGATTGTTGATATATTCTCTGTATTTTGTGTTTTTTTTAATGTGGAAAGTTTAAGCGTAGTGGTTATTTATTCATATAATGTGTTTTATTGTTGTGAAAGACAAATATCTCTTCTGGGACAAGTTGAATACAGGAGAAGACAAATGTAGCTTTCCCTGTGTAATCTTCGAGTAACCTGGTTTCAAATTTGTATTTTCACTGTGTGCTGCTACATTACAGCTTCTATCATGGTCATATTGGCAGTAAGTCAGTTGCTAAATCAGCTTGTTTTAAGTTTTACAATCTGACAAAAACAGGAAAACGTACACTTGAATTTACACCCTGAAAAATCATTTTTCAAATGACGATGATTCTGTAATGGATAAGGCTGCTCTTCACGTCTTCTTTCCAGGGAAAGACGTATTTCCAGACTTCTGCACAGTTTGAAATAGCCATCCATTTATAGTATATCTGCAGCAGGCATGCAGCCACACCCACCTGAAAATAGAGCTAATCAGGGAGACTGATTGACAACACCTGTGTGGGGGCACCATGTGCTTGTTCATTATGGCCCTTTTTAAATGCAGATGTTGGGAATATTTCAATGTGTTTGGGCTGCAGCTAACGATTGTTTTAGTATCGTTTTAACCTGTGAATTATATTGTAATCGTTTGGTCTATAAAACATCGCAAAACAGTGAAACATTTAATCAGATATCTTGTTCCAGGAGTGATGAGTATGTAAACAGGTGTTAATCTCCTTTTCACGCTGCCCCAGCATTCACGCTGGCATTGAAGTGAACTCATTAGAGATGGCTGCCACATTGCTAGAGCCCATTGTTTACTGTGAGTTAATTAAAGGATTATAGCCGGCTGTTTATGGAAGATGTGTGAAACAATTGGAAAAGACGGCAGAGTTCTTGAATTAGCAGTTAACAAAACTACTGCCTCCATTCCTAAATTAATTTGTGTGGAACAGTGCTTCCAAGATCCTCTATTTCCTGTTAAGTTTGTCACTGAAGCAGCTTATTTCATTAATGCTACGGTATTTGTTATTGGCAAGAAGAGCATATTCCCACTGAGGCACCCACTTCCCTGGAAAGTAAAAATAAAGGCAGCTCTTTTTCAATCAGTCGGACTAATTAATGGATCGACTCAGAGAGTGAACTTAAGACAAGTCAACTGGGAGCTTAAAAAGTCTAAATGTGCATACAGTGATATTAGTTAGACAGCAAAATGTAATGGCCTTATAGCTTTTAGGGTATGATCCGTTAATTTAGCTAATTTATTTCTTTACATTTATGGGCTATCCCTTTTTTTATATTTTAGGTCTGGAGTCTTTTAACAATCTAAGAGAAGCAACGAACATTTAGTGGAAACACAGAGGTGACCGATCTTTATTTTTCTTTCCTGGAACAAACTACCTGTACAGTAATTTGCTTTGGGCTGACCTGACATTGGTGAGGTTATCTGTCATTATCCTCAGCTAAGCTTAGAACAGCTTCCTTCTTCTCTTTAGCCTGGAGAGCTCAGCTAGCGGTTTGACCGGGAAAAATGCTAAGCACATTAGCTGCAGGGCTGCAGCTTCTCTTGAGAGTTAAGGCTCTCTGATGAAAATCACACTCCTCTGATTTAGTCGCTGCAGAAAGCGAAGAGACACGTCACCAAGTTGGATCAGCTATGCGTGCTAGTGTTGCATGTTTATCATGCACTTGTGATGCACTATCTTTTACTGCAGGTTATATTTCAAAAGCCACATCAAACCACAAACTTGTTTGATAAACCATTAAGACAGAGGATGTGTATGTGTGTGTTGATGCATCAGTATCATAGTTTCTGCAGGAAATGGAAGGTGCATCTGCAGAGATGCACGCAGAGACACACTGACATGAATTGGGGTTTTCACCAGCAAATGTGCTTGGTGCAATTGTGGGTGTAGTTGTGCATCTGGGGTGGTTGTGCGCCATGAAACCATTAGGCGGCCTCCTGTCACAGGTGCATGGGAGCCTGAACGTGGCTGTACATAAAACTTACAACTTTGATAAGTGACAGTGAAGCTAATATAAAGAGATGAGAAGACAACACAAAAAGTATAATCTACAGTTTGTATCATACTGTAGGTGCATTAACGTATAATTCCATAATTTACATTTACCCTTTTTAGTCGGGTTAATAGGAGTCACTTTGACATCCCCAAACTCTCGATGGGATTTCCCATTGGAAATGATTTAGTTTCGTTTTTAACAGCAAAAGAGGCAGATATTTCCATCAGTATCTGGTAGAGACCAAAACCAGAGCTGCAAGGAGAGTGATTATTGATTATAAGTGATAAAATGTCAGTGTTACAGCTTGTTCCACTGCCTCCAAGTGGACTAAAAGTCAGTTATTGCAGTTTTTAAACTGTATTTCTTTATACAGTTTTGTCTAATGAGTCAATTATTTTATTTTGTATTGATTGTGTATGCCACTGTCTTGCCTCCCCCTCCGCCATCAAAAAAGCTCAAGGTCATTTCAGATTATTTCTAACAATCTTTCACTCTCTCTTTCTTCTTCACTGTCAGCAGTCTAAATCGCCGCTACCCTCACATCACCCAGAGCCTGAACAGAAACAGCGACCATGGGCAAACAAAACAGCAAGCTCCGTCCCGACGTCATGCAGGACCTGATGGAGAACACAGACTTTACCGAGCATGAGATCATGGAGTGGTACAAGGGCTTCTTGCGGGACTGCCCCAGCGGCGCGCTCTCCATGGAGGAGTTCAAGAAGATCTATGCCAACTTCTTCCCTTACGGAGACGCCTCCAAGTTCGCCGAGCATGTCTTCCGCACCTTTGACGCCAACGGAGATGGGACTATCGACTTCAGGGAGTTCATCATCGCCCTGAGTGTGACCTCCCGTGGTCGGCTGGACCAGAAGCTAAAGTGGGCGTTCAGTATGTACGATCTGGATGGGAATGGATACATTAGCAAGGCGGAGATGCTGGAGATTGTAACGGTGGGTTTACTGTTGTGGTTGAGACTGATTTTTGTTTTGTTCTGTTTTGGTACCTTGTGTCTTTGTTTCCCTCCATCCTTTTCTTCTCTCAACTTTGTGCTAAGCTTCATGTAGCCCTCAGTGGTCCTAAAGCTACTTCTGCAACGTTTTGCTCAACAGCTGCTGTGTCATATATCCGTCTGCCTCTGTGTTCTGCACCATTTGGCTGCCCACAGCAGGAAAGCTAGCCACTGTGTAATTTTAGAAACCAGTAGTTCCTCTCTGGCCCTCAGACATCTCTAAATAAGACCTGACTGTGGTGTATTTCTGGAAGGGAGCGGCCCTCCTACGATCCTCATATTGACTCTGTACTACATCCAGCAGCTGTGCGGTTCTAGGAAGAGCAGTCCGTCCCCAATCGTTTTCTCAGCAGCTCCAGTGTTGCTTCACAACAAATAGTCTCACACAGACTCCTCGTCTTATTGGATAAATGGTTCACACACACACACACACACACACACACACACACACACACACACACACACACACACACACACACACACACGTGTCGTTACGGGGGGGCGACTGTGGCTCACTGGTTAGCAGGTCTGACTTTCAATCAGAGTATCAGCCGGTCCCTGTTGTGTCCTTGAGCAAGACACTTAACCCTAATTGTCTACGGCACATGTGTCAAACTCAAGGCCCGCGGGCCAGATGTGGCCCGCCACGTCATTTTATGTGGCCCGCGACGGCTTGGAAGGCATGATCACCACCGTGGAACAGTTTTCAGTCGGTCGCGGACCCGTATTCAGTTCGTCGCGGACTCGTTTTCAGTCGGTCGCGGACCCGTTTCCGGTTCGTCGCGGACCCGTTTTCAGTGGGTTGCGGACCTTTGCATGGGCAATATAAAATTCCTGTGATTTTATTTTGAAGGGAATTTTGAATGCAGCAGAGTGCGTCTATTCACTGCGTTCACAACACACTTGCATGAGTTTACACACGCACTATTTGTGATAGTTCACTTCATTCCCGACCTTTTTTCCCTATTTCCCTATTCCCTATGTTTGTGCATGAAAGCACTGCTGAGTCTGTTAGAAAAGGCTGAAGTTATAAAATGATTATGTGTGTTGTATTACTTTGTGTCCTTAAGATGCACTTTGGGGTTTTTAATTGAGTGTAAAAGTGAATATTTCAAACAATTGTTTTTGTGTTGGCATGTGAGATTCTGTACCATTTCAGGCTCAAACTGCACCATCTTCTCATTAAATCCATTTGAGAAGTTGAACATGTTCCTTGCTTTGGATCTCGGTTCATTCAGGGGTGATGGTGCAGCCAGACCAGTAGAACCACTGACCCAGACCACATGCATGTTATTATTGGCTAGTTATGTCCTTCTCAAAGGTGACAAAAAAAGCTTTGAACATAGTTAATATAACAACGATTGTTTGATCTTTGTCATTGTTATTTTCTTCTGTTTTAAGTTTGATCTTTGATAGAGTAATGTGGGATTTTATATATATATATATATATATATATATATATGTGTGTACAATATTTTTACACTTGAATAAACAATACAAAGACAGTTATTTAACAATATGTTCGGTAGTAGCTAAATTGATACAGTGTTACAGTTACAACCGGCCCTTTGAGGGCGACCATGATGCTGAAGTGGCCCGCGGTGAAAATGAGTTTGACACCGCTGGTCTACGGTCTACTGTATATCATGGAAGTCACTTTGGATAAAAAGCTAAATGAAGTGAGCAGAGTGCCAAAGTGTCCAATTCTCCAATCAGTGGAGATATATATATATATATGTATATGTATATGTATATATATATATAT